>JAXCLR010000063.1:42287755-42320973 GCA_035584095.1 Annona squamosa | reverse complement strand
TCACATCATTTGACAACTTTTACTCCTCAAAACTTTTCATCAAAAGTTTTATTCATTACCAAACACACCCTATATATAAATTTTCAAAAAAAAAAAAATAGTTATACTATCAAAAATGCTAGATTTTTACAAAATAAAAGTTTTCAATGAAAGTAATTTTTCATAACATGATAAAAACAGATACTGTTAAACAAAATAAATGGTTTAGATTTGGAAAAAGATTTTAAAATAAAAATATACAAGGGGCTGCATGGACATCTCCATGCACCTGGATGTACTGAATCCTTTTTTTCTTTGGTCCGGAGATGTACTGAATCATTGACCATAGTTAAAAGCCCATCTAAATGGGCCTCATAAGAAATCACCTAAGCTGGAGACGTATTGGAGTTACAATCCTTAAAATTGCATTACAATTTCATAAGTAGCAATAATAAAATTTAGATGCTTTGAATTATATAAAAGAAAGGAATGCTTACCTGAATGCTATCAATGGCACCTAGCAGTAACAATTGGGTGATGCATTTGCCCCTTATTGTGGCGAGTAATGGATTCTCTTCATTTTCCTTGGTATCGGGCTCAACAACATCAGGAATCTACAAAGACAAATAAAGAAACTGGATATAAACATTGTGCAACTGCAATTTAGAACGTTGTACATGACTAGGAAAGTCTCAATCCTAAACAAGACAGGCAGATACTGAAGTGATCACATGTGATAGAATGCAGGCTTCGGGGACAGAATTACTGCTAAGGTGGCCCACTGGCTCTTCAACTCATAACCATATCCAAACAATATCTAGGTATGCCATTGTAATTTGGAGCAAACTAATTTCCTTTAATTTACAGATAATGTTTGTTTGAGCTTTCCCAACAATCTGTTTTGTACAGACACAGATTATGTCAATTTTGACATCTAAATACTTTTTCAAATCAAATATTCAAATCAATGAGGATAAAAGGGAATTTGCTTCATTAATTCAACGGGTAAGCAGAGAAATTCCCTGAATTTGTACTGCCACCTTTTGGACATTGTTAGGCAAAAATCAGATACGGGAAATGGGGAGTAGATTTCCTCCCATTCTAGTAGGTGGAAGACTGTTAATTAGGGGAGCAATGGAGCCTACATCATCTTTCTGGGCCTTTAAGAATTGGACGACCATCCCACATCAAGATTGCAGCCATCACTTCAGGTTTAAATCACATGATTTCAAATCTTAATGACAGTGCTTTAGATCTCCAACAAGAGATTTTGTTAATACAGATACAAAAGACTCCTCAACAAGGCAACAAAACAACACTTCTTTTACAAATGCATCAAGCAAACCACGCAGAGAAGGGGAAAAATAAAACCTATAATTCAGATTTTAGTTGTAAAAATCATGACTGAGAATGACACAGAATTCCACGAATTAAGTAATTATGGTAGAACCCAAGAGGTTGAATCCTTTTATCTGTTGCCAGCCAATCCAACTTTGATCAAAGAATTTTAAATATGAAGTATTGGTTAACCAAAACAAGCCAAGGGAATCAATTCCTTTGAAATTTCAATACTGGCTTGGATTAAGTAATGAGATCCAAACAGTTTATTATGTTTTAAAAGTTCAGTCAGTAACTAAATATATTAAACAAAAAGAATATATCTCATGTCTATAGTTTTGAACAACAAAGACTTGAAAAAATGACATCATTGAAAGACATAAACATGGACAAACGATGTTGAATACCTTTAAAGGGGAAGATGGCACCAGAGTATCCACTGGCTGGCTTCGAGATCTAGAAGTGAGATTTCTTAGCAGTAGGTTATCCATCATATTGCCCATAATCCTTTGACCAAGTGTCTGACTTCGTTGAAAGCTTTCACCTCCAGGAGATCCCTGCCTTCCAGTTGGAGATGCAGTACCTACAAAGAATGAAATTTATTTTAAAATTTTTGCAATGAGTAAATTCAGTAACTTCATTTTTTTACCAAAAAAAAAAAAAAATCAGTGTTTCTGGTGGTTGTGGAAAGTATAAAATTTATATGTTCCACTGGAATTGCTAAACCACGAAAAATCAGCATACATTCACCTTCCTCTGCGGACTTTTGCAGCACTGACTCTGGATCATTCACATGGAAGATTGGTGCACCAGGATTCTTGGCAGTGTTTTCACTCTCGGTGATTATGGACAGCTGACCATTCTGAGGTCTATCAAACTGCTGTCTGTCTAACCCTCCACCATCACTGCCACTAGCAGCTGACACTACATGATTCTTAGGGTTATCAAAACCCAAAGAATTGAGTAGCTCAAGGGGCTGGGTTGTGTATGCAGCATCCCTGAAACAATCGTTTAGAAAAATGATAAAACAACAATTTGGCAGAGAAAACTTGAAAGTAGGCAAGTGGGCAAGCAGACGTCTTGTTAAGTGGTTTCTAAATCTTCCATCTGAAGCATCCCTGCTCTTACATTCATGCACTTTCCTTTTGTTGTCAACAGAAGCTTTGTGTTTGAAAATTAAAACCAACTATTTGTACAACTTGGGGTTTGAGAATAAAAAAATCAATTATTGGTACAAAGATGTAGAATTGCAGGTAAATACCTAATGCTTTTCAGCAGTGTATCCCAGTCACTATCACTGAATTGGTGCCCACCAACTTCTATAAGATGTACTAGAGCACCCAAAGAAAGCGAAACGACAGTCTGGTCTGTCTTCTTTGCACAATCCAAGAGCAACCCAAGTAGTGGGGGCAGCATAAATGAGACCTCCTGAAAAAATAATAAAAGATATGAAGAGCTTGCGATTAGCAGAGAGATACAAGAACAACAGCAAGAATAAATGAATGGATGAATTCAGTACTTATAAGAGTGGGAAGCAAATGGTCAATGAAAATGGTCAATGAAAAGAGTATTCTCATTGTCATATGACCTTTATAAAAGGAAACCGCCATGCACAAAGAATAACCAGGAAATAATGAATGACCTTATGCAAAGAATATTGCAAACACAAAATAAATAAACTCATGAACTAAGCAAAAAGATTAGGAAGATACCTTATAGAAAATGTTGAAAAGATTGCACAGCAACTGAAGTGAATGAATGCTTGTTTCCCGAAGCCACTCATCAGCAGGTGAAATGAATCCTTCCTTACCAGCATGTCTCACATGGTCAAAAATAGGAAAAAGAACACGATGAAAAATGCTTTCCCAAAATGATGATGAGAATTTGCGACCTCTCTCATTTAATAGATCAAACAGCACCTCAAGAGCACAATTCCTGACCTCCAGCCTGCGATCTGATGTTAGATCTGATAAACCCGCCAGCATAGGGAACCAATAATGCTCTGTTACGTCGAAATTTGCATCTGCCTCAGCATCTATGGGTTTTAGAGCACCACCTGGTATGAGCCCCTGATGAATCAAAGTGTGTGAAATAAAAAAGAAATGAATTATCAAGAAATACAAACAAGAAGATGAATCACTGCTAGGGCAAGTAAAAACCATGCTTGCTCATAGCAGTGGAGTCCACAAAATCAACACCAGAGAACTTAGAGGTGAAAATCCTCTAAGAGTACATCAGCATGCCTTTGTTATCTATGGAAGCATCTGTCTCATGACACCAGAGGGCATAAGAATGGATTGCACAATCCTCCAAAAAGACCATGAGTATCATAGTTTTCAGCTTCACCAGATAAGGATATGCAGAAGCCAACATTCTGAGCAATGACAGGCACTGCTAGCTAGGATAATTCTCGATGGTATGCAATTCATGAACACTAATGAAGTTCCTCCTAGAAACACAGAAAGCTGCAAAAAAGAAGTTGAAACACCTGCTTTTCCCAGGAAATCTCATCTGATTTCTTAGAAATGATTGTTCAACAACCACTATGCTTTATGGGCCAGCTAAAAGCAGATATTATGATGGATCTGAATTTGCAACAATCGGAATGTTCCAGCTAAATTGCACTGTTCAGAATTGCAAAGCATGAATCCTCATTTTTCAAAGACTCCAAGAAATCCAAAGTCATACAAAACCAACATGTGTTCTAAAATTGTGACTGAAATGGACTATTAATTGTTCCTCAGTATCTTTATCCAAGTTCAGAGTAAAGTCAATGATATTGCCAATATTCTGGCAAATCAAGGTTCCTTGAGAATCCAGTCCACCCCCCCCCCCCCAAAAAAAAAAAAAAAGCTCCATAAGAATAATCTTGTCATGAGAATTCTAAGCCATTGTTTGAATTACTCGTCTTGTACTTTATAAGGAAAAAGGATATAAAATTCAAACGCCCACATTTTGTTCTCCCTTCTAAGTTTCATTGCATAATAGTAAACCATCCAATAAGGGAAAAGTCAGTCAAGCAAACCTCTGCCAGGCGATCTTCACATATACGCAGGAGAGCAATAGCCTTCAAACTTATCCGAGAAGAGCTTTTATTATTGGCAAACCCAATAAGACAGTTAACACAATCCATGAAACAGTCTCCAACAACCTGATCAAAGTGCTCCAGGATTACTGCAACATAGCTTGAATTAGTTGAATATGAGTACTATTTGAATCAAGAGAATAATACTAGCATACTACTTATATCAATAAGGATATCAGAAGTGCTTTATGCACCATTTCTTTAAATGACTATACAGGGAAAGAAGGTTCCAACCTTGCTCCACATTTTCAAATGCACTTTCAACAATTGATTCCAGTTCATCATCAGCAGCCGCCGTAAATATCATAAAAACACTCCGCCAGCCTGATTTAATGCTTCCTACCTTCGATTTTATCATCTGAAGAAAGCATATTATTATCATCAAAACTAGACTACTTGAATGGAATAGATATTTAGCCATTACTAGAAAGTTCATCATTTATGCAGACCTGCACAATGCAGTCAACAATAAGTCCCCGTAACGTTTCACTTCGGCTACTTCGCATAAGAATGACAAATGGTTTCAAAATATCATTCTGGAAAGTGAAGTTGTTGAGCTCAGCACGCTCCAAATACTTCATACCTAGCTGTCTTAAGGAATCAATGGCATACATAGCTATTTTTTCCTCATGATGACTACCCGCAAAAATAAAATGGTTGGCCAAAACAGACCATATTCTGGCCCAGACCTGCAAATGGAATCACAGTAATCATTAAAAGAAACAAATAAAGCAAGACAGGATTGAAAAGTAAACAGATGAAAAATGATTCAAATGTAGCAGATGACTGTTTATCTGTTTGCTTAAAATAATGTTCGGGCAAAAAGTATTTTTTTGGATGCATTCTGGCCAGTTCCATATATCAGATACTTCAAGAAGCATCCAGGTCCAAATACCAGCCCATTACTACTTAATTTGTGAAGGACAAATGATCTAGATAAGCAATATTAAAGATCCATCAAATGAATGGACAAGATCAAAAATCCGCATGAATTCTTAGAATTTGACATACATTAAAAACAGCTAACCTAGAACACACTCAAACAGTTAGCTAGCAGATTTTACGCGTGTTTTAGATTTTGAACATTTCACTATTTAATTGGGTAGAAAGCTTTTTTGGGATCAACACACACACACACACACACACACACACACACACACACAAAACTATATCAAACTTTTTAATGAGTAAGTCAAATTCAAGATTGAATCATTAAATATTCTGAATCTTAAATATGCATAAAATAAACTAAATCCCACAGCCACTTTAATCACAAGTTATTTCCTGAAATGTTTTCTGCATCACAAGCATGGAAGGGCCTTTGTTAGAATCAGCTAATTTTAATAAGGACACAGAAAGAACAAAAGTAATTGAAACGCCTAAGAATTGGCATACTCAGTAATTCAGAAATTCAATTTCAGCATTAAGTAGAGCTTGATTCCTTACAAATGAACCTCTGGCCAAAGGCACAGCATCTAAAGTCAATAGCTTGGCTTCTAGAACACCTAACCTCAACCTACTGTCTGTCTTGAACTAGAAACTTCACAAGCAGATACGCAGATAAAAAGGTTTGTGCTGAATGTGGTACTATCCACAGAACTCAAAACAAAATAGCAATCCTTATCAGATACCATTTAGCATAAAATGAAGACAAAAAAGGGTCCTGCCCACTGTTGTCCTTCGTGAACAAAAGCCATCAATTTCCAAAGGCAACCCCTCTTTCTCACATTATCTAGTGTTAAGAGTTTATTGTAAAGCCAGTCTGCTAAAAAACCAAAACCTAAAAGGACTTTCACACTTGTTTCTGAAAATGGAAGAAGGATCACTAAAACACGAGCAACTTGTCCCATCAGTATTTATGAACACTCTAAAGATTAGCCTTTTAAGATCTGTAAAATCCATGTTTCTTTTTTCATATTATCTTCTCCTGAAGTAGATGCTCCAAATCAGTTTTCCTCTTTCACATGATAGAATCATGTTTGGAGCCCATTCTAAAAACAAACTAGCATTTTTTTATCTAACAAAATTACAGTATAAAGTCAAAGTGAGATCTCTAAGTTCAAGTTTTTCCAAATCAGGAATTCCCTGAGGATATGAGGAGTCTCCATGGATTAAAAAGTAAACACCGAAGGTTAAAAAGATCACTTCACATGGACTTCTGTCATGTAACTAACCCATAGAGGACGTAGAAAACTACATTCCATCTGCACACAACATAAATGCATGCACATGCTGCATGGGACACATACTTCACAGTAGAGTTTGCACGAACAGCATACCCATTTGATAGCCTTAACAAGCATATGAACAAACATATACAGGCATAGCACAAGAGTGCAAGTTCTTGTTTTGGAAAGTTGCATCTAGCTGTAGAAATAGTATGTTACCATGCGAATTCGAGCCATATTATAGTAGCTGATCTCAACCAATTTCTGCAAGCTGAAAACACGTGCAGGTGTTTGCTTCAGCTCTTCAGCTGAAACACCACAGAGGGCTGTGAAGAACTCTACGACAGAATCACTATGCAATTTCACACTGTTCACAAAAACTTGTTCAGCCGGTTTTCCAGCCAACTCTCTGAGAGATTGAAGAACAGAATCTCTAGAAATTTGATTTGAACCCTGCATCACAGTTGCAGCAATAGATGGAGTAGAAGTGATGTATTCTAGTCTGGAGACACATTCCAAGACAGCATTCCAAGTATCTTGCAGGGAATCTGTCTCAGAATCACATAATGTAAGCAGAGTTCTCAGCGCCTCCACATTTTTACTCCGCATTTCCTTTGGAGCATGCAAAAATGTAAATCTGCATTAAAATTTAAAAAGTTACAATAATAAATTAAATATTCTACTACTCTCTTTCATTGTAAGAGTGTTATAACGCCAGCGTGTATCATTAGATATCAAAATTTCAATTGGACACTGAATGAATTTAATTGAATGGAATACTGACCGCACTAAAGATGTCAGAAAGGCATAACGCATTGTGTCCATTCCTAGAACACGTGTAATGTGTATACCAGATCTAAAACCCTCCATGCATAGTATAATCCTAGGTTTGTTATCACCTTCCTCCATGGTAACAGAGAATGCAGCGAGTAATGGCCACCCAACAGCTTCAAGCATGGGCCTCACAAGCTCAATTTGTGTAACTGTATAAAATAAACCCCTCTTGCCTCCTTGGCTTCTAAAAAAGGCTTGAGTCTGTTTAATGATGTCTTCATTCTCTTTCTTTGTATCAACAGCTGATTTTCTTCTTGGAAGGGCCAAATTAAGAATTCTAACAAGGCGACCTTGCTCTTCACTTTCTGCCTTCTGTCTGCTGTTCTTACCTGCACCAGTTGAATCATTCTTCATCCTTATCTCTTCCTTGACAATAGAATCATAAATGTCCTCCAAGAGCTCCTTTGGTGCACATTCCTCTGCATCACTCACTGTGTTCATGCGTACAAAATCAGACTTGGACATTTTAGGCCAAACCATTGGATTGTGTGCATCAGTATTTAGCATTATAACTGCATATGCAAGAACATACGCAGTATCTGCGTTCTTGAAAAGCCCAGGGTTATCAGCACAATACCTGCAAGAAAATCTCCACAGTCAAGCTAAGACACCTCATTGTACAAAGATAAAACCACCCTTATAAATCAAAAGCTTCATAATCCCAATGGATAAACAATCACCACAAAATGGGGTCATGATTGGATGTAATTGAAGCTTTTAATGAAAATTAACAGCCTAATAATACAATAAAATGCATTATACCGCTCAGCGAACTTTTCCATTATCCGATCTATTTTTTGTGCCTCTCCTGGAAGCCTAAATCCTATGAGAAATTCACGAATAGCAGCATCCAATTTCAATCCAGTAAACTTCATGGAATCGACATAAGCATGCATGACAGCAAGAGGAAACTCTTCATGTTGACCCAAATAATCACCGATCACAGCCTGCAACATACGAAGGAAAATAATGTGATATATTTTGGCTGATAAAATAAAACTACAAGATCGTGGCTCTCAAGGCTTCAAACGATGACGACGATGACGACAATGATGATGATGATGAAGAAGTTGACGAAAATAAAACTCACTGAAGGAAGAAAATTTTGAATTAACTTATATATATATATATATAACAACCTATAGTCTCACCTTATCCAAACTAGGAGTGTTCCTTAGGAACTGGGCCACCGAAGCAGGAGTGTTTTCCACTAACTTATTTGATAGCAAGTACTCTATACCCTTTCCTGGCTTCCTGTTAAACTGCACATCGAATAAAATAAGACCAATCACTTTGTACTAAAATCTGCATGGGAAAAACCACTACACATGTCATTGTTATTATGCAGGAAATCAATGCATTTATAGACAGAGAAGAGTGACAATATTTTCTGCAAGAGAACTTAAGAGCTTCATTCTTACATCAACATTGTTATCGTGTGGGGAATGGCCACATAAGAAAAACCTTCATGATCTCTTTTTAATGAGATTCAAAAAGAAGAAGAAGAAATTTGTCCATTGTAGGCCGTTAAAGAGGTATGTCCATCATGTAGCATGACCATCATAAACAGTTAGGTATAACCAGTTATTTCAGCAGGTCATAAAACCATTTTTATGCCTCAAATAGGATCACATGACATGAATTTTCCAAGTCTCCACCTTCATGGAGACAATAGTAATGTGCAATATTTGTAGTAACAATTTCGCCATAATTACCACCAATAATGTTGGTAATTGCTGAGAAACGAGTACCTAAAACAAGGGTAAGGCACAAGTTTAAATATATCTAGGATATTTTCATCTCTTAAGGATGTGTTTGGCATTTGGGAAAATTTTGGGAAAGTTTTGGGGGAAAAATTTGGAAAAGAGTAATGTGATATGATAGGAGTAATGATTAGTAGTAAAGGGAATAAAGTTACAATAGATAAGATAGTTGTATAAAAATATGTAAAGAAATGATTGGAAAGTTAGCATAGTCATGTAAAAAATGGTATAGAAAGTCGATGAAAAGTTCGGTAACTTTTTTCAGTTTTTTCCATTTACCAAACACACACTTAACATCGTTGAGAAAATAATTTTCTAATCACTGTAGAATAACCAAAAAAAACAACAACAATAACAACAATGCTAACCAACATTATCACTCATCTGAAGCAAGTAATTGCCACATACATATGAATTAAGAAAAAGGTTTAAAATATCAAAAATATTATTATCATTTTCTGAACATGCTTTCCGATAGCACCAAGAAGCTTCAAAGTTCTTTATCAATTGAACATCAGAAATAAACATTGGGAGGCATTGCACTTTAAACCTACTAGCAAAATTGTAATAAAAATAGTACAGAAATGCAAAGAAGACAACATCGTGGAATGGGAAGGTAAAGGCATCCGGCGGAGTTTGCAACATAAAATAAACAACTTAAATGGACTCCACTATTTCAATAAGCAAAAGAAGATATCAAAAAGGAACTGGATGGAAAAAAGGAGCCAAAATAAGTGCTGGATGTGCTTTGAAACCTCACACCATTTACCTCAGATATGGAAGCTTCCATTGTAGATTTATGGGCCTTAGCCTTCTCAAACTGATTAGGTGCATCCTCCTTGCTTTTTAACTCATCAGTGGGAATGGATTCCCTTTCTGAAACTTCCGCTTCCTTAGACCGACTGCTGCTACTAGGCTTTCCAGTGTGTCTCCAAGATTTCTCCCAATCAGCCAATGATTTTAGCACACTCACAAGGCACTGAAAGCACATGAAATGGCTACAATATCAAAGCACCTAAACAAGAGAATATATAACAATAAAGCAGAAGAGCATACTAACTTCTACACAAAAGGGACACGTGAGTAACCTGAAGGGAAGAACCTTTAATGGATGCTATTTGAGATTGCGTAGTGGAGTTTGGATCAGCACTAAGAGTCCCCTGTGCAATCCTTGACAAACCATTAACCTTTTGTTTCAAGCAACCAGATAGAAGCCATATCAGTTAAAAGGACTGCGTGAAACTATCTACATGCAATTCACTGTTTACATTCAAATATGGAAGTCAGTGCCTAAAACAATACCATGCGTTCAAACAGGTTCGGTGCTTCAAGATCACAATCATAATTAACGAATATGTCCACAAGCATTTGAGGGTCCTTGCAAACTTTTTCAAGCATCCTGTAACAAGTGAGAATCAGAACTTGATGAAAGAAATGTAATGATGCAATTGCCTTCCATATCATTATCTCCATATTTAAATGATCTTGATGTATTGAATAAGCTTCTTTGATTAATTGTTTCTTCTTATCAAAAGGATACTGCTACCTGAACTTTATATTCATTACAAAATAGCTGTTTAGCAAACAAGATGACACTTAAGCAATACAACAATCTGCCCACTAAAAATGGGGTAAAGGGCAGAGGGAAATACATATATTATATGGTTTCAATATAAGTTTATTACCTTGGTTGCCAATCAAAGCCTAGATTAAGGAAGATTGCATTATGTCAACAGCAGGTTTCAAAACAAAGCATATGGAATGCAAGTTTAGCAACGAAAATGATAGGAAATATATAGATGCCAAAATGAAATGTATAGATGCCAAAATTAATTAATGTGCTGTGCTGTGCAATGACTATTTTGATATTCTGTACGCACAACTTATGAGAATGGTTAACAAGATTTGGAGCATAGAATTGAAGCTGGCCAATGATGAGGCAATTTTAAATCTTCAATTGATGTGAAGGGAAAGTCCACAGACGTTTGTAAAATCAGCTAAGTTATGACAACGAAAATGTTAGGCAATCAAGGTACCTCATGTAGATAAGGTGAATGCCACTGAGATGAGGATGCCTAGACGAAAAAGTAATGATAACAGAAGAAATCTTTCCCACATCCACCAATAAATAACAAGAGAACTGAAAGTTGAATCATATTTGCGACCAAGTGCAATGGTGACCAATAGAAACACCAGGCATAATCCAAACATCGTGGATTCGCTCAAGTTAAAAGCCCTAAACAGGGAATGGGGCACGATTGAGATGAAGACTGGAAGAGGATTAATGCGGCTGAAACAATTTGTTGGGAAAATCCTTGAATAGTGCCACTTTTGTTGATGCAATATAATGCACCAAACAGCCTGCTAAACCATGGAGAAATAATCATATATGAAATCTAATTCGAGGAAAAATGATTTTTCTTTTAAGTAAAGAGACATTACCGAAGAACACTTGATCTTTGGTTGAGGGGACTATCAGTGCTATCCAAGGATCTTAAAATTATCAAGGGGAAAAAGACTCCAATTTCACCCTGCATAGTACTATAAGAATAAGGCACTGAAAATTACAATCAAAAAACAAAAGAAGATCTGCCAAACAATTTCAGGTCCATAGAATTCAAAGTCAGAAATACGGCCAACATACCTTAAGCGATTCTCTAAATCGCAGTAAAAGCACTGTAAAAATCCCAGTGGCAAACTGTCAAAAAGAAAATCACAAATGTACAGTTACAAGGAATCAGTATGATAAGAACAAATTGTGTGGATATCATGGGAAAAAAAATACCATAACCATTAGCCGCAGAATTATCAAGGAAATAGTACAGAGGCAGACCAACAACCTGGAAAACAGCAAGGGATGAAGACACGGAGGCCCGCAACAAAGCATATGAAAGATAAGCTTTAACTGAGTCAATGAAATGGAAGTTCTTGGTGAAAGAGTGGCTCACACCTTCCAACAAACCCTGCATACCCAAAACATACAAGGAAATTAACATTTGTTGCAAAAGGAAGAACAAAAGAAAACCTTATGGCATGTTAGGAAAGTATAAAGCAATCAAATAGAAACAAGATTTGTAAAATATCGAAAAAAGATAAATAAATATTTAAGTTGACTAGTCAAAATTCACGTAGAATATCCTACATGGCAAGGGTTGACCTTTTGACCAACTAGGCCTAATGGTTAATAATAGATCTTGCCCAATTATTATTTATATTAGCCGTGGGTTATATTTTTTATTTACATTTTGGATATTATTTCAGCAACCCATGTAGCTCGGTTGACATACAAGTGGTCCAGCGGTCTTAGAAGTCAAGGGTATGAGTAAGGGGTTTTGTAGAAAAAAAAATATTGATTTTTGCATTTTTGCCTCCCCAGGCATATGGACCCCACAAGATAAAATAAGATAAATATCCTACCAGATAAGATGTAATTGAAAATTGAATTTTTAAGTTAAGGTGATAAATTTTATCGTTTATTCCTTCCCTAGAAGTTTAGAAGACTTATGAGAACTTTTTATAAAAAGGGTTGAGGAATTGATGGATTTAGGTATAGAGCATCCATGGGGGGAGGATTTTTGAGAAAATAGAGTTGCAAAAGGAGAGGATTTTTTTTATAAGGCAAGTGGAATTTTATTTGAAAGTTGATTTTTGGTTCAATAATTGTCTAATTGTATTGTGATTATTTTTATACAATTAATTAGGTTATTCTAATTAATGGTATAAAGCATATAATCATATGTTATGATTTGATGTGTTTGGCATCATTCGTTTTGGGATATAAATTTTTGTAGAGAAAAAAAATGTGTAAAGCCTAAAATACATTTATTAATTTTATGCATATGAATATAAAATATGTGATAAACTGATGTGGGACTTGAGATATTTTTACTGTGGTTGAATGGAATAACTTTGTTTAGTGTGGGATATGAGTATACGGATTTCATAAAAATTCTAACCAATGTGTAGTTGCTGGAAAGTCCAGTTGGTGGACTTTAGATTTCATTTTTCTGCAACACAAATTTTGGTTGCTTTTGAAAGAAGTCAATAAAGAAATGTCAAAAGTTCCTGACATGAGCCGTCCTTTGAATGTGTAGGTATTTTTTTATATATTTTCTCTCTAAATACCATGCTTTGAGAATGGATGGTCGGATGGGCAAAAAAAAATGTCTATTACTATCTTTCTAATCTGCACTACATCCCTGACGTTCCTGTGGTTTGGATTTTTTGCAAATAAGTCCATCTTGGGGAAATTTTACAGAAAAGGACAATATTATATTGATTTCAGAAACTCCTATTAATGATAAATTTTCATTTTGGTCACTGTACCTTTTGCTTGGGCTAATGTTTGGGCCATCCCAACATCAGGGAAAAAAAAAACAGTGCAAGGAGATGAGTCCTAGTAGACTAACGATGATGTGGAGAATTTTTAAGCCATTTATTTTGTTTTGCTATAAAATAATCATCTTAACTCCGATCAAATAGTCCTTTTCTATATTTTTGATGCTTTTGGACTCAATAGAAGGGTTTGATTTTGTATTTAAGGCCTAATTTTTAAAGTTATTAAATTAAACAATTATTTTCATCATTTAATAAGGTTTTAAATTTGGTCATTATCCATTTTCAAATAATTTTCTACTTACTAGTCATGTTGGGACCAACCCATTATTTTTACAGGTAGACCAAATCAAGTGAGACACTAAAGGTTTGGGATACATGAAGATCAACGGTTATTTTATTTTGTTCAAAATCGTTTAAGGCATGTATTGCAAATAGTAGACACGTGATTTATTTGTAATAATGGGAACATGACTAATGAAAGTGGATTTTGAATTTTTCTTTTTATGAAATTATAATAATTAGTTTTGCTATAAATGTATGATTGATCTTGGGAAATTACATTAAATATATGGGTCAAGATCACTTTTCTGGTCCTGTACATTACAAGATTCATTGCTACATTTCATTTAGCACTTCAATATAGCCATCAAACCTCCATACAATGTTAGAAGTTCCACTCGATAAGAATGAAAACATAAAAATCTCAAGACGCCAATGAAGTTGAGACTCACCTGTAGAAGTTCAAGTGATAGAAGTCTTGTCTTGGTGGTTACTTCATCATTTTCTTCTTTCATGCCCATCTAAAAAAAAAAGATGAAAATATTATTGAAACCCAAACATAATATATGAAATATTAAATGCATCATTTTCTTCTTTCATGCTCATCTAAAAAAAAAAAGATGAAAATATTATTGAAACCCAAACATAATATATGAAATATTAAATGTTGTCACTTTTATAGAGAAACAGACCTTGCATAGGGTCCGGAATAGCAACAAAGCATCGCGTTGAGTTATGCTCATGCTCTCAAGATCAAGCCCCCTAAAATGGGTAAAAAGAAGACTGAATTTCTACCATTTCAAGCACCCATCAAATTCACCATTCACCCGATCACACACACAAAGGGGGGAAGAGAGAGAGAGAGAGAGGAGAAGATCTTAGAAGCAAAGTAATAAGCACCCTCACATACCTTGATATATTCTTTCCATCCTCAAGATGAACAGCCTTATCAAGGACGGCTTCTAAGCCCTGAAGACAATATCATTGTACTGTCAAAGGACTATCAATTAATAAGCTTAAGCATCCATTGCAGGGAAGATGGCAACTAGATGAAGAAAATACTAATGAATGGCAAAATCATCATTGGTTAACATTTCAACATAAAATAAAAATATAAGTACCTTGATATCAGCACCTCCTGCCAGATTTTGGAGTTCCTCAACAGATGCAAGGGATGATTCCTTTCCCCGGTTCAAGGATAATGCATCTCCCAGTGTAATTTTCTTCTCTTCTGAATCATCCAAGGAAATTTCACCATCATTTGTATTCAAATTTTCTTCTGAAGGCACATCTGTTTGTGCAGGGGTATTAGGGGATACAGAATATGACTGAATACCCTGTAGTATTTTTTTCAAAGAAAAGTAGAATTATGTTAGCAAGGTTCGGCTTTAAAATCATATCACTAAACCAATTCAGCAAACAGTCAGGACAACATTATATACCTGGTCAGACTCCATACGTCTAAATATAATGCTGATCATTTGAGTGAGCATTGCCTTGGATGTTGCCTGATTTATAGGGCTCTTGCTGTATCACCCAAACAAGTAATCACAACTACTGATTCAATAAGCTGAAAAATGTAACTGACAATCTTTGAAAGAAAAGAATCATATACCTGTTAAGTGCGATGTTGTAGCATATTCTAATAACTCCAAGCAACGGTTCACCATGCACTACAATAGAAACTAGTGTCAGAAAATGGAAGCAAAAAGAATAAGCTGAAACTGACATATGGAGCTTTCTTTCCATGACATAATCAACATAAGTCAGTCATAATGAGTTTGAGTAATAAGAAAATAGTGAAATTAGGAAAACCAGTTTACTACCCTACTGGCAGTTAAGAAATAGATATATCAAGTGGACTACAAACTGACATCAGCCAATAACAATAGGTATAACCATCCTCCTCAAGAACAGGAGTAAAAAATAAATATAAATATGAAAAAACATTAGCAGCATCTCGGGAAAGTCTGCAAGAATCAAAATGATTTTTTACTCAATAGTTATGTACCTACTGAAACAATAAAGTTAGACACATTGTAACTTGATTACAAAGAAAAAATTGAACTAGATGGCAAGACCAAAAATTCAAGTGATCCCATACCAATGAGTGGGGCAAATTTGACAATACCTGCACTTCTCATAGAATCAGATGGACAGAGTGGCATTCACATAGTTTCAATGGGCATGTTTGTCTTTAACAAAAACTTTTCAACTAAACCTTTTCAATCTATGCATCAAAAAAAAAAAAAAAAAAAGTTTTTCAATCTAAACTTTCCACTCTCCAAAACTGCCACATTTTAAAATTATTTTTTCACATCTTCCTATACAACTACCCTATTTTTTAGCCATTTTTACACAACTACCCATACAACTACTTTATCTATTTTAACTTTATTCTATTTACACCTCATCATTACCCTATCATATCACATCATTTTCTACCAATTCAAAAACTTTTTATTCAAAAGTTTTATCACTATCCAAACACACCCAATAGTAGCAAAATTGCAGAAAACCAGATGCGTACATGCTACCACTGTAAATACAGCAGCAACAAATACTACCACTCCCTTCTTGCAGAATAACTAACTCATTCCCATATTAAGAAGAAGAGGTTGCAAAGACTAACCCCACTAAATATCAGACTGACAAATTTGACATTACCAGGACTTATTATTGGTTCAAGCAAGATGGCACAAAACCAGATGTGTACATGCTATCACCGTGAATACAACAGCAAATATAGTACCACTCCCCTAATGAAAGAATAACTAACACGTTCTCTTATTAAGAAGAAGAAAGGAAGGAAGTAAAAGACTAGCCCACCAACTATTGGACTGTGACAACACACATGACTGTAGCAGACAAACATGGAATTGAGCTAAATAATTCTGAAGAGAAACTTCCTCCAATGAATCAGCCCTAATGGCATATCTATACAGACAATATTTGGGATCAAAGAATGCCTCCCTGTTTATGGCCACAAAATATGGTGCACTTAACATCATAGCTACAAGGCATGACTACAAGGGGACACGTCAATTGAAACATTCAAATCACATCTAGACTTATTCCAGACCAAAGAAACATACGAATCATTTATAGACTTCTTCCGCACCAATGAAACATACAGATCACACCTACACTTTTCTACATCAATGAATCATTAATTGTATAAATGACTTCTACAGGTTGTTATGCCTTCACAAAAAAAAAAATTATACAAAGAATGTCAAAGTCACCATATATGCAATCAAATAAGTCGGAAATATTCAATGTAACATAATAATAGTGGGGAATTTTTGTTTGCAGCTAATTAGAATCACAAAACCAGTTGAATATTAACCATACAATAGTCTAGTACCTCAAAACTTAGTAGGCAGGTGTCTCCGTTCTGCAGTGAGTATTAACTTACAGCAATTTGTAGGCCTATTAACTAGAGAGACATCTTTTACTTTCTAGCAAGAACAACAAAAAACTTATTATCATATGAGACCTCAAGGATCTGAAGCCAATTGAACCACCAGTTACTTCCAGTGTTGTTCATGTATGAAAGTAACATTTATGAATTCTCGGAGAAGAAAAATCAACGGGTGGCTCCTTAATGTGATAGAAGAACTGACCCAGACAGGGACAGACCACGTTGAACTATCAGCAATTCCCTTGATGACCTCTCTGGGTGTATATGCATGCATAGTCTCATCTTTAGATGGGGAAAAAAAATGTGCACCAAGTAATGTGACTAAAATTTCCATAAATGCATTGACCTTAATAGAGAGCACACTATGGTGCAATGATGGTCAGAGATACCAGTCTGTGTGATTCTTGATATCATACAGCTTAATAACAAGTTTTTCTAAGGAAAAAAATATATCTTACAGTAAATCTTATAATAAAAGAAACAAGATCATAACTTTCTGGGAATTCCTTCACAGGGACAGAATGGCAGTGGTATTGATCACAAGACAAAAAAAGACAAATAAACTTACCCCTGAATTTTGTTGATGCCACAGCAGTAAGAAGCACCTTCAAAACTTGCAGAATAGTGCTGCACATCCACATGAACAGTACCCAAATTACATGCATATACAATAAAAGATGAGAAAAGATGTGAGAATGATAACCAAGAGAACTAGAATGCACCTGTCCGGTGATGAATTGTCAACACAGCCACAAACCATGTTAAGAATGTCAGTAAATAGAGGAGAACTCTTGCCGCCATCAAGACCAGGATCACCTTCTAAATGGTCATATGCAATAAGTTTCTGTTGCATAACATTTGATTCAAAACAGGTGTTCAACAAGTCATGCTTTGACTTACGGTCATTACAAGAGCAAAAGGAGCTAATAAAACAAATACAGACAACCACATATACGTCCATGTTGACGACTTACAGTTCAATACTGAAAAACAGTATAAAAGAAAACCAAGAATTGGTGAAGTAGAAATAAGCAAGCATTTTTATGTGCTAAAAGCAGTGACGGAGAGGACACTTACATGGAGACAGTCCAGTGCAGGCTCAACAAGTTTCAAATTCTTTGTCTCAAAGGCAAGTCGGAGAGGCTGCAGAACCAGCTCGGCTTCAGACCCTTCCAAGGTGTGACCAGCACTTGCTAAGGATGCTGCTATGGACACACCTGCTGCTGTATTCACATTGTCTGCTCCGTTGGAATTTCCAACAGAACTGCCAATGTTTATTATTGCATACAACAGATAAGTTAGTGTCAGAAAATTATCATTGATTGAAATGCCTAGATACCATCCAATCCTTAAAGAACTAATCAAATAAAACATGCTAATGAATACATTGTGCATGACAACCCTGGATAACTTTTGCGAAAGTAAAAAGGATAAGGATTAAACTAATGACCTCTCCAGATACCAAATTAGGTACTGGGGCCTTCTCTAGATACCAAATGAGGAATTGGGGTGGGCAGGAGTGTGCAAACAAAAACAATAAAAATCTCATTATAGTTCCACATCATATAACAAAATAATGCAACTGTGGCAAGAAAAATTTGGGAATCAGTAGCTGCTTTAGAAAAGTGAATCATTAAAAGAGGGGGGAATAAGTGTTTGCTAGAAACCTCTCATCTCCTGGTCCAGCTGCCACTTCAGTCTTCTCATTTGAAACTGACTGTTGATCTGCCTCTTTCATACCATCTGCAAGCAAAAGGAGAAACAGAAATGCTAACTCAATTGCTGATGAAAAGCTAAAACTGAAGTTGAGATAAAATAGGGACCAAAAAAGGTAGGTGGATCATTACAAGACAGATCCATAAATGTTAAAAATTTTACAATTCAAAAGATGTTCAAAAGTATTTTGAGTTCATACAAACACAATTAATGACACATCGATGCATACTGAAACTCATTCCGCATATTCCAGTCATCATAAGAACTTGAGCTACATTTTTTTCTTGTGCCTCCATACTACAAGTACATTTGTATGCACGGTTTACATATGCCTATGCCAAGGTCATATTCAAGCCCATCCAATGCCTGTAATTCTATAAGTTTTCTTCACTTTACATTGAGATCCGAAGAAGATGGAACCAAAATTAAGAGAAACAGACCAAACCAGCTTGTTTATATCAAATTGGGAACCAGCCCAGATCAAACTGGTTCACAGTTTGGCTAATAAACCAGATAACCAGTTAAACCAGTTCTGGTGTTTGGAAAAGAACTATAAAAACTTAGAACAACAAACATGACCCGTCATTTGATCGATTATCATAATTTTGTAATTTCAATACCCGGTTAAAACATATTTGAACCTAACTATCGGAGAACTGTTTTCATTAGTGGTTCAGTTTTGATAACATTGAATAGAACAATATATAATGAACTATTGGATGGCACTTCATTTCCCAATCCACCAAGCTATCAGTAGGATTAAGGCTCAGAAATACATAAAATTGCTATGAATGGTACTTTCTTTTCTCATACACAACAGCTATCATGAATTCAGTCAGTTAGAACTAGGGATAAACATAATTTATTGCTTCACTTCAATCACACTAAGGATCTGTTTGAGCTTCTGGGGAGAGTTTCCAATTTTTTTCTGCACAGTAAAATTCATGACTAGGTATTTCATAAGCATAGAAAAAGAAAACTGAAGGATGCTTTGATCACTCAGTCAACATTTGAAGGGGATTAGTCACCACTATTCCCCCCCTCCCAAACTGATTTCCCATGACAACCAGACGCTCTTGCAAAAACTAATACTGATGTTCAACAATAAACCAGGTAATTCAAGAATTAGAGAATTCAGACCATGAATTATGAACTGCAATGGTTAAAAATCAAATTGTCAATTAAGTAGATTGCAAATATATTATATTTTTAACCGGGCTTGAATAAGTCTCATATTAGTCTTCCAACTTTCCACTTGTGGTTGCAATCCAATGGCTGGCAGAAGCTCTACTACTAAAGCATTTTGTCCAGCAGCTAAAATTTCACATATAGGACAAGCAGATCCAAAGCATATCAAATGTGGGCATCAATATAGGATTGATTACGGTGAAATTCACAATGCACCTAGGGATAACTTATTCAGTAAATTTCAGAATGAACGTGACAATGTACCTAGCAATAACATCACAAAGGCAACAACGCAAAAAAAAAAATCCAAAATAGACAACCAAAAAATGTTTTTGTTTTTTGTTATTCTGTTCAATAATGTTCAAAAGAAGGATATGCTCTGATATTAGTGCCTATATGCCATATATTGCCTGTTGTGATTGGAAGCAGCTTCCAAGGATGTCTAATGTCTTGGACCTCATAACCTATAGTTTGCACTTTGTGTGTATGAGTGTCTGTGCTACATAGATACGTGAACAGAAAAGAGAGAACTTCAACCAAAAAAAAATTTTTTTATTTCAAGATAATGGTTTATTGCAGACTTGGCTACAAATAACAAAGAAGTTTCCTTCAGCAGAACTGCAGGAGAGCTTGCAATACAGGTCAGGTCGCTTCTGAAAACGCTAATTACGTAATTAGCTCCCTCGTTCATAATATTTGACGCGAAGAAGCTGTGCATTGTATTAGCTTCATACGAAGTCAAGCAACAAACACTTTCCAAGTAGAAACCGTGCTATCACAGGAGAGCCATCGGCAGCAATCTGCGCATCCATGGTCAGAAAAATATTGCGAAAAATACAGAGCTATTCCGCTGATGAAAGACGAACTTGAGAAAAACAGGAAACAAGAAAATCTAGTATGAACAGACGAATAAAGTTCTGGCAGTTGTAAGAGAAAATCGTGGTCCTACCGAAGTAGGTCTGAATAGCTTTCTGAAGCGTTCCATATTTCTTTCCAGAGCACTCCTTCAGCATGGACTCGAAAGAGCGAGTAACGAAACCTCCCGCCGCCCCAGCCATTGGATGGGGAGATCCCTCACCTGGCACAAGCAATTTATTCTCTACCTATGAACCGGCTGCCGCAAATCGTTCCAGCACCTGCAAGAATTCCACGAGATGCCGCATCGAGTCAAATGCAAAATGACCAAAAGGCGGATCCGGCTAGACTCCACCCAGCATGAAAATTGCGAAAATCCGCAAAATTCAAATCCAGGTAAGAAAGGGTAGCCTTTTTCCCTGTGGGATCAGAAGGGTTGACGAGAGGACGCAAGCTCAGATCGGTGAAGAGATCTGGAGATCTTTATACTATCGGTCGCGTTTCAGGGCTGGGAAAGAAAAATGAATGCTGTTGCAGGGCTTAATTTGCATGAGAGACAGAAAGAGAGATGGAGGGAGGTGGTGGAAGGAAGGAAGGAATGAGGATGGGGGTAGCGCACCTGAGGCGTTGATAGCGGGAAGGTGAAGGAACGCCACAAACAGTTGCTGCTTGGAGATGGAGAACTCGTTAGTTCACAGAGGGTGGTGGGGAGATCTGTTATGGAGTCGGGCAGCTAACTGTTTGGTTGCCTGAAATGGACGGGAAAGAAAAGTGGAAACAAGGAGGACGCCGGAAATGACGAGAAATGTAAATTGTAAGGATGATGACCAGCGTAATTATCATTCTCGCTATTGACAAGTGTTAAAAAACAAGTTTTAGAAGATGCAATGGAAAATTGTGTCACCCATGTTAGTCTCATTTTTCCACGGAAGTTTATCGTGTAATTCATTCATGGGGCTTTTTTTTATGATGGAATAAAAAATAATTTATTCATGTTTTTTAACATCTTGATTTTAAATAAAGAGTAAACTTCGTACATATTTACAAATTTTATTATATTTATGTATTTTTCTTAAAAATTCACTTATACGATACTAATATAAATTTATTAAAAGAGTTGTTAGCTTTCTATGAAATAACAAAAATCCCCATTTATAATTGCGATTTTGTAACTAAACATTTATATTTAAATGAATTTTTAACACTTTCATAGTTATAAAATTTTAGCTTTAGAAACCAGAAATTGATGTCATTTAGCTAAGTGTACTTAGCTTTAATGCATCCGGGTGCATTTAACTTATTTTTTATAGTTATTTTAGAAAATCTATTTACAAGATTGTTAACTTAAATGTACTTTACATTTGTATAAATTTTTATTAATTTTAAAAAAATTTAGATATTTTTTATTTTTAAAAATTAGTGGAATTTTTAGTAATTTAAAATCATTGAAAAATCCACTGATCTTAAAAAATGAAAACAAATATCTAAAAATTTCCAAAAATGATAAAAATTAATACACATTTTAAAGACACTTAGATTAACAATCTTGTAAAAAAATTCAAAACAAATATTAAAAAAATAAATATTTGCACCCGGATGCACCAAACCTAAGTGTACTCATGTACATGAAATCAACTTCCCCAGAAACCAACCTTAAGTTTTAATATGTTATTAAGACTTAGGTATATTCGTCATTTTAGAAGAATGTTAACAGTCTCTTTAACATATTTCCAACAACGTAAGTATGAGTAAAATTTCAAGCATATATTGATATATTAGAAATTTTTAATTTTTTAATACGTGAGAAATTATGAGTAAATTTAATAAATATATGTGGAATTTCCCTTTATTTTTATTTTTTCGATAGGAATAAAAATTGTCTTAACAGGACATGTCCGACTTTAAAAAAAGTGATTTGCAACTAACTTGCTTAGTTTGATTATACTTGCAAATATACCTATATAATTTCAAGAACTGCAAATTACTCTCATATATCATAATTACAAATATACCAAAGTTGCTACCACGTCGTTATCGCACCATCATGAAGTGGATATATTTGAAAAATATACAAATTATGTGAGTATACTTGTAATTTTAAAAATTAAGTAGTATATTTAGTTTTTACAAATATATTCATATAGTTTAAAAACTTTTTCAAATATATTCATGTTGTAATAGTACAATGACGACGTCATAATGGTGTTGGTATATTTGCAATCATGGTCAAATTATTATGGATAATTTGTCATTTCTGAAACTATGTAAGTATATTTATAATTATGGTAAAAACATGCATGTATGTTTGTAAATTACCAACGTATGTTCTCAATACTTATATTCAAACAAAAAATATATATTTCTTAGTACTAGGTGAGTGGGTTTCGCTTTATATCTTCACATCTAAATTACGAAAAAAATACTCATTCGCATGTGAATCAAAATATAATAAAATTTTATAAAATTATTTATTTACATACAAATAATATTTTGATATGAGATAGATGTTGAAATATAATTTCTAAAATTTATATATATATATATATCGAATAGTTATATTGATGTCGGCCCATGAGAATTTTTAATTTGAATAAGACAAAGCCTCCTAGACAGTGCTAAACAAGTGATTCTACGTGCAATTAATAGAATAGATATCAAATCAAGCAAAAACATGAAAGGTTTTATGGAAAACTTTCACCTTCACCCAATTACATAGATTCTAAGCAATTTTTATCACTACTTACGTCTTCCATTAACTATTTTTACCTTAAAACTGATAGTTATTATCTATATTTAGTGTATTGTTAAATAAAGGCTATCCATTGATATTTCATTGAATATTTATTTTGTACAATTCTAAATCTTTTATATGGAGTGGGAGTCATGATTCATGTGTCAATGATTGTGTTTGCATTGAAAAAGTAAAAAGATAAGAAAAGATAAAATTATAAATAAAATAACATTAGATAATCCATGAAGTGATGCTAGATAATCCAAAGGTAAGTCAGGTAATAAAATAAATTAAAATGGTAAACTAGTTGTTATGAGTATCTCTCCGCAACTGCAAGGGTTGTAGATTATCAATCCTACAAGGAATTTGAAATTCAACACATTGATTTTAAATATATTATAATGAATAATGAGAGAAAATAGGATAAAAAGAAAATAAAAATGGAAGAATGCAAGTATTGAGAACGTGGGACGAGAATTAAAAGTCTATGGATTAGATTATCTAAAATTCATAATTTCACATGCAATGTTTTGCATAGGATAATTGATTCTCTTGTTTAGTCTAGACTCATTATGTTAATGAATAAAAATCCTAAGCTAATTTTACATTCTCTCTCGAGACATGCAAGATGTACCATAATATCATTAATCATATTTTCTCATGAGATTAAGTCAAGTAGAATCCATTAAAATTAATGATAATTTAATAAATTTCTCAATGTTATCACACTTATCTCATGGTTTTATTCTCATAAATTTTTAGCATTGTGTTTGGCAATTTACAAAAGTTGTCAAATTAAAACTTTTCAATATAAAACTTGTCATTTTCTATAACTACTATTTTTTAAATTATTTTTTACACATCTTTCCATACAATAGTCATACTTTTCAATTATTTATACACAACTACCAATACAACTAACCTATTTATTTTAAATTTATTCTCTTTATTTCTCATCATTACCCCTACAATATCACATCATTTCTACTAATTTGACAACTTTTACATAAAAAATTTTTCATCAAAAGTTTTACAACTTCCCAAACACACACTAGATTTAATATTTTGATTGTTATATATTAAATTTTTACCTCTCAGCTCCTTCACCTAACACATGAAATCATGCTGAAGTGTGAGATATTAAATTGACATAAAGAATCTCTCATAAACAATCCAAAACCAATCATCCATAAATTACATGTTGCTTAAAACCCTAGAATATGGGTTTACCAGACATGCCTATAATGAAATTAAAGCACAAAATAATATTGTATTTAATATCTATCATAAACAAGTCCATCAATTTCGGAAAAAAAGCTTATTGAATTAGAAGCTTCAATTGTATCTCGACAACTTTAAGCTGTTAGAAACAAGTGTTGAAATCAAAGGCAAAATAAGCTAAGCCTGTGTTTTGATGATGAACAACTCGATTTAAGTAAGTTTTGGTTATTAATATGTTTTGTACAATATTTAAGGATATAAAAATGAAAAATAGGAAGCATGACAGGTCAAGTAGATTCCCAAGTCGACTCAAGCATTGACTTAGGCCAAGTCGATCCCCAAGTCAACTCCAGCGTCGACTTCAAACGTGATTTTTTATCCAGCATTGAAATTGGGGACCAAGAGCTGCTGAAGTCGTAGACGAAGTCGACTCCTCATGTGACTTGGGTGAAGTCACAGACCAAGCCGACTCCAACATCGACTTCAGACTAACAGCACAGAATTTGAAGAATAAAGTCACAGACTAAGTTGACTTGACATTTGACTTGAGTGAAGTTGAAGACCAAGTTGACCCAAACAACCAACTTGGATCAAATAAAAAACAAAACAAGACCAAAGCAAGCAAAGTTGCTTGAATTCGTCAAATTAGATCAAGAACTAACATTTGAACATTTTCATGCACTCCAAGACTCAAGGATTCAAGATTTCAAGACACGGAGCCTAAAGTTTTCAAGATTGAATTATCATACAAAGTTCCAAATAATATAAATCGGTGAAAAAACATTTAGTTTGAAGAAATTTAAGAGACCAAAGTTGTCTCCAAGAAATTCAAGTTCATATAGCAAATAAAGGAGGTGAAGTCGCACCGAAGTCGACTCCAGCAGCGACTTGGGTCACGTCCAAGTCCAAGTCGACCTGAAGAAAGACTTGGGAAATTGTCGAAAACCGAAATCGCACCCGAAGTTGACTCTACATGCGACTTTGGTCAAGTTCAAGACCAAGTCGAACCAAGTTCAATATCAAGTCAACCTAAAGAGGAACTTGAGTTGCATGCTAACATCTGAAGTCACACTCGACGTCGACTCCAGCATGCGACTTGGGCGAAGTCGCACATGAAGTTGATTTCACTTGCGACTTGGATCGCAACGTTCGAAAATTTGAACATTGGCGCACTTATTACGCGTCAACCAACTCTTTAACGTTCAAATCTCTCCTTCCGTTATATATAGACACTCAAGTGAACGTGAAAGATATAAAAAAGAGCAGAAAATAAGAAAAATAAGCTACTGAAATCTATATTTTATTTTCTTCTACTATTGAGTGATCTATACACAATTTAAAGGAAGAATAAGCTTCAACTTGATGCATACTCCAACGTCAATCAAATCGTCACTTCTACAAATTATTTTTCGAGCTAAAACTTATCTACACAAATTTGTAAAGTGTAGATCTCTTTCATTTTCTTTTGATATTCGGTTGTTGATACTTTGTTTGATTTTGGTGTTTTAAACCAAGTGATAACAAAGTAGCGTTGTGACTGGAGTGAGACTTATCACCTACTTGTGTTGTATATTGTATATGCCCCCTAGAGCTAGAATCTAGAAGAGAGCAACGACTCTAATTGTATATGCCCCCTAGAGCTGAAATCTAGAAAAGAGTGGAGACTCTAGTTGTATTCGTGAAATATATAGTGGAACCTAAGTCACAAGGGGGTGTGAGCTTGGAAGAGTGGAGTAGGGAAGGTTGCCCGAACCACTATATATCTTGTCCATTGATTTTTATTTCTGCTTTCATTATCTTATTGTTTTCCATTTATTTCATTAAAGATAACTGAATTAATTTGGGGTAAAATTTCAGTTTAAGTTAAAAAAAATTAAATATCCAATTCACCCCTCCCCTCTTAGGTAATTGTCATTAATTCGGGACCAACACAAGTAATGTGCTGCCTCGTACTCTTAAATTTCCCTTATCCCTGGATATTAACCTTAGCTCAAAACATGTTTTAAGATGCCCTAGAACATATACAACAAATATTTATATAATAGTCTCTAAAAAACTTGTGCAGACCGAGTCGAACACAACTTGACCGCGCATCATCTCTCCTAGACATGGCTTGGGCCATATTGGTCTATGGTTCAGGCTTTTGCTCTGGATTTTTGAAGTTTTGTTGCCTGACACACCCCAAATCGTGTTGAAACTCCATTAGCACATTTTAGGATATTTTCATTATTGTTTTGCCTCTTTTTAATCTTTCTAAATCATCAAATTGAATGAGTCTTGACCCTTATGCTTTAATTCTTTAAAAATTGCATGTTTTTTGCACCAAAATACCTAAGTTTGCACATAATGATTAATTGTGAGTGTTTTACACTAAATGAAGCTAAATCATCAATGTTTGATTCAAACCATCCTATTTATCCATATTCTTATTCAAAAATCATTCAAAATATGAAATATGAAAAATAACACAACATTAATTTGGACATGTTAAATGAAAATGAGAAGAATATCAAAAAGTGTGTATAAAAATAATAAAATATAACATGAAGACATTAAAATTTATTGAAAACGTAATATATAATCATAATAACATAATAAATCAATGCAATTAACCCAAATGTGCAAAAACAACTTATGATGATGTTGCTGCTTTTTTGACTGTTCTTTTTCCTCATCCAAACCTACATATTAAATAAACTTAGCTTCTTATATTTATTTTGAAAGGATTTTAAATTTTTAGAAAATAGTTGTTTGTTGAATACTCTATTTTTTTATAACTCATGTAATACAATTATTTTGCAAACAGTCTCATTTTAGAAGTTCTATTGTAAAAAACCTGTCACTAATGGCTATCATATCTTTTAATAGAAGTCAAGCTTTGAGTCGTTGTATTTATTTTTAATCCAACATTGACACAGTCAGAACCATAAAATAATATTTTTAAATCCTACTTCACATAATTTTCACAATAATTAGGTTAAATGACGAATAAAAAGCAAGACAATTAATAAGACCAGTGCCTTTTTACTCATTTAATTGATCCCAACTCGACTGAGCTCATGTCCATAATCTATTAAAATTCGGAAAAGCATAATCAATGGGTACCATTTTTTAGGGTTGCTTGTGTGTGGTTGAATTGTAAATTTGGTTAACTTGGTCAAATTTTACTAGTTGGAAGTTGACCCTATTGAAAGTTTTCAATATCCATGGTGGTTATGTCCATATATAAATTATATTTTAGATAGTTTATATGTTAATAAAATAATTTAAAAATTATTATTCATAGTAAACTATTTTATTATATTAATTATGTACTATTTTCATATAAGATACATACACATATCCCCGTTGGTCATGATTGATGGCTTGCAACAAGGAGGTCATAGGCTTAGCCCTTGGTGGCCACAAAAATTATTCCTGAATAATATGATGTGATGTGTTAATAATAAATAAAGAAAATAAAAGTTAAAATAAATATATTAGTTATATAGATAATTATATTGAGAGTGTGTTTGGTATAAGTAAAAGTTTTCAAATTAAAACTTTTTAATTTAAAACTTTTCACTCTCCATAATTATCCTATTTTTTAATAATTTTTTACATTTTTCTATACAATGACCCTATTTTTTAATTATTTCTACACAACTACCAACATAATTAACCTATCTATTTCAACTTTATTGTATTTATTCCTCATCATTACTCCTATTATATCACATTATTTGACAATTTCTACTCTTTACAACTTTTTATCAAAAGTTTTATCCATTTTTACTTACTTGAAGCAATTGAAAGCTACAATAGGCAGGAAAGAAAACATTAAAGTGTCGTCATGTTGGCTTCTTCGCGCATATATTTTCAAAATGACGAATCTGACCCACCTCCCTCCAGAAGCCATCGTCACTACTTCTTTAGTCATCGCCTTCGGCTGCCACCGCCACCAAAAATCCTAGATTTCTGGAAATCAAGCGCACGCCTACAAGGGTGAGGGAGATACAGAGAAGGAGAATGGGGGCATTTTGAGAAAAAAATAACTTACTAACCTAAGGATGTGTTTAACAATAACGAAAAAATGACAACATAAAACTTTTCAATCTAAAACTTTTCACTCTTTATAATTATCATATTTTTAATTATTTTTTCACATTTTCCCATATAACTACCCTATTTTTCAATCATTTCTACACAATTACTCATATAATTAACCTATTTATTTTAACTTTATCATTTTTATTTCTCATCATTACTCCTATCATATCACATCATTTGATAACTTTTACTATCCAAAACTTTTCGTTAAAAATTTTATCCATTCCCAAACACACCTTAAATAAAAAAAACCGAAAAGAATAAGAGGAGAAGGATGCATTAAGCTCACGGGCTGGCCAGGAATTTGCTAATTTCTCTTGGTTGTAGGAAAAGAGAGAAATGGCAGGATTTTTTAGAGGAGTACCAACAACGACACCACCACATCCCTCTTGAGAGTTTTTTTTCTCCTTTACACCCGATATGAAGAAGACAAGGGCTTCAAAATACGACACCAGCAGTTCTAGTTCCAACGATAAGCCTTCTATTCGATGTCGATTCACGGCGTAACCCATCTTCTTCCCCCACGCAACGGGTGAAAACCCATCCCAAGTTATAGTTATGCATCTACCAAAATTATTTGAGAGGAATTGAAAATTATTTAATGATTTGGATTGTATCTTTAAGATCTGCACATTTGCTAATCAATGTACACTGCCAGAGGAAGACCATATAGCAAGGCATTGCTTAGTGAAGGGAGGGGATAGGATTGAGGTTGATGCCTTTGGAGGTGAGGATGATCTCAATGCCTCAAAGGCGACGGCGCTAAGTTGGGGGGCGACGCCCCAAGAATCGAAGCGAGCCTCACCGTAGGCAGCAATGGCGACGCCAAGGGAGATGGAGATCATATTGGCCACAATGTCAGAGCAAAAAGTGTCCTTATGAAAGGTGATGAAGATGGAGTAGACGACAATGGGCATGAGAGCCTTGAGCATCTGGATGAAGGAGGCAAAAGGTAGATGCATGCGGAGTTAGAGAGACAAAGAGAGATGGAGTAGAGGGCGCTGATAATGCCGAAAAGCATGTCAATGAGGGTGAGGATGATGGGGAGGGGCCAGTTATAGAGCTTGTGATCGAGAATGTATTTGTTGTAGACGATGAAGGGGAAGTAGAGGAAGATCAAAGTGGAGACGTAAGTGTAGGAGAGGAGGATGCTTTTCAAGATAGTGGGATTGATGGCAGGAGAAGAGGAGGAGGAGGAGGAGGATGGACCTTTCCCAATTATTCTATTCTTTTACAGATCCAAAGCTATGCTGGTGGATTCGGTCGGCAACATTCAGGTGGAGAACTAGAAATCAGGAGAGGAGATCGTGGAGTGTAAGAAACTGCAATGGTGGAAGTAGGAGGAAGGGAAGATAAAAGTCTAGATTTTTTTTCTTTTTAATTTTAAAATAATTCTCTCTATTTTGATTTGAAAATGAGCCTTGCCTAAGAAATTTACGCGGCTTTTTTAAGCATTCTAGATTTCATGAATTTGGCAAATTATCATATATTGTTATGATAATCTCAAAAAAAAAACTAGCTTGTTCAGAGCTTTTAATTTTGTATATATTTATATATAAGTTATAATGATAACTACTGTTTAATCAATTTAAAGCAAGTTACTCAATTTAGTTTCAAACATTGAGTAATTTCGATATCGTCATAGCCCAAAACATTACTCACGTTAACATTTTTATCGTAACAATAATTATAATAATCATTTGCCATAGGATTTTTAGCAATATTTTCATGAGACACTAATAATAATGAGGAGTGCGTAGTTAAAGTTCGGAGGAGGACGAGGGAGTGGGAGCAGCAGCTGGGATAAGCTGCTTGGACTGCTGAAAAAAGCTTCGCCTATCCCATTTTCTTCCTTTACGTCAGTTGACAACTGAAAACCCATCCCAAGTTACATAGAGGCATAAAGACTACTTCTTCCTCTACTTTAGCAACATCCCAGCCCATTTCTTATTCCGAAATTTAATTAGGGTATTTTCATCATTACACATACCTTGATGGGAGCTTTAGTGATAGCGTTAAGGCAGGCGGGTGGGGGGAGGGGTGTAAAATGCAAAAGTTAAAATTTTATAAAGTTTAATATGCGAATATGCAAATGTGGGGATCCAAAATACTAATATGCAAGGTTAGAAAGTGCATAATGCAAATTCTTCGATAGCGGAGAGTAAAAAGTTTTAGTTTAAAATGTTTTGAAAAAGACATGCCTTAATAAAATAAAAATTTTAAATACAATGGGTATAATAAATTAATCAGACTGAGGGTGTGTTTGGTTGAAGATAAATTTTTTTATGAAAAGTTTAAGGGGTAAAAGTTGTCAAATTGATAAAAAATGGTATGATATAATAAAGGTAATGATGAGGAGTAAAGAGAATAAAGTTAAAATAGATAAGTTAATTGTATGAATAATTGTGTAAAAATAATTGAAAAGTATAGTAGTTTGTATAGAAAAATGTAAAAAAAAATTAAAAAATAGAATAGTTATGGAGAGTGAAAAGTTTTGGGTTGAAAAGTTTTAGTTAACATATTTTGGCCTCAAACAAATACACTCTGAATAATATTTCTCCGTATATATTTTTAAATTGTCTATTTGGTAAGAAAAAAAAAACTTTATTACTTTTTCCTACACATTTTTAATATAACAAGACATCTTAACTTTGTAAGAACTCAACCTTTCAATTATTACTTTTATATTTTAATATTTTTATATATTTGTATGCAACTATTCTATCTATTTTATATTTAATTATTATTTCTATTACATGTAATAGCTCTCCGGTCATGTTGCATTCTTCTTGTTCTTTCTTTTTTTCTAATTTTTATCATATATAAAAAATAGTGCATTTATTTTGAGGCAGGGGTGCAAGTCGGTTCGGGTACCCACGGGTCGACCCACTAGGTACCCGAAATTGGGCAGGTTTGGTTCTCCCAAACCTTCCCGCAGGGTCGGTTCTCCCAAACCTTCCCGCAGGGTCGGTTCGGTTCCTCGAGTGAAATAACCGTTCAATTTCGGATAGAGATCAATTCTGATTATGACTACCCAAAATCGACCCGGTTTTCATATATTATATCTTAAGTTACTTTTTCCCACATGACCACGCACGAATACACAACCAGCCATATCCCCATTTGCATTCGCCCAGTCCCCATTTCGGCATTTCCTTTCTCTTCTACGGCAGAGGCAGAGATCGTGGTAGCGGCGCCAGCACAGCTCCCCTCCACGGCTCGGTGATCTTTTTCTCTCTCTCTCTCTCTCTAAAGCGGCTTTACCTGGACGGGAATTTCCTAAACGGAAGCGTGCCAAGCGAGTTTCTGGTTGGCTGCTAGGAGATCTGTGCTAATGGCTGATAAGGCTAGGTTGCTGAGGCAGGAGTCGAGGGCGACGGAGACCTGGCACGATGCCGTGTACCACTCCTCGATCGCTTCTCGTCTGGCGTCGCCAGATCAGCTTTAACATTGGATGGTGGAGATGAAGCGATCAGTCGTCTGTGGGCCTTGTAAATAGGCGTATTATATATGTTGAAAAAGGTGTTTGATTCTGGGTTGGAGCTGTGCTTGTGTCTATCTGTGATGGATGGAATAAAACTGCGTACTTGTTGTTGATGCAATCAATGTAGTAAGCAAATACGGTCAGAAAACAATTCTTGTGTTCTGTGAATCTGATCTGTAGTCATGGACCATGGACGGGCTTGAAAGATTCATTTTCATGTTGGATGCCATATTGACTTTTCCGTCGACCATCTGAGCTTCATCTACCCGGATGCTTATCGTTTCCATGGGATTCATTTCCTAAATTGTTGATTTCTGTCTTTTTTTTTCATTGGCCTTTTTTTCTCATTGATTATATAGTGAATCTCATTTTTATTTTTCTACTAAGGAGGGGCTTTTATAAAGCTAAGGATTAGAACTCAAAGTACTGATTTGTAGATCAGATCAAGGTTTAAGCAACTAATAAATAACCTTCTCTACAGGAATCGATCTGGAACCGAACCGGAACCGACTTGCACTTGAAAAAATTGGGTAGGGTAGACTCCGGACCGACCCGGTCTAAAATAGGGTAGGGTAAACATTTTTAAAAAATGGGTAAGGGTAGGTTCTACCCCTACCCGGGGGTACCCGAACCAGTGTTATCAGAACCGGACCGGACCGGCCGGTTCGACCGGTTGAACCGGGAACCGGTCCTGGATCCGGTTCAAATATAGCCGGTCTGGGTCAA
>JAXCLR010000063.1:42247152-42277839 GCA_035584095.1 Annona squamosa | reverse complement strand
TTATTATTTCTATTATATTATATATTTTTTTTATTTCATAAATTTTTATATAAAAAATTTTTCATTAAAAATTTTATTACTTACCAAAAGTGCCTTTACTGTTTGCATGCCTGGCGGTACTTTCGTACGGAAGATTGGAGATCTGGAGTGCGTGGCTATAATCTCTCCTCCCTTAATGACCGACGCAGTCTTAGTGGGCAACTGAAGACTGGTACCCCCACAATGTCGGCAGATGACTCAGTACAATAGGATCATCCAGAATTCATTCGGAATGGGAAAAATGTGGAAAGAGCAGTGAAATGGGTATTTCAGTATCTCTCCGATCGTTCTAATTCCTCAAATTCGGCACATTATCTATTCATGAACTGGCGTATGCATCATCGCTAGTAATTGGTAGGAAATTGCTACTATTCTCATGTTTATGGCTGGAAAGATTCTTCCATGGCATCTTCATGCCGCAAACATCTCTGGAGCATTGTATTTTTGCGGGATTGCATGGATCGCTCTCCATTATTGAACTTGCCAAGAGCAATGTTTTCCATTATTTAGTATTTGACTGGGGCGAATAACCACAAAGATCGCCGCGATTCTTTTCTGTGTTCGATTGCTTTCCATGATGAATTTCTACACTCCCCATCAACATTACGCCAGTAATCCTGGCGTGGTAGAATTAGAATGTAGACGTGTGACTTTATTTCAAGAATCATTAGCTTTTTCATCAATAAATTAATAGGACAAGAATATGTTATTGGTATTCAAGATAAAAATCGCGACGGATTTTAACAGGTCGTGTTGGCGCATCACGTCGCATCACGTCGCATCACGTTAATGAGCGCAACTTGACGCACAGCAGACAGGCCGTGTCGGCGCCACATGATAACGACGGCAATCTCGATACTGCGATGCATGAAAACGACACCGCCGAGCTAGTGAAAATGCAACGGCGGTCAAAAATTGCGACCATTCCTATTGAAGAGAAAGAAACAGCGCAGCAAGATGCACTGAAACGACGGGTTTTTTGCCTACGATACCTGCCTATGAAAAGTTTTACGGGAAAAGACGTGTTTTTTGGTATTACCAAACAGACCCTATTAAAAGAATTTCATTTACATACGAAAAGTAATTGGAGCAATATAAATCAGTGCTCGTGAATCGTTCTTCTAGAGGAGGTTTGTTACCGTTGTAGCCGGCGTGGTGGTATCTACAGCAATAAGTGGTGCGTAGTTTTTTTCTGCCAGGGTGTGTTTGTCATTTTACCGAAGTTCTTAACTAAAATTTTTCAATATAAAATTTTTATTCTATATAATTATTTTACTTTTTAATTATTTTTCATATTTTTCTTTACAAACTACTATTTTTCAAACATTTTTACGTAACTGCACATATAATTAACTTATTTATTTTGATTTTATTCTCTTTATCATTCATTATTACCCTATTATATTATATTATTTTTTCTCATTTCAAAAACTTTTACACTAACTACATTTTATCTAGAAAATTCATCAATTCCCGCACACATGTTAAAGCAACGCATGACAAATACCAACCAGCAATTTACATCCGTCTTCTATACGCTGAGGACTTGTTTTAAACCATATAAGATTTTTGAATTGCATCAATATCTTAAATGAGAATGTGATGATATGTATTGTGAATGAGTAAAATTGTATTATAAATAGATAAAATCTTATTGAGAATTCAAAAAACTGTCTTGAAAATTAGAAAGTTATCTCCAAAATAATAATACAATTCAATAATGTTTGGAATACGCACGGATGAGATCACGAGACAAGACGAGACAACTACTACTGTACAACTTGCATTTACAGTGGGACCAAATTTTTTCTTTTGGTTTTTATACTCTGTTAATTCATTTAATTTGTAAACTAAAAATTTATCTTTTTAAGAAAATGTATATATATATTTTTAAAGTCGGAAGTATTTTAGTCATTTTAAACTTAAATATAACTATATTAAACAGTTTTATAAAATAATAAATAAATATATTCGGTCCAGCCTGAACTGGTGTCATTTCATACCTCTAATGATCGGAGCCCAATCCAGTGCACCCGGGTGCATTCAGCCTCAATGCACCTGGGTGCACTGCACTTATTTATTTATTTTTTTTTAAATTTTTTTTATAAAATGGTTAATATAGGTTTATTTAACATATGTATCAATTTTTACTATTTTTGGAGACTTTTAGATATTTTTTTAGTTTTTTAAAATCAGTGGCATTTTCGGTAATTTAAAATTACGAAAAATGCCACTGATTTTAAAAAATCTCAAATAAATATCTAAAAATCTCAAAAAATAGTAAAAATTAATACATGTGTTAAATAAACTTATATTAACAGCTTCATGAAAAAAAAAATATATATTAACAACCTCAGTGCACCCGGGTGTACTGAATTGGGCTCCCTACTGATCGGCCCTCTAACATGATCTGAATCAATGGATCTACGGACTGGTTGGACCGGTCTAACAATCAGGAATTGTTTACATTCCCGGTTGTGTGGTTCAACTGGAATACCCGGCTAATTGAAAGTCGAAACGGTTCAACAGAGAACTTGTTGGAAAAGCTGATTTGATTTTAACAGCACTGATCTACACCAGTTATCATATTTATTCTATGCATTTTTTATGATTTCAGAAAAATAACATGTATTGAAAACTTTCATGCTATCGCAAATTTTTTTTAAAAAATTAATAATTATATATTCACTATCAAGATATGCTAATTTTTAAAGTGTAAAGTTTCTAATGAGACTATTTTTTTTGGAACTAAAATAAGAGTGATTTTTAGTATTATGATAAAATAAACTATGTTAAACAAAGCATATGCCTTGAATTTGAAAAGTTCAAATAATTTTTTTTTAGGATGTGTTAGAAAGTGATAAAATTTTTAAATAAAAAAATTTTAGTGTAAAAGTTTCTGAATTACAAGAAAATGATATGATATGGATAATGCTAAATACTACCAAAAAATTAAAATAAATTAATTAGTTGTATGAGTAGTTATTTAGAAATAATTGAAAAATAGAATAATTATATAGAAAAATATAATAAATGATTAATAAAATATGGCAACCGTAAAGAGTGAAAAGTTCTTTTGGAGTATATTTGGATAAGTGTAAAACTTACCAAATAAAAAAAATCCCTTTTTACAAATGTCATATTTTTTAATCATTTTTTATATCTTTTTTAGAAGACATTACTTTTTAATCATTTCTAGACAGTTATTTATACAATTAATATATCTATTTTAACTTTATTCTATTTACTTATTATCATTATTTCTATCTTATCACCTTATTTTCTCCAAATTTAAATACTTTTATAGCTATTTTCTTTTTCACTTGCATGGGGCTGCATTAAATCATTGCCCTTAATTTGGATCATTATATATACACACACATAGTAAATAATGCTAATAAGACCTTCTTGTATAAAATATGGTATATCATAAATTTTACAATAAAATAAAATTGTTGTTATACAATGCTGGAAAAACTTAAAAAAACTAAACAGTAAATAATAAATTTTGTTATAAAATAGCGTAATATAGTTTATTTTCAAACTTTCACCCTATATACAGCCTCGATGATTATTATTTCTAAATTGAATTTCACTTGTAACCATAACCCTTACCCTAATTATATTATTAAATTGAAGTTAAAAAGTTACATCGATGATTTAGCTTACTGATGAAGATCTCTTTATATTAGGGATATACACAGCTCGGCATGCACAAATAAAAGCAAAAGATAAGATATTTTCATTTATCATTTTCAATTGATGTGTCATTTATGCATCCTAACCAAGTCAAAGCACATTATTAAATTCCCTGGACTGATCTAGTCTTGAATTAAAGGACAACCTATACAAGCCCTCTCGCCCAAATAGTGAAGATGAATGACTATTATATGTTTTTCTGAATTCTGAGATACACAATCTGTTCTATCTCCTCAACATGAAAATTTCTCCGTCCCTGCCTAGTATTCCTGCCATAAATTGTTGGCCGCTACAAGCAAAACAATTAATGGAAGTGGTGTGCTAAACCTTCATTGCAAGAATATTATTTCTTTTTTTAAAAAAAGATGAATTTATTTCTAAAATGTTATATGTAATTGAAACAGAGTTCACCAACGAAAACGTGATTGCAAGGGAAAAGTTGGTAATTGGAATAGATAAGTAATGCTCATGCATATGCAAGAAAAAGACTAACAGTGAATCAATTACTGACTGAATTTTTGTTGTCTCCTCGATTGACATCATCTACAAAGGCTTGGAAGTTTCGATCGGAAGACCCACCTCGAGAAACTGCTGCTCTCGCTGCTTCTTTCCATTTCAACGCGTTCTTCTTCATTTCTTCTGCTTCAGCCCCCCCGTTTGCCGTCATTAAGCTAATGCACCTTTCCACATCCTCCTCCCTCACCAACTTCGAATTCCCACCGTCTCCGGAGGCCTTCAAACGCACCCCCACCTTGAACACCTCCACCATGAACTTGGCATTCGTCACCTGATCGCCCCACTGCGGGAAGGCGATGATCGGGACGCCGCAGCTCAGGCTCTCCAAGCTGGAATTCCACCCACAGTGAGTCAAAAAGCAGGCGACGGAGGGATGGGAAAGCACTCGGTCTTGTGGGCACCAGCCCACCACCTTCCCTCTTCCTTCCGTATCTTCCAAGAACCCCTCCGGCACTACTATTTCGACCGCGTCCGTCGCCGGTCTCACCACCCACAAGAAAGGCCTGCCGCTCTTCCGAATCCCACCAGCCAGTTCTTCCATCTGACCCCGCTCCAACGCCACGATGCTGCCGAAGGAGATGTACACGACAGACGATGCTGGGTGCGAATCAAGCCACTCCATGCAGTCCTCTGCCTTCCACAAATCGCCCCGAATTTTAGTTTCATCATCATCGGCTACGATTAATGGGCCGATAGGCTTGATGGGGTGGATGCGGGCCATCCCGTCGATTACGGGACGCTCCAGCTCTTCAAACGAGTCCACCAAAACGCACGACGCTCGGGAGAGATTCTTGAACTGCCCCAAGATGGCTTCGCCGAACACTGCGTAGGGATTAGAGGGGAGTAAGAAAGTGGGCACCTCGTCGGCGCTCAACGTCGGCAGTCCAATCGGCAATGCAAAACCGGCCTTCGACTTGGAGTGGAAATGATGGTAGTAGATCGAAAAGACGGCGCATGATTGCACCCAGAAAACGGCGCACTTGATCCCAGCGTCGGCGGCCGCATCCAAGGCCCACGGAATGAAAGGATTGGTGATCGCGAAGGAAACAGGACGGCCCGCCTCGGCCTGTCGGTCGATGAGGTCGGCCAGTGCTTGCGGACCGATTTTTTGGAGCTGAAGGAAGGAAGTTCCTGGATCCTGGCAGCCGTGGAGGTCAGACCAGCCGTCGGAGAAGAATTCGAATCTGAGAAGGCCTTGGCCTACGGCCGTTGGGGCGTCGATTGGAAGGTTAGCGGCCTCCCTATCGCTGGCCTTCCGCATCTTTTCACCCACCGACTCGAGGGTAGCGAAGGTGACGAAGAAGCCCTTGGACGCCAGACGCTTGGCAAGCCTAAGAAATGGATTGATGTGGCCTTGGCCTGCGAAGGTGACTACGAGGACGTGCGCCATCTTCTTCCCCTCCATTTCCACTCTCAGAGCTCTGAGCAGATGATGTATGTCAGATAAATGGCATGTTTTAAGAACCGAACCACCGGTGAGTCGAACCGTTTAATATCCGGCTCAATTGTCGGTTCGTGACGCTATCATGGCATAATTATGATGCGTTTCTTACATCGTCTTAAAAAAAATATAATTTCTGCCGATAGAGCCCGTCCCAAAAGAATTGGCGGGCCCTCACAATTCGTCGAGCAAAAGAAGCTTCGGTGTACTCACTGTATCCATCAGTCAGCAAGGAAGCATTCACAGTAATTTAAGGGTGTATTTATTTTTAAATAAATTTTTTTCATCTAAAATTTTTTATTTTCTATAACTACTTAATTTTTCAATTATTTTTGTATATTATTTTATGTAAATTATTTTACTTTTTAATTATTTTCATGCAACTATTCATACACTGAATCTATTTATTTTAACAGTATTATCTTTATTCTTTATTTAACAGTATTTTTTTTTTGATTAATTTATTTAACAGTATTATCTTTATTATTTATCGTTACTCTTGTTATTTCGTGTGGTTTTTTCTAATTTTAAAAACGTTTGCATTAAAAATTTATCACTTTTCAAAACCACCGTTTAAAAAAAAGAGACCATCAGGATACGCCTTAATCGAGCATGAATATCAGAAACCACCTTCAAAGGCTTTGATCAGCCGAATGGAGAATAAATTGGGACAAAATTGAGACTGCGGTCTTCCCATCTTGCCTGTGGAAATGTCCTTATTGGACTGACATTGCGATTCTGCGGAAAAAGCGTTCTGATAGCACAAACTTCGTTAATGAAAGTTAGAAGATAATAAGATATTCGTCTCCCGTCGAGTGGGAGACGAAAAATTTTCTTTTCCTGGGGAATTCTCTTCCCATGCTGTAATCATCAATGGAAGTTGGCTCTTTCTTTAATAAGAAACTTCGCAACTTTTCCTGCGGTTTTTGGGATTGGATTTAAGACACTCCAAACTAAGCTGTTGTCCACATAAACAAATCGGCTGTTGTCTTTCTCGTTGATTTTTGTCCGGCTTTACTGTGCTTTCCCTTCATTAAAAAGCCATCTTCCTTTCGATTTCTATCATTTATATAATAAAAAAATAATTGCGTACTATCCATAACATCAATAACGAACTCTACAAAGTACATTAAACTTGTTGATCCTAATGTATTGGCTAAAGCTCAAGGGTTCAATTGAGCTTTAAAAGCTTTTGATTAAAACAAAAATTTTATATCTACGGAATCTAAAATGCACCGTAATAATATAAAAATAAATCCTCCAATACGTGCGCATAGTATTTCGATCCAAATTTCAGGCAATGCTGCACATTCTATATATGACCATAACTATAGGTTTCACTGTATCAAAATAAGATACAATCTTCATTTGGTTTCACAAGCTTACGGATAACTCATATACGTTGGTTTACGAGCTCAAAATAACTCATATATTTTGATCTCACGAGTTAACCAACACACTAATGTACTGACACTTCTATAATCTCATAGAAACTTCAGTCTCCTTCACTCCTTCAATTAAAAAGAAATTGCAATGAATATTTCTAAGCATAGTTGTATAATAATATAAAGCAAATATGCTAAAGATTAAAATTATTACTCTTGTAATAAAATAACTTCCGTTGATGAAGTTTTGTGAAGCTTTGAATGCTTATTCATATTAGGATTGGAAAAGTTAAAAAATCTTGGTTTCTGATCCTACGCATTTGGAGCATGGAGCTACAGTGCATTTTTGGTGAAAAAAATTATTTTTAATTTTTTTATTTTTATAAAATAGTTAATTTAAGTGTATTTAATCTACAAGTCAATTTTTCACATTTTTAGAAATTTGTACATATTTTTTTATTTTTAAAACAGTGGTATTTAAGTCATTTAAAAATAACTAAAATATTCTTATTTAAAAAAATAAAAAAATATACAAATCTAAAAAAATCGTAAAACTTACTACATATATTAAATATACTTAGATTAATGAATATATAAAAAATTAAAAAATATATTTTTACACCTTACTACGATTGAAGCTCCATGCATCTAGGTGCATAGGATCTTTATTTTTATTTTTATAAAATATTTAATTTGAGTGTATTTAATCTATAAGTCAATTTGTAACATTTTTAGAAATTTGTACATATTTTTTATTTTTAAAACAGTGGTATTTGAGTCATTTAAAAATAACTAAAATAGTCTTATTTTAAAAAAATCAAAAAATATATACAAATCTAGAAAAATAATAAAACTTGTTGCATATATTAAATATACTTAGATTAATGAATATATAAAAAATTAAAAAATAGATTTTTACACCTTACTACTATTAAAGCTCCACGCATTTAGGTGCATAGGATCTTAATCCTAAAATCTTAATTCTTATTTTTGAAGTGAAGTAACCTCTTTTATATATCTTAGAGCTTTAGAAGATATTACTATGCTAATTGGCTGACAACTATTGAAGCATTAAATGAAATATTATTGTTATAGTAACTTTCCATTCAACTTGTCAAATAATATCCGTGTTGGGTATATTTGAATTTGCAAAATTACCTCTATAAAAATGATAGTGACTTTAAGTCCTACTTGTATAAAATTTTTTGTGGACCTCCTTGAGTACTTCAATTAAAGATATTATCTTCAATTTTGTCAAAGAAACTTTCAGAAATTTAGAAATCAAAGTTGTTATTTGATTTTTCTATGTATTTATTAAATTGGTTCAGTATATCTTCTACAGGTAACTTTTGCAAGTTCAAAACTCTAATGAAGTCAAGTTTAATGAAATTTAGGGTGTGTTTGGTAAAACTTTTGATGAAAGTTTTTTCGTATAAATGTTTTTAAAATGTCAAAAAATGATGTGATGTGATGTGATAGGATAGGATAGGATAGGATAATAATGAGGGGTAAAGAGAATAAAGTTAAAGTAGATAAGTTAGATATAATTGTAGTTGTGTAAAAATAATTGCAAATTAAGGTATTTATATACGCAAAGTGAAAAATAATTAAAAAAGAGAGTAGTTATGTAGAGTGAAAGTTTTATATTAAAAAGTTTTAATTTTAAAGTTTTGTGTTTTAACAAACACCCGTTTAATTTCAAGCTTCTTGAGCACTTAAATTAAAATTGTAATTCTCAATTTGCAAAAAATAATTCAAAATTTTGAATCATAGATCAATCTATTTACACTTTTTAGCTTCTAGAAGATTTCTTTTTATGCTTCTATAAAATCAATTCTTCCGTAGTAAGCCGATTAATCACTTTGAATATTTTCATATTTTATCAAAGATTGATGTGATGCTTGAAAAATTCCTTTTTCATGTGACTAAGGCATGTGAAACACAAAAATAGCTTGAATAATTCAATAAGATTAACAATCTCACATTTTTTTTATAAAACTTTGTCAACTTTTGAAGATTTTTGCTACTCATGATTTGACTATTAATTCTTCTAGAATCATTATGTAACTTAATGTTTAATTAAGTAACCTTATACAATGATTAATAATCTATAAAATATACTCATTTAAGAACATTGGCATCTCTGGCATCTCAAATATCATTTATTTTTCATTTATCATCAAAATGCTTATACCTAAACCATTTGACTTATCCTTTAAAAAACCATTTTACTTAGAATGGGTAGTGTGAGCCATAATTTGAATCCAACAAAACTTTAATATGCAAATCAATAGAAAGAATCAATAATATGATATTAATTAAAATGAAATTTAACAATTATATTAAAGTTCGACAATTTAAAATAGTACACTAACATAACATAAACAAGGTTATATCATTTTCTTTGTTCATGCATGCTTGATTAGAACATCTAAAATGAAGTAACAAATTATTGATAAAAATAAATATAAAGAGCTTGATTATATAGTTAGTTTATGTTTGAAAAGTGATAGAACTTCTAATGAGAATTTTTTGTATGCAAATTTTTAGATGAAAAAAAATAATGTGATATAATAGGAGTAACAATGAAGAATAAATAAAATTAAATTAAAGTAAATAAGTCATTTATATAAGTAATTAAATAGAAATGATTGAAAGTAGTATAGTTATATAAAATGATGTGAATAAATAATTAGAAGAATAGAAAACTTATAGAGAGTAAAAAATTTTATATCGAAAAATTTTAATTAAAAAGTTATGTACAAATAAACACACCCATAATAATGTATCTTTAGCTAAAATGCATCATTTATTTTTTAAAATTTCAAATCTTTTTATGAATATATTTTTCTAAGTGTATTTATCAATCTACTAAGCTTTTTCCTTTTACATATTTTTAAATATTTTTAATTTTTAAAAATATCCATTTCATGGACATTTAAGACTTTGTTATCTCTTAAAAACTTGATTTTTAAAAATAAAATATAAATTGTAAAATGAAAAAACTTGGTATATGAATTAAATATGCTTAGAAAAATATGCTTATAAAGAAAAATTCAAAATATAAGTAATGTAAAACTAAATGAATAATATATTTTAGCTTAAAATACATTCATAAAGACGATTCCAAGCAAGCAACGACCATAGTTCAACTCTCCGATAGTCATTTGTATGATGGGATCATATAATCTCTTATATATGTGTGAATGTCTTTTGTCTCCCAAGTGGATGGTAGGAGCTTATTGTTGTTTTTTGTGTTAATTATTAAGTTTCATTGTAATATAAGACGACATATAATATTGTATAATAAAAACATATATCATGATGTATATGATTACTCATAAAAATTATATTCTTGTTCATTCTCAAACTATTATACATTTAAAATGACAGAAAACAGTGCAAAAATACAATATAATTGAACATATTCAAATTATTTATCACTTGTAAATTTTGTATAAAACTAATTATTTTCAAGGTTAAATTCATGACACTTAAAAATATAACTTAAACATCAGCATAATAATTACAAAGTAACCATATTCAATTAATTTGTGAGATGTCCAATTCAAAAAATCCAAAAAAACCCTTCAAATTTAATATTTTCAAAGTATCTGAAAAGAAACGTTTTACATAATTGAATATGTATGAATTCTCTCAACCTTCTCTATTTTGTTTTGAATCTTTTCAAATTAGCATGGACCTTAATAATGAATATTAAATTCATTTAGTTTTTAATCTTGTATAATTTGTTGTATTATCAATTACTAACTGAACTTAATTATCTAAACCTACTTTCGCCATAACATTTTTAAACAAATCTGTAATTCTAACATAATCAGATGCATTAATAGATTTACGTTCCAATTTTCTTTGTAAGAATCAATAACCTGATGAATTTCTTTATAATTTTTAAAAATAAAATCACATGTATCGTTATATGTGAAAACTCTAAATTCAAGACCAATGATAATAATGTTATTGACCATCTCTTGAAAATAAGGGTAATTAATAACATTGAAAAGGTTACAATAATGAAAGAATCACTAACTAATAGAGACTAATAGAAGCATAAGCTCGCTCCATGGCATTTTTACCCATGATATTGCATTTTATAGAAGATTATATTCTTTTTTATGGTACATATAATTTACAAACTCAATCCATTACAATTTCTATATTAGGGTGTACAAAGAAGACAAGTTCTATATCTCGTTTAGTTCACAAGGCGTGCAAATTCCCATAATATAATAAGGGAGGCACAACTCCATAATACAATAAAAAGGATAAACACCTGCCTCCATAGTAAAAATTGTTCAGAGTCCAAAAGCAAAAATGGAAAGAAGCAGAGACGGAAGACTCGGTCCCGCATCCAGCACAAGACTCGGTCCCGCACCCATGTGTACGTTATAGAGATGCAGAGTGGCCCGAGTCTTCAGCATCATTCAAATCTTCAGCATGATTCAGCGACTTCTATTCAACAACAACTATGGCAACCAACAACACTATCATTTGTATATATATGTGTATTTGTTGTTTTCAAAAAAAAATTGAAGAAGAAAGTAAAAACGTTCCAGTAGCTATTCTCTTCCACTTCAAAATCTTTTCATGGTATCAGAGCCAACACAATGGCACGAATACCTTCTCTCTCTCATTTCTTTCTAATCCATTTGTAATTCTCATATTTTCTTTTACAATTCCCCTTGCCAGTTTACTATCACCCATCTGTCCTCTTCTACATCAACTATGAACGAAAATATATTTCTCATCCTTTCCTTTCCTTGTTCTATGGCTGAAAATATCTCACAAATTCCCACTCCAAAGTCTAAATTCTCATGTCCTTCAAACTTAAATGTTGCCAATTTTGTGAGCTTAAAACTTACAGAACAGAATTTTCTCCTTTGGGAAATACAAATGATTTCTCTAATGGAAAGTCAGGAGTTAATTGGCTTTTTAACGGGGGATACAGCTTCTCCACAACAATATCTTGAAGGTAAAAATGTAACACAGGTTGTAAATCCAGAATACACTTTATGGGTTCGTACTGACAGGTTAGTAAAGTCTTAGATCATTAGAACACTCTCTAAAGATGTATTGGGCTATGTCGTGGGTTTAAAAACTGCAAATGAGGTATGGAAAGCTCTAACTGATCATTTTACACAATGCTCCATTGCTCGAGAATTTGATCTACTTACTCAACTTCAGCATGTTAGCAAATGAAGTAAATCTTTGCCTGTTTATTTAAAAGAATTTAAGTCAATATGTGATCAACTTAATGCTATTGGGAAACCAGTGTCTGATGCTAATAAAGTTTTCAGGCTACTTGAAGGACTTGATGATAGTTGTGAGGCTTTTAAGACTACAATGCTTCGTCCTCCACTACCTACATATGCAGAAACTATCCCGCAATTGCAAAGCTATGAACTGCGTGCTCATAAACGCTCATCTCCAATCAACCCTACTATGACATTTGTTGCTAATAATAGTGGACCACAGCCTTATGCCTCCCAACAACGTGAGTTTTCTTTTCGACAATATACAAGGGGACGCGATGGAAGAGCTGTCTTCACTTCAAAAGGTCGTGGGTTTCCTCATACTAATCAACAACAACAATATTTTGACCAAAGACGGACTGCACAATTTTCACAACTACATGATGTACCGACAGTTCTAAGACATATCACAGGTTTTGTACAACGACAACCCTTGTTACCAACTCCTTCTCAATTTTAGCAGTCAAGTGGTCTAACTGGTGGTTCACAAACCATCTTTCAACCAACAAAAGCAATCTTGGTATGTCAAATTTGTAAGAAGAAAGGTCATAATGCCTTACAATGTTGGCATCGATTCGATAACAGTTATCAACCAAAAGGTATTCCTCAAGGCCTTACTGTCATGCATGTTTCAGACTTGCAAGATGGTGATTGGCATCTTGACACAGGTGCCAATGCTCACATGACAGTTGATGCAGGTATTCTTTCTTATCTTAGATCCTATAAAGAAAATTCAAGGGTTATGGTTGGAAACGGTTAGTCATTACCAATTACACATATTGGATCTGGACATATTAAACAAGACTCTAACCGTTTGCCACTGAAGGATGTCTTAATAGTTCCTGACATTAAGAAAAACTTATTATCTGTTTCAAGACTTACTTCAGATTATCCAAGTTACTTTGAGTTTAACAAATCTGGTTTCTTAGTTAAGGATTCACAGACACACCAGATTCTTCTCAAGGGCAATCACAATAATGGCTTATATAATTTGAAGACCACTGATCCTATTGCCCTCTTCTCAGTGCAACATCAGACTGCAGATGAAGAAGTATGGCATGGAACATTAGCTCACTCAAATAATAAAGTGTTAAAATTTTTACAACATTATCAGCTAATTACAGTTAATAAACCAACCACTAGCCTTTGCCAAAATTGTCAACTGAGTAAGAGCTGCAAACTTCCATTCAATACAGAAGGCACACCTACATTCTCACCATTACAAAAGATCCATTGTGACCTATGGGGACCCGCACCAGTTGTTTCTATTCAGCAGTTCCGCTATTTTGTAATTTTAGTGGATGATTTTTCTTGATTTACTTGATTTTATTCCTTAAAAAGGAAATCAGATTTTTTCTCTGTATTTGTTTCCTTTCATAAGATGGTCTCAAACCAGTTTACTACAACTCTTAAAATCTTTCAGTCTGATAGTGGGGGAGAATTTTCTATCAATGTCTTTCAACAGTATTTGAAAAAGCATGGAATTCTGCATCAAACTTCATGTACAGACACCCCTGAACAAAATGGAGTTGTTGAACGTAAACATAGGCACATTGTTGAACTTGGTTTAGCTTCACTGTTTTCTGCCTTCATGCCTTTCTGTTACTGGGTTGATGCTTTTACTACCGTCACATATGTCCTTAACAGACTTCCTATGCAGAGACTCTCCATGAATAGTCTTTATTCAATACTTTTTCACAAGAGTCCTTACTATAGTGCCTTTCGAGTTTTTGGCTCCCGTTGTTATCCTTACTTACGCCACTACATGAAAAATAAATTTGACTACCGTTCTCTACCTTGTGTGCTCTTGGGTTATAGTGACAGACAGAAAGGTTATCATTGTCTTCATCCTAAAATAAGTCGAGTGTATATTTCCTGTCATGTTGTTTTTTATGAAACTGTTTTTCCTTATGAATCATCTCATTCAAGTTCATCTTCATCCAATACTGTTACAAGTTGGACACGTGATCAGCTTCGAGAATGGGCTCATCTCTTTGGTCCTTCCAATGAACACATTTCCTCTATTACTCCAACATATGATGCCTTACAACATAATATTTCTTCAAATAGTCCATCTGTTATTGACTCAGTCTCTTCCACTAGCATTGAGCATGGTTCGCCCTCCAATTCAAACCCTATGCCTCCTGAACCTAAACCCTTACTTGAGGTTCCCACTAGCTCCATTTCATCTCCTATTAACACTGCTCCCCAACCAGGTTCAACTATATTATCTCTACCAGCACCTTGTAACAATTCATCTTCAATATCTTTGGTGCATCCTATGGTCACAAGATCCAAGGTTGGAATCTCCAAGCCTAATCCCAAGTATCATGCACATATCACATTGTTGTTCCTTCAGAACCTCGAACCATTGCTGCTGCTTTAACACATCCAGGTTGGAGAAATGCTATGATTGAGGAATTAGATGCCTTAGTTCATAACCGTACATGGGTGTTGGTGCTGCGTCAGTCATATATGAATGTTGTTGGTTGTAAATGGGTTTTTCGTACTAAACTCCGAGCTGACGGCAGTTTAGAACACTTAAAAGCTCGTCTTGTTGCAAAAGGATTTCACCAAGAAGAAGGTACTAATTATGTGGAAACCTTCAGTCTTGTTCTGAAACCAGGAAGTTTACGAATTGTTTTGGCTATTGCCACTGTTCGTGGATGGCCTATTCGTCAACTTGATATGAAAAATGCTTTTTAACATGGTGATTTGAATATTCCTATGTACATGGAGCAACCACTCGGGTTTAAAAATTCTCCGTTTTCGGAACATGTTTGTTTATTGAAACGTTCTCTTTACGGCCTCAAACAAGCTCCCAGAGCTTAGTTTGATAAATTCAGCTCATTTCTTCTTAGTTATGGCTTTTTTTGTAGTGTGGCTGATCCTTCCCTATTCATTTTTCATCATGGCTCTCATTCTATTTTATTACTTCTATATGTTGATGATATAATTTTAACTGATGATTCTTTACCACTAATACAGTGCATTATTCAAGATCTTGGGGTCCATTTTGCTATGAAAGATATGGGCGCATTACATTATTTTCTTGGTATTGAGGTGACAAGGACCTCTGCTGGCTTATTTCTCTCCCAACACAAATATGCACTCGATTTACTCACCAAGGCTTCTATGCATCAAAGTAAACCTTATGGCACTCCCTTAGTAGTAAAATCATCCGCTCATGACAATGATCAGGTTTTTCAAGACCCTACATTTTTCAGAAGCATTGTAGGTGGTCTTCAATATCTTACTCTGACACAACCAGATCTATCTCTTGCTGTGAACCTTGCATGTCAGCGATTAGCAGCTCCCACTGTAACTAATTTTCTACTTCTCAAGCGTATCTTACGATATGTTCGTGGTACATTGAATTTGGGTTAACAATTCTTAGCCCAAAGTTCTCTTGATCTATATGCCTTTTCTGATGCTGATTGGGCAGGGTGTCATATTACTCATCATTCTACTACTGGCTATTTTGTCTTTCTTGGTGCCAACTGTATCTCTTGGAGTGCTAAGAAGCAACCCACTGTTGCTTGCTCCTCCACTGAAGCTAAATATCGGGCCTTAGCTTCTACTGCAGCTGAACTCACTTGGATATCTTATATTCTTCGTGATATTGGCATCTCACCATTTGTCCCATCCTTCATGCTTGCACCAAACATATTGAGATTGACTATCATTTCATTCGAGAGAAGGTTTCCCTTGGGCATATTGTTACTCGCTTTGTTTATAGTTCCTCGAATATTGCTGATCTTTTTGCCAAGCCATTACCATGTAAATCCTTCATTACCCTACACAACAAACTTGGCCTTTGGTTGTTCCATCCCACGTCCAGTTTGTGGGAGGATGTTCGGAGTCCAGAAGCAGAAATGGAAAGAAGCAGAGACGGAAGACTCAGTCCCGCATCCAGCAGAAGACTCGGTCCCACATCCACGTGTACATTGTAGAGATGCAGAGTGGCTCGAGTCTTCAACAGCATTCAAATCTTCAGCATGATTCAGCAACTTCTATTCAGCAACAACCACGGCAACCAACAGCACTATCATTTGTATATATATGTGTATTTGTTGTTTTCAAAAAAAAAGTTGAAGAAGAAAGTGAAAACGTTCCTGCAGCTATTCTCTTCCACTTCAAAATCTTTTCAAAAATGAAGGGGATCAACCCCTTCCTTCGTTCGAAACTGGGACCAGCATGCTAAGGGGAACAGCCCCTGTGGTGATTGTACCCTTCTTTTCAAAAATGAAGGGGATCAACCCCTTCCTTCGTTCGAAACTGGGACCAGCATGCTAAGGGGAACAGCCCCTGTGGTGATTGTACCCTTTCTTGAGCTTGCATTGGAATGCATTTTTTCTTTCAACTTTTTCAAAGCATTCTTATTGACTTCTCTTATTTCCTGACCTTTTCGTCAGTATTGCACTAACTATTTCACAGCAAAAGATGTGGCTGGAGATGATTGTCCGAAGAAAAAAACTCAATCATGACTCATGAGAATGTGAAAAATAAATTTGGTTCAAGGAAAGATAAAATCTTATCCAAGATAATGTTATAGCAGGATATGTGTCACCACGACAGATTCTACCTTCATGTGATTTCCCGCAGAAAGGAAATATCCCAGTGAAGATTTTAGTACGCTACGGTCATTCTAGGCTCATCTTGATTATCAATCGAACATACGAAAAATGTAAAGAATAAACGTAATAAATTATTTAATTTCTATATTAATTTAAAGTATTATTTCTACATAGATAACTAATTTTCTAAATAATATTATTTTCTAATACATTTTTCAATGAATATAAGCATTTTCCTTATTTTGTACATAATTGAATGTTTTTGAAAAAGGCACGGACCGTCTAAGAATCTAATTGAAATGATGTTTAGTACCACAGAAAAATGATGCTAGACAACAAGAGGACCGGTTTGATTTTGATTTTATTATTAATCTGGGCCCAAAATGGAAAATTTTCTCCTAACAGTATTATAAATATTATATTTAACAGAAAAATCAATCAATTTCAAACCAAAAAAGAAAAAGAAAAATCAAGCAAGTTTTTAGTTCTTATTACTTTTCAAGGAGATATAGGGCACTCAAGAATTAGCCAGAGACCATTTTATCCTTTCGTTTAAATGATGTGGTAAACAAATATGCACGGATTAATATCTTAATTTCTTAAAGATGATTAATTAATATCCAGAACGAACAGCAATGACACAGGCCAGGCTAACGCGGCCCTGTGCGATATAACTGAAAACTGAAAAGTGTGAAATACAGAATTGAAAATGATATACGAATTAGTTCTTCAACAAGCTAAGTTTGTTGTTTTCTCGATTAACCTCATCTACGAAGGCTTGTATGTTCCGATCTGAAGAACCCCCTTCGGCAACTGCTGCTCTCGCTGCTTCCTTCCACTTCAACGCGTTCTTCTTCATCTCTTCCGCTTTGGGCCCCCTAGTCATCACACCGATGCACCTCTCGATTTCCTCCTTCGACACCAACGTCTTCGTCGCCGTCCCATCGTCCGCTGCTGCACAGAGCTTCAACCGCATCCCCACCTTGAATACTTCCACCATGAACTTGGCATTCGTCACCTGATCCCCCCACTGCGGGAAGGCGATGATCGGGACGCCGCGGCTCAGGCTCTCCAAGCTGGAATTCCACCCGCAATGAGTCAAGAAGCAAGCGATGGAGGGGTGAGAGAGAACCTGGTCTTGCGGGCACCACTGCACCACCTTCCCTTGCCCTTTCGTCTCTTCCAAGAAGCCCTCCGGAAGCCCCGTTTCCGCCGCGTTCGCCGCCGGCTTCACTACCCACAAGAACGGGTTCCCACTCTTCTGGAGCCCGCGAGCCATTTCTTCCATCTGTTCCCGTTCCAGAGCCACCATGCTGCCGAAAGAGATGTACACAACAGAAGACGGTGGATGGGAATCCAGCCACTCCACGCAGTCCTCGGCCTTCCACAAGTCGCCCCGGATCTTGCCGTTCTCGGACTCATCGTCCGACAAGAACAACGGGCCGACAGGCGTGATGGGAGAGATGCGAGCCATCTCTTCGATCACGGGCCGCTCCAGCTCTGCGAACGAGTCCACCATCACGCACGACGCTTTGGAGAGGTTCTTGAACTGGCCCAAGATGGTTTCGCCTAAGACCGTGAGGGGACTCGACGGAAGCAAGAAAGTGGGCAGCTCGCTGGCGCTGACGGTCGGCAGGCCGGGCAGCTGGGCGCTGAACTCGGCTCCAATCGGCAACGTGAACCCGGCCTTGGAGTGGAAGTAGTGGTGGTAGATGGAGAAGACGGCGCACGACTGCACCCAGAACACGGCGCATTTGATCCCAGCATCGGTCGCCACGTCCAAGGCCCAGGGCAGGAAGGGGTTGGTGATGACGAAGGAAACCGGACGGTCGGCTTTGACCTGTCTACCGATGAGAGCTGTGAGTTCTTGGGGCCCCACGATCTTGAACTGTTCCATGTACGCTCTTACGTCGGCGAGATTGTGGCCGTATCCAGACCAGCCGTCGGAGAAGAACTCGAATCTGAGGAGGCCTTGACCGACGGGCATGGGGGTGTCGATGGGGAGGTTGTCCATGGTCTTCTGCATCTTTTCGGCCATGGAGTCGAGGGTGGCGAAGGTGACGAGGAGGCCCTTGGAGGCGAGGCTCTTAGCCAGCCTGAGAAACGGGTTGATGTGACCCTGGCCGGCAAAGGTGACAACGAGAACATGCACCATCTTCTTCCCCTCCATTTTGTTTTGGTGTGAGATCAAAGTGGTAGGAGTGAGGAATGTCGAGGTGCGATGCGATGCTACGCAGGAGGCAATGCTGGCTGGCTGAGATTGCGAGCATGCAGCAGGGGTATTGACGGATGAAATAGGGAGGAGAGGACAAAGGGTTGACCCGGGATTGCCGGGCCGGATCCACATCTGTTAGTACACTACACATCAATATTTTAGTCGTGCTTCGAATGGATGATTGGAACGTGCGGGGGCATAGCCATTAAAAAACGTGAGGTTCAGCGATTGATACATTGATTTATGCAATTCATACGTTACCAGATAACTTCACGGCACCAAATTTTTCGTCAGGAGTAGCCAATTTTTTTTTAAAATATAATTTTAGCTATATATAAATGGATTATGTTTATTTGACTGTAAATGCTCAACTCTTTTAAGTATTTGTACATTCTTTCGCATCAAGGGTTAGATTAATCGTTTAAAGCTAGATCATTAGATATATAGGAAGAACGCTATAAATGATGATCGAATCTTTTGATTTAGATGAGTGCGACCAATTAATGTATCTGAAAAAATATCATGAGAAAGACTTAGCAAATTTTGCTAGTTAGACTTAGTAAATTTTAAGATGCCGTAGCTTGAAGTTTTTGAAATTTTGAGACACTTCATACGCATTCAGATGATAAGATAATAGATTTATTTAGATTTATTTCACATGTTAAACAGCAGAAGTATTACGATGGATTCATTGTGGAAAAAAGTTAAATGCATGTACATTTATATTACTTGCTGAGTTTTTTGAATTCATGTATATTTTTTATTGTCTCTCAGGTAATGTTTGTCAGGAAAATTGCAAAAAGAAGATTTATTATATGAAATATATGGTAAATATTTTATGTTCGATGATGTATGCAAGTGTTCATTTGTAACTTTGTAGACGGGTTATCTTTTACGCAATAAGTTAATGAAGTTTTTCCATATTTTGCATGATTGTTCTTGGATAAATAACACTATATTATACAGTTTTGCTTTTATTCTTTTTTAAATCTAAACTATTTAGGATGCAAACTCGTATGGATTTACTTGTAAAAAAAAAACTAGTTTGGATTTAGTTATTATTTTGAAAATCACACATTTTGAAAACTTTTATATCCATTTTTAACCGTTTACAATTACTGTCAACTGCATTAAATACGTAGAACATATAAGTTTCCATTCTAAGTTTTTTTTACATCATAAATATATATATCGAGGGGTTTAGATTTCAATAAAATATTTTTAAAACATAAAAATTTAACGACTATGGTCTTTTAGAAACTACAACCATTTGTATATGTAATTTTTATAAGGGCGAATTCTTTATATACCCATGAAATTTATACTCAATTCCACTTATACTTATTAATTTTCAAAAATTTCTCTAATACCTATGTATTTTCATCATAATTTCACTTATACTTACACTGTTAGAGATTCATTAAAGAGGTCATTAATTTGTTGAAAAATGACAAATATGCTCATCTCTAATTGTAATTTTATAGCTAAAAATTTTAAGAATTCTACAACTATAAAATCATATATTATTAAAAAATGAATATTTAACTTCAAGCAAAACAACCTTAAATTACATTAGAGCTTGGACATATTTGTCATTTTTTACAATGGGGCTAACAGTCCATTTAATGAATCCTTAACCGCATAGGTATAAGTAACATTAGGATAAATATTTGCAACTATGAGAAGAATTTTTGAAAATTTATAAGTATAAGTGAAATTACGGGTAAAGTTCGTGAATATATATATATATATATATATGAAATTTACCAAAATTAAAACTAGACATATATAACAACCATGTCTAGCTTAGTGAGGAGCTTCAAGTGTTTTTTAAGCTTGTCTAGAGTTGAAACTCAATGAAAGCATTGTCTCTCGTGTTTGGACCTATGTTTCCTGTATGAGGAGCTTAGCCCCCTTCTTTGATTATAAGAAAATTGGTAAGGATTCTTAGGCTTAATTTGTAGAAATAAATAAAATGAGATCTTATAAAGTAAACTTCCAGGGGAAAAAATTTAAAAAAAATGTATATCATCAAATCCCGTACATAAATAATTATATATGCTAAGAGCATAGTCAATGATACATGAATGCATGTTACAAAAATTGACTTCTTAGTGAGAAGACTATAAAAATATTGTTGATATAAAATGTTTTTTTGGCCACAACATGACTGCGTAAATACATACTTATAGTGACATATTTTGGTATCGATATAGGTTAATTTCTTTTTAGTCTATAATAAATGTGATGATGGACAGAGAGGGATGGACTAAACTAGATAATATGAAATACAGCTCTTCCTGATGGAAGAGGAAACTCTTTTTTTCCCTAATATGCTTCTCGCATTTTAAGTACGAGCAGAAGGTTGACCTTCTCTTTAATAAGATACTCACCTACCATGAAAAAAAATAATATACTCACCTTTTTTTCGTAGTTTTTTAGATTGGAGGTACATTTGAAAATTTTTGAATTGAGAAAAAACGATATTATATGATAGTAATAATGACGAGAAGTAAAGATAATAAAATTAAAATAGATTGATTGATTAGTAGTTGTTAACAAATGGTTGAAAAATAAGATAATTATATATAAATATGTGAAAATAATTAAAACTATAGTAATGGAGGGCGAAAAGTTTTAAAGTAAAAAAAGCTAGTTTTTGAAAAAAAAAAATTAGTGAAATAAACATGCCTTAAATTGAAAATAATCTAATCCAATCCCCCGTCAAAGTAAATTCATCATCTAGTATCTTTATCTTTCGATTAACTTCCATTATGCCTCTTTTAAGATTGTCTTTTCTTAGAGGTTCGTAACTTCATTCATTCTTTTGCCTCTTTCATAATTAAAACTAATGTTTAATAAAATTTGACTAATAATAATGATAGAACTTTGACTACATCAGAAAAATTAAAATTGGGTGATTTACATATATACCTCGTAGTTTAATTATAATTGTAAATATATCTATTTGTTTCCAAATTATATATTATTCTTGCATAGTTTGACCATAATATAAAAATTAGTTATAACATTGGTATATTTACAAATATATACAAATTATGCATAGTGTAATATACAATTTCAATTACTAGGTGACTATAGTTGCAATACAATCAAACGAAAGGACGTTTGAAAATCATATACCTTTATATTTTTAGACATATGTATATATTTTTTAATTTCATAACTTAATAAATTTTAAAATTAGTTAAATAATTTTTATAGGCAAAAATTGGATAGGGTGTGCTTGGGTACCTATCAAATTGACCATAATTTGGTAGGGTAAGATAAAAAAAAAAAAATTGTTCTACTTTTATTTGTAAATTACCTTTTTTGTTAAAAAAATAATAATAATAAATTGAATCACTAAAATTATAATTTAAGTATTTAAATTGTTAAACACCGATATCTATATGAGTACCCATTTTGATTTGATTTTGGGTACTCATAGTATGTAACTTACTTTGCCAAAATTGGAGTTGATTTGGTAAGTACTCATGGGTATCAATTCAATTTGTACCCCTAAAAATTACTTAAATGATGTTAAAAATTGTTATTTTTAGAATTTAAAAAGTATATGTATATTAAAAGTTATATAAATAACCACTAGAGGTTGTCCTGGTGATACCACTGGGTGTTTGATTCCCCCTCCTCCTAGACAAGGGGTGTTTTATGATTTTTCCTTGTCGTAGAAGTTAATTACATATTTTTCCGCTAACGTGGAGGTATTATAGAAAATTTTCCCATAGCGAGAGGGTTGTGAATGAGCTTGACTTTAATATTAGTTGTGACAATTTGCAAATATACATAGAAAGTTTAATTGTGCTGCAAATATAACCACATAGCTTGTGAAGTTTTAAATTATGCTCATTGTTTGTATATATTTGTAAACAAATCCATGTTGTGGTGCTTTCGCAGTTATGACTAAATTATGTAGTCATATTTACAAATTATTCATCAAAATATTGCAAAGTAAAGACTGTGACATGTAAGAAATTCTATAGTGTGTTTGAAGCAAAATTCTTCATTATTTAAAAAAAAAAAATAAGAAGGGTGGATGAAACAAAGGAAAGGGAATCCAATATTGAAGAGTAAAATTACAACACAAGAGTGTAGGGGTGCACTTCCAATTTTCCACTCACTTCACCTGAATGTTGACGTCGTATTAATTCTATCATTTCTAACATTGTAGAAAATTTCACGGAATTCGTCTTCATAACGTTACAGCAGCACTCGTGTCCAATTTACTTTTGTTATTTTTCCATCTTTTTTTATGATTATTATTTTTCCATCCTTGAGCATGTGAAGCTGATCTTTATTTTATTTTATCAACCTCGTAATTCTCCAGCTGTTTCGCCAGATTCGAAAATCACGGAATGAAGTCGTCCACATGATGTGAAGCTCGCATGCATTTATTTTATTCTTCCCCATCCATTCCTAGTCCCTAAAATGTACTAATCTACACGGGTTAAACGGGTTAAGTAAAAATATGGATTTGGAATCGTAAACAAGTCCACCCAAATGCACTCATTCACGGATCGAATGACTAAAATATTGTGGAACACGTACAACTGAAGAAATCGATACTCATATTTTAGCAATTTATGACAAGTAGTGGAATTGCGATATATATATATGTATATAAATATTTCTGATATATATACACATAAATATATATATATATATATATATATTTCTAATAAGCAACTTGTTTAACAAAACAAAAGCCACTGCCTGGTCCAAAACTCCATATTCCCCATCAAAACAGACCATAGGGAATACAGAGAGGATCAAGCCAAAATCAATCAAAAAATCCATTATCTTTACAAATCAAATTACAATATTTGTGAACTTTAGTCATCACAGTTGGATTCTTGGATTTGGAGATTTGGACCACGCATATCAAATTGACTGTTGGGATCATGGCCGCTGATGACTTTTTTTCCCTATTTGGAGTATCTTCTTTGGATTCACAGTTGCCCATTTATAAGGGTAACCCACGTGCCTTGGAATTGAATTCCTCCAGCCTGTCATATAGTTCTTGTTACCACGTTTAATGTTGATAGAAACAGATCAAGATCAATGCTACGTAGGTACTTAGTTGAATTAAAAAAAATAAATAGATATCGTAATCTGCTAACGTATTAAAAGTCGAAACATTTATTTTGCCGATTAATATAGTTTTAAAATAAAAATATATGACTTAGATCAAGAAAAAAATTAACAATGGGCAAAAAAATATTTTTAAACAAATATATATAGTAGCTGTATATATTTTTCCATGATCAAAATATATTAATGTTCAGTATATTACATATATTTATATAAAGGAGCATGATCATTTCAGGCTTACTTCAGACCGATCCAAAAAATATATATTTTTACTTTTTATAAAATTGTTAATTTAAATATATTTAATCTATAAATCAAATTTTTTAACGTTTTTTGATATATATATATATTTTTTTTAAATTTTAAATATAGGGATATTTTGGCTCTTTATATTTCCAAAATGATGACAATTATATGCGAATAGTTAGAGCATAAAATTATATTAAGAAATTTTTTTGATACATTATTTACTTCTTTTGTCCAAATACAACAGTAATCAATCTAATTTAGTTTAGATAGTGAAAATGTTATAGTTTAGTAATCTAATTACTGAGATTTCTTGTGGTGTGCCATTGGAATCACCGCAAGGTTCCGTTTGGACAACCTAAGGCATGCACATGGTGCTCTTGGCCTCGAATCGGATCCATACCTTCGGAGCGCATCGAGGCTTCTGTTTTCTGAGGCCTGAAGGAAAAGAAGGAGACTTTCACGTGCCACAATATCTTCTTCTTTTTTTTTTGAGTGGACATGCCACAATATCTTAGTATTGTATTTGTAAAGTTTAAAGTTTAAACTACAAGAGTCATAAATAATGAAGTATTTCGGTGGCAAACGATTGTTGTATAAAAATATTCATTTCAATGTAATGTGAACATTTTCAGCACTAAAATATTAGGGCCTGAAGGATAAAAGTGACTTGCATGTAGGCATGTAACTTAAGCATGATACTCGTGAAATAGATAAAGTAGATTTTTATTTTCCTAACGGTAGATAAGTTATGTCTTAAATAAAAAATTATTCAGTTAACTACAGTAAGATATGTTCCAAAGTTTCCTTAAAGAAAAAAATATCTTTCAAAGTCTAATTATTGGAACCGACCTGAATGCATAATATGTATTCAATAATCTTTTACAAGACATTTGCTTTTTGAAGTAAATAAGATACTTATTTAATTTATCTATTATTTAGTACCTTTAATCAATACATTTTAAAATTATATATTACCATATTGATTATAATATTAGGTAAGATTAATAGTAAAATTATATTATTCAAATATAATATAAAAAACCATTTTAAAAAATCAATTCATAACCAAAATTGAAATCTAGTCACTCTTAAAAATAGAGTAGAGTAGATCTTAAACGAACCTGATAAAAATAGAATAGAATAGTTATTTTTACAAATAAAATAACAGTAAGATTCATCACCAACCGGACAAATTCAACCCAAGTTGCACTTTTACTTGGGATGGAACAATAAGATGATAATATAAATATGTATTTTGAATAAGAAAAATTGTACTGAAAACATAAAAAATTTATTTTAAAAATGTAAGATCTCAAACCATATACATCTCTCTCAAGATCGAACATTTGGAACACCCCTTATTATTTTAGTATTTCATTGGCTACAATATATAAAGATGATTATCCACCCATGCACGTTGTTAAATATTGGATTGAAATCGATAAAAGAGTATTTTAAATTGATCTAGAATTGACCATTAAAAAATGGACCTAGAATTTAAGCATACGATTACCACAAGAAAAAATAGCTATGCGTGGAAGCCGTGTAAATAAGCAGTGTACCCATCAGAAAAAAATGAACTCGTCAATGGCACAAGAGGGTGAAAATCGGTAGCTATACCGAAATAAAGTTGATGATGAAAGGTCATTATTCAGTAAATGCGATAAATAAAAAAAAAAAAAGGGCATGTGGCTTGATGATTTACTACAGTGAAGTTCCATCTTTTCCAATGATCTTTTGGGAATTTTAGAACTCTTTAGTTTCTTTTTTTTTTTTTTGTAAAATTCCATTATATTTTTACTATTAACCTTTTTTATGCTTCACTAACTTATCTAAACCGTCCTTGGATGTATTTTTGACTTTATCAAGTATTGACAAAGATATTTCAAATTTACTATTTTAGATTTCTTAAGAATCTAAGTTACTTGATTTTTATTTGAAATGTAATCAATGTACTATTTTTACTTTGAGATATAGTCAGTATCTTAATTTTATTCTCAAACTTGATTTATTAGAAACAAGAAAATAATAATAGTCAATATATGCAAGAATCAAAAATCGCATAAAGAGAATATATATGTACTAAAATTCAAAGAATTGAAATTCGGAAAATTTTTAAACGAGAAACCAACAAGTTGGATGAAATTACTAATATTCACTTACAAATATGGTATGTGATATTTTCATTAAATATCTAGATATAAAATTAAAAACAAAAAACATCTGTATAAACCTATAATGAATTTTTCATTAAGCATCGGCACGTTAAAATATGAGCTCTAATTTTATGATTGGAAGTCGGAACCCTTCTTCTGTGTAATTTCATCTATTTTTGAACCATTATGATTGATGATAAATTCACTCAATTCGTTAAATTGAATATTATTTATATTATCTTAAAATTTTTCATTTTTCCAAATATTTTTATGCATGTCCATGTCAAGAAATACGTAAAATGAATATAGTAGAATTATTTGATATTAAATATCAATTTTAAAATCATATTTTTAACATGCAAACCACTTAAATATTATGGATATGTGAATAAATGATTCTATAAAGTATTATTATATTTTAATGTATATGCAAATGATTTAAGTGTTTTCATAATTGATACATAAATATATTTTTAAGTAAATGCAACCCATTTACAACTTTGACTTCAATAAAACTCAGTATTTTGACTAAATAAATGATATTATATATAGTAAATGGAGTAAATTTTTTACTAATCATCAAAATATTAAAAATGAAGAAAGTTAAATGGAGTCATTTTTATAAAACCTAATTATATAAAAGTGAGACCATGCATATACATAAGATTTTACTTAAATGAAATTCCACTTCTATATAATCCCTTTTTTTAATTATTAGATGCTTTATGAAAAATTCGCTTTAATATGTTGTACTTACCATAATTTTCATTATCATGAAAATTCATTCAGTTTGTATATTATGCTTATGCTACATCTATAAATATATAAAATCAATATAATAAAATAGTTTAATATTAAATATTAGTTTTTAAAATTATATTTTTAACATCTAAACCTTCCAAAATGACATTACTATATAGATAAATGATTTTATATAGTATTATTATATTCTAAGATATGTAAATGGATGTATGCATTTTTATATTTTACACATGAATATATATTTTTTCAACAAATGTGCTTATGCACATATTTGATTTGGATAAAATGAAATATTTTAAAATGCACTCTGATGCACTTAGCCTTGGTGCACCGAGGTATACTTAACCCATTTTTTATTTTTTTGAAATTTTTTTATGCAACTATTAATCAAGTATGCTTAACATGTATATTAAATTTTATCATTTTTAGAATTTTTTTTAAAGCAACGCCATTTTTCATAATTTGTGAATGATAAGAATATCGTTGATTTAAAAATTCTAAAAAATATTTATAAATCATCAAAATAGTAAAACTTGATACACATGTTGAATACACTTACAATAGTTGTATAAAAATTTTAAAAAATAAAAAATTATTTTTTTGTAATCATGTGCACTAAGATCAAATGCACTTAGGTGTACTAGATTAGCACTCAGATGAAATTTGGCCTTCTACCTAAAAATTTTAATTAAAAAATTATGCTAAATACAATGAATATGGTGAATTTTTTATTAAGCATCAAAAAATTATAAATGAAAGAATATAAAACCACTTCCATGTAACTTAGTTATATAAAAGATATATATATATATATATATATATATTTGCATACCTTTAACCTTTAACACATGAGGCAAGAGCAGATAGAATTTTTTTTATATTACATCTCATCTCAATCCATATTACAATCTAAGTTTAAGGTCCTTAATCATTTTTTAATTTCATTTCATCTTATAAATCAACCTCTAAGTATCCTTTATAATTTCTCTTGCATTAAAGAAAGGAGGAGACTAAATGCTCATTACACAGGAGACCAGCATCTCAACCATATTACAAGCTAAGTTTAAGGTCCTTAATCAATTTTCAATTTCATTTCATCTTATAAATCAACCTTTAAGTATCCTTTATAATTTCTCTTACATTAAAGAAAGGAGGAGACTAAACGACTTATTACATGGGAGACCAACAATTCTCACGCTCAAGGACAAAATTTCCATTTAGGGGATTGGAAGCCTTGACCACAACGACATATGCCCAACACTGTGACCAACTTAGCTACATCTTTTGTCTTTAAATGGAATTAAAGGAGAAGCAAAACTTAAAGAGGATGATCGGGTTCGCCGTATACATGGCTGCCCCCATGCGTCAGGCCAAAAAAATTCATTATTTATTTATTTTTTTTTATAAATGTTAGAGCTCCTATAAACCAAATTTTATTATTTTTAGATGCTTGTAAGTATTTTATTTTTAAACATAGTGACATTTTTCATAATTTGAGTTAGAAAATTACAAAAATGCCGTTATGTTTAAAAATTAAAAAATACTTAAAAATCTAAAAATAATAAAACTTGGATTATAGATTAAATACATATAGCTCTACACATTTATAAAAAAAAAAGAAATAATCAAAAAGTCTCATGCTATCGACTGCATGGGATTTGTCACTTTAGTTTAAGGGACCTCCTTGTCTTTGATAATTTGTCTTTAATCATTACTAATTATCATCTTTTTTTAGAAATCCAAATGATTCATTTTACTTATTGATGTTGGAGACTAAGATTAGCCATAAAAATTTTAATTCAGTCTCATGAGTTTACATTTATTAGGGCTAACTAAAGTATCCAATTACTGTTGCATCAAAACAAGTATCCGGTTATGATGATTTTAATATCTTAACTGCATAAATATTTTTTCAATTGGGCTTAACTACATAAATATTAATAAACATAATAGATGCATGAATTTGATACATAAAAATATTATAGTTTATAAAACTAGGAGCATCCACGTACACTTAGAACTACTTATAATGAAGTGGAATCAAACTTAAAATTGTTAGGCAAAGTGGCTTAATTTGGCTGCAATATTTGAAGGGTAATTTGGAAATATAGCCATTTAATTCGATTAAAATTGCAAATATACTCACATAATTTCAGAAATTGTAAATGACCCATACTATTATGACATCATCACAACGTAGATATATTTGCAAAAATATAAAACTATATGGGTGTAATTGTAATTTTAGAAATTAAGTGATATATTTAATTTTTGCAAATAATTTTATATAGTTTGACCATAATAGCAAATAAACTCCGCGCCATGACAATATAACGATCTAGTAACAACATCATAACAGCATGAAGGTTATTTGTAATTATAGTTAAACTATGTATGAGTTAATTTGAATTTTTAAAACTACATAGGTATATTTTCAATTTTGATCAAACTAAGTAAGTGTATTTATAAGTTATCCATATTTGAAAAAAAAACGAGAACTGATTTCATAATGAGCACGTTGCCAACTTTTACTAAAACGTGAAAAGTGCTTGTATTAAGCCCACTAAAATTGATTTTGTGAAATCTAAATCATCTAGCATGTTTAAATATCACATTTATTGCAGAAATGAAAAACCACGATATCCATCATATATCATTAAATTAAGGTGATTTTACAAAAAGCTTTTTGCATCAACTTATATTTGTTTTTGAAGGATTTCTATTTGTAACATGTAACACATCATTTCAAGTAAGATAACCGGTTTAGATTTCAAAAAATCAGTCTTGTGTAGCCTAGACTAAGCATTTCCACATTTGGAAAAAAGTAGAAAACAGTTCAATCACTTCTTATAGAAAAATAATAAAAGTTTGCCCTGATTTTATAAATTGCAATGTGAAACTAATTCCTTAGATATGGATTAGTCCAAACTAAGGTGCTTTTTTATTGTAATTTTATGCAGACCTGATTTTCTATTCTTGTACAATTTTTCAGTCTTGATTATTATGCTAATGGGCATGCTTGTAATAATCTTTTCGTTAGTTTACTTGGACACCAGGCAACAATATTCCAGAGGCATGCGGATTCACTTATTCAGGCATGCGGCATTAGGGGTGCAAGTCGGTCCGGGTACCCCCGGGTAGAGGTGGAACCTACCCTTACCCATTTTTCAAAAACATCTACCCTACCCTATTTTAGACCGGGTCGGTCCAGAGTCTACCCTACCCTATTTTTTCAAGTGCGGGTCGGTTCCGGTTCGGTTCCA
>JAXCLR010000063.1:42216679-42239494 GCA_035584095.1 Annona squamosa | reverse complement strand
TTGCCATTTCACCATTCCTCTGCTTCATTGTTGTTTCTTCATTCCTCCGCGTCCGATCGTTGTCCTCGATGCCGGTAGCTAGTGAACGCCGCCACGTCTGCTCATCATCGTCGACGGCATCAGCATGTTATCAGCGCGTCCACTGGTCGTCCTCAACGCTGTCAGCCAGTCACGCCTCCACAAGTCCTCGACGCTGACGCCGACGCCGACAGCCAATCGGCTCAGCAGCTCAACCCTTCCCGCCTTCCTAAACTCCCAAGAACAAAACCCAAAAGCAGATACAAGTTTTTGAAATCTGCGGTGCCAGTGATTGTGCCATGTGCCTGTTCTGTTTTTTTCGCCATCTTAGGCATTGTTCCATTTATGAGAAGGAAGAGGAAGTTCGCTGAAGTTTGCTGCCTTCGGCAGTCCACCCTCATCAAGTCGAAGTGCAGTGGCAGCTGCGGCATAGCTCCTCCCCTCGATAGTCAATGGTAGACGCGCAACTCTCCAGGTCTCTCTATGCCTTCAATTTTTTATTTGCAATTTTGTGTGTTGATCTGTAAATTTCTATGCGTTTAGGACATCAGAAAACACCAAAATCCCATTCTGATCCCTGCATATTACCAAACAAAATGACTGAAAAACATCTCAGAATGCAAAACATATTTTGTAGTGATTCGTGTAGATGGTTGATTGCATGTAAAAGATTTTTTTATTTTACAAATATTTATGTCTGGACAGTTAATCATTTAGTGGTCATTTATTTTGTTGTGCTTTATGTATGAGGATAATTAAATTAACCAGTTATTCTTTTTCTAGTTCATGTCTGTGGCTGCATATTACATAATAATATAATTTTTTAGAAACCGATTTGGAACCGGAACCGGAACCGACCCGCCCTTAAAAAAATAGGGTAGGGTAGGCTCGGAACCGACCCGGCCTAAAATAGGGTAGGGTAGAAATTTTCTAAAATAGGGTAAGGGTAGGTTCCACCCCTACCCGGACCTATCCGGACCAAGTTGCACCCCTACCTAAATCACGGCCAGCGAGTGAGCCTCAGGCGTCGGACGTTAATCGTATGCTCTCGCGAGCATGCAGCATAGACACATACATTTATTTTTTTATTTTGTTTCAAAATTTTTTCATGAAATTATTAACCCAGGTGTATTTAACGTACGTATAAATTTTTACGATTTTTAAAAAATTTTTAGATATTTATTTCAGAATGTTAAAAAATTAAAAAATTAAAAATTTTACTTAAAATGTCACTGATTTTTAACAATCCAAAATAAATATCTAAAAATTTTCGAAAAATTGTAAAAATTTATATATACGTTAAATATACTTGGGCTAACAATTTCATGAAATTTTTTTGAAAAAAATAAAAAAATAAGTGTATACGCCCGGGAGCATGCGATGAAAGTCCTTAAGGCGTCTGCCTAGGCATGGGTGAAACTGTCTGGTTTCTCAAAGTGGTAAAACATGTTTTTATTTGTACACTAATAGAGTAAAATATGTGTTGAGTAAAAAATAATCGATTAATTATGAGTTAAGGTTAAGGTTCAAATGCTTAGAACGACTCAAATTACTAATATATATTTAATATATTTTTTATAAAATATTTTTATATTGAAATACATAACTATGTTCTTTAAATATATAAGATTTTTTTCATTAATTTACTATTCCATAAATTAATAAATATATTTTAAAATTATATTATTATCATCTTGATCAAAGGGTTTAATTAAAATTTATAATAAAATTATAATTTTCAAATGCACGACATGTTTAGCTACAATAAAAACTTTTCACACGAAAGTTTTTCAATATAAAACTTTTCACTTTTCATATTTTAATTATTTTTCACATTTTTCTCTATGATTATACTATTTTTTAATTACTTATATAAAACTACTTATGCAACAAATTTATATATTTTAATTTTATTCTTTATACTCTTTATCATTTTCCCTGTTACCTTATTTTCTATTAATTTAAAAAATTATATACTAAAAATTTTTCATTCATAAGTTTTACAACTTCACATTTTGAAACTAAGATCAAAACTGACCTCACCCTAAAAAAGTAAAATAGGGTAGGTAAAATAAACTTGAAATTAAACTTAACCAACAAAGTTGCAACTTTAGATAGCATTAACCCGTGTCTGGACTCTCAAGGTGGGAATATGGGATGTATTATTAATCTTATAATCTAATACATATATCCAATAAATAGCGTGTATAACAATATCAGATTATGTTTATTCTAGTATAATTTAAATTAAAAAATGTAAGTATTAAAATAGTGAATATAAAATATTATCAAATTTACACGTGAAAAGTTTTTTTTTTATTGTTTAAATTTAATATCTAAGTTAGTTTCACCGCAACATCTATGATATTGATATATAAAGTTATAAAAGCGGCAATCATTCAACGCCTACAGTAAGCATGGAGCCTTATTATTTTACTTTTAAAATGTAGTTTTCAAAACTATTTATTATTTTTATTCATGTATATTAATTTATAATTTTGAAAAGTACATACATGGTAAACTTTTAAATATTGTATTTATATTACATACATTGTAAACTTTTAAATATTGTATTTATATTACATTTTTTTTGAACTTTAAAAAGATGTTAATTTTTTTAAAAAATAAGATAGCTTATGCATTCATGCACGTAAATGGTTTGGATTTTTTTAAAAATTAAATTTAATAAATCATAGACAAGTATGAAGCCTCTACGCTTCCCCCTAAGTATCGAATCATTATAAAAAAATATTAAATTATGTTGTGTATTATGTAGATTAATGAAGTCGGACGGCTTCTATCCTTTATAGATTGACCATAGCCCATTTCGTTATCTAACACGGCTGATTTGAATTTCATGAAATCAAGTTCATAATAATATATGATTAATTTAACTAATGTTGAAATTACCACATCAAGCTAATCTCGTAATATTTTAACAGTTTGGTGGTGGAAAAAAAGATAATAGTAAGTATATCCTGATGAAAGGAAACGGTAGTTGTGAAATAAACAAAAGATGAATGATGTGTTTAGAAATTGAAGAAACTCCAGAAGAAAACGTTTTGTTGTAAAAATTTTTAAAAATTAAAAATCATGTAATATAATAAGGATAATAATAAAGAGTAAAAAATAAAATTAAAATACAAAAACTAGTTATATAGACAATGATGAATGATCCTATAAGTCTATATTAAGTAAATGTCTCGTTTAGTCTATTTTAAAAAAGTCATTTACAACAAATTTTTTGCTTTTTTAATAGATTTTTTTTATCTAAATGTAGTTAATATATAAATCAAGTTTGATCATTTTTGGATATGTATATATAATTTTTTTATATTTTTAAAGATAAGAGTATTTTAGATATATATACACACATAGATATTTAAAAATATCAAAAAAATATATGCATATATGTAAAAAGGTAAAACTTGGTTTATATATTAAATATATTTTAAAAAATAAGCGTACGGAGGAAAAAAATAAAAAAATAAAGTTGCAAATGAGTTTTTAAGATGGATTAAGTGACACATTTGTTTAACCGAAGTTAACATGATCATTCCTCATAAATAATTTTGTACAAATGATTAAAAAATAAAATAATTATATAGAAAAATGTGCAAAAATAATTAAAAATAAAATAGTTATTAAAAATTTTAAAAATTTACGTAAAGAGTTCTGGTAGTAAAACTTGCCGTTTCCAAGGGGCGCAATATTTTTTTATCCGAAATGGCGGGATAAACGTGGAGTGGTGGGAAACCTTGAGGAGCTACTTGACAAGCGGTCGAGAGGGGCTCCGCGCAGGAGGTGTGATCGGCGCTCGACCCGGTTCCCCAATGTCAAATGAGCTCATGGTGTGCATGGTGTATCGACATGTCCAGTAGCTGACGCGCGCAAGAGCCGTCTCTGACTCTACAGAAAAACTTCCCAAACTCACTTTCCCCTCTCAGCGAGGCTCGATTCGCATCCGCTCCTCCGGTGACAGCGAACTACTACCCCGAACTCCAAATGGATGCGCTTTCAGTTGCGATCGTCGGCAGCAGCAGCAGCAGCAGCGCCGCCTACTTCGGTGCCTTGAGTTGCAGAAAATCAAAGCTTGTTTCTTTCAATTCCTTCCACTCCAACCCTCTCTCGGCCCTTCTCCGCCGACCTTTCTCTTGCCACAACAACCTTCGCTCTTACCAGTCGCGGCCTTCGATTCCTCGAGCCCATGGAGATCACGATCACGATCGCGATCATCATGCCCATCAGGGCAATCACTACCACCACAACCACAGCCACCACCACCACCACCACCACCACGACGAAGGCCATGACTGCCATTCCACGAAGCTGACCGGACCTCAGCAAGCAGTGCTCAGCTTTGCAAAAGCGACAAGGTGGGCGGAGCTCGCGGACTTCCTCCGGGAGCATTTGGTGCTTTGCTGCTGTTCTGCGGCCCTTCTTCTTGCTGCAGCTTCCTGTCCCTATCTTCTTCCCAAGACGGCTGTCAAGCCTGTCCACGATGCTCTCGTTGCCATCGCCTTTCCTCTTGTCGGTGTACGGATCTTCTACCTTTCTTCTAATTTTTTTTGATCAAGACCTTTCTTCTACTCCTAGTAAAATAGAATCGCATTCTTTGTTACGTTTAGTGGAAATGTGAGATCTTTTGGATTTTGAGGTTTTATTTCCACAACTCTCTGCTTAGACTGTGGCAGAGCTGAGTTCTAATCTTTCAGCAATAACTGCGCAGATTGACTTGTCTTGAATCTGGTATAGGAACGCTCGGATAAAATTTGTGTTGTAATTAGTTTTTTGCCGAACAAGCAGAACAAGGAGGAAAAGACTTGGGAAATTACTGAAAATATGGAGATTGAGTTACTCTTTAGACTTTGAAGCACGTGTTGTATACTCGATTCTGTTAAACAGTGTGGGTTCTTCATGGCTATTGCCTATAGGAAATTTGGGCTGTTTCCCTCAGAAGGATCATCGTATGCTGGAAAAAGCTCTATTTGTGAAATGATTTTGACTGCCGATCAGCCTGATTTTCATATTTGGGAAAAAGATATTGAGTGTGGTGTATCTGCGACCAGTTGTCTCCTTGGAGATGTAGTTAATCATTGAGTTAACCATGGCCTATGGGCAATCGTGATCACCCAGTAAGCTAGCTTTTTGGATGGATTTATTTTCAGTTAATTTTTTTTAATAGCATTACATCAACTGTATAAATCGATGTTTTAAAGGCAGACGGGGATTCAGTGTTAGAAGCATGTCCTTGTGTTTCCTTTGTTAAAATCTGATGAATGGATTGGATTTCGAATAGAGGTTTGTTTGCAACCACATGTGCTGTTTCTTAAGCTTTTAGAACAAAATAGAAATAACATTTTTTTATATAAACTAGAAGATATATTTGCATGAAGTGATTATATGCATATTTTAAAATCGTTTCCTATTTTATTTAGGTATCTGCAGCTCTTGATGCTGCTATGGATATTGCTGCTGGAAAGGTAAATATCCATGTACTCATGGCTCTAGCAGCTTTTGCTTCTGTATTCATGGGAAACTCCCTGGAAGGAGGCCTGCTTCTTGCGATGTTTAATCTAGCCCATATTGGTAAATATCCAAAAATAAAAACCTACGCAATATATTTTCAACAGGGGGTCAAATGTTTGGTTCCTGACTCTCTAATGTTCCCACGTACTGGCTTGCAGCTGAAGAATATTTCACAAGCCGGTCAATGATTGATGTTAAGGAGTTGAAGGACAATAATCCTGATTTTGCACTTGTACTTGAAGGAGATGATAACAAGCTGCCAAATTTTTCATCACTGTCTTACAGAAAAGTTCCAGTTCATGATGTGGAAGTGGGTTGCTACATCTTGGTCAAAGCTGGTGAGGTCTGTGCTCACAAATTTACTCTAGATGGCTTGGTTAAGATAGAAAGAAGAATAAACGAACAGGCAGAACTCCATTGTCCCTATCCGTCACTTCCCTGGCAATGTTGCAGCCTTCAGTGCTTGCAATTTAGCCTCTTCATGGGAACAGTAAGCAGCTCCCTGTCTGCAAGAAGCTGCCATAAATGTTTGGCTACTCTAGTTACAGTTTCATTATGCATTGCAGAAAGCCCAAATGAAAAACTATGTAGAGGTTCAAAACAAAGAGTCAAAATTAAAATCACAAACTAGGCAGTTATCAATTACAGTCGAGCATATGGATTAATGGATTGAGGCCACTGCAAGCAAATGCATTAAGAAGAGAACCAAAAGATGAAACAATGATTCATTACCTTGGCTTCCTCTTTCTATTTTCCAGGATGATCTGCTTTATGCCTATGTTCCTTTTGTGTGAAACATCTATGTTGTATTGTTCCTCAGACACCCATGCTAATTTGCCTTTCAATACTCAGAAGTCAGAACAGTACTTGAGAAAATCTAACATGGATTTTAGGCTTCTTTGTATGTTTGAATGGGAAGTAGTTGTCCCGGATGGACCATAATATTGCGATGTTATTGTTTATTGGAAGTTGTAGGTGACCTTTACTTCTGGGTTCTATGCAGTCCTGAAGGCTGAAGGGCCCTGCCCAATAGGTTACCATAGGACTCTTGATGAAGTGGATCACTTATACTGGGAAATTTAATTGGTCCCTTTTATGGTTTGTAGGTAAGAAAGGTTTATCCGAAGTTTTGTCCTGATGGATGAGCATTTGAAGATCTGTTAAGTCCAAGGGTTGCCTTGATTGTAGTCCTTTGGTTAGATTTGTGAACCATCATTTATTAGTTAGGAATGGAAGATGGTATTCCTTTCTGTACCAGAAGAGTTAGATGGTCCTGCTCTGAGGTGACATGTCTGATTGGACAATGTGCTATGATTGTCATATGATGTTGCTGTAGATTTTCATTAGCTTATAGCTATACACATGTTTTTTTGGAGCCAATTATGACGGACCAAGTTGTCCATGGTGCCCCTCACTGTCCATTCAGTAATACCATGTTCATCCCCCAAAAGCCCTATAGTTTTTTCTACAAGTATCTGGTCAAATGAACTAGAAGATTGCTGGAGAACTTCTAGGGCAGTCCAGTGCATTAAGTTCCTGCATGTGCAGGGTCTAGGGAAGGGTCAGACCACTCTTTTGTGTCTATAGTATGTAACTATACCTTGCCAAGCAAGAGGTTGTTTCCACGATTCGATCCTATGACCTCTAGGTCGCATGGCGACAGCTTTTACTGCTGTGCCAAGGCTCCCCTTAACTGCTGACTGTGCCTGCAAATTATGTTTGGATTGCATGGTTAATCATTTCTGTTTTGGTATTCATCTTACAGATTGCATCTTCTTTCAAATATTTAGTTCTGAATATGGACAATGATGCTGTTCGTTCATATTTTAAATTCGCTTCCATCCTTTCTATCATGTTTTAAATTGCGTGTTCATACTGAAATGTGTTGCTTTCTCAGGCTGTACCAGTGGACGGAGAAGTTTTTCAGGGAAGATCTACAATTACCATTGAGCACCTAACTGGTGAATCCAAGCCGCTAGTGAGAAAAGTTGGGGACAGGATTCCTGGTGGTGCGAGGAACTTGGATGGAATGATGATAGTCAAAGTGTGTATTTTCTTTTCAAATTGACACATAATGTTTAATAGGATTATAATTTTCCATCATGATCCCTGTTTGTTAATATTGACGGTCGAATATGGATATCTTTCTCATTCAATTGATGCAGATTTTTATTAGATTCACAATGCATACAGATTTTTTTGACTTATGGTCGGTTTGGTAGCATGTAAAAGGAAGGATGCATTTGTAACATGGAAAAAATGGAGAAAAAATTTGGTGGAAAACTTTTCGAAATAATAGGGTAATGACTAGGAGTAGAATGAATAAAATTAAAATAAAAAGGGTAGTTATATTGAAAGTTGTGAAGAAATGATTGTAAAGTAGGATAATTGTATGAAAAAGGTTTTGGGAAATTTTTTTCTAGTTTACAAAACATACCCTAAAATAGAATTATCCACTTCTTTCTACAAACCTTTTGATATGATTTTGCCATCTAAACTACCTAACTTTTCTACTTTTTCAATTATTCCTCTATATTCCAATATATATATATATACATTTTTTTTTATATAACTATCCAATCTATTTTAACTTTATTCTCTTTACTCCTAATTATTATGACTATCATATAACACTATTTTTTCACTTCTAAAAAATTTTTCCGATCCCCTTTTGCGTACTTCTACTTTTACATCTTCCCAAATTGTCAAGACACAAAATGCATTCTTCTCGTTATAAATTTTGAATTTCAAGCACTGGACAATGATTGGAGTCTGGCTATATTTTTCTTGAAGGATCTAGAGTATGTATACCTGATGGCATTATATATGAATTCATAAATCTAAGATGACTTGTATGTTATTTTGTTAGCATAGTTTTTCACTTAATATTTCCATATTAAAATTTTTTATTTGCTGTATTTGGCAGCCGAAATGTCACTAGTGACTCTAGTCTGAGCTAGTCAGTTGCACACGTTAATTGGCAGCACAAATATTCATTCTTGTTAACCATGTGATGTTTCTAGGTGAATAAAATGTTTGTTGTCCATGACACGACAGGCTTTGTTGTTGATTAGTTGTAATTGTGGCCATGCATATGATGTAACTCCCAGACCCAGAAAACTATCTTGGGCCTGTGAGTTTATGAGTCCAACAGTATAATGTTGTCCACTTTGGCCTGACAACTTAGCCACACGGTCTTAAAATGCGTCACACTATATTTCACCTGAGACCCAGTTATTAATTTCTAGGAACTTCCCCCCCTTTTGATGTGGGATTCAATACCATTTGTAATGCACAAAATGAGGAAACTGATCCTGGACCTCATGGTCTATGGTATCAATAGTGTAATAGTCTGCTCTAGCTCAACAGCTCAACCGCATGGTTTTTTAGACGTGTCACACTGTATTTAATCTGAGACCCATTTATAGATCTTCAGGAACTCTCCCGTTTTTGATGTGGGATTTGGTTCTAGGTTATTACATATAATGTTGTTTATGTCAATTCTCTTTGGATGAATGGATAATCAAAAAAAGATAAATTTAGAAGTAGAATACTTAGAGGTAACAGTACAGCCAATAGATGGCAAAATGAGGAAAAATGGGCTTGGTTGGTTTGTCAGATGGAACAGATACAAAAAGCTGCATTAGTCAGGACTCAGGAGCAATGAGTTTTTCCAAAAATAAGGCAAGAATAGAAATTAGAGGAAGGCTGAACAGGGCGGCTAGAAAGTGTTCGGAAAGGTATGAAAATACTTGGACTTGCAAAAGACATAAACCAATACTGATAGAAGTGGTTTAACTGGATCCATGTAATTGACCTCACTTAGGTGGGAAAGCAGCTTGTGATGATGGTGTCAATCGTCTTCAATTTTTTTTTTTTTTAGGTTTTGGGATCTGTCTGCTCTCTAATACTTTGGCTACAAAAATGCATTTCTATTACATAATTCATTTTTCACATATTCGACTTGTTTTCCAACAGTAATTGCGGAACTGTATTTTTAACAGATTCCTATCACTTGGGATGAGGCGGAGTTGATTACAATGAGTATATATTTTGTTTCATCTGTTTCCTGGTTTGGGTTTAATGAGTGACTTGAGAAAACTGCATGTTGAAGAGATTGTTTAATTCACTTGGTATTGTTCTAACGTATTCAACTGCTTGTTTTGTTGTTTTTATTTTCATCTTATCTAATACTTGGTGGTATATCAGGATATGTTGTTATGCCTGTTATCAGTACATCATTGCTTGATAGTAATTGCTAATGCAATTCTATTAACTTTCGGGGGTTAATTGTGTTACTTTGATTTTGGTTCAGGCAACCACTACTTGGAAAAATTCCACATTGAGCAGGATTGTTCAATTGGCAGAAGAAGCACATCTAAATAAACCAAAGCTTCAGCGGTGGCTAGATGAATTTGGAGAGCGTTACAGCCAGGTTGTTGTAGTTCTCTCTCTTGCAGTTGCCCTCATTGGACCATTTCTTTTTAGGTGGCCCTTTATTGGCTCCCCAGGTACTTCCTCATAGTTGCTTATCCTTGTAGGATTAAGGCTCTGTGTAGTATCTCTACCTGTTTAATCATCTGGCTCAGCTAGTTTCTGGTTGGCCTTGGCTATATCTGTTGCTTTGTGGATATTGACTGTTATGTTGTGATGAGTTGTTTTTATGGTAGTCTATATTTAATTTTTGCCTTAATGTTGTAATAAGATTCATGCAACTGACCTCATTTAAGTGGGAAACAGCTAACAATGATAATGATTTAATTTATTACAAATTTAGTGTAACACAGAATTTTAAAACTAAACTCTTGGTTGAAGCAGTTTATGGGGAGTTTCAGTTTGTACTGGCTTGACCTTATGATTGAAATTAGTTTGAATTAGTCGTCGAGCTGCTGGTTCAAACCACTTTTCAGTATCTATGGTGACAATTTGATAGAATGATATCAATGAAAAATACAGGTTTCAATTGATAAGCTTTGATTGATTTTGGAGTCAAATCTGTATCTCGTCCCATTAAGCTAGACTTGCAACTTTTAAAATTTTTTTTAAAGGTTATTTAATCCAGCTAGTTCAAGCAAAATAGGCCAACAACTCTTTCTGTTAGAATGGTCCGAACCAACTGATTCAGCCCAACTCTGAAATGTTGGTGGAAAGTTGTTTGTTGCGTTAACTTATTTTCTCTAGCGTTTCCTCCAATCCGCATCCATTTTTTCCTGCGAAGAACAATTTAGGAAAGTTGTATGTTTTGGTTGAGCAAGGCTAGGTAGATTACACACACACACACAAAACAAATGGCTTGCTTAACCCACCTCAAAAAACCCATTTAAAATATTGCATTTTGCTTTTTTTTTTTTTGTTTTACACTAGTTTATTTAAGTTATTTAATATATAAATCAAGTTTTACCATTTTCGGATCCGTGTATATATTTTTTTGAAAATTTTAAACATCTATATATATATATATGTATGAGAAGCGATCCTATTATCTTGGGTTAAGCAAATGCCTCATTTAGGCCATCTTAAAAAACTTATTTAAAAGATTTCAAAAAAAAATATATATATATATATCCAAAAAATGGGAAATTTTGGTTTATATATTAAATACATTAAGATAAGCAAGTGTATGAAAAAAAATGAACTTAGTTCATATGTTAAATATACTAAAATAAATAAGCTTATGAAAAAAAATAAAAAAAGTGTGTAAACGAGTTTTTTGAAGAGAGCTAAGTGAGACATTTGCTTAGGCCGGGCTAATAGGATCACTTCTCATATGTACACACACATACATAGATGTTTAAAGATCTCAAAAAAATATATACGCTTATCTAAAAATAATAAAATTCGGTTATATGTTAAATACACATAGATAAACAAGTGTATGAAGAAAAAAATAAAAAAATAGTATTTTAAATGAATTTTTCGAGGTTGGCTAAGTGAGCCATTTGCTTTGCCCGGGTTAATAAGACCACTTTTCATATACGTAGATATGGAAAATATTCAAGTTCAATTAACTTTATTGGATAAGCTCTCTCTCTCTCATATATACATATATGAAAATGTTCCAGTGCATGCAATTGCACTGTGCAGTCCATGCACTGTGGGCCCCACTTGACCATGAATGGGAAATCTATCCTACTCATTGTATTTAGAATTGTTCACTTTATTAGCATACAAATTTTCATTCAAATCCAATATGTGTATGATCTCCATCTTAAAATGGTGCAAAGTCTAATAAAATAATTTAACGTACATATCTAGTTTAAAGTGGTATTTTTAACATCTAAATCGTCTAAAGCATGGTTTTTATATGGATAAATGATTGTATAAAATTTCATTGCAATCTAGTATGTGTGGGGCCCATTTTACAGTGAACTGCATTGTATTTGCAGTTCATCTGCTCATGAACGGATCTCATATATAACCCCTTTTTTATAGAAGCGAACCTATGTAACCTCTTCAAAATCTAAGATTTGGATATTTGATAGAAAATCTAATCCATTCATTGAATTTAACATCATTTGTTTATTTAAGGGATTAAGTTTCATCCCGATCAAATATGTTTATGGGCCACATTTGTTAGAAAATGTATATATTCACATGTAAATTATGAAAAATGCCAAAATATCAATTTTCAAGTAGTATTTTTGACACTTAAACCGTTCAAAATATCATTTCTATGTGAATAAGTGATTCTATAAAGTATTTTTACATTCTAATGCATTTGTAAATAGATCTAATTGTTTTTCATAATCTACACATGAATATATATATATTTGAACAAATGTAGCCCATAAACATACTTGATTGGGATGACAATTGATGTCCTAGATAAACTGTTAAATATAATGAATGGATTGGATTTTCCATCAAAGGTCAAAATCTTTGATTTCGAAGAGGTTACATGGGTCCGCTTCTATGTAACCCGGTTACATAGAAGCGGGACCAAATATATATATATATATATATATATATTCTCAGAATTATCTATTTCTATCTCCAGTCAGGAGTTTATACATCTGTGCCATACTTCTATTGAGGTTTAGGAATCTGAGTTTCAAATTTAAACCTGAAGACTGAAGTTATATGGCAGGGTATACCTCTCATATGCGTCTAAAAACTATTAATGATTTTGATGATCAACGAATGGTTCTGTGGATGCATTTGATGTTTACACCATGTTTTCATATGTTTGTTTATGTTGTAGGTGCTAGAGGATCAATTTACAGGGCATTGGGGCTTATGGTTGCAGCATCACCGTGTGCATTGGCTGTTGCTCCTTTGGCATATGCTACTGCGATAAGTGCTTGTGCAAGTAAGGTATTTATCATAGGCATCGTGTTAAATAGATGCTTATCAAGTAAGGTATTTATCTTAAATACCACGTTGGATAGGTGCATATAAGTTTTGGTAGGTTGAGTATTATTCTAGTAAGCTCTTCGTCCTATTTGAGGGAAAACAACCATTAATGTGTTGTATTTCGTCTTCATTTTCTACTTTCCTTAAGCAATGATAGAACTTCGAGTGGTATATATGCACTCTCACATCATTCTGTTGTTTGCTTGAGTTTTTTGTTGAAATGAATCACAAATGTTACTAAAGGTATGTTTGGTATTCATACAAAAATGTCTTTTGCATTTAAAACTTTGTTTCCTTTACGACTACCCTATTTTTAATCATTTCTTCACATCTTTTTATACAACTGCTCTCATGTTTCAATCATTTCTTCACAGCTTTTCATACAACTACCCTCCTATTTAACTTTATTCTTTTTACTTCTTATCATTGCCCTTATCATATCACATTACTTTCTCTCATTTCAAAAACTTTTCTACCAAAAGTTTTATCAAATGCCAAATGCACCTAAGTATCATGGTTGGATTTGTCAATGGAAAGTTTCCACTAAGATTTTGGTGGAAAGGTTTACCCAATTGTTACTCAATACTCGTACAGTGAAATTATTAATCTTTTTAGAAGGAAATAAGACGAATTTTTTTCCCTATGGGTTGTATGTCATTGTCAAACCCACTATTTAGGTATTATCTTTTGCCCTAGCATTCAACACTTATGTTTGTAGCTGCCAGCACTCCAACCCGAAATCAAGGGTTTTGTTAGATTTTCAAACCATGTCTCTCACCCATTGAGCAATGTGGTCTTGAAGACAAACACAGCCTAGCGCCTAATGTTTGAGTATTGGCGGCTACAGGCACAAAAGCCTCGAATGTGATTGGGCTGGAGACAATACCTGGGTAGTTTAGGCAGAGGAGTGGGGCCAAAGTAGTCCCAACCTGCTTAGATAGGGAGTGTTGGTCCTCAGCCAGGCATGTGTGGACTACTCTAGCCCACCTCTTAGGCTAAACCACTACTCAAGTAGTGTCCTTTGCTCTAGCATTGATAATTCTTTTGGTTATAGCCACCAGCACTTGAACCCAAGTTTTGTTGATTTTTGAAACTACATCTCACCAATTAAGCCAGTGACATGCCTAGATAGGGACCAGGTGGCAGCTAGGGGTAGACTGGGTTGCAACAATCATGTTTTCCCTTCATTGTGAAGTTATCACCTTCTTATGCAATATGAGCCTTTTCTCGTCAAATCATGGTTTTGCAAATTTCTGCCTTCTGTTTATTATTAGTCCTCATTCTTGCAGGGAATACTGCTGAAAGGAGGTCATGTATTAGATGCTCTTGCATCTTGTCACACCATTGCATTTGATAAGACAGGAACCTTGACAACTGGGGAACTGATGTGCAAAGCGATTGAGCCAATTCATGGACATTGGACAGATGCAAACATTCGATCTTGTTGTGTTCCTAACTGTGAAAAGGAAGCTCTTGCTGTGGCAGCTGCCATGGAGAAAGGGACTACTCACCCCATTGGAAGGTATGCAAAAAACACGGCTCTTCTTTTTATTCACTCTGAACATATTCCTGATTATTATGTTGCAAGTTTTGCAGAGCTGTTGTGGATCACAGTATAGGAAAAGACTTACCATATGTTTCTGTTGAAAGCTTTGAATCCCTTCCTGGTAGGGGTCTTTTCGCAACATTGACAGGCGTTGAGGTACCATTTCTATAATCCGTCTGATAGCAATTTCCAACTTCAAATTTATCTGTAGACACACTCTAAATGTTTCGATTTTAGCAAACTGCTTAATCATAGGGCAAATGTTTTACTGTTGTAGTCATTTCCCAAGCTGGCTTTTGTGAGAACTTATTCTACCAAATGTTTTAGAAGACAACTCCAGCTTCCATTTTTTTGCTCTTCATTAGAAATTTTTAAGTTAGGTTCCCAATTTTTATTTGTCTCAACATGGGCAATTGTTTGATTACCACCTTGATTTTATTATCCAATAGTCATCTGGAAGTAAACGGGGAGAGTTGCTGAAAGCATCAATTGGTTCCGTGGATTACATTGCCTCACTGTCTAAATCTAAGGCTGAGTCAGAGAAGATAAAGGAAGCCGTTAACACATCTGTATATGGCAAAGATTTTGTTCATGCAGCTCTAGCGGTCGATAAAAAGGTGCAGCTTCCTTAAATGTTTTCACTAGATTTAGTTTGATAGGCTTTGTTTTTTTATAAGCCATTTAGCTGTTGACACAAACAAAGTGATTGTGCTTATTTATTCATGATTGTCGTCCTAGATTTCCTCAAAAGCACTGGCAAATTGTGAACCCTGATCATTTTATCATATTCAGAGAGTTTGTTTGTTTACAGTAACTTTCATTTTACTTTGTTTTAGCTTTGAACCAAGTGCTGATTTTGTCTGTATATACTCATCGTATATAATATTGACCTGTGGCTTTTGTAGTTGAGACTGAATGATTGCTCTCTGTGGTTTTAATAGTTGCAACATTCCCTAATAGCTCACTTAGTTCTCCTTATGACTTCATAAGTGCTGCTTTTTTTTACCCCTGGTATAAGAAATCCTCATTTTCTAATCGAACAGTTAAAGTTAACTTATTGGTTCTGTTGTTGGTTCCAGCAAGGCATGAAAACGTGAGAGGAAGTGAAGGAAAAAAGTTAGTGGTAGCACAATTGATTGAAATTGGCTATCTTATATAGGTTTATTAGACCTTTTGAGGAAGCTGTGGACTCTTTGAGATGTAGTAACTTTTTGGTTAAGAGTGCATTCAGATTTTAGTAGACAATGTCCAGTCTGTCTTATGAACCCTGAGTGTAGGTGGCACAGGACTTAATGTTCTGAACCTTCTTCCAGTCGATAGTGCTGCTTGTAATCAAACATTCTGAGTTCTTCTCTCGCTTCTTGAAATGGAGCACAGGCTAGGCATGGTATTCAACACTGGTCCATGACAATGAGCTCATTGTGATATTAAATGTTTTATACTTATTTTAAACCTATATTTCTATTCTACGTACTTGATCATTAGTAATGATCGCCTGTAACAATCAGTGCAATTAGAGATCTATTTTGCATCAGAAATTGTCCCAAGACAATTCAGTCTAGTTATTTTGAGGAAAACAATGATGATGATGCGAAAATCCAATATTACATCATCATATCCGATATTATTTCTTTCCCTCTGTGTGCAACAAATTTGAACAGTGAAGACACATGTGCAATATAAACAACTTGATATATTCCACATTCCATCATGGTTTTGATACTAATATGATACAGATGTATTTTATAGGTATCGGCCAGGTCTGATACATGAAACAGGGGTGTATTGGGTGATGTCTTGAAAATGCCTGTTTCCTTTTGTTTCATGTGTATATCAGCTTCTTTCTATAGAGAAGGGACATGTAGAGCATTTTTTGTATGTCTGAAAGAATATGTGATTGCATTCCACAAAATTTTGGATATTTTGTTCATTTGTTTGGCTTAAAAATGTCCATTATAGGCTGATATGGTTTGATACTGATACGATACACTTGTATCATGTAGGTTTTGGGTGCATTTGGCATCCTCATAAACTTATCAATCTAAAACTTTTCACTTTCCACAACCATCCCATTTTCTAATCATTCTTTCACATTTTCCCATCAACTACTCTACTCTTCAATCAGTTCCCTACAACTATTCATACAATTATCCTATCTGTTTTAGCTTATTCTTTTTACTCATCATCATTACTCCTATCATATCAAATAACTTCTCCCATTTCAAAAAGTTGTACACCACAAAATTTTCATACAAAATTTTATCAAATACCAAACACACCTTAGTGGCAGGTTAATGTGTCTCATGATACCGATATTCAGAACCATGCATTCTATGAATGATAAACTGTTTTGATGCAGGTAACACTATTTCATTTTGAAGATAAGCCTCGACCTGGTGTTATTGATGTTATTGCTGCATTGAGAGATCAAGCAAAGTTTCGTGTAATGATGTTAACTGGTGACCATAAATCAAGTGCAATGAGGGTTGCGAAGGCAGTGGGTATTGGGGAAGTCTACTGCAACTTGAAGCCTGAGGATAAGCTCAACCAAGTGAAAAATATCTCCAGGGATAACGGTGAGACTGCCTTTGATATCAGTTGCCATTGAACCAACTTACAATTATGACAGAGTTGGCAACCGAATTTGTTTTGGTCTTTTTTCAGTTGTTGAAGCTCTTCGTGCTACCGAGGAATATGGATTTAGTGTTATTGTGCACTTCATTAGAAGTGACAAGGCTTAAAATTGCCGGCTTTGATTATATTCCTCTTAAATTTGCTACATGCATCTTGCTTCTGGCATCATCATAATAACCTATTTTCCCATTTAAGTGGCAGCTGCAACACGGATCTTGTTGAATGGCTTGTTGATCTTGGGTTGTCTTCATTAATGACTTCAAGCTTCAAGCCATGTTTTTCAGGCCGCCTCTGGTTCTCTTATTGCTTCCATTTAGATAAATTTATTCTACATGATTGGTGCTGATTTTTGTTTTCATTTAGCAAGGATGAAGCCTATGCCCCTCATTTGATTACCTTTAGGTTACCTCATGTTACTGCATCTATAACTACTACTTCTTCTTCTTTTTTGATGAAATAGTGCATCTATAACTTTTTCTTTTCTTATTTTAAGGCTTATTCATCTCAACATCCTCATTTCAACTGCATACATCTCAGCTTGACATGTCACTTCAGAATTCTAGGCATGAGATATGAGGCAAAAACATTGACACCAGCTGCCAACCTTCTTTTGTCCAGGCTGAGACCAGCCATAGAAGTTTTAAAACTTGAAGGCAGAATTTTATTATTCTTTTGACACATACTAAAATCATTTGATGTTTTCAAATGTTAATGATGTTGAAGATTTGAAGTTCATCATCCTAGATTCAAATATTTACTCATATAACTTGTCTCATCCTTGGATTGTGTTTTTTTGGGCATTAGAGTAGTTTCCTTACTCATCACTCGTGTCATGAAAGGAGGGAATTTTTGTGGATGTGCCTACAAGATTTAACCAATATTGCATCCTTGTCTCGAAGTTTGCCAAAATGACAAATATGTCTACAAGGTTTGTATAAAATTGCAAGCCTATTAGGATGCCGTTAGAATTCTGTAAAATGATGATAATGCCCTTTAATTTTCACAAATGTTGTAAACATATTTGCAAAAAAAAAAATCTAAATATTAATATATGAAATAATGAAATAACAAATGTATCTACAATATTTGGAAACATTGCAAATTATATCACTTGATTTGAAAAGTATTTTCGTCATTTTACAGAAAATTCTAATGACATCCTAATAAAAGGGTTACGCTTGTAATTTTATGGAAACCTTGTGGGTATATTTGTAATTTCAGCAAACTTAGGGATATGGATGCTACATTGGTCAAACCTTGTAGGTATATTTTCAAAAATTCCTTTTTTGGGAGAGGCTCTACAAAATCATTTCCGTAGGGGTATGGTTTTTCTGATGTCGATGAGTCATCCAATGTCCAATTGATGAAGTTATTTACTGGATAGATTGCATGATAAGTTTGATGCATATCAGGTTTTTGATTGATTCTACTCTTCTTCTTCCCATGTGAAAGGCAAATCTGAGATCTGAATGTCTTCCTTCATGCCTTATTGACTGTTTACTCTGTAATAAGCCAGCACGAAAAACGATATCAATTGTATTATATCCTCCACTTTTCCCCCCCCTTTCAGGTGGAGGTTTGATAATGGTGGGGGATGGCATCAATGATGCACCAGCACTTGCTGCTGCTACCATCGGCATTGTGCTTGCTCGACGTGCTAGTGCAACCGCAATTGCCGTAGCAGATGTTCTGTTATTGCAGGACAATCTTTCAGGTGTACCATTTTGCATTGCCAAGGCTCGACAAACAATATCCCTGGTACTCACATTTCTCATTTCCTTTTCTTCTTGCCGTGTAATGTGGATGTGCATTTGTTGATTTGAAGCTCTATGTGCTTTCAGGTGAAGCAAAGTGTGGCACTGGCACTATCATGCATTGTTTTCGCTGCTCTTCCTTCCGTCCTCGGTTTCTTGCCTCTGTGGTTGACGGTATGATTATTTTATTTTTCAAGCATGTTTCTTGGATGTCTTGCCATCTTTTAGCCATTCCCATGTATTCTATTTAAGGTCCATATCAAATTTCACCTTCAGATCTCTTATTGGGATGTGGGTGCTTGATTTCCATTAGTTGGCACACATGGAATTTTTTTAGTTTTCTGGTCTCTACTCTCTGTCATTGAACTGCCACATTTATTGTCATGACAAGTTGGCAGCATATTTTCTCGTGCATGGTCAGACGGCAAACCAAGGTTTAGCAGCTGTTGTCATGGATGGTTCTCATTGCTCATCAGCACACTGCATTGTGCAGACTTCTGTCTGGTCATTGAAAGACATGCATAATTTTGTCATGTTAGAACTTTTCTGTTACGGCACTGAAATGTATAGTACTAAGGATGAGTTCTCTAATGCACAGTTGGGAAAGTATCCAACTTAATTAATAGGTTTTTGACTTTCATTAAGACTCCACCTGAAGCTCTTGAGCCAGAGAATGAAAATCTCCATTTTCCAAACATCTCAATATACAATCAGTCTTTACATATTTTTTAGTATAGCCATATGACTGTATGACCTCATTAAGTAGTAGTACTCTGTGTTAGTTTCTCTACAATGTGCAGATATGATCAGGCAGTTCAGGCCAGCATCATTTTCATCATCATCTGACCATCATCCTAATTACTTCTGTCGGCTTTAAGCCTATCATGACACTCAACTTTCCAACTCTGTTGTTTTCCCTTGAATATTGCAGGTCCTTTTACATGAAGGTGGGACTCTTCTCGTCTGCCTGAATTCAATCCGAGCTCTTAATGATCCCTCATGGTCTTGGAGACAGGACTTGGAACAGATGCTCAACTTTCTCAAGGAATCATTGACCTTTATCCTGAAGAGACCTCCTTCCAATATCCAGGCAGCACCCTTGTAAATTGTATCCTTTGTTGGGTCTGGAATTGTCTGCCCTCTTGTTTTTGTATGAATGAGGTCTTTGTTTGGAGCAGAGAATAGTGTAAGCAACTGTGAAATTTATTTCCTGATACATATAATAAGCCCATTTTTCCTCCATGGAATATTTTGTCAACTTGATGTTTCTAACCAGTTGCACATCACTCTCGGGTTGTCCAGAGGCTCATCTGTATGCAGAAATTTTGATAAAAATCAGCCATTGGAATGAACACGCAAGCATTCAACAGTTGTTACAGTGATTGGAGCATGATCCATTCAGGCTTGCAAACATTGATGAGTACAGTCAGATGATAAAAAACTGGCCATGTGCAGCAAACGCAACAAACTGAAAAGAGAAAAAAATAAGGTTGATTCTGGTTAAGGGCAGATTGAAAAGGACATTAGCGTTTGTGCCTTTTTGAGTAAAATAATTATGCAGAAATAGAATGTGGTAGCATGTAGTAGTGTTTCCCTTCTACGACCATGATCTATAAATCTAGCTGGGGTTTAATGATTGGGCACGCTCAGCGAATAGATTGGACAGCCAATTGGACCCCCTAGTTTTTGACTGCAGCCATAGATTTGAAACCCAACTAATAAATAAAGTAACGTGATGAAGACCCGACGACTGTCTGCAGCCGAAGCAAGTTGCAATATCCCATTAATTGGAACAAATGGAAAGGAGAACAAACCAAAAGCCGTTGGACCGTAATCAACCGCATTGGGTGGCCTGGCTTTGAGCTCCCAATCTAATCATCCCGTCCTTGCTGAGCTGGAACACAGCATTATATATATAAAAAACATTTTCAATTTGACTAAAACATCCCCATCTCACATCAAGCTTACCCTTGTTTTGGAGCCAAACTCCCATTCTGTTATTATATATATATATATATGTCGATCATGCATGCAGAAAAAAATTCAAGCGGTTTTTGTTTTTATATATCTTTTAGCCCTGTTACATGATTAGATATGGAATACAAATTGACAGCGACATGATATTAGTTTGAGTTAGTTGAAACCGTAGGCGCCCAACCAGGATTTCTTTAAATGTGGACGCGTCTTCTGACCAAGCTATCCATAGAATAGCACCTGAAACCCGCCATTTATGGGGCGCCCCTGATTATGACCGTTCTCCAAAGCCCGAGCATCAAGTCCGGCCATTTTTATCCTTATCCCTTTCTTCTGGCCTCCACCACCACGACTAGTGAAATTTCACTCGATCCTGACCGCCCATTTCTTTCCCAAACGGCTATTGGGCGACACTGCAACCCCACTGGCTGGAAATGGGGATGGATGGAATGGTCAAGTGGGCCATCCCTTCTTTTGGGAGTGGGGAAAGAAAAAAAACGCATGCGTTTGATTGTTTGGATTTCTTTCATGCCGCTCTTCTTTTTCTGGCTGTGTCCGTCTGGTTAGGCAATATATATATATATTATTGTTTTTTTAAAAAAATGACGACCACGGAGGCACGGAGGCGCAAGAAACAAATGCCCATCAAATGGGGTGTGCTGATTGATTGCCAAGCACCCAAATCTGTTACAGCGAAGCTTGTTGCGTAGATGCCATCTGAATGTTGTGTGTGTTGTGTATGACCGTGTTTTACCCTCTGCGTTCGCCACCATGTTTGCCATAAAAATTAATAAAATACTCACAGGTCGGCGTAGTAAAGTAAAACCCACGTTTTATTTTAGTATATAATAATCAAACTGCATGCATATGTGTGCATCCTCCTCCATCTTTTAGAGTTCCAACAGATGAGTAGCCACTAAGGAAGATACCATGAACCGAGCCACCCACAAATCCACGTGCCATCCCAGACGTCCACCAATCAGGCCTCGATCGAGATAGCGAAGCTTATCTCTGCCCCACGAATCATTTCGGATGACTTGCATGGCTTTCGGGAGGGGCTGTTTTTTTTTTTTTTTTTAAAAAAAAAAAGGAATTTCCAACGCGTAGGTCTTTTCAGTTTGGGATTGGGTAGTCGCGCGAAGGACCGTGGATTTTTCGAGACAGATGTGGAAAAGTAACCACCATGTTGGGGTTTTATTAATGCAGAAGGGGGGAGGCAGGATATTTTTAGTTTGACGAAATACACGTAAAAAGCCCACCCACTTGTACGGCCCTAATTGCACGTGAAAACTGATGTTTTAAATTTCAAAAAAGGGGTTAATTTCAAATATGGCCCCAAGTCATACACCTGTTTTCGAATATTAGCGTGCATTTACAAAAGGCGAATGCCCTGTGTGTGTATATATATTTTTTGAAGAATAAATGCCTTTGCATTTTTTACTTTCTCACGTAAAAAATGATTTTCATATCATGCCGGTTTTTTTCGATGACTATGTATACAAACGACTTGTTTTGCTGTCTAAGTTTGAGTTTTAACTAAGCGTTTTTTTTTTTATGTAACTAAGCGTATTTTAGATACGAGAGATATTGCCACATTTAGAAATATGGTGAAAATGTAAAACTATATTTATTGTTTTAGAGATATATAGTCATATTTGGAAAAGGATAATACTTAGGGTCCTATTAACCAAATTATATACATATATATATATATGAGAACCATTCACGTGTAGACGGATCAGTTCATTGTAAAATAGGCCTCAAACATATTAAAATATAATAAAATTTTATATAATCATTTATCAATGTAGAAATAATACTTTGGACGGTTTAGATATTATAAATCATTTGATTACATTAATTTTGTACCATTTTAAGATGAGAAATATACGTATATTAGATTTAGGTAAAAATTGATAAGCTAATAAAGTGAATAATTCCAAATACAATGAACGGAGTAAATTTTTCATTCATAATCAAATGAGCCTCACATTATACAGACTGTAC
>JAXCLR010000063.1:42205321-42216579 GCA_035584095.1 Annona squamosa | reverse complement strand
ATATATATATATATATATATATATATATATATATATATACATACACACACCTCTCCGTCTAGTTATTTACAAGCATCCGAGTTTCCCGTCCATCTCTCGGCTATTAGCTCTCTTCACAATGGTATTGTTTTGTGTAATGCATCTCAACGGCTTGGATACGATGTAACAGAAATCAGCCACACGGCAAAGGGCTTGAGCGCTCCCATCCCCCACGTGCCGATATGAGTCCGCTTGCCTTTTCAGTTAAAAAAAATTTATATTTTTAAATATTAAACCATTTGGGATTAGCTCCTTTTTTTTTCTATATACATATAGTTATGATACAGAAATTTACTTTGAATACAAACTTATATTTCTCAAAATTTAACCATTTCATATCCTTTCTTAAACGATATTAGTTATCTACATATAAGTATTTGTATAATTAATGAAAGTGAATTTTAGCTTCATAAAAATATGCACACAGAACAATATTGTAAATAGTAATTTAAAAAAAATATATGAAAAACAACAATAGTAACAACCCGGTTATATATGAGCAATATCCTATATTTATTTATATTTTTAAATATTTACACACTGCCCGTGTTTGTTGAAAAATATTTTTAAAATGACAAGATGGTCGGTACCTAGAAGGTGTCTTTTGGTATTAAGTACGTCTAATGTATGTTCTTATGATATAATTACGATAATCTAGTTAAGGGGACCAATATGGCAATCTCAAAACTGCGTTTGACTTTTAAACGCAGTTCTGATGAAAACGAAGGTATTTTAATAAATATTGATAAAAAAAAATTAATTATTTTTTAATTTTTTCCATGGTAATTAATGAAAAAAGTGAGATAAGACAAGCTTTTATTAATTACATATATTTTCTACATCTAAAAATTAGGTTATGATTCGAAAAATCATAATCCAACAACTTTTCAATTTTCATATTCATATAAAGATTGGATTAAATTTTCAATAAAAAAAAGATTGGATCATTTTGTTACAGAACTACTCCGTTTCCTTCCACTTTATCCATGTCATATCAAATTCCTTCTATATTTTTAAAAATTATATTTTTTTCACTTCCGCCTACTTCACTACTCATATTATGAAACCGTCCTTTGCTATAATATGATTTTATTTTTGTAGCCCACCTGAGCCTCCAATCACGTAATTTTTATTATAATTAACATTTTAAAATAAGTATAAACTTTTCATAAAAAAATAAGTATAAATGACAACCAAAAGGTTGTCAGGTCATGATTCTTGTAACCTCTAAAAGTTACGTACATTATGGAACCGGTTCCATTGCAATGAAGTCATTGAGCCTCTCGGCTTCCTTTTTTTTTTTTTTTGTGGTATTTTGATTGTGCGTCTCGGCTTCTCTGATTTGATCCTACCATAAATACAAAAATCTAATCCAACAATTTCACTTTGGTTGTCATATGAATTTTATATTTTTTTAAATAAACGTTTTTTTTTTATAAAGGAAAGAGGTAGATATATCTCCAGATGCTGTTTTTCAAATTATTTTTTATTGACTTTTATTTAGGTTGCACCAGGACTGCACGCAGAGAGGTTGGACGGTTTCCATTCCGTTACCAGCTTCCATCAAAAGAAAGAATATATGTGTTTGCGTGCGTGAATAATAATAAGTCATTTGTGGCTGGTCTTCTACTGGCGGGTTGCGTGGTACAGCTATCGGGGTCGGGTGGGGTCGGGTCGGGTTCCACTTTGGTTCGGTCATTGGTATGGGGAGAATAACACCTGGTCTACGGCAGCAGCTGCCAAAAAAAACAAACCTAATCTCTCCTCCTCATATGTATATCATCCTACCCATCAATTTCATTTTTTGGGTGGTCCTCTTTCTACGGCACGAGATGACATTCATTCATTCTTTCATTATCAGGATTTTTTCGTATTTGCTGTTTCGTTTCTTTTTCTAAGGTTGCATGTGGTCTGGAATTCGTTAAGACTCTCGACGTTATTATGTCTGTATGCATGGTCGGTCACCATAGCAAAGACACCTGCTCATTAATAATACTCCAATTAATGCTCCAACTTTCCTTAGTTTCTTATCAGATCTCATCCTATGTTATTGATTATTTTAGCATGGGCTCTATCAATAGAGCTGCTTGCATTTAACTTCTCTTCCTGGCGTGATTTTATAACTTCGGGAATGCTTCTAGGAAATATTTTATATTTTTAAAATCTTGATTATTGATAGAAAATCTACTCTATCTATTGTATTTAGTATCATTTATAGTATATTAAAAATCTTTTTATTTTTTCAATTTGACTATATATGGGTTCCATCATAAATGTGTAAAATCAACGTAATAAAATAGTTCAATATTAAAACATCGACTTTAAAGTAGTTTTTTTAACATCTAAACCATCAAATATATCAATAATATATAGATAAATGATCCTATAAAGTATTGTTATATTTTAATATATGTGTGAATGGATCTAAGATTTTTTCATAATTTACATATAAATACACCTATTTTTGAGCAAATATGATCTATCAACATATTGGATTATGATGCAACTTTGTCTCATAGCTAAAAAAATGGTGTAAAATACAATAAGTGGATTGAATTTTCTATTAAAGATCAATATTTTAAAAACAAAAAAGGGTTTTACGAAATCAATTTTATAAAACCTGGTTTGATAGAAGTATTTCTGTTATAACTTTTACCCTCTTATAATTGATGGACTTGGCTTGAATAAAACTTCTTTTCTAGGTAAGCTATTTCATTTTTAATATTTGAATGCTTAATAAAATATTTACATTATTAATTACATTAATATTATTCATATTATCGAATAAACTCTTTCATTGTCCAGTATTATAATGCACAACTCCATCTATAAATATATAAATTAGCATGATAAAATAATCTAATACTAAATATCAATTCTAAAATTATATTTTCAATATATAAATCATCTACAGTGTCATCCCTAAATAAATAATTTTATAAAGTATTATTACATTCTAATATATATAAATGAATATATGATTTTTTTTATAATTTGCACATGAATATATATTTTTCAGCTAATGTGGTTATACACGCGTTTGATTTGGATGAAACTTAGTATGTTAGGAAAACAAATAATATCAAATACAATGAATAAAGTAAATTTCCCACCAAATATCAAAATATAAAAAATGAAAAGATTACATGAAACCGTTTTTTTATTTAAACTTATTTGATAGAAGCAAAGCCTGTAATTAATTTTGCAAAAATATTACCATTATGCATGAAAAGATTTCTCATTCATCAATTTTGATTGGATTTCATGAACCACCCTAAAATGATAAAAAGATCACTTTAAATCGTTGTCCCATCTAGTCTCGATGGTAAGTAAAATATAGAATCGGAAGAAAGGTGAGCAGCTAAAAGCAAATGAGTTCCCTAATAAGCATGAACCAAAAAGATCTAAGGAGCTAGTTGTCGACATTACTGAAAATCTCGTTAATCAGACCTTCTTCCATAAAAGCTTAGCTTGAAAGGTGAAACGGATCGATGGTCCGGATTGCTTTTGAAATATTTCTGTTCAGTTGAGAAATCCACAAATTCCAATTCAAGGAAGATGCAGGCCCCGTGTTTTGTAATTAAATCTTCCAAACTATCTTGTGAGTGCAAACAGTGATCGATGGCGTTTGGTCCAACCAGTTGTATCTGATGATCATTCTCCGAAGTGTTCGGAAACGTCCTTCGCAGTGATACTCGATGGGTGAACAATGCAAGCACCATAGTACACCATAGAAGTCTACTGGACCACAGGAAAGACTAGAATTCCTTCCTCCCCTTTTGGATTTTGGTTCATATCATTCTTCAACGTAAGTAAAATCAGCTGGAAGTGAGCCTTCCACGTTTTGAAATCTGACTTCTAGATCACGTAAGTCCTGTCTTTACGGACTTTGGTTGTATGCTCCCGGGAGCATGCAACGCTGCATGCTCTTGGGCGCGTACACCTATTTTTTTTGAAAATTTTTTCATAAAATTATTAGCCCAAGTGTATTTAATCTTTGGGTAAATTTTTACCATTTTTAGAGTATTTTAGATATTTATTTTTAATTTTTGAAAATCACTGGCATTTTAGATAATTTTAAATTACAAAAACGCCACTAATTTTCAAAAATTAAAAATAAATATCTAAAAATCTTCAAAAATGGTAAAAATTGATACATACATTAAATACACTTAGGCTAACAAGTTTATGAAAAAATTTTCAAAAAAAAAAAAAAAAAAAGGTTTATGTGCCCGGGAGCATATAACCACACTCCTATCTTTATACCTTAGAAACTAGATAACAACTCCCAATTACATGGCAATTCCTCAGTCTCTCTTAAAATTACTTGCCTCTAGAATCTTTAACTAATATCTAACTTTGATTCAAATAGATATTTAATTATTTATACAAAACCAATATAAACTTCTACGCAGAATATAAAATACCAAAATCCTAACACAATGCTATGGCTATATATATGTATTCGTGATTGAAATCACTAGAAAAGTTAGTGGCCAACACTTTTTTTTTTTTTTTGTAATTATATCATTTGAACCCGTTATACAATATTTTCATTAAAAATCAAAATCAATCATATTATTCGTTTCTAATATTAATTATATATATAAAGACTGTCTTATTAAAAATTCAAGTAGAGGCCTTAGCAAACAAAACTTTCTAAAGCCCTTTCATAAACCATACGATCTAATACTATTTTATAGACCCACTTGAATAATCCATGGATCAAGATGATTTTTTTAAAACGTTTGACACACACACATATATAAATAGTGTGACTTCTCAAATGACGAGATCAGAAAGTAGATAATGAATCAAGTTAAAAAATCCAATCAAAGTGTAATAATTTTAAGAATTCATATGCATATCAACATAAAGTCACATCAATGATAAACTTAAAGATTAGATGCTTCACAATTTTACTATTTAATGTAGTGGAATACAGTTATCATAACTAAACATTAATAAATTTTTTTAACAATTTCATTTGCAACTCCATAAATACATACGTTTACCTTCAATAAAACTGACATATATGTAAAATTTTGAATTCTAATTTAAATTGCTAAATTGCAAAATAATGATATTCATTCTTCAAAAGTGTAAACAATATTGATAATACATTTTATTTTATTGATAAATCATATGCAGAATATAACTTCAACAATATATATGCAATTAAAAATAAACAAGTCATGAAATTAAATATACATACATGTAGACCATATTCACATTAATAAATTATACAATATAACACATCTATCTAACAAAATCACATCCGCATAAACAAGTTACATGGTTTATAAAAATAATTTGGGCGAATTAAGACATGTATGACTCGCCTCACTCCTAAAATTAAAGACGGATCTTAAATCCTTACATGCCTTATCGAATCAAAACTCATTTCCTAACCCTATATATGAGCAGGCATTTCATGTGTTAACCAAATGAGATTTTCATCTTACACTAGAACTTCAAAAAAAAAAAGTCTTTCCTCATAAAAAAAAATAAAAGTTTTTTGCTTTGATGTTATGCATGCATGCCATTGCAAAAAGCCAAAGCTCCTATCATCTTTATATATTTTTTAAAAGTGAGTAATGGTGTTATTAGCCCAAGCTAAAACAACCACGTCTTAATCTAAATGAAAAACTTATTTTTTTTTATTTTTTATAAAATTATTAATTTGTGTATTTAATTTATAAAATAAGTTGTATTATTTAGGAGATATGTATATATTTTTTGAATTTTTAAACATAGGGGTATTTGAGTATTTTTATATTGTGAAAAATATATTGAATATTTTTGAAAAAATTAATGGATATATTCACTCTTAAAATGCGTTATATATTTTTTTTATAAAATACATATTTTCAATTAAAGAAATTTTTGGCAATATAATCAAAAAAATCATGTTAAACAAAATGAATGATTTAGATTTGAGGGAAAAAGTCTTAAATAAAAACTAGGGCTACATTTCCTCATCGAATCAAACTTGAACCATAGAAAAGTTCTAGATCTGTCTGTTTTGCAAGGAGAAAAAGGAAGATATATGCCATTTTTTTTGTAACAGAACTATACATGCCATAAGGAATTTTGTTGTGGATCAAAATATGTGAATGTCAAGAGATCAATAAAATGCATTCTCAACTAGCTGGCTAACCAAAGAATTGACAACATGCTAGAAGGATTTCTGTTGCAGTGCTAGGGAGCAATGAATACAACCAAATTTGGACCTGTTAGAGGAATGGTTTGAGAAGTTTATAAGCAATTAGGGGTATAACTTGGGTAGGGTACTTGCAGGTCAACTTATTGGGTATTTTAAAATGGGTATAGTAGGTTTCTTTTTTTACTCTCAAAAGATAGGGTAGGTTTCAAGTAAAAATATATAGGTATTCAAAATCAACCCAAATTATTAATATATATTTAATATAATTTTTATAAAATATCTTTTATAGTGAAAGATGTAAATATATTCTCGATATGTACAAAAATTTGTTTAATTTATCAATTATTTAGTAAATTTAATGAATGTATTTCAAAAATTATATTACTATCATCTTGATTTTAGGTTTTTAAGCAACACTCTAATAAAATTATAATTTTCAAAGATTAGTATAAAGATTATTTTAAGAATTGACTTGGAACCGGAACCAACTCATCTTTAAAAAATAGGATACGATATGCCTAGAATCAACCCAACTTAAAATAGGGTGGGGTGGGAGTTTTTGAGAATAGGGTAAGAGTATGGTCAATCCTGAACTCGACCCGTCCAACTCAAATTGCACCCATATAAGCAACTACCCAGCAATGTATGCACTTTGAGGCCAAAATATTATGAACAAAGCCTTAAAACCAAGATGACTAAGGCCACCTATAGCATGTCTAAAGATCAATGTAGATGGGAAGAGAAATTAGAAATGTAGTAGCATGCGTAAGGTGGTTTCGTAGCAACAAAGAGCTGAAAAATGGATGAGGTTGTGTAAACCTTGAATATGGAAACCATGAAAGCCCCTTTTGAAATTTGTTAGGGATTAGAGTTAGGAATTCAACAGTTTGAAATGTAGATGGATTTGCTTGTGTTTGTTGGTACGCTAAATGAAGAGTGTCTAATCTTATTAACAATGGCATTATTGGTCAAGACATCCTGGCAAAATCAAGCATGTTTTCTTCTATAAATTTCCTTTATATTCTTAGACTAGGTAATTAGTGTATGTATTTCATAGTGAATTTGATCGCACAAAGTGATTTGGCATGTATGGAGTGGTAGGGATGCCTACCCTAATTCATTGCTAACCATTGTACAGGAACATTCTGTTTTTGTATAGATATAAAGTATATACTTTTCCATAATATAAAAACTAGGGCTACGTAGACATCTTCGAGTAATCATGTAAATTGAATAGTTATTGAAGGTGGGCGATTGAAAGGGACTTTTTCATATATGATTGCATGCATATTTTGTTTGAAATTCTTAATATGAATACACATTTTTAATGAAGGCAGTGTTTACTTATAACTAGTTTACATTTAAGCATAAGTTGGACTAATTTCAGTTGGCTTTGTTTGCACCAATCTATGGGATCGATTCGCATTTTTTGTTAATATTTTTAATAATACTAATTAAAATTATTTTATTTATAAACTTATGTGGCCACCTAAATCAGTTTAACATTTGCTTAAATAGGAACCAGGTCATAGCGAACATTATCTTTTTAATGATATTATATATGACCACATATATATTTTGCTACTAATTGATAAGATCATGGGAAATGTATAATAAAGATCTTATTATATTATTTTAAATATGATAATAAATATGTTGCTTTTTGATATTATTATTAAAAAATCCGTGCATGGTCCTATTTGGAAAAACAAGAACAAAAGATATAACCATGCTTGATATTATTGAAAATGTAGGAATATATTTCAAATTTCATGGTCATGTTTGAAAATAAAATTACCCTATTTTACTTCCCCATCTTCTGTGCTTGTGGATCATTGCACGGAATTATGGAACTATTTATAGCTATGATGTAATGATACTGAAATGAAATCTTCCATTTTTCAAAATACTTTTCTACATATTAAAAATGTTAAAAATTAATTACTAACTTTTTTAATTTTCAATATAATTTTTCAAATTATACCTTTTCCTATTCTCAGTATATTTTCATTTCAAATTATCATCTCATCCACCTTCCATCTAAGCTCTGAACAGTAATGGGCAGAAGGAATTATATTAAAAAGAAACAATATGTAACAAATTCGTTGAGAAGCAGATATATATGGCCAGCAGCTTGGGGATCCAGCTACGTCAGTCAATACAAGGTCAATTAATCCAACCTGTGAGTTCACCACCACTTGAAAACAACAGTTAAGCATGCGGCTGCATGATCACAAAATGACCATCTAACCAGCGAGAAGGCTTTCAAAACTTCATCGACCATCCACTCACTTGTATTCCACTTCTAAATAATCCAGTGAATGATATTGATATGAAGAGTGCCTCATCATTACCATCTAATGACCAATAATAATCATGTGAATCCAATGTCTCTGTCCCTAAGCTCTCCACATGATTTAGATGGGTTTGGAATTTTCAATCAGGGCATAGTTCGAAGATGTGATTACAAAAGCATTGGTCTAATATTATTCATTGTAATCCAATAGAATAAAATAGATAAGTTTATTACTTTAATTTAATAAAAAAAATTATTATAATACTAGCAGATGTCCCCGTACGCAAGACTGAAAGTGGTATAATAACCACCCTTCTGTACAACTTCAAATGGAAATATCAGAGATTTGTAGAGAGCATAATCCAACGACAAGGTCGATTTTATTTTATTTTATTTTATTTTTTGACGACCAATAATGTGTTATCCAATCAAATCTTTCATGCATCATACAAGCAGCCATGACAAAACGACTAGTTCTGTTACACAGTCCCACCATCCATGAATTAAAATTTTTTCATGGCCATGAGTGTGTTTGTTTAGGGCAAAAAAATGTCAACTAAAATTTTTCAATCTAAAACTTTTCACTCTCCATGATTACTCTATTTTTTAATTATTTTTTCACATTTTTCTATACAAACTATCTTACTTTTCAATCATTTCTACACAACTACCCATACAACTAACATATCTATTTTAACTTTATTTTCTTTACTCCTCATCATTACTCCTATTATATCACACCACTTTCTATTGATTTGACAACTTCTATTTCAAAAAATTTTCATCAAAAGTTTTACCTCCAACCAAACACACCCCATTTATACTTACTTATATACCACTATTTGCAGTTTGAAAAGAGAATTAATAACTGGGAATTTGTTTCACAGTTGAAAAAGAAACCCCCGTACATTTTTCATTTTTTCTCATTTGTTCATCTGTTTTAATTTTTTTTTAGGGATTTAATTACATTAATATCTCCAATTTGCTCTTATCACTTATATCTTCCATTCTCATCTCTAGCCTATTTTGGTATCAGTACTTTTGTATTTTTCTAATTCATTTCATTTCCACCTCTTGCCAACTTTTGCTTGGAATTGATATTAACGGGCATAGATAACCTTCCCATCAATTTAATATCCGATGTTACTATACGATAAAATTTGAGAGATTATGTGATGGCTAATTTTCTAGCTTGAGCTTAAAATGCCAAAAACGATTATGTTTTATAGTAGGGCCAAATAAAGTCCTACACGAGACGACGGTAATCTATGCTTGGCTGCAGATAACAGGATGGGATAAGAGAGGAGGATTTGCCTACCGTACCCTTTGGTATAAAAGGGAAGGGAAAAAAAAAAAAAAAGAGTAAAGGAAGAAAGCGACAGAAAAGAGAGATGGTAGAGTGGTTGGATTGGCAGTATCATCAGCCTCTCTCTCTCTCTCTCTTTCTGCTATCAACAACTGCTTCTCTTGTCTTCACGTTTGGTGGAAGTCAGTTGGAGGATGGCAGTTTTTGATGCGCTGCGCCCCACACGCTTCGCTTTCTCCTTTTATCTTTTCTCATTTGAATTCGAACGCCCTCCTCCTCCTCCTCCTCCTCATTATTATTCATTTGTCATTTATTATTCGCTCCATCTATATGACTAATCGACAGCCATCTGTTTTTCGGTCCGCTCGCACCCATGCCACGTGTAACATATTACTTTCACCTCTTCTCTCGCCCACGCAACGGTGGTGTACTGCAATGAAAGTAAATGAGGCTTCTATCTCCATTCAAGTTCTATCTTTTAACCTTTCCTACCCTAGTACATTGCAGATACTTATGTTACACTTATCTTCAAATTTTAACCATTTCAAATCGAATGATTTTGGTATTGTAAACACGTGATTGAATATATCACTTGTGCACTTAGTCTCGATGCACCTAAAAGCACCCTGACATATTAAAATTTTTTTTATACAACTGTTAATATAAGTATATTTAATATACGTGTGTATATATATATATAAGTGTATTTTTGGAAATATATAGATATTTTTTGAATTTTTTCAAAATAGGCTAATAATTATAAAAAATTTAAGAAATATTTACAAATCTACTGTGAAATACATTTTGATTAATAGTTGTATAAAACAATTTCAAAAAAAATAAAAATAGCTTTTACTAGGATACAATAGAACAAAACTTATTATAACTATATAGATATTAATGTATACTTTAAATTGTTTCAATGGGAAATTTTTTAATGAAAAAATCATTTGTATAAAACAAAGGAACCCAATTTCCTATTCCTAACTTTCAGATACAGATGTCAATCCTCTAACCAAGTCGAAATGAAATGATAAGTATTTTTTATTGTTATTTTTATATTATCTTTTGATCTTTTATATCTCTTACACCTCAATCATGCCAAAATGTTATCCATAATGGAAGACAAAGGTGCGATTGATTGAGCTTTTTATTCTTTATAATTATTCTATTTTTAAATTATTTTTTTACATTTTCTATTTTAACTTTATTTTCTTTACGCCTTATCATTACTTTTATTATATTATATTATTTTCTATCAATTTGACAAATTTTACCTTAAAAATATTTTATCACAAAATTTTACTGCCCAACTAAACACACCCCGATGCTCCTCGAACAGTTTCAAAGTAAGACAAATGCTCGCCGATAGAATTTGAACTTATATTGCTAACATGTGGGCCAGAGGCGTTTACCTAACAGGGTTGAGCCTCGTCACGATGTGTGATGAG
>JAXCLR010000063.1:42176423-42187544 GCA_035584095.1 Annona squamosa | reverse complement strand
TTATTCCCAGCATATCAAGTATTAAGGTTTTTCTGTTGGGAATTGGATTAATCGAATCCAGCCCTTTTCTTCGGTCGACCATGGCCAGTTCGTCTCCACCGTCTAGAAAAGATCTCGATCGGATCAAGGGGCCTTGGAGCCCGGAAGAAGACGAGTCACTGAGGAATCTAGTGCAGAAGCACGGCCCCCGCAACTGGTCGCTCATCAGCAAATCCATCCCTGGGCGATCGGGGAAGTCGTGCCGACTGCGGTGGTGCAACCAGCTCTCTCCCCAGGTGGAGCACCGCCCATTCACGCCGGAGGAAGACGAGACGATCGTCCGGGCCCACGCAAAGTTCGGCAACAAGTGGGCCACCATCGCCCGTCTTCTCTCCGGCCGGACCGACAATGCCATCAAGAACCACTGGAATTCCACCCTTAAGAGAAAATGCTCTTCAACCTCCGCCGTGCCCCCCCGATCTCCCGCCGCTGAAGAGATCAGCTAGCCTCGGCGCCGGCAGGCCCTCCTTCTCTGGTCTCTACCTCAGCCCTGGCAGCCCGTTGGGATCTGACGTCAGCGACTCGAGCCTCCTGTTGTCGTTCGCGACCTCCTCCCTCTTCTACCGCCCTGTGCCCAGGACCGGCGCGGTCCTACCGCCCTCGTCTCATCTTGAGACGTCCTCGTCAACAAACAACGATGACGTGAAGCCTCCGCCGCCAGCGCAGATGTCTCCGAATTTGTCGTTCGCCGTCGCATCGTCTCTGTCATCCTCTTCTGAGGCTTATAGAGTCTGCTGGGAGCTCCGACCGCCAGCGCATGAGCAGCCACAACGAGCTTCCGCTGCTGCCTTCGGAGCCTGCGCAACGGCAGCCGTCTCCTCGGTACGGTGGTGATTTGGGTTCGTTTGCCGCAGCTGCGGCGGAGAAGGCGGCGGCTTCGTATTCGCCTTTCAATCAGGAATTCCTGTCAGTGATGCAAGAGATGATTAAGAAGGAAGTGAGGAATTACATGTCGGGACTAGAGCAGAATGGGTTTTGTTTCCAGGAGGAGAGCGTCCGAAATGCAGCAGTGAAGAGGATCGGCGTGGGGAAGATCGAATGATATGAAGTGTAAGACAGAAATAGGACCAAGGAGAGAATGCGGAAGAAGATGGTAGATCTTTTTCGTTTCCGATACGCGCAATAATTTAGTTCCGAGTTTTCGTGTACAGACAAGATGGTGATGATGATGACGGACGGTGGAGATCGAAGGATTGGGGGGGAAGAAGATGTGATGACGGACGGATGAGATTGGAAGAAAGAGGAAGGTCCTGTGCGTGAGAAAGGAGATCAAAAACGGTTTCTCTTTTGAAACAGATCCTCGCCTTGTCTTATTCGTCTGTGGATGAACGAGAACAAAACCAAGCAGAGAACAAAAAATTTTATGATTTTCCCTTTTTTCAATTTCTTTGTTTTTCTTCTTTAGGTCGTCTTGAATTTCCTTCACCTAAAATTTCTTAGAGAACCAGAAGGTCGGATTAAAAAAATGAAAATGGTAGTTTCGAACGTGTATATGGAGTTTAAAAGCAGTTCAGTGGGGCCCATTCTCTGATGGGCCACAGTTGGAACTTTGGAAGGGAAAAAAAATGATCTTTTAGAGGAATCCCCCCAATGTGTGTGGTGGTGCAGTTGTGCTCTCTTTGGGCGAGCTTTAAATGGACGGTGCACGCAGTCTGCAGTCAGTGGGTGAAGTTGGTAAAGGGTACTTGGACGGTTGTGATGGAACTTGGACCGTGCCGCGTACTGTAACTCGGATAATGATGCAATGAATGGGGGGGACGCCTTAGATAGCAGGCAGTTGCACAGGGGACAAAAACGGATTGAGTTGAGGAAATTCATGGAGGATTGGAATGCCCCACTGAGGAGAGACAAAGGAAATTCGCTGAACGACCCATGAATCTTTTTTTTTTTTTTTTTTTGGGTTAATCCTAATAAAATGCACATTTCCTCGAAAGAAAATGATAATAACATGCACATATGATTTAATGGCAGCCCACTCAAAAAGCATAAATCATTTGATGTGAGAAGTCCAGACGTGAAACTATTTAGTGGTTTTTCCTTCGGCCAGAGGGCCAGGAGAAATCGAGATTCCTTTTTTTAATTGTGCAATCAACTCTAGCAATTTTAATATCAAACCGACACTTGTACGTTTGAGTCAACAGCCAAATTCCAAGTTTAAAATTTCAAACTAGTTGTGATGTTATTATCTGGCTTATCAAACCAGTTAGGATGTTGTTATCATCAGCTTACCTGTATGCAATATTGGCTGTCACGGATCCTTGTCAACAAGAGTGAGGATGCGTTTGGATTCTTGTGTTTGTTACTTTCCCATGTCCATCCTCATCACGTTTTTTCCACCCACCACTACACATTTTCCGTGAAGGGTGCCAGCCAAATGTAGCACCCACATTCACTGTCTCTCCGACCACATTTCCTACTGTCATGGAACATGTGGACCCATTAGGTATTTTGATATGAACCATGTTGATGCCTCTTTTCTTGCTGTGCGCACATTGACACTAGAATTCGGTACATGTTTTTCTAATTAATCTTCAGACCAAGCAATAACATTGATAAGAAATTTGTTTCCGTTTGTGCTGCATTGCATCGCATGATGGCTTAAGTACCCCCAAAATGCAGGAGGCTGTGATCAAAGATCCAGCGGCTGCCTTCTAAATGCCCGTGAAGTTGGGAAAACTTCTAAGAAGAGCAGATGGTGATCAGTCCACCAGACTTTGGAGCTCCTGCCAGATGAATGGCTTATCAGTAATACGCAGTTCGTGGTAAAGACGCTCATTTCTCTCCTCTTCGAAATTTTCTGCTCTCAAGCGAAATCAACCTAGATTGCTCGGCAACAATTTGCCGCCTTCCGTCTCACCAATGTTCTAAGCTAGGGTGGAAGCAGAAGTGCAATGTGCTAAGACTTCAGAAATGGGCTTTTCTAACCTTCTTATTGAAATGTTTGAGGACTTGATTGTAAGTTCATTGCATGTACACAAATCTCCTAGGAAAATGTAAACATTCCTTGCTTTAAACAAAAAGAAGAGCAGTCACCAACATTACATTAACATCTCGTTTTGGAAACTAAGATGAATTTGTGTCGCCTCTTGGATAGAATCTTATACAGCTACAGCTTTGGGAATTGGTATAGCTTCTGAAGGTGGTAATGTCACTGACCTCAGCAGTTCCAGTGAAAAAAGAAGCCCCAAGAAATGAGAGAGGATTGTGTTGGCCGAGGCCTGCAAAATCCATGGGATATGTTAGGATCTTTCCCAAAATGTAATAACACAACCACATAGGACATCTCAGGAAAGATGACACATTGCTATTTCATGAATTACTTGGAGAAATTTACCAGCAATCCACTGAAGGACGCAGTACAGAACATATTGAATAGGAAAGGGATCATATAGAAAACAGCCCCGCACCAGAAACCAAACTCAAAATCTTATCAAGAAGCTGCCTTTGTTTAGAGAATCCCAATAATATGAAGTAACAGGATTTTAGTCATTGAATCCCTAATCAACTTTGCACATGAATAACAACAAAATTGCACTTCAGAAGCAGGAAAACAGAATCCTACAAAATGGTTATTGGAAAAAGACTTAGGATATCTTTCAGGCAGGAGGAAATAAAATCATCTGAAATAGTGAAAGAAAGACCATCAGCTGCCTTTAAAGATATATGCAAATAAAGAAATTGAGGCAGTATATATATGCAAATAAAAGTCAGCATACAATTAGTAAAACAACCCCTAAAATGGGGGAAAATTTCGATGCAAGTTTGGAAATAAAAACTTCACCTGCACTAGAAATACATCCAAAGCTAATACAGGCTTGTAACCTGAAGAAATTCCCTGATAGTAAGGAACTGCTGAAGAAGTAAGGGCCTTTGCTACTAATATTCCAACAGTCGCTTGCATTCCTAGAATTGCAGCACCCATACCCAGGAGGTTCAGCCCTATACCATTTTTTAGGCTCTTTACCACCTCAGCACGAGGAGGAGCCTAGAAAACAAAACCAGACAACAATTATCTACATTAATAAAAGGAGTCAAATACAAAATGCATGTACTTCTCATCACAGGAACTTCGAAAATACTAAGCAAATATAAGAGTACTTTTCTAGAAATAATACAAAAGAAAAAATTCAGAATATCTCCACATCACTATCATATTTGAAACATTTTCATGGCATTTTTAATTCATCCATGTAACGATAACTTCAGTCAGAGTCTAGAAGAAGACTGCACCCTTCACATATAAAGAGAAGAACACAAACGAATTAGTCCACATTCCGAGGTAATGGTCATCCTGGACAAAAGAAAGGGTCATTGGACAGCAACTACCTAGAGACATATCAGAATGAACTACCCCATCTGTTGATCCTACTTCAACTGGCAGACTTCTTTCATCACCTCTGAGAGTGAGACCCCATGGCAGAGATAAATAAATTTTGGGAATGTTACAACCATGATTCAATTAATTCAAGAAAAAGTTGAGAATCAGGTTGCTATCTGTGTCTGCCTCATGCATGTGTGTGTAAATTCATGAGGTAACAGACATAGCTAGTCAGATTGCCATGAGGATTACCTAGCGCAAATATTAGGTCAATCCATTGACTGGTACCAAATCTACTCTATACTAAGCAGTTGCCAATGACCGATCATGTTGGCCTTCATGATGTTCAAGTAACCATAAATGTAAATCAAATAAATTACCAGTTGAGTGAAAAATTGAAATTATCCATTCAGGGTCATTTAGTGCCTGTAGCACATCCAATCAACAGCAGGATCAGCAAATCAAAAGAAGCAAAGTGTGGTACAAGCATCATGCCACTTTTTTGTCTACAGAAACTCACATGATGGCTTGTTCACTGCATCTGTGTTACATCCATTTCCAATCAAAAGCAGCCTTAGCAAGATCAAGATGTGTAGCAAAAAATGCACATGGACTACTTTCAGGTTGGATGGGCATTACAGCATGCATTGGATTTCAGCATGGGGCTATCAAAGTTATCATCACCCACTTAACACATGCAAATTTTCAACTTCACAGAAGTTCACATGATTATGTGCCCATGCACACGCTTTTTTTCTCATCGCGACTAAAACAATGGCTTGCTTTCTGATTGGATCATTGGATCACTATATATTTGGATTACATCGCACCAGTAATTCAGATATGCATTTGTATTGAGCTATTCCTGGATCTAGATGCCGCATGCATCAGATCTACTAGGCAAGGACCAATGAGAACCTAATAAAGGCTGGTGAGTGCATACACTACATCAAACATACATAGCACATCACACGAACTCAGGCAATCTCAGAACTTGCATGTGACAGAAATGAATTTAGAGTTTTTGGAAATGCCTTTACCCTGCTCAATTTTGCATCTACGTAATGGTTATGGGTTGGCCAAAATTTGGCTCTTTATTTAACAAGAAGGCAAGTTACGGAATATACTGGATGTTCATATGACATGGTCCCCATCCCCATTGCAAACAGAATCAAAGTACGTTCTGGTAAATCTTGCTGAATTACCTTTGTTGGGTCGCTGGCTGTCCTCCGAAGCTTATCTGACAAACGGATGTAACCAAAGGACCAAAAGACCGAGACAAAAGCTGCCGCAATACCTCCAGCAGTGGCATAAAAAGTAAATGGTGATGTGATTTTCCCAGTTACTATTGCAGAGAATGACAAAATTACAGCAGACACCACAGTGCACACTAGCTGACCCCAAAATCCCAAACTACCCAATCTTTTGAAATGTCTGGAAGTGTTTTCCAGTCTCTTTGAGACCTACAAATTCAAGAATAAAAGACAGCTAAGTAGCAATAGAATACAGAAATGGAAAAGGAATGGAAATCATGTTGGCAACAACCACATGACGGATGATGTCAGCCAAAAAAATGAATAAGTCTATATACAGAAGTAGCGATTTGGAAAACAGATAATGGTGGAAAGATATGATGATTACAGTAGGTGCATTCATCAACCCTTGAGAAATTGAATTATTTGTTGGAATTCCTTTTCTTTCATTTCAACTGAAATGATCCAATTATCCCCCAATTATTCATGCCCATTTATCAATGCAATCTTAAATATCAAAACTCTTGAGAAATTGACTTTTTTTTTTTTTTTTTTTTGGTTGAAAACTCCTTTTTCTTTCCTTCCCACTGAAATTTTCCAATAACGCAAGCATCCCCCCCGAAAAACAAAAACCATCATTCATGTCCATTTACTGATGCAATCTCAAATATCAAGACTAACAACGTTTGCAGACTTCGAAGCACTTCACATTGCAATAGATCTCTCAACAGGAAATGATAAGTTTATCTTATCATACTGTCAATAATGAGAAATAAGATCTAAAAAATGCCAATGGCTAGTAGATGTTACAGGTGACAAATGGGCAATTCGTAAAGCTCAAGACAGGGGTTCAGAAATATGCAACTCTGTCAACAGTTAGTACAAGGCAGAATGTCTCAGCTGCATCATAATTAGATGTCCCCAGAATTCTATGCTGGTGATGAAAAGAAAATGCTTCAGTTAAACAATTCCCAACTGATGTGGCTTTTATCTATATTCTTGTTTTCTTTATTCATTTTAAGGAAATTCCATAGATTATAGACAAACAGAGCATAGAAAAGCCAGTAACCTGTACTTAAGTTCCCAAAGGCATTGAACTGAAGACACAATGATGCAGAACATCATTTAATATTGATTTTAGACATAGAGCAGTCAATAGGATCTATTTTATTGTACAAATAATTACTTAAGTACTTGAAGTATCTGGTGATCAAAAACTATCAATCAACAAGATGGATGGTTTAGATTATTCTTTCACTGTTTTTACTCAGGGATTTTTATCTATAGGTAGTTAATTAGGGTTTCTTCTGCATATCAGTTTTTTATGAATATCATGAGCTAGGGCTATATGACTCCTACTCATTGATTATTGAAGCTTTATATATATTGGTCTCGCTTCTATATAACCGGGTTACATATAAGAGGACCTATGTAACCCCTTCAAAATCTAAGAGTTTGATACTTAATAGAAAATCCAATCCATTCATTATTTTAACATGATTTGTTTATCTAGGAAACCAAGTTTCATCCTAATCAAGTATATATATGGGCCATATTTGTTCAAAAATATATATACTCATGTGAAAATTATAAAAAATGCTTAGATTTATTTACACATATATTAGAATATAATAATACTTTATAGAATCATTTATTAACATAGAAATGATATTTTGGATGGTATAGATGTCAAAAATACTACTTTAAAATTGCTATTTTAACATTTTTCAGAATTTACACAAATATATATATTTTCTAACAAATGTAGCCCATAAACATATTTGACTCGGATAAAACTTGATCCCATAGATAAACAAATGAAGTAAAATACAATGAATGAATTAGATTTTCCATCAAAGATCAAAATTATAGATTTTGAAGGGTTTATATGAGTCTACGTCTATGTAACCCCGTTACATAGAAGCGGAGTCCTATATATATATATATATATATGTTCCCTCATCTTTCAGTTTCTTCCCAAGTTCCTTTCTAATCCTCCCATCTCGTTCCATTAAATAATCCTTCTTAACTTCTTGAGTATTCTACTCAGTCTTCTCATCTCAAATTCTTCCCTACTATTCTAATCCTTAATTTCTTTCCTTCTCTTTTCCCATTGAGAAAGCCAACCTCTTTTTTCAGAAGTTGTATTCAACACAAGTAATTTCTTCTTCAAAGGCCTTCCTCTGTTGTATTCTACATGAGTAATTTGTCATTCTGAAATCCTCCCCCAATGATTGCTTGATGCTTGCATTATATTCCAACTAAATAATCAAATATCTCAAATATTCATAAATCCAATTGATTGTTGTGTATGTTAAATAAAGGTCCAATTATGTTATGCACCACTTAAAGGCATTGTTAGCATGAAGGCATAGCACACACACTGAAACTATATAGTTTTACATGGGTTCATGCCTCAAGAGCAAATGTTGTTTAGTTGGGATTTCCACCTACAGAGCCCACTTATCTGTGAAAGGAAAAAAAAAAAAAAAAAAAGCAAATTAGCAACAAACTATGAATTTTGGGCATTGGGGAATCATTTGATGCATCTTATTCATCTTATTTATGTTTACGTTAGACATGAAGATCATTTATTTGATTTGAGATTCAATGAGGTGGACTCCATTGAAATCTCAACAAAGCCTTTTGTTTTGGGCCCAACATCATAAAATTTTTCAAAAGATCCAAGCCAATTATCATCATCATCATCTTTAGTATTGAAGTTATTTGAAGGTTAGTACGAACCCTTCAAAGTTCTCTCTCTCTTTCTCTCTTATCATTAAACCCATTAGCTGATAAGCAGCCATATAAACCCTCCAAAGTGTTTTTTATTTTTTCCATATGGACGAATGGATACACAATGTTATAGACTTTAATTATTAATTTTCATATTTTATGCATGATTTTGTATATTTTAGAAGCATGGTCTATATTAATCTCTAATTGAACTACTTAATGATGTAAGAATTTCAAATAATAGATGGTATAAAAGTTGATACAGGGCTTCCATCTTATCCAAACATTATGGTAACCCAAAAAAAAAAAAAAAAAAAAAAAAAAGGATTCAAAAGGTTGCAATGGAGTCCACCTTGTGGAGTTAAAAGCCTTGTCGTATTTCATTTGAGACACTTAACTTGGGGTTGTAATTCTTATTTGATAGCCATTTCCTTTGGCGATTATTTGCAATGCTTGGGTCTCTCATAAACAGTGTAGCTTGCATTAGAGTTCTCTACGAATTAGTTGTTAATCAAACTATATAAGTTTCTTCTTTCCCTTTGTTTTTAAACTCTTTTCTTTGTCTTCTTCTTCTTCTAATTATTATTATATTTGCCCTGATCTCCACTTTTCCATTTCCTGCTTCTCCCTTCTATCTCGCCTTTCCCTTTTTGAGATGATCTACCCTTTTATTCCAACACCTTCCTTTCTCATTCTACAATCAAATCTTTATTGTTCCATGACTCTCTTTGTATTACACGAGACAACCCAAGGGGGAAAAACACATTTTCGGTTCTCTAACGCTGATCAATTTTCCACCATGATGCATCCCATCAACGAAAATCTCTCTTGGCTTTGATAGACCAAATTTTTGTCAATCGTTCCAGCTGTTACTTGAACCCACTGGGCGTGCAAACATCAAAATTTTCGAAGTGATCCAATTGGCTCAGTCATTCACAATCCCACGCGCAATTTCAGTTGGCAGCAGGACAAGTACACAAATCCACACTGCATGCGCATTGATGGTCACAATCCACCAACGCTTTCGTCAATTGCAAGAAACACATAAAGAAAATATACCTGCGCTAGCTTTGCCCGCTCCGCTTCGCTGTCTTCCGGCTGAGGGTATGGAGTGGGAGTGGAAACGGCAGGAGAGTAGGAAGCACTTACGGCGGTAGTGGAAGCAGATCTCGGATCGAGGAGGAGAAGAGTAGGAGAAGATGGCAGCGCAAGGAAGGAAAGGCGGTGGCGAGGAAATGCGGCGAAGTGGGGTAGCTGAGGGAGGTTTGCTGGGAGACGAGAGCGGGATGAAAAGAGTTGCAGCAGCGGTGCTGGCGAAGAAGCGGACAAGCGAAGTGGCGGCAGGAGGAGCGTCTGCATTGTCGAAGCCCTTTAGCTCTAGCAATCACGTCACCCTTTTCAGAAGAGGGATTATGAACAGGAGGCCAAAGATTCCCTCCTCTTTCACTGCTGGCACCATTTTCTCAGTCTAGTAGCCCAACATATGAGCTTGTACAGCACACACGTGGTCCATGAGATTGTACGTGCAGCGACAGTCGGACCACTCCCAGAGGTGCTAGGTTGATACACTGATCTAGATCGTCTAATAATAATAATTATACTGCCCAGTTAATATCAATCAAAAAAATACTATTTCTGTTCTCGGAAATAAAAACTATTTTTTCTATTTCTGTTCTCAGGGAAAAAAAAATCCAATTAATAAGGAGAGATCTTGGCTATCTTCTCGTTATCGATCTTGATCCTCCGTAAGATCTAATTCCAGAACCCAGTTGATTGATAATTCACGTTGGTTGACATGAGCATGAATGAGAATGTCTAAGGTCATAAAAAAGAGGATAAGAGGCAAGAGCTCATCAAGCTCAAGCTCCATCGCAAAACTGTTTGCTCTTGGTCCAACAGTGGCGGGCTTGTGGCAAAAATAGTTTACTACGTTCCGCCACCTCGGGCTTTGTAGGACTTAAGGTCCGCTTAAGGCTTATGCGTATGGGCCTCAGTGGTACAAGGACGTGCTCCTGTCGATGGGCGTCCTTGGTTCAAATCGCCACAGCTGCAATTTTCGTTTGGCCCTGCAAAGAAGCATGTGTCTGATAGCATTGTCCTCTCCCGTTATGTGGGAATGCCTACAGGTTGAAAAGATTAAAAATACTGTTATGAAACTTTGGAATATTGGTAGATATTTGTAGGCCAATACCGGTTGAGATAATTATACTATTTGAATACCCATCTAAAAAAAGACTTATGCGTATGGGTGCAAGTAGGTGGAGTTCAACCAACTCATTCAATCCACTCACTTCCAATTAAGGATGTTAACGGATCGGGTTGAACGGGTTGGAGCCTAATCTTAATCCTCATTTAATATATCTCAACCTTAATCCATTTATTAACTCATTTAAAAACTTTAACTCTAACTCATTTACAACTCATTTAATAAACGGGTTAACAGGATGTTAACGAGTTGTGTTTGTTACTAATTTTAATGCTAAAAAGCTTCAATAAAGTCTACAAATTTAAGTAAATTAAATAACTCGAAGTTAACATACCTGAATTTAATCTATTTTGGCCAATGTTATCAGAACCGAACTGGTGATTGAATCGGTAAAGGAACTAGTCTGGTTCAAACTGGTTTGAACCGGTGACGTCAACATGACATTTTTATGATGTTATAAATATTTAATTATTTTTAATTAACATATTGGTAAAATTATATATATATAACTCCTAAATCTAAATATTAATTATATTTCAAAACTATGCAAACCTTTAAATAATTTTGAA
>JAXCLR010000063.1:42132107-42144663 GCA_035584095.1 Annona squamosa | reverse complement strand
TTAGCACTTGAAAATATTGCAAATTCCCTTCTTTCTTTGGTCAAATAGACTTTGACCATAAAAAACCCTTAAAATATCAATTATTTGTTTAATCCAAGCCGCTCGTCTTGTTAATTCTGCTCCTATTGTCTTGAAAAAGTATCTTTCATTTCATCTTAAATGTGGATCGCCCGAGATCTGCTATATGGATTGGTGGTCGTTGCCCCCTTAGTGGGCTTGAAGTAGTGAAAGGCCCATGAACCCTACACAATATTAGGCTTGCAAAATATATGGGTTAGAAAAGTGAATCCATACATGCATGAATGTGTATACAAGTAAGCCCATATTGGAATTTTATTTTATACTATTATTCTTTATGTTTTTGTGGGGTGTCAACAGCATCAAATCATTTTCATGAATAAACTGCAGAAGATAGATTTTGATATATAAGAGTGTTGGAGGCAGAGCCGATTGTTGTGTTGGCTTCGTAAAGAAGGGGCTGAAAGTTAAGATCTTGATTATTATAAAAGTTGGTGTGTGGCGCCGACATCCAGGGGAATGTGAAATCCATTCAGCATTCCGAGAAAGGCCTGGCGGATTAAGCTTTAATAATAATCAGGCAAGGTAGCCGAGGTTAGCTTTAATAAGCTTTTCATTTATTTATAGGTTTACGAGAGAGTTAAAACGTGTAGTATAGAGGTCGAGGGACAGGTGAAGTGTTGAAATCAAAGCCCGCTTTCCAATTGATGGCGGCCAGCGATAGCAAGAGCACGGGGGAGGAGGAAATCATTGCTGCTGTTTCAGCACCACCATCGAACCCCGTCCCCAGCCGCCTCTTCATCTTGTCAGGGCAGAGCAACATGGCGGGGCGAGGAGGCGTCACCAAAGAGAAGAAATGGGACGGATTCGTGCCTCCCCAATGTAAGCCCCACCCTTCCATCCTCCGCTTCACCGCCCACTTCACCTGGGAACAGGCCGCCGAACCCCTCCACGCCGACATCGACGTCCACAAGGCTTGCGGCATCGGCCCCGGCATGCCCTTCGCCAACGCTCTCCTTGCCCACGACCCCGCCGGAGTCGTCGGCCTCGTCCCCTGCGCCGTCGGCGGCACGGCGATCCGGGAGTGGGAGCGGGGTTCGCATCTGTACGAGAGTATGGTGCGGAGGGCGCGGGCGGCGGCGAAGGGCGGAGGAGAGATCAGGGCGATTCTTTGGTATCAGGGGGAGAGCGACACGGGGTCGGAGCACGCCGCCGAGGCGTACCGGGCCAACATGGAGAAGCTCATTCACGACGTTCGCTCCGATTTGCAATTGCCCTTGCTTCCCATCATTCAGGTAGTAGATCCACATCCGCATCCACTCCGCACACATCAACAAGAGGCAATTATACTGTTATGCATACGGGTTCATGCGGAAAAGTCTTACACCCTATTTCAGCAGGAGACCGCAAACTTGGCTGAAACTACAGACGACGTCTTTCGACTGTGCTATTTAGAAACTCTTTCAGCAGACTTTTTTGCAATATGTGCTGCTAATGTGTATGAATGGATCGCTTTGCAACAGTGCTGAATTTTGACCCTCTGGCTAATGAGGCAGTGCTGCTGTTATGGGTGCGTTGATGTTTGCCAGAAGATTATGGTGAATTCCATGGGAAGATGATTTTGGGGGAATTGATGACATGGATTACCTGGTTGTTTGATACACAAGCGGGTAAGAGTTAGGGAGGGTGTATGACTGATGAAGAAAGGATGGGGCCAACAACACACGATACAAGCGTAAAGAAAGCATCTGAAATGCAATAGCTGGAGAAATGAAGCTAAGTGAATCATGTGAAGTGCCCTAGGAATGGGATGGGATTGGATTTCTTGTTTCAAACAAAACTTTTCTAATTTTCAATGCATAACCACGTACTTCTCCTACTTTTAATAATTCTCCCTCGTTCAATTTACTCATCTCATTCCATTATCCTAAAATTGTCCGATTACTGCATTTGATTCTGGGAAAATTTTTAAACACCATAGACCTAACAAACTTTGGCCAAATGTTGAAAAGCCTGTCACAAAGGGTGGCTGAAATGAGGATACTGAGATGGTATTAAAATGGAAGAGCTGGAGCCAGGAAGAGAAGGGCAGAAAAAGGAATTTTTTTTCTTTTGATGGTAGGATGGGCCAAGTGGGGATAGCGCGCGTGGGCTGAGGTACCCTCTTGTCAATGCCAAAGCACATTATCAGCGTGCGCAATCGGCATTCGAGTTTCGAAGTGAGCCACGCGTTAACATGCTACTTCAGCTTCTGGACTACAACAAGACTACAGACTTTGATTTTCTTTTCTCCCCCATTTCGTACAAATTCACAAAAAATGCTCAACGGGAACTAATCTGTGACGTTATGTCGATGGCACGATCTTAATGCACTCTACTTACTGTTATCTTTTTGCATCACAGAGTCCACTTGAGGTCTATGGCTTCTTCCTCCTCTTTACACAATGACATCTTCCAACCTGCAATATACAGAGTTCTACTTTGTCGAAAGTAATAATCATGGGTTGATGTTGGAATCGATTTGAATCCTCGCAGGTTGCTCTTGCATCGGGGGATGGTCGTTTTATGGAGAAGGTGAGAGAAGCTCAGCTGGGTATCCACCTTCGCAACGTTGAAAGCGTTGATGCCAAGGGATTGCCTCTCAAGGAAGACCATATGCATCTCAACACAGAAGCTCAGATCACGCTAGGCAGCATGTTGGCGGATGCCTATATCAAACACTTTGCCTCCTCTTCTTAAGAGCTGGAAAGGGGCTCTGTATTTTGGGCCGGAGATGATTGTCCCACTGACACCGACCTTTCCCGTTGACGGCTACCCAGCTCAAATCGGAGCAGTAAGCTTAGCATCTTGTTAACGGCACGTAAGCTATCCATCCAGCAATCCGGCTTGTTTGAACAGCTGCTCTTTCATGCATGGATTAATTGGTTGTTAGAAACCATGAGTTGGGGGAAATCGAATGAGCGGTTGCAATTTTCTTTAATGGTTGCCTCCATTTTATTGTGACCATATTAGTTTGTTTATTTTAATAATGTCTACGAAGGGTTGGGATCTTATATAATCGTCGGAGAATCAGGAGATTTGCGAGTATCTGGAAATTTTTCTAAAAATAAGTTTTAGACAATTGAGTGGGCACTACTTGAATCTTCCGTACTATAAAATTTGAAAATCTTTAGAATTAGATTTTACTTGGTGGAAGATTTAGGTGGGACTTACATATCTATAAAATATTTTTATAAAAATTAATATTCTCTCTTAATTTTTGAAAATTAATAAAAATGGCGTGGATAAATGCTCTTAATGTGCTTTTTGTTGACTTAGAAAATACTAAATAAATTTAAAAAATTGTTAAAAATTTTATATAAAGAAAGATTTAGGCGAAGCCTGCACATCTATAAAATGTTTTTTAAAAATTATTTTTCTGTTGTAAATATTAATAAATTAAGTATTTTTAGCATAATTTTTACTATATCTCTGGTAAATTTCGATTTTTGCAATGTATACATTGAAAATGCCAAATTTACAAATTATATTCTGTCCAAACGCTTTCTTTGCAAATTCCCAAGATATCTTAAAATCTAGAGAATAGGTTTCTATATTCTTAGACATAAGGTTGGAAGAAAAATTTTTGACATAAATTTTTTTGAAATAAGAGAGAGAAGATAATGATTAAAAGTAAAAAGAATAAAATAAAAATAAATAGATTAGTTTTATGAGTAGTTGTATAAAAATAATTAATTAGTAAGGTAGTTATACAGGAAGATAAAAAATAATTAAAAATAAGATAATTGTGAAAAATAAAAAGTTTATATATTATCAAACACAATTTTCAGTAAAATACCAAGACCTTGCTATTGGTGGAGCGTCTGGAGCAGAGGTCTAGAGTTCGAATCCTACCTTGGGATTTCGAAAAAAATTTGTTATGGGAGCAGTTGGTCTCCCGTTTGGTTGGTGAAAGTTCTCTTCCTACTTATTTGGTGGAGCCGTGTCTTCAGATTTTGGAGTAGTGTGTTTCCCAATTTGTATGAATGTTTTAGAGCTGCAGTGTAATATGTGTTGAGATGTATGTAAATATACTCATAAAAAAAATTTCAGTAAAATTAGAGTGGTTGCATAGAAAAATGTGAAAAAAAAATTATTAAAAATATGATAACTACGAAGAGTAAAAAATTTTATATTGAAAAATTTTAGTTTGAGAAAATTTTTAGGTTGCCAAACACGCACAAAATTCCTAGTACAATAAAAGGTTTTATACAAATATGTAAAACATAATATAAGTTAAGGATATATATATATATGTTTGTACAAAATATAGCATAAGTTAAAGATATTTTTATATATCTTTTAAAGATATAAAATGCTATTTGAAAATTGTATTATTATCTTGTTGACTATACGTTTATAAGACTTTTTTGAAGAATTAAATTTGAAACTAAAATTATAATTAATCTAACCTTGAAAAAATAAAGTAAAATATACCTCAAATACCTTATAATATTTACCTTAATTCATAATATATTTACAACATTTCAAAATTCCTTGTATATTCATAACAATTCTCTCTAGATTCTTATTATACTTATATAGTCAAAACATTCATGAACTACTTTATTGATTGGTATATTACTATATTTACATTTATCTCAATATTTTTTTATAATAAAACTTTAAGACATTCTTACAAATTTAAGAAAACAATTTGCTCTTTTTAAAGAAATTTGAAGAGACAATTTCATCAATAAAACCTAGTGACACATCTTTACTTAAGAAATTAAGAAAACATAACACCCAAATAATAAGCGGGGATAAATGCCTCCCGCCATTTTGAAGCTGTGCTAGTGAGGTACTTTTTACATATTTAATGGTTTACTAACATTGATTGAGCCGTATTAGAGTTGAATCACATCATCAAAGAAAGTATAGAGGGAGAAAATTATTTTTTCGACTGAGTAATTAGTGATGATTTTGATTGCAAGGATACTATGAGAATTTATGAAGGGAATATTAAGGGTATGTAGAAATTTTTGAAATATTGTGGGTTTTATAAAAATTATGGGCAAATATTATTTAGTATAAGAATAATTTTTTCCATATAAAAAAAGAATAATTTTTCGAAATAGAACAGAGACAAAGTCAACTCACCATACTTGCCTCGCCTACGTTAGTTGCCTAAATGAAAATTATTTGTAAAATCAGGATCTTGTGACATGGAAATGTTATGGGGAGGAGTCATGTGCTTTAAAAAAAAAAAAAAATTCAATAATTACAATTAAAAATTCAGGCATAAGGATAAAATAGCTGTTTGAATAACGGCGATGAAAATGTAGGCCATAGTTTCGGGCTGTACCTGATCCAAACTCATCTCCCAATCCCATCATGCTCAATCATCATAAAGACGATTTCCTCCCTCCCAACAACACCTCCACCACCACCTCCTCCTCCTCCTCCATTGGAGGAAGAGGCCAGCCAAACCTATCCAAGCATGGCCATTTACTCCCCATGCACTCTCCTCCTCCCCACCTCCTCGCCATGCCTCCCGCACCACCCCTCTCCGCTCATCTCACCCCTCCCCCACCGTCGCCTCCGAATATTATCAATGATGACAGCCAAGCCGACAGTCCTCGTCGCCGAGACGCTCGAAGACGCTGGCCTGCAACTCCTCCGAACATTCGCCAACGTCGACTGCTCTTACAACCTCACCCAGGAGGAGCTCTGCACCAAGATCTCCCTCTGCGACGCCTTGATCGTTTGCAGCTCCACCAGGGTCAGCCGCGAGATCTTCGAGTCCTCCGCTGGCCGCCTCAAGGTCGTCGGCCGGGCCGGCGTCGGGATCGACAACGTCGACCTTGCGGCAGCCACCGAGCACGGCTGCCTCGTCGTCAACGCGCCCACTGCCAACACCGTCGCCGCTGCTGAGCATGGGATTGCTCTGCTTGTTGCAATGGCCCGCAATGTCGCGCAGGCCGATGCCTCCGTCAAAGCTGGTGCGCGAGCTCTTTAATTCTTGCTTGCTCTGTTTTTCTGCCTGCCCCCAGCCTTTTAGCGTGCTGAAACTGCAGGAAAATGGGAACGGAGCAAATTCGTGGGCGTATCGCTCGTTGGGAAGATCTTGGCTGTTCTGGGATTTGGAAAGGTTGGGTCGGAGGTTGCTCGCCGGGCCAAGGGCTTAGGGATGCAGGTGGTTGCACACGACCCATACGCTCCCACAGACCGGGCCCGCGCCATAGGAGTCGAGCTGCTCACCTTCGAGGAAGCCATATCAACTGCTGATTTTATCTCGCTACACATGCCCCTCACGCCCGCCACTTCAAAGATTCTTAATGCCGACGCATTTGCAAAGATGAAGAAAGGAGTTCGTCTTGTCAATGTTGCTCGGGGTGGTGAGATCGATGAAGAAGCTCTAGTGACGGCCTTAGATGCTGGCATTGTTGCTCAGGTGTTCTGTTTTTTCATCCCTCAAACAAGATTTCTTTCTTTCTTTTTTTTTTTGGAAAAAAAATCTGTGGAAATTTGGTTCTTGGATTGAAGCAGGCAGCACTTGATGTCTTCACAGAAGAGCCGCCACCAAAAGACAGCAGACTAGTGCAGCATGAAAATGTGATTGTGACACCGCATCTTGGAGCAAACACTGCTGAAGCTCAGGTAAGAATAGAAAAAAAGCAGTGATCATTTGATTCTTGTGATACTGTTTCAGTTATCAATCTCTTTCTTCGGGGGTAATGCTTGGATGCTGTATGTTAGGAAGGAGTAGCCATCGAAGTCGCTGAAGCTGTACTTGGGGCCTTGAAAGGCGAGCTCTCGGCTACTGCAGTCAATGCACCCGTGGTTCCCGCTCAGGTAAGTTTGCAGTTACTGGGTAGCTGCCATTCATGTTATAGACATGAAATGTAAACAATAAAATTGCAGGTTGTATCAGAGCTTACACCCTTTGTCATCCTGGGGGAGAAGCTCGGCAGATTAGCAGTACAACTGGTGGCAGGAGGGAGTGGTGTGAATTTTGTGAAGGTGAGGTATGCTTCTGCCAGAGCTCCTGAGGATCTGGACACCCGATTGCTCCGTTCCATGATCATCAAGGGTCTGCTCGAGCCCATGTCGAGCGTGTTCGTGAATCTGGTGAATGCTGATTTCACTGCCAAACAGAGGGGACTCAGGATCACAGAAGAAAGGATCCAGCTTGAGGGATCTCCCGGGAGTCCACTTGAATTCATCCAGGTACAGATTGCTAATGTGGAGTCCAAATTTGGCAGTGCCATCTCTGAGACCGGCGACGTCATGGTGGTAGGAATGGTGAAGGATGGGGTGCCCCGCCTGACAAAGGTAGGATCGTTTGAAGTGGATGTGAGCTTGGAAGGTAGCCTTATACTTTGCAGGCAGGTCGATCAACCAGGGATGATTGGAAAAGTAGGGAGCATCTTGGGCAAGGCCAATGTGAATGTAAGCTTCATGACTGTTGGAAGGATTGCCCCACGAGAGCAGGCAGTGATGACTATTGGGGTAGATGAGGAACCTGACAGGGAAACACTGAAGAGGATTGGGGAAATACCAGCTATTGAAGAGTTTGTCTTCCTCAAGCTGTAGAATATATCCTTGTTTGTACAAAATTCCACAAGCTGTAAAGAATCAGTGCATTTTGGCTGTGCAATTTTGTAAGCATGGGAAACTGAAAGTGGTTGAGAGAATGTTGCCCATATAAAGTTGACAGTTTTGCAAATGTTTTGATTTTGCAACAAGTCCAGCGCTGGATTCTCGCTTGAAAAGTAAGAATGTGAATGAAAAGAGCATGGAGGAGCATCATCGACAAATGCCAAGATGGATAAACATCTGACGAACCGCATCATATGAGCTACTAAGAACATCGTCCGTGGGCCCGAAACCTGCCATGAGTTTCTTGATCCGTTGGGCAACACCGCAACAACGAGCCTATATTATCGACTTGTTGTGTTTGAGGAAAGAATGTTGGCTTTTCAAAGGGTCAACCAAATTGAGGTTATGATTTTAAACCTTGGAACGGATAGTAAAATGGAGCTTCCTACTCTTAAAGCACGTGTTAGTTAAATAAGTTTAGGCATTCGCAAATAATCTATGGTTTTAATACTTGTTTCAAAAGCAAATGTGGCCCATTCACAACTCTATCAACATGATTATAACCCACGGTTTAAATACATATATTTTTTTTACTGGAAAATATAACATTTGGCCAGAGCACCCCCTCTCCGGATGGTTCCTCAATTCGGGTAAACCCTTGGAAGGGGCACATTGTTCAACATCATTAGTTTTATCATGAAGTTAAAAAAATGGGGAGCATTGAGGCACCCGGATGTACAGCCTTAGTGCACCCTCTTTAACTCATTTTTCAAATTTTTTTTGAAATTTTTTTGTATAACTGTTAATCTAAGTGTATTTAATATATGTATCAATTTTTACCATTTTGGAGGATTTTAGATATTTAATTTTTATTTTTGAAAATCAATAGCATTTTATTTTAAATCGATACACATATTAAATGCACTTCGATTAACATATGTATAAAAAAATTTTCAAAAAAAAATTAAAAATTGCATTAAATGCACCCAGGTGCACTAAGGCTAAATAGCCTCATCTCCAAAAAAAGGGCCACATTTGCTTCAAATCAGATCTATTTATAGATACTTAAATTCAAATAATATTTTATAAGTCATTTATTCACACAAGAATGATGTTTCAAACGATTTAGATATTTAAAATACATATTTCAAATTAAAATGTAACTTAAGTAATTTTATTATGTTCATCTAACACATTTTTCAAATGGGGACTAAGCACATCTTTGATTTGGATGAAACTTGATCTTCTAAATAAACAACCGTAAATGGATGGGTGGAGTGGATTTCACATATCTAGGGGAAAAAGTCAAATTAAAAACTTCGGCGTGACCCGATTACATCAAAGCTGAGCCCAGTTATCATTACTAGTTGAAATGCACGAAATAAAAATATGTGAATAAAACCTACTACTAAATTCCTAATATAAGCTCTGCTCTCATGGCTAAATTACACAAACAGAAAGCGAAGGGCATCTCGGTCGGATCTATCACCCTGTTAGAAGGATTACAAATTCAGGATTCATACAATGCAAGTCATACAAACAAAAAATCGATAGTTACTATTCATTTCAAGTGATTTAAAAATTTTAGAACGTCTGATGGAAGTAATTTCTAAAATCATAAATTAATACACCCTGGTGAATATTATAATTGGTTTTGAGTTTTTTTAATGAAAACTTTTGAAACAAAAAATCAACATGCAACTGATTGCATGGAATCATTACACCCATGTTTAGAGAAGTTTGATTCAGTCAATTCCAAAATATTGCACGAAGATAAGAGACGAGCCAAAACTTAAAGCCAACGAAAGAACTATAGAAAATGTCCGAATGCGGGAAATGAAACCAAATATTTAATACACTGGAAACTAGTTGCTCTTTCAAAACATAGCTTGTTTTACTGTCCACTCATACCTTGTATGCATCATGATACCTTAAAAACTGCCATTTTGCCAACCATTCCTGCACTCTGTGTCTCTGTGTGTGTGTGTGTGTGGGAGGACATCTAAGAATAGAAATGCGCCATCTTATTAAATTATTGAATTTCAGAACTCAGAAGTGGCCTTGTTGACAAAGTTAAACAGATTAAACAGCATCTTATTTTCCGAAAGCTTTGTCTGTTCCTGAGATATCATGCCATCCATTGTAGAGGATCTGACAACAAATCATGTGTCAGCTGGATTCCACCATCTGTCCTTGCATCATATTTTGCAGAAAGTTTCCATAGCAATTGCCTCTGGCCAAAACTTGAGATACTGCCTCCAGCAACACATAATAAATTATCCAACTGAAAATGAAAACATAATGTACCTTCTATGCATCCAGATCTGCATTGTTGTATGCCAGCTAGGTTTCTTCTTTTTATAACATTTGAATATGTATCCAAAAGATGCCACGCAGGCAACATTCAGCAGCATATCGATCATAGGCCACAAAGCAGGGTGAAACATTACTAGGACTAATGGTTGTTGAAAAATTAATTCACGTTCCAGAAGAGGGGGATCTGAGCAGTAATGTTTGGCAGAGAAATGTGAAGATTTTGCACTGCTAAGTATGCAACAATACCCATGGTATATCCTGCCAGCGCAAAGCCACTTACCTGCACAACAGCTTGTCAAATTCAGTTAAATGGTAAGAATTCATTGCTTGAGGCTGCAGTGCAGGACTAGCAAATGGAATTGTTAGAATCAAGTTCTCATAATGCAATTTTTGGATTCAAGATAGAAGTGATCTTGAATTGACAATCTGTGGATATTCAATGCACATGGATGACAGGGCTGCAATAATCAGGTTGGCCATTATTGCAAGTGGATTATGCACAATAGAATAAATTCAACTGAGAGTCCTGATCATCCAACTGACCACCCAGATCTTCTAGACACGTGGTTTTGTGGCACATACAGTACTATTAGTATGATACTTGGTTATTATTTTCCCTTTTATATTTGAATGTTGCATTGCCCAACAAGACGAGTGCTCACAGCCTTCATCCTCATTGGCAACAGTTTAAGGTTTTATTTGGTTGAGCAGTATGCTCACTGCCCAGCCAGTAGACCAGCACTTCTGTGCAGGAGCAGATCTCATTTGCTTCCCTAATAGCACTTTTTAAGGCTATTTTGCTTATGGGATTCTGTCAAAGTACTAATAATATAAACAGGCATTTTTGAAGCGCTTTTGAAACAGTGCTTATAGGCCCAAACCATGGGGCCAAATGAAGCCCAAGTCATGGAAATTGCTTCTCCAGTAAATGGAGGTAGTGATGCATAAATCTTCCTTCCCCAGACACTGCATTTGTAGGAGCTTCATGCACAAGGTTACAACCTTTTCTAATTGAGTATAAATCTTTAACAGCACTAATTTTTTGGGAAGAAACGTTTAGTTACCTTCCGTAAGTACCAAAAGAAATCCACCTTTTCCATTCCCATAAATGCAACCCCAGCAGCAGAGCCAATGATGAGCATGGAACCACCAGTGCCAGCACAATATGCAACCAGTTGCCAAAACTCAGAATCTCGTGGAAAGGAGGTTAGATCATACATTCCCATTGTTGCTGCAACCAGCGGGACATTGTCTATAACTGCAGACACAACACCTATTGCACTTGCAATCAACTCAACATTTGGTACGTGTGCATCAAGGTAATTTGCTATTTCTCGCAAAATCCCTGCAGCCTCGAGACTAAAAAGCAAAAAATCAATTGTCAACCCATTCAGAAATGAATAGAAATCGATCACAGGCAGTATTCATCTCTAGAAAATATAGGTAAATAAATCAACTTGCAATTTTTTAAGATAAAAGCATTCTTGGCATATCTTAATCTTTTGCAGGATGAACATGACAAATTTAAACATCCATGAAACTGAGGAAATCTTTCCTACTAATTCCAGGTAATGGAATCAGCGAGTAGCCTGCGTCACTTCAATTCTTCATTAGGAAAAAGGAGTAAAGAAGTATACAAATGAAACATCTAAATGCCTCGAACCAGTAATATGGAAATGTTAAATAAAAAAATGCCTTGAACTAGACATCTTTTCCATTCAAAATCCTAAAACAAGAACCTAGATACAGAGAAACATGAGGCCCTGAAATGCTAGTGAAGCCTGTACATCCACAAACCAATTGGCAATCTAGTAAAATATAAAATCAAAGAGAGGTGGCAGTCCAATTCAATGTACTAGGGTTTTAAATCCTAGTAAATAATTTAACTACAATTTTTAACATGTCCAAATTGTTGGAGTGAGCAAGTGACGAAATAGAGAAAAATTAAGTGCAAAAAAGAACTGAAATAGATTCCACTTCAGGCCTGTTATAATGTCATTCTTCTTAAAGCAATTTTGCTACCTTCACAGTCACTTAAGCACATGAACACTTGACATGATTGTCCTCCAGATATAAAAAGTGAAACCAAGCTAAGAACAAGAAGTAACTCCTCTTCTTAGGCACACAAACACTTGATCCACAACAAAAGAATTACTTGGATGAAAACTGCTTTTTCCAAAGGATGCAAGCGTTGAAATGGAGAGAACGCTGGAGGAGATGTGAGAAAAATTGTCTTAGCGTTGCTGCCAAGACAACGATATATATAGGTTTTTTTAGGTAATTGATGACATTCAATGCATATGAATGTTAAGCAGCCAACGTTCACATCTATTAATTTTTTAAAAACAAAAAAAAAACGTTGCAATATTCACAACAGCGCCCATATGAATTCAAAGTTCAAACTTAAAAAAAAAAAAACCAATCCAATCATTTAGATGCATTTTGAAAATATCCAACATTCCCCCACCATTTTCAAAATTAAAGTGATTCCAAAAAGTAATGAAATCTAATAAAAATATATTATGATCTATCAAGGTGTATAGTAGCTAGAGCCTTGAATTATCGACTCATTTGATAGATTGGAGATACCTGGTGGCAGAGCTAAGGCCTTCGGGGCTTTTTTTTTTTGTTTGTTTTTTTT
>JAXCLR010000063.1:42113981-42132092 GCA_035584095.1 Annona squamosa | reverse complement strand
CCATATAAGAACAACTTACAAGTTTACATTTTTTTTAAAAAAATTCTAAGGGTTTTTTTTATTCAAAAAAATGTAAAAGTTCAAGATCCATCAAGTGTTCTCATAGGTGACATGTTATGTTCAAGTGTCAATATCCTAGTTTTATAAGCACCTCAAAGTAAGCCAACACACTTTAGAACAAAAGCAGCCTCACTTTCAACACTTACATTGGTGAATCTATTTGGAGCACTTTGCAATTAAATATCCTAATATGATGATTTTAGATCTATTAAAGGTATGTTTGGGAAGTGATAAATCTTTTAGATGAAAAACTTTAGGGGTAAAAATTTTTGAATTGAAAAAAAAAATGATGTGATATGACAAAGGTAACGATGATGAGTAATGAAAATAAAGTTAAAATTAATAGGTTACTTGTATCTGTAGAAATGATTAAAATATAAGATAGTTGTATATGAAGATGTGAAAAAAGGATAAAAGAAAGGGCAGTCTTGGAGAGTGAAAAATTTTAGTATGAAGCAAACATGCCCTAAAAGTATAAAATGTTCAATCTCATAAGTATGTTACAAGAACGAAGCACCGCTTGAGGGATGTAAAATAAATAAATATATCAGTGTCTAAAGGTTGTGAAAATAACTTATTTTGTTTGTTGAATTTTTAGCATTTGAAAATACGCAAGACAAATAATAGTAAGATAACATGAATTACACTATACGTCAAAATCTCATACGACTGCCATAAATTGGCTGATTTATGGATGGTCAAAAAAGTTATTTTTAGTTTTATAGAAGTATGAGACCCGCTTAGATTGCATCTCTATGAAATTTGACGATTTTGATATTTTAAAATTTTTTGATAATATTGCCAAATTTCACAAGGGCGCAATCTAGGTGGAGCCTACACCCACACTTCCATGAAAAAATAAAAAATTTTTGGTAACCCATAAATCAGCCATATGGGATCACGACGCTTATGCAAATGTCATCTTTCCATCTTTGAATACTTTAGTACTTATCCAATTGGAAAGCTTGGGATTCAAACAAGCATGCAATCTTGCACTTCTTATCCTCTACAAAATTTCATCAAATACCATCCTATAATACAGTCAATAATTATACCCTCATATTTTAGCCATGACCATGGCAATTATTCTTATGGTAAGTTACCTTCATTTCTGCCTTGACCATCGTAACCAGTTTAACGACTATCTTGTTGACACAGTTCTGAGTGTTGTGAAGGATCTTCACTAAAGAAATTCAATAAAGGCCAAAAAAGGGTGCATTTTTAGAGGGTAACCAGTTGAAAAACTTCAGTCAGTATAACATCTAAAAGACAAACAAAGAATAAATTCACTGGCAAATGAATAGATAAAAATAGAAGCTGTTTTGTAAATATTTGTCTTTAAACATATGTACATAAGTTAGATGTACGCACCTACTCACAGATAAAAGAATCCCCAGAAAGAAGAGTGCTCCTTGTGTATCAATTCGAGATAAAGCTTGTGGTACTTTCAACTTTTGCCTCTCAGATTCTCCAAAGTGAATTGCATCAGTCAAGACCCAAAGGACTCCGAGTCCAAGAAGAACACCCATGTAAGGAGGAAGACCAGTTACAGCCTTAAAAATGGGAACAAACAACAGAGCCCCAATGCCAACAGCAAAAACAAGCTGCCCTCGAGGAGCCATTTGCTCTGAAGCCAAAACATTGGAAGAGTCTAGTCCATTCCCATTAACCTCACTGCATTAAGATAAGAAAATAAAATGCTAGTTCTGGGTTCCTGTTTAATTATAGTTATCCTTTTCAAAGCATAAAAGTTCACCTTGTCAGGGACATCAAAGCTAGTGGCACAGACAATGAAATAAAAGAAGGAACGAACAAGCCCTGCAAGGAAAGCAAAAATCCAACTGCAAAATTCACCCAGGCAACACAAGCTCTGCATACTACACTTGAAGAGAAGAAAATCATTGTATATAAGAATAAGATGATCAATTTAGGTTGGTTCTATAAAATTGCATACCAGGAACCCAAACTGAATAGATTTATAAAAAACAAGACAAGATGTTTGAACAGGGAAATGAAAGAAACAGTATGCTTTATTAATACCCAAGACCATGTGTCTGCAACTGATCAATATGCAAGGCTCAAAATTATGCAACCAATTAACATGCAGTCCTAAAAATTCAGCAAAAGATAAAAGCCGTTTATTCAGATCTTCATCCGGAATTCATCATTTGATAGGAATAAGGTCTTTGACCAGATCGTGGAAACTTGATTCATCCACATTGCGAAATGGTTCCTGAGCTAGATCACATGCTCAGAGAAAGGAAAGGCCAAAAACATTCAAACGACAACTTGAACAGAGAAAGGTCAAATAACAACTATTTTTGAGGATAAAAATTACTGCATTTCAGAACGTTTACTTGGGAGCCAGCTCAGTTCTGAGATCTAAAACACACTGGAAAACACATTGGACTTATCTATTTCCCAAAATGCAAAAAGTGGACGAACTATTTTGGAAAAAAAAAAAAAAAACGGCTCACTTGATATCAGGCTGCATCTACTTTTATCTACATAACATACAATCATTGGCAATGAAACAGACTGAAATGATGGTCGACGAATGAAATACTGTTTCTAACAGAAGTTAAAGAACTGATGCGATAAAACATTCAGACCAAGTTATAAATTAAACCTTCATCGTTGGCAATGCGGAAATCTGACCATGAATCCATAGCATAGTTGTGGTTACATCACCAATAGGTGTCCATGCACCTCCAGCATTTGCAGCAATCACTACAACAGCTCCTAACAACCTGCCAACCAGATATTAATGTTAAAATTAAAATTTTCATAGAAATAAACAATTTATCCGACAGAAGTTTAGCAATTATAATTGTACGAAACATGAACATGGAAGAGAGAGACTGCTAGAATGCAGCCAGAAAATGACAACAATCAAAGCCATATCCCAGAATTGTGTGCTAAGCTATCATATTTTAGTTCCTGCATTTCAGTACACAGAATATTTTGGAAGAAGGAATGGCTCCTTCGAGGCTTTTCATGTCAATTGACTCAGTTCAATGCACTCCACTTGAATATGCAAACAAACTTTCTACATGTCTTCCTCTTCGTAAATATAGTTTCGTCAACATAAAAAACTATAATCACCTTAAACAGATAGTCAGGCCCAGCTTCAACTTCATTGCTTAAACTGTAAAAGGGGATCAGGAAGCCAATACTTAACCACCAGCCCCAAAATATTAAACTAGAGGTACAGGAATGTTGTCTACGGGCCCTGATAGCTAAATGCTAGACATGTTATACTGGTAAAGGAAATGTCTGTAGGTCAACTACTATGAGATTTATAGATTGGCGTTCGGACAGCTGAGAATGCACCTATGGCAATTGAGGCAGCAATGCGCATCAATTGCTAACAATGCAAACCAAATTGCATGCTCAACCAAAAGCAGATTGCTTACCATGTATATTTCATTGTCAAATATTACAAAATTGTGGAAAGGCAGATAAAATAGCACAAGGTTTTGGTTTCCTTTTCATGTTTAATTGACAACAGACACCACAGAGAACTGGAATAAATAACTATTCTCCTTTGTCCTAATTTAGAACTGCCTCAAAATTTTGAGATTTATGTATTATAACCCACCAAAGTGACAGGAAAATGACATATACAACCACAAGGTTGAGTACCACACTGAAACATTTCTGTAATTCCATAAAATGATGACACGTTATATAAGTGTGTAATGGCAGAGTATAAATGACTCAGGTTAGGTCACGGCATGGATGGCTAAATCCCTATTTCCCACCACAGATTAAAGCTTGACTCACAGAAAAATGCCAATCCCTTTTCCCGAATACAATCTATTTTATTTCCCCTGTCGATCAAACTGGTTACATGCGCCTTTCAAGAATTTAAAAAAGAAAAAAAAGTTGAACAGTGTACGTTAAAGATTGGTTGCCTAATTAAGGATTTGAATGGCATAGTTTTCTAATACAACATCATCATCATCATCATCATAAGCCATTCGATCCATAATTAGGTTTTTTGTAATATTTAATGTTTTCGTATCTTGTTTAATTACTTCCCTACATGTTTTTTTTTGGGTCTTTCTCTCATTCTCTCACCACCTACTTTTTGATAAACTCAACTCTCCTAACTATTGTCATTTCAAGCCTCAATGTAACATGATCAAACCACCTTAGTTTGTTTTCTCTTAGGTTATCTCGAGTTAATTCATCTCTATTTTTATCTTTTTTTGTTTTACCTTTCATCCACCTTAACATTCTCATTTTTGTTATACTCATTTTATGTGTATGTTGTTCTTTAACTGCAATTGCTCAACATTCTGCCTATAAAACATAATCGATCTAATTACAAACATATAAAATTTTCCTTTTAATTTAATTGGAACTTGCCGGTTACATAAAATTCCTAAAGCACTTCCTCATTTCTTCCATTATGTTTAGATTTTATTTATGAAATCTTTCTCAATTTCCTTATCCTCTTGAACTATTGGAAAATGCATGCAAAAGATAAATCATGCAAAAGATAAAGCCTAGACAAGAGGGGCTATGTTTCTGTGTATCTTGGTGCACTTAGCTTCGATTAGAGGAGCAACTTGGGCTTATGAAACTCTGGTTCGCCTCGATCTTAACTCTAACCCTATTTCTAAAACTTCAATCCTAACCTTATTTTTAAACCTAAACTCTAACTTTATTTTTGAAATTCGGGCTCGAGTTGAGTTTCGGACTAAAATTCAGGTTGAAATTATTCTACATATATTTGTGATCTATCTTATGCTAATTCAACTTTAAATCTATTATTAAAAAGTAAAAAAAATGATAATTTTCTATTTTCAAGCAAAAATTCTAGAGCACTTAAGAATATAAAGAAGAAAAATCTCATTTAAACATTTTCTTTATATTAAGTAGACTAGTAGCCATTTATCAAAAAAAAAGAGCAAACTAGTAGCCATTTCTCAAAAAAAAAAAAAAAAAAAAGACAGTTTCCTGTTTTGGAAAATGAAAAGGTACATTATTTTCCTAGTATGCAATTTAATATTAATATCATAACTGTATACATAAACGTTAATATCTAATTATAAGAAAAAACTTGTAATGTCAATCATAATAAAAAAAATCAACAATCATAGTGTTAAGTTAAATAAGATTACAAGAAATTTATTTCAAGTAAAATAAACATTTAACCACTAATATCACATTGAAATAACTAAATGATAACATCTTACATAAGTAGTTAAGTTACAACACTAAATAAAACATCTCAAGTTCTAAAAATATCACTAAATCAAACTCCTTTTTCCTAAAAGAAAATATAAAAATATTATATTATATAATTAAACTTAAAGAAGAATAATGCTTATATATGGTATGAAATAAATATAATATATGTGAGGGGAATGAGACTGGATTTATATAGAGTATAAAATAAATATAAAATATATGTGTTATAAAAAATTGCGCTCAAGATCAACATTGGGCAATTTTAACACTGCTCTAAATCGGGTTCGGCGAGCTGAGTTCAGGTTGAGCCTAACCCAAGTTGCACCCCTGGCTTTGGTGCACCCGAGTGCAAAAAATCCATTTTTAAAACTTTTTTGAAAATATTTTTTACATAATTGTTAATATGATACACATGCTAAATACATTTAGATTAACAATTGTATAAAAAAAATTTTAAAAAAATAAAAAATGAGTTAAATATATTTAGTTGCACCAAGGTTAAGTGCACCCCGAAACCCAGTTGCACCAAGGTAAGTGCACCCTGGGAGCATTCAATTAACTCCGACCAAGAATACCTACAGCATACTGAATTTAATCAAATAAAAACTTCTTTCCAAACATTATTAGAGACTATATGTATGATGATGACCTTATAGGACATAACCAATGTACTGTTTTGTCACTAGAAATTCATCATCCTCAACTTTGTTCTCCACACACAAAAAGTCAGCATCCACGTGCAAGCACAGATAGCTAAACCAGTTAAACTATGTTACATAGTAATTTTAACAATAAAATGAGTTATGCTTCTATCTGACAAGGTTATACCAAAATTTGTGCAATCTCATCCATATTAGCCCACCTTAATGATAATGAGCAATCCACTCATTGCATTTGCAATCATTTGTATAGCAAGGAGACTCATCAAAATTAAAGATGTGCCGTGCATCATCTTAAAAATGTGTAAAATGAATGTAACAAAATTATTTGATCAATATATCAATTCCAAAGCTATATTTTAATCCAAGCTCTCTAAAACATCATTTACACGTGGATAAATAATTTTATAAGGTATTGTAACATTCTAATGTATCTTGGAATGGATCCAAACATTTTTTATAATTTACACACTAACATGTATTTTCAAGTAAATGTGGCCCATCCACACTCTAATCAAGTTGATTTTTAGTCCCATGATAAAATTAATGATGTTAAACAAGGTCAACTGTTGGTTTTTGATTACATCATCAAAATGGGTCATCCATGGGGTTACACAAAGAACTTGAGGGTTTCACTGGAGTTAAAGCAAAGTGGAACCCATATAACATATCAGCAAAGCAGCCACGTGCCAATTTTGGAATAATATGACAGGACTTCCACATAAAAGCCCCTGGTTATATGAATTTCAGAAAACGAAAAAAAACTGAATTCCAGCCATACGACTTTCATAATCATCCATGAGGATAAGAAGTTTGAGGAGAATGGAAATATTCAGGGTGGAACATACTTCCTGTATTCAGAGGGAGGAACCAATTTCCGCAATAAAGAGACCATAACAATTGTTGATGTCAGGTTGTCCAAGACTGAGCTAAGGAAAAAGGTCACAAAACCAACCTGAAATTTCATCATTGCATTAATTTTTTTTAAAGTCATGATAAAAAAAAAGTCAAATATTTTCAAGATCAGGCTTTAATTCAAAATTTTAAACTTTGTGGAAGAATCAATTTAGTCCCCATATACATATTATTAATCTTTAATACAGAGCTAAAATTTCTAAAAATTAGCTACAATACCATGCACCATGTTAAATTCACTCAAAAGAATGTTTGCCACGCCACCTGCGCAGCAACGCAGTGGTTGGTGTGGTGGATAGCATGCCCAGAGGTGCAGGTTTGAATCCCCCCAACTTCAGTCGCCCCATTTGTGGCGAGGGTTATAATTTCCCCCTAGTGATGGGGGTTTGTAGAAATTTTCCTCCATGTTGTGAGGATTTGGAATGTACTTGATTGTAGTATCAGTTGTCCTGTTGTATATATGAGAGATTAAAAAAAAAAAAAAAAAAGAATGTTTGCCACAGCTATAGAAAATGATTTCCTTGAAAATTTATACACAGAGTTAATGGCTTTCAGTGAGATATAGATGTCAAAGGTTATTGGGAATAAGGCTTTGAGTGAGATATAGACGTCAAAGGTTATTAGAAATAAGCCAAACTGTTAAATGAGTGAGGCATGATCATATATCATTCTAGCGTAAATAGTTTATAGTGAATCCTGAAATACAAAAAGAATGCCAACTTAAATCCAAGGCTAGGAAAAGTTAACACTGCCTATCTCAGCAACTATCATCCAAAGAATGAAGACATTCTATCAGCAAAGACAAGCCTCAATCTGAGGACCCATTTTACATCATGAGTTGACAAATTTATATGAGGGCCCATTTGACTATGCGTTATCTCCAACTAGCACTTCTCAAAAGTTTGAATGTGTTTGGCCACATTAAGTACAGCATTTCCTAGAAAATAGCTATTATTAGCAAAAGTTTGCATGTTTGGAGGAAGTTGTCCATTGATACTTCCTGTGAAAGTGCTAACGGCCGTATTTTGCTACACATTGATTCTAGTCCTAACATATAATAATGCAATAGATAGAACTGCTCTTTTGTTTCGTTGGCACTATATTGAGCTTCCTCTTTGTAACAAGGTGGCCATTATTCTACTTGGAGTTAATGTAAATAGGCTTCCTATTCAATAGAGTGCAAATTAAACTTGCCAAGCTAGGAAATGTATGATAGCTTAACAAGAATAAGTTGAAAGACTTTAACATGCATGTACATCTAGATGCTTAAGTAAAGGAAAGCCAAGAAAGAAAGTAAGCTACAATGATTGAAACAAAGGCACTCTTAATTTGAGCTTTTCAAACAACTGGAGCATATCCTAACCTGAGACAACCCAGCCCCATTTATAGGATATTTCATTTCCATAATAAAAAATAATACTTGCAGGATGAAAAGCATGCTTTGGCTTCTAAAATAAATCTCACTTACCTGGATAGATGAAATCCAAATCAGAACAGATGAGTTTTTGGAGTTTTGATTTGGATTTCATCAACCCAGGTAAGCGAGATTAATTTTAGAAGCCGAAGCATGCTTTTCATCCTGCAAGCATGATTTTTAATTTTGGAATTGAAATTATGCATCCTATAATTGAGATTTTTATTGAATATTAGAATATGATTTGTAGTCCTATAAACAGGGTTGGCTTGTCACATAACTCATTGACAAGAAGAACATCCAACAGAAAGAAGACAATTGCTAAAATGATTGCTCACCACCCAAAGTAGAATACGTGGTTTCCGAGTTGTTATGTTGTCTGTAACCACTTTAAATCCTTGATGAGCATCAATTATCTCTACAATTGTCATTGCTCCCAGGAGAAAAAATACAATCTCACTGACTTCCCCCAATGAACGGTTTAGTTCAGTTAGAGCAATCTCATTTGACGGAGCCTGCCAGAAAAGATGATAACTTGCAGGATAAAGACAAACAGAATGAAGTGTGACTTTGCAAGTAAGAAAATCTAGACTAAGAATAGATAGCAGGGAATGTTCCACAGCAGATGTGAAAAAGGTAGATCACTACATTACAGATTAAGCGTAGAAGAAACAAAATAAGTGCAAACAGAGTTACACCCAGAATAAATAAATTGTCCCCAGAACTAAACACGCTACACCCAAGTTGGTAAAGACAGAAACTTCCAGTGATTAAACCACTGCATGCAGAAAAGGTCTTCCAGATGCATAAAATTGAAATACTGTAACCAAGCACATGCAGCGGTATAAACAATCAGAAGAAATGTTGTGCTAATCTGGTTGTGAAAAAGTGTCATCTCTAATAAAGACTCAGTTTATGGTGCTCCTGCACATTGCAGGGTATGGGAATTGGGAGAGGGGCATCCACCAACAAAGCCTTACCCTTGTTTTCACAAGGAGGTTGTTTGCTATTGCTTGAACTCGGGACCTCTAGTTGGAAATGCTGCAACTCTTACTATTCGAACAGGTCATCTCTAATCATCAGTAAACAGGTTGAATACTTACCCCAATGCTTCGTATGATCCATAAACAAACAGCCATCAGCAATCCAACCCCACTTTTGTTGAATGCTAAAGATTCCTCGAAAATGATGCCAGCATATCCTAATGCAAAGAGCAATGACATGGCAAGATCCTGTACCATAAGAAATACGACATCTAGTAATCACTTGAAACTTTTTTCAATAAGATATTTGCTCATGTTAGTTGCCGGTAGGGCCATCAACCAGATACAATAGTCTAACAAAGTGCACTCACCTGATTTGCAGCCACCCAAGAATGATTCAGAGCAATCCCTCCTGCAACAACCAATGCAAGAATTGTGGCAGCTTTTTGCATGTCCGTCTTTGGCTGGTAATTAGTTTCAAAGTCTTCGGAACTCCATTCATCAAGAGAACACAAGGGGTCACATGTTCCAGATTTTGGCATCAGTTCCTACCACCATCAATGACACAACCAATGTGAAGTAAAAATTCTGAGTCCACTATCTAAAGCTAAACATCAGCTAACTTCTATAGAAAAGATATTAAGGTCAACCTTAGCTCCAAGTTGCAATTCAAAGTGGGCCTCTCCTTCAGAATAGTCCCGATAAATCCCACCCAGCAAAAAAAAATCTCATTTTGATAACTACAAAGTATTTCTATCGAATAACACTAATGTTTGAAGCATGAGTGCGCAATGCAAAAACCTCGTATGGTCCGTCTTTTTCATTAGCGACGGGAGGAGGAGGATAAGGAGCAGAATCAGGAGTGTTTGCCTTCTTCTCTGCCCTGGCGACGAAGGAAGCGCCGATGCTGCATGTCTGAACATTGATTGGGTGAGAGAGAAAAGAGAAGCGAAGAAGTGAAGTAGGTGACGGCAGCAGCGGCAACCGTCGTTGCTGCTGGACGCTGTGGAAATTGGCAGAAGAAAGAGAGGAAGAAGAGACTCCATAAGAGGAAGAAGAGAAGCTGCAACGGTGAAGGTACGTGCAAAGCTGATTGGCAGTAGACAAGGAGGTGGCCATTTGTTGGCTCGCAAATGGCACTGGCTTTGTCTCTGCTCTTAGCTATGACAACGGTACGGAGTCCGGAAATGGAAGGGAATATGCCCCGACTCCCAAACGCTGATGTTCGTTGGCTCGAACATGGAATTACCTTCGTCTCTGCTGCGGATATGTTAAACGCTGTCGAGTCGGGAAATGGAAAGGGGATATGTCCCACGGTCCCACCACCCGATCAGGAGGTAAATAATAATAATCATAAATGTTTTTTTATAAAAATTATGGGGCAACGATTAGAAAAAAGTAGAAAAAGGTTTTTTTTTTATAAAAAGAGTATGGAATAATGATTAGGAGGAAAAAATTATTATAGCATGATCTTGCGACGGTTGTGGTGAGTGACCTAGGGGGCGAGAGAGATATTATTTTTGAAAAGTGACAAAGTAATATGATATGATAAAAGTAAAGTGAAAATAAATAAAAAATAAAAATAAAAATAAAATAATTAAGTAATTAAAATACTAAAGTATTTTTTTGAAAAATGTATAAAAAGAGTTGACAGAGTTTGCTTCTCACTTATCCTTATTTGAATAAAGCTTAAATAAAATAAGATAATCGGTTCATTCACTTGTAACATCATCATATATTTTGCCTAAAATTTTACTTATATTCACGCCGTTATAAATTCGTTAAAGGAAAGTCTTGTAAAATAACAAATATGCCCAAATATCAATGTGATTTGAAATTAGTCCACTTAAAATTAAAAATAAAAAGGTTACATTCAGATAATATATGATTTTACTGTCGTAAAAGTGTTAAAAATTCATTTTAATAATAAATTTTTAGCAATAAGTTCATTACGAAAGAATATTTTGGTCATTGTACAAAAGTGTTAACGACCTCTTTAACGGATCCTTGACGGTATGGGTATAAGTTAAATTTTAAACAAAATGCATGGATATATATGAAATTTTTAAAAATTTATTAGGCGTAAATAAAATTAAGATAAAATTCATGAATATAAACAAAATTTGCATTGAAGAAATAGAGAAGCTAGCGTGCGTCTAAGAGGTCCTCTTTAATCAAAAAAAAAAAAAAAAAAAAAAAGAGGTCCTCGGTTCCCGCCATGCGATGCAAGCGGGGCCCTGGTAAAAGTAAAAGTAAAAGTAAAAGTAAAACTGGAGGGGCGGACAAACAGCAAGAATTTTATCCCCGTAGCTTTTTAATTCTAAACAAAACCACACCAACGACTACTCCATAGCTTCATAATCTTTGTTTCCAATTGCTGACTTTTGTCTTCTTTTTTTTTTTTTTTTTTTCCACTTTCTTACATTCCCCGACATTATCCTTTATCAGTCTGTTATAAAAATATTCGTACATAAATGAATTGTACTCTTGAGTGGTTTCTAATAAATATATTAAGTTATAAAATTATCTCTTACCGATAATATTCTAAGTATATTAATTTTTAACAACGGGGTTCCATTTTAATGGAACCACTACTTACTTGGAGCAGTTCTTTGATAATTAACTTCTCTAAAAACTATGTAATAAAAAAAACTTCAAAATCTGGTTAGTGTAAACATATCCACCTCACCTCCTAGGCCCAACCCATCCAACTTTGACCCACGGCCCGCAAACATAAATGATATACCTATGGAGCCCATCGAACTGACCGTCAGACGGACCAATGGCAGCAAATAAAAAAAATTATTTTAAAATTCTAACTTTTGAATAAAGTTTGTGTAGGGTTTTAAATATGAAATATATGATTAGATCAATATTATGGTTCAGATCATAAATATAAGCTCGTAACTAATTATTTTCAACTCTTCCAGAAATGCTTACCGAAGACATGTTTCACTTTTCTCTGCCCATTATCCCTCTATCGCAAAGCCTAAAGCTTAGTTATTTTATTTTTATTTAACTGATTTTTAATGGTCACTCCATGTTACGTCATTGCAATTCTAGTTTTTTCACAGGATTTTATGATATGGAGTAGACCCCTGCACAGCACCCCATTGGGTACTTGAAGAGTTTTTGGAAATTCATTTCTTTAGAAGAATTATTTGCTGCGTTTTCTTGCACTAAAATTATTTACACTAGGGTTTAGCGAAGATGATCTAGGTCTTGGCTATCAAAATAAATTAAGCAAAACACACGGATATGATCCATCAGGTTAACCAAGATCCTAAAATAGACTTTAATTTTAGGATTATTTGCAAACGACCCCAAGTTTTTTATGTTACTATTTATACCCGTAGGTCATAGCTATTGAATTTGCAAATAAACCCTGTTTTATGTGTTTAAGGTCTGTTTGGTATTCAGTAAAAAATAAAAAATAAATCTAAACCTGTTGATTCTAAAGACTTTTGATATAATTTAATATCTTAACTACCTAACTATTTGACTTTTTTATTATTACCTTTATATTTCAATTATTTTTCACATTTTTCATATAATTATCCTATCTATTTTATTTCTATTCTTTTTACTCATATTCATCACATCCTCAATTTTTCAAAAAATTCCCCCGTTTCCTCTTACTGAGCAAACCCTTGTTTGCAAAAAACTTGAAAGTGGGGGTTTATTTTCAATCTGAATTGCTGTGGTATAAATGGCAAAATGGGAAAATCTTGGGGGATCCTTTGCAAGTCCACTTATTTAATTGATCATAGATTCATACCCGGGTAAGTTACCAAATCTGATCAGAGGTCTTTGATCAAATCTAACTTTAAATTTTTAGGCTTGATATTCATGATGCTCATAACCATAAACATCTGTCGAAGGCAAGATCCAAGGAACCTTTTAAGGCATGACCTTTATTTACTGAACCACAGTGCCCAGTCAAAGTTCAATAGATGCAAAATATTCTTCTAGTGAAATCTTCAATTCAGATACCCATCTTAATGGGGGTTAGTGTTAGGGCCCATCCATTCCGCGCTAGAATAACCTGTCTTATACTTGGCTCCTCAACTATAGATGTCAAGGTCCTGAAGATCTATAAATGCCAAGGCCATGGGTTTGAGTGGTAACTCCGAAAAGTAGCTCAAATTGAAATTTGGTGAGCTTGAACAATACCTACAAGGGGCTACAGCTTGACCTGGTATAGGTTAGGTTATCCCAGCCTGGTGTGGGACAGGCCCTAACGATTTGGGTCTCATAGAACTTATTCACACATACATTTGCATCTGCAAGGAATAGTTTCAGGGTGCACAGCATGCAACTGGGTTTATTTGTTCATGAGCATCATTCAAGAATCACATATGCAGAAAAAGATCAACCAACTTCTACCACTTTATTACCACTCCCACGTCACAGAATCCTATTCCTCCCTATCTCTCAACACCCACTTTATTCATAACTGATAGCTCTCCCACGCCTTCTTTGATTCTTCCACTATACAATACATGCCTACTTCTCTATAAACGGATAGCAAAGCAACCAACCTGTGGTTTTTCATCCATCTCTTTTCTCGGCGATTTTTCAATCTCCGGTTTGTTCTTCTTAATCTCCTGTTCTTTCTGGGATGATTTCTCTTCATTCATATCTTTTTATTGCTCCTCCTGATCTTAATTCTGTTTTCAGCAATGGGTCTGGCAATTTCTCGGCTGGTGAAGATGCTGTTTGCAAGGCGTGAAATGAGAATTTTGATGGTCGGCCTTGATGCTGCTGGGAAGACAACCATCCTTTACAAGCTTAAGATTGGCGAGATTGTTACTACCATCCCCACTATTGGTAAAACCTCTGTTTTATCATCAAACGCACAACAGCTCCAAAACATATCATTCATAATAAGATATGGATTTGATAATGCTGAATAATTTATTCTGTCCCTTTTGGTCCCCATGAAACAGGTTTTAATGTGGAAACTGTGGAGTACAAGAATGTAAGCTTTACTGTCTGGGATGTTGGAGGACAGGACAAGGTATTGGTCCTGATGACAACAGAGCTTCATTGGAATTGGAATTTTCTTTGGATTTCTAAGTGTTTGTTATCGGATGGGCAGCTGACCAAGGTGCTATCTTTTGCCCACTTATAAACAGATTCGACCTTTATGGAGACACTACTTCCAGAACACCCAGGGACTGATTTTTGTAGTTGACAGCAATGATAGGGATCGGATTCCAGAAGCGAAAGACGAGCTGCATCGGATGTTGAATGAGGTTGGTAACCCCTTGTTTTCCAGGCTCAAAAAAATTTTAATTTCACCTAATCGTGTCAAGGCTTGGAAATTATTTTATGTTGTGTTCTGTGTCTATAGTTGCAAAGCAATCTCTTTTTATGTGACCTTTGTAGGATGAATTACGTGATGCAACACTGCTTGTGTTTGCCAACAAACAAGACCTTCCAAATGCAATGAGCGTCTCAGAAATCACTGACAAGCTTTCCCTTCATTCACTTCGCCAGCGTCGATGGTGAGTCTCACATCCATTTCAACTTTCTAAGCCATCACTTGCATGGTAAAGCTAGTAACAACTAGTGTAAACTTTCCGACGTTTTGGGTGGGTTTGAATATCATTCTACAAGGCCAAGAAATTCCTCTCACATGATAAAGCCGATGTGTTTCTCTTCAGGTACATCCAAAGTGCATGTGCTACATCCGGACAGGGTCTCTATGAAGGGCTTGATTGGTTGTCCAACAATATTTCCAGCAAAGGGAAATAAGGCCTTCTTCCGTTGAAATAAAACAAAAAGCTACGATGATCTTATACACAATCTTCCACGGCACAAAAGGAAAAAAAAAAAAAAAAAAGGAAAAAGAAAGAAAGAAAGAAAGAAAAAAGAAGAAGAGAATAATGCAGAAATGTGGTGGATTGTCATCGATCAAGTCTTAAAATTGCCCGTTATCAGAGATGCATTGTATGATAACTACGTTGCATAACATGGATATACAATAATAGTACATTTTTCTGCACATGTAGATCCGTTGTTCACATCTCAAATGCCCAGCAAACCCTCGGCAACTTAACAAAATTTCTAACTTGTACTCTTCTCTGGAATGGTTCCACATTCACCAAACTGACTGTCATATCAGATCATGACAAACATCTCAATTGAGTCCATGAGGGGAGCACAGTTTGAATTTCAGACTAGAATAGTTTCTTTTATTGATTATTTTCTTTTTGTCAATCAATAAAAATGGAAGTAAAAGTTACAACAATAATCAATAAAAAATAGCAGTAAAAGTGAGAAAAACACATTTAACAAAGTTATAGTGAACAAAGCATGGAGAAAAACCATGTGCGAACTTCTGATCAACAGACGATATCCTCGTGAACTGCCTGTGAAAGAAATGTTTGTATGCGCCTTCCTGGCTCCTGCTTCTCAACTCAAAAATCTTCTTCACCCGCTGCATAGTAGCCATTGTTCCTAGCCTGCCACACAATAAGATAATTGTATTCTTCAGATGCAGGAGGAATGAGTTGCCTAAGAAGAATGATGAGCTCATTTCATTAAGGTGGAACCATTTCACAGATTTAAAAAAATTGCTTGCCTACAATAATTTAAAAAGAGAAAGCGTTAACCCAATAAGGAAATAACAGTGGCAGTTTGAAAGTATTTACTATGGTCCACCAACTTAGACCTAATTAGGAAAAATCAACTGAAATTTAACCAAACTCCAACACCTTTGTTGGCCACCCCAAGGTGACTAATTATGTCCGCATTCTCACTTCCAGCAGTTAACCAACTAGTCTGCACATACACGCCTGCTTCCTTAGTCTAATATGCACCAACGTGGTTTCTATCAGAGAGTCCCAAGAAATGTTCAGGCAGGTTTGGAAATGAAAAGAAGGTCGGTCCACTTATTGAAGTTGGCTAAAGTAGAAGAGACGAGAATAGTCACAAAATAGTCTAATATCTTCCCCGGTGACTAACCTGCTGCACCTCACTGAAGCATGATTAGACTAAACACTTTGAATCATAAGTTGAGATCAAATGTATTTAGGAAGAAGTTTCCCCCTTAACAAACCAAATAAAAAGGACAAGGCCTGTTGAGCTAAAAGAGGCAACAAAGGCAATATGATGGAATATCAAAATATAAATCAACTGCTACAAGTGTAATAAAGGAAAAGGGGAAAGAACACAGAGACAACTATAAGAAAATGATTCACTCAATCAATTCAATAATAATTAATTGCACATGTTATAATCAGAACCACACCTGAGCCACCAAACGTTCCTGATGGATCTTCTTAGTCTTTGCTTTTTGAAATACAGAGCTAGGTGATCTATAAAACTTCTGTAAAATTTGAAGAAACAATCAATTTGAGTTCAACTCTAACTTAACTAAAACTAGACGTCAAAGGAAACAGAGATTTTGCCATGAAATTTAGATATTTAACTATGAAAAAAAAAAAAAAATCGAAGCTCACAAATTAGGAATGCACAATATAACTATAAACTATAAACGCACACACATACACCCCTAGAAAGGGGAAGATATTATAATTATGTCCTTTAAGACTTAAATTTACAAATTTCAATTCATATACATATGTAAAAGGAAGTAGTAAAATGTGGAATGTTATAATTTGGTTTTATTCCATAATGATTTGACATCTTGCATGCATGAAGATGTCAAATAGAATCAAATACAAGCAAGCATCCTGTGAAAAATAGATGCTAACCCATGGATTTTTTTAACATGGCAAGAGATGACATTACTTCTACAGACACCAGAAGCAAGGATTTAATAGGGAATATCTTAGGGAAAAATGATTAATGCTAACCTTTGGGAAAACAAGTAAAGAAAATAATAGGAAGTTCAACTAACAATTGAAGAAAGCATATCAGGCATCCTGGACATCAAACCAGAAAAGCATATTAGATGGTGTGCAAATTGTTGAGTTCATCCAACATAAACGTTCCCTATCAAGGTAAAATGTATAGTGGGTTATCAATAAAGGGTTCCATTTCCAATGAACTAGTTCAGAAAAACTACATTTTTGTGAACTGGTTCAAACCTGGCCCACCTTGATGATGATGTGAAATCCACTCTATTCATGACCTTCAAAATTTTTCATTCAATTAGGAAACTGAATTTCATCCAAATAAAAAATGTGCATAATTCCTGTTTAATCTGTAAAATGAACGTAATAAGATCATCTAATTTATATATCAATTTTAGAGTTGCTAATTCAACATTAACCTTCTAAGACATTTTTTGTACGGATGAATGATAAAGTATTATAACATTTTAACACTTCTGCAGCTAGATAAAGTGTTTTTCCTAACTTATAGGTAATCATGTGTATACATATAGGAAAATATTACAGTGCATGTGACTACACTGTGTAGTCCATGTACTGTGGGCCCCACATGATCATGAATGGGAAACTCGCCCCATGCAATGTATTTAGAATTGTTCACTTTATTAGCATACCAGTTTCATCCAAATCCAATATGCGTGTGATCCCCATCTTAAAATGGTGCAAAATCAACGTAATAAAATAGTTTAATATAAATATCAAGTTTAAAGTGGTATTTTCAACATCAAAACTGTCTAAAATATGATTTTTATATAGATAAATGACTATATAAATTTTCATTACATTCTAATATATGTGGGCCATATTTTACAGTGGACTACACCGTAATTACAGTTTAGTCTGTCTGTACATGAATGGTTCTCATATATATACATATACATATATATATATGTATAAGATTATATTCCTGTGCAGCATGCTGCACCGGAATTTCCGGTGCAGCATCGCTGTAATGGGCCCCACATGATCATGAAATCATGATCTACTCCACCCATTGTATTTAGAATAATGTA
>JAXCLR010000063.1:42059652-42088883 GCA_035584095.1 Annona squamosa | reverse complement strand
GGAGTAGGTGTGTTAACCGAACCACTATAATTTGCAGTGTCTTCTTTGGATTATTTTTGTGGTGTGTGAAATTTATCTTGTTCCTTCTTAGATCACTCTTTGTGCTATTTTTCCTTTCTTTTATCAGTTTCATACGGGCCTAACAAAGGTCATATAAAGAATATTTTTTAAAAAAATTTAACATAAAAAATGAGATAAAGAAAGAAAATTAATGAATGTAAAAGTAAATGATAGAAATAAAAAATAAATATAAATGAAAATAATATAATTTATTTATAATAAAATTATAATATGTCAAACATATATTCAAATATAAATATAATAACATAAAATATAAATAATATAAAGAAATATTGTTTAAATAGTATGTATATAATATATTTTATAATAAACATAAAATGGGAAATTGGGTTGGGGTTCAGTTGAACCCTAACCCTATCATATTTACAAATCGGGTTCCTTAGGTTTGAGTTACTAAAAAATAAGTTTCAACTCCGTTCAAATAGGGTTCAGTGGGCCGGGTTTAGGTTCAACTTAGTTCAAGTTGCACCCTTATTGGTAGGTTAATTTCCGTGGGACCGCACGATTGAGGTGGCTGGTGTGAAATGAAATATTTTAAAATTTGCGTAAATAACAAGTTACGGTATGAGTAAACTTAGTGATAAGGGTAAGTTGGGGCAAGTCAGTATGTGCTCAACCTTAACTCTATCTTTTAAAAATCTTGTTTAACCATTAATTTTATATTGGATCAAGACAAAGTCGGTTTGATTATCACTATTTTTAATAAATTTTGAGACAAACTTCACATCTTGTGTCTTTTAGATTTTGCAATATGATGAAGACTTGTTGCCAAATATGCCCTCAATAGAGTAATTTTGTGTCTTGTAGATTTTGCAAATCCACACCATAAATATTTTTAAACATTCATTTAACAATAAACAATATAATGAAGACTAATAGCATTGGCATATATGAAAAAAGTATTATTAAACATTAGTTTTATAGTGTACAATCTGATGGAAACTAATACATTGCCATGAATGCTAAAAGTTTCAAATTTAATTAGCATACAAGCAACATACTTGAAATGGCTGCCATGAATGCAAAAAAATAATATTTTTGAAAAAAATTAATCTTGAGTCGAACAATGTAAATAACATAAAAGATATTATCGTGTCTAACACATTGAAAATACTCAACATTTGGTAACTAACAAGTTGTTCAACTACCTTTGATATTAGGAGCGTTCTTTGGCAATTATAAAACTTGTCTATTTAAAACTTTTCATTCTCTACGATTATCTTATTTTTTAATCATTTTTACATCTTTCTATAGAATTATAATATTTTTTAATTATTTCTCTACAACTACTCATATGTAGGTAGGTGATGGTGAAAGAGGGTGTACATGTCGGCCACTCTTTCAATCCGCATTTTTTAATCATGTTACATCAACAATAACCAAGCAACTAGTGAAGGACAACTTTAGGAGATGCGTAAACAATATAAGCGCCTCTACTAACTTTAAAACCTGTACCTCCTATCCTTACACACACTCAAGTCAACGAGTGGTGAACACATTCCTCATACTTGTTGCTGTTAAAATCGATGAGTGATTGGTAAATCAGCGTATTAATAAGTTATATAAGATATATAATAAATTAATAAGATAAGAATTTAGAAATTTGTATCTAAAAATAATGCAATGATTAAAATAATAAAAATAATAACTTTAGAAGTTGAAAACTAATATACTTACCTTGATATTGCTAACCAGTGGGTTTTCATAATTTTTGTTGGAATTATAATCAACCACGTCAGTGGCTACTATATTTTTCTGATCAGTGTACTTACAGCACATCTCATTTTCAATGTTACAATCAAGCTTAAAAGTTTTTACAATTAACATAAGGGAGACAAAATACTTCCACACTGGAGCCCAATCACATGTCAGCACTCTTACTGAGGCAACCCAAAAGCGGCCAATGGGCATTATATCTGGGAAGAACGTTGCACCATGCCTCAAGGCGGCCTCTAGAAAGAAAATTACGATTAGAAGGAAACATGTTTTGCGGTTTTCCCTCTGCCACATCAATGTGAGAGTTCGCAGTTTGCACTTGTTCTTTGCAACTCTACCATGTCAATTTTTTCAAAATACAAATTTGCCATGGAATCGGTTAAACCAGTCGGTTACCATACCTATTCAGTTCAACCGATTCTTACTAGCTTAACAAAGCTAGTTGGTAAGCGGGGGTGGATCAAATCAGTTAAGTGACAAGTTTTCAATTGAACCATTTCAATTAGTTGATCTAATTTAATTGTAATAACACTTCTAATAATAGACTATTATAGGAGGTGTAATACTACAACTCACGTTCATGAAACTCAAATTTGCCTTCATCCTAACGTCAATTATATCTACAAAATCTAAATCCTTAGCTAACCCGAATTTCATTATAAACTCTCTAGTCTTATCTATATAGATTGGATTTGGGTTAAAATTAAATTTGAAATTTAGGTTAACAAATTTTTATTTAACTTAAGAGCAACAAATTTAATTTCATACGAAAATGAATGAACAAATCATCTAACAAAAATAATAATATATAACGTAATTAAATTTTTAAAAGCATAGTAATATGTATTAAAGAATTTCATCTTTTCCAAAAAAGACTAAATAAAAAACTAACAAGTATAAAAGTAAATAATGTAAATGTAAATGTGAAATGAAAATGATATAATTTATCTATAATATAAATTTCAACATGACAAGCATCCATGCAATATAAATATAAATAATATAAACTACATAAATATGAAGAAATATTTTTTAGATTATTTATATTTTATTTTTTATTTTTTTGATCATTTACGGCTGGTCTGATTAGACTTGTCCAAAAACATTTTTTTAGGTTTTTTCAGTTTTTTTTATAGACCAAAAAATTATGGAAATACCATTGTGTATAAAAATTCAAAAAAATACTTTAAAATTTTCAAAAATAGTAAAACTTTATTTATAGATTTAATTCACCTAACTGTACTTGTCCATGGAAAAAAACTAAAAAATATATGTTTTTGGGTCAGTCTACTGCCTTATTTTATATTAAATGTAAATAGAAAATTTTGAGTTTGAGTTTGCTTAAACCTTGATTTGATTTACAAATTAGTACTTTGAGTTTTAATCCCTGAGATTCGAGCTTTACAAAAAGCAAGCTCAAACAATAAGAATTTTCCTTAAGTTCGGTGGCTAAGTTAGAACTCAATGAAGCCCAAGTTGCACCCGTACGTTTTGGCAATATATGATCCACCACAAGTCCACAAACCATTTAGCTTCCCTTCCTTTCAACAACAGTAAAGATGGCCCAAGAAAACATGAAATTTTATTACATGACCATTGCAGGTGCTAAGATGGATAGATTTCTAGAATCACATTACGTAGATTGTGACTGAATCAGTCAGTTGTGAATGCGACACTGGAAGTTACGTTTTGGTGAAATCCTTCATTGATACACCTCTTTTTCAATGATCAGTTGCACAAGAATGATAGAAAACGAAGGAGAACTAAACAGCCTTCTCTTGCCTCTAAAGTTTCAACTGAAAAAAACAATACAGAATCATCCAGAATCTAGTTGTCGGGGTTGTCTAACAAGTGAAGCCCGACCCTTGCACCTTTTTTCCAAAAAAGGCAATGAGATAATGCACATATTCTTAAACCAATCCAGATATATTTTATTAATTCCCTGCCAATATTTTGTTTTCCAATCTCAAGAAGGCAGGCTCATAAGCACATTCGAATTTCAAAGTGAGATGTTAAGAAAATCCAAGATGGATCCTATTCGAATTGAGATGCGGGAAAGAAAACTCAGTGCCATAAAACAAAAGTATACGGAAGGGAAAGTAATTTTTATGGCAAGTTATTACTTGTAAGTTTCAAGCTTCTTAAACCGCCGAACCACGACAAAAAATACATTCTTAATCTTTCCAGTATAAGCGTATAACCAGTAACTTAGCCTTTGATATCACGTGAGACGGATGCGGACAAGGAACATGTGTTGCTTCCCAGACATTATACAAAATTATAGAAAGTTATTAGAAATAAACCCACACCAACCGCAGTTTATTTCCCCCCGCCGCAACAATATCTTACAGAACCTCACGGCGCACCCGACCCGCTACCGTACGCCTGTCTGCACACGGAAGCCGGCTTCTGCGCAGGCAAGCAGAGCTGGAGTGAGCTCGGGCACCTCTGCAGGCAGTTGTACCCGAAGCTGCCCGAAACGCGGCCGCCGCCAACCAGAAACTCGCTCGGCACGCTCCCATTCAGGAAATTCCCGTCTAGGTAAAGCCGCTTTATCCGCCCTTTTCCATACCCCGCCGGGATAGATCCGCGCAACCGGTTGTACCGCAGCGACAGCGCAGACAACCGCGGAAACGTCGCGAAATTCGCGGGCAAAACCCCCTCGAGCCGGTTGAAACCCAGATCGACCGCCACCAGGTCGCTGTCCCTGCCACCGGAGCTCCAGATCTCAACTCCGGTGAGGCTGTTGTTCGCGAGATCCACCTGCTGGATGGTGGGGAGGAGGAAGAGCCAGCCTTTGAGAGTCCCGTACAGCCTGTTGGAGCTTAGCTCCACCACTTCCAGCCCATTCAGCCCCGTAAAGGAAGCTTCCGAAAGAGGGCCCGAGAGCGCATTCGCCTTCAAGGCCAGCTGAGCCAGATTCGAGGGCAGTCTGGGAATGGGGCCGGCGAGGCGGTTGAAGCTGAGGTCGAGAAACCGGAGACTAGTGAGGGCGTTTATGGAGGCTGGGATCGTGCCGCCGAGGGCGTTGCGGGAGATGTCCATGGACTGCAGGGAGGGGAGCTTGGAGAAGGGCGGGAGATTGCCAGAGAAAGAATTGGATCGGAGCGTGAGGGTTAGTAGGTTGGGGAGGGTGAAGAGGGAGGGCGGGATCTGCCCGTGGAATGCATTGTCGGAGAGATCGATGTGCGCGAGCTGGGTGAGGCGGGAGAGGAGGGGAGTAAGGGTGCCAGAGTAGCCGGCGGGGTCGAGGACAATGGACTCTACGCGGGTGGAGTCGGGGGTGCAGGTCAGTCCGCAGACGAAGTGGGTGCGCCGCGGGGCGGCGCATGGATCGAAGGAGAAGTTCCAAGCGGCGAGGCAGGACCATGGCTGGATGGACGAAGGCGCGATGGAAGATTTGAAGGAGACGAGCACAGAGACGTCGGATGGGAGGGTCAGGGAATGGACGACTAGAGATAGAGGCGCCAGGAGAAGGAAGACGAGCAAGGGAGGAGGCATGATTGTAGCCGGGATTGGACGCCTGCTTTTGAGTGGGAAAGGCATAAACCTGGTGGGAGGGACAAGACGTAGAGAGGGTCTGGCAGAAAGTCAATATTTTTTTATTTTTTAAAATGCCGAAGGGATGCATGGATTGCATGCGCGCGATGCCCGATCCAGCTTTCTGGGCCATGAATCGTGAAACATGGACGGGGTGGTCGAATCAACGGTGTGGATAGTAAGATTAAGTTGTCGGTCGTTGAAGCCGGCAGAGGGAGGACAAGGACGGACGGAAGGTGGACAGGAGCTCGTGTTTTGGTGAGAGCGCAGCGGGTGGGTTCCGCTGAGCTGGAGAAAAACCTTTCGAGTGCGAGATTCGGACGGTTGTCCTCGCATACAAAAATCGCGCCAGATATCGTAGGCAACGAGTTTAAAATTTCAAAGCTAAAATTTTTTAATTTAAAATTTTTTACTTTTCATAATCATAATATTTTTTAATTATTTATTCACACTTTTTTATATAATTATCTTATTTTTTAATAATTTTACACAACTATTTATACAACTAACTTATTTATCATTACCTCTTAACACCCTAGATATAGACCACATGTTGTTTTATAATACATTAAAATCACCTTGGTCCATTAAATAAATACGTCTATTATAAAATATAAATACCTCGGCGAAAACAGCACGGCATTGCCATTTTCATGCATCTGTGTTTTTAAGGGAGTTTTTAAATGGCAATTCCTACGCTCACGACTGTCCCAATTGAATCCTGCGTAAGTCTCTTGATTTTGACTAAAAATATTTTTGAAATGAGAAAAGTGAGGTAATATTGTAGATAATAATGAGAAGTAAAAAGAATATAACTAAAATATATAAGAGTAGTTATATGCGTAGTTGTGAAGAAATGTATGACAAGTATGATAATTTTATAGAAAATGCAAGCAAATAATTAAAAAAAATAAAATGATTATACAAAGTGAAAAGTTTTAGATAAATACTTTTTTATAAAATATCAAACGCACCGTCAACGCATTCTCTTCATATACTTCTATATATTTTTTTGTAAGGAATTTGTGCTCTCATTCTGCCCGTTTTGAAATTTACAAAAAATGGTAATGCTTATCCTTATATTTTGAAATTTATAAGATATATATGTGTATGTTTTGTATTTGATAAAAATTTTTGAAAAAAAGTTTTTTAAATTAGAAGGAATGTAATATAATAGAAGTAATGCTAAAAAATTAAAAAAACAAAGTTAAAATAGGTAAAGTAATCATGGATGAATGATTAAAAGGTTTGGTAACTTTAGAGGGAGATATGAAAAATATGATTAGAAATAACATGGCTATGAAAAAAGAAAAGTGTCGAATGCGCCAGTTTTAGAAAATAACATAATTACGAAAGAGAAAAAATTTTTAATGTACAAGTTTTATGAAATGTCAAACACGTCCTACGTATTTTTCTTTAGAGTATGTTTGATTACACACAAAACATGTCAATAAAAACTTTTCAATCAAAAATTTTTCACTCCCCATAACTATCTTATTTTTTAATTATTTTTTCACATTTTCCTATATAAACAATCATACTGTTCAAACATTTCCGTACAAACACTTATACAGCTACCCTATTTGTTTAACTTTATTCTCTTTGCACATCGTTATTACCCCTATCATATCATATCATTTTCTATTAACTTGACAACTTCTATTCTGAAAAGTTTTCATTAAAAAATTTTACCTCCAATCAAACACACCCTCATGGTTGGTCTTCAACGCCTGCATATAATTTGAAACTTTACTTACGATTAACTCATGCTTCATTATCGGCTGCACATGGTTCTACCAACAGCAATCTACTGCTCCCACTGAGACATGGCAGGTAGTATGATTGATAGGATTAAGTCCCAATCATCCAGTGATCAACATCGACGATTCGATGCTGGCTGCAGGATGGAGTAATGAGCAACGTGGTAATTTCTGTGACATGTGCACATAAATTCCTAGGATGGAGTACGTGCCATGGGCTAGGGTGCTCTGGAATCTGGACCAGGTGGGGCTCGATCCACGGTCATGAGTTAATTCTGCACCGAAAAACATGCACGACGCTCTTAATTGAACTCTCTATGAAAATATCATAATCGTATGGAGAAAAATAACCTAAACGTTTCGAACGGTACCAATTGGTGAAGCGCCTAACTTCAACTTCATTCCCCTCCGATGGCTTGTTGATTCGGCTTGTTCTTAGGCTCACGGTCTGTTTAATTACTTACCAATCAGAGAATTATTGTTTATCAAAAATTCTGAAATTACTGCTTTCCCTGTTAATTCATTTTTGGACAAACATTCAGGCAGGTGCTTATTTTGATCTACCTAAATATTCTAATAAACTTGTTTCAAATAACATCCCATATCGAGCTTGCGGTGCATTTTGAGAGAACAGATGCCCCGGCCAACGAAGCCTCAGCCAGCAACTGCTAAGGCAATTGAATATTTTATTTATCATTTTAACATTTCAACTTCAACACCACCTGAAACAGTGGGGCAAGGCCCACGTCCGTTGCAGTATTTTAAACATAGTTTCGTTTTAAACATAGTTTCGTTAACTCCTGCTCATCCAACTCATTTATAAATGAGTTTGTGTTAAGATTTTTAAATAAACGGGTTATGATCCGCTAACCCGTTCAACAATTTCATTAAGTAAACATATTATGATTGAGATTTTATAACCCGTCAACCCGCTTAGTAACATGTTTAACCCATTTAACTTGTTTAGTCTGTTAAAGTTATATATATAAATCTCTTAGTTATTTTATCTCGTTAAATCTTCCTTCTGTCACTTGATTTTTATTTTTTATTACAAGTGCAATTCCATTTTACTATTATTGTCCTCTTTTTATTTTTCCAGTGCCGAAAATACTCTTTTGCCTTTCCCCGTAAGATCATCATTTATCAAAGTCTGGGCCTTGAAATGTCCGCTATACAATTTGTTAATAACCCATCAATCTATTTTTTAAATGAGTTGTAAATGAGTTAAGATTGAGGTTTTCTAAACGAATTAATAAATAGATTAAGATTAAGATATTTTGAATGGACTAAGATAAGTATTATGTTCAAATCCGTCCAACCCGATACGTTAACACTCTTAATTTTAAGTCACATCAGAAAAATAAAAGATCTTACCCTGATTATGAAGAACTTTGATAAGAAAATGAAATATAGATCTATATATATATATACATAGATACACAAGGATGCTTTTATGAAATTCTTTTTTTATGTAATAGTTAATGAAAAATTCATTCTATTTATTGTATTTAACATCATGTATATTATTATAGACACTCTTTCATTTGTCTAATATCACTATATATAAGCTTTATCTACAAACATGTAAAATTAACGTAATAAAATTATTTAATATTAAATATCAATTTTTAATTAGTATTTCAACATCTAAACTATCTAAAATATCATTACTATATGGATAAATAATTTTATAAAGTATTATCATATCTTAATATATCTATAAATGGATTTAAACATTTTTCTTAATTTACACGTGAATATATTTATCTATGTGTATATTGAATTTGGATAAAACTTAGTCTCATAACTAAATAAATAATGTTAAATATAATGAATGAATTGAATTTTCTATTAAATATCAAAATCTTAAATTTCGTAGGAGTTATCGTAATGCGTAACTTGGTTACCTAGAGGCGAGCCCCGTACGTGTGTGTGCGTGGGCGCGCGCACCCGATCGAAACTGATTTTACTGTGCCAAGAAACAAAGGTTCGCTCACATAATTCATGAAAGCCCAAGCAGCATTCTAACATTTTAATGGCGTCAGAAAAATAAAAGATCTTGTCCTAACCATAAGAAGTTTTTCTGTCTAAAAATGAAAGAAAATCTTTCGAAACGAAACTGACCTGAATGTGCCAAAAAATAAAAGTTTCGCTCCCATAATTCATGAAAGCTCTGCAGAGACAAGGCAGGCTAGCATAAGTACTTCGGGCATTTTCGGAAGGGTATGAAATGGGATGCGAATCAGAAGAGATTTTTTTTTTTTTTTTTTTTTACTTTTCAACGAATTTGTTTTATTTTCAATGTATTTTTTATTTTTTAATATTTTTTTATTTAAGTTATACTTTTCTGATTTTCATTATATATTTTCATTCCTCGATTCATAACAGCACTTCCTTATCTAATTTCCTAATCTCATTCAAGTACTATTTAATTCAAGCAATTTGGCATCCTTTGGAACATGCCTAACAGGTAGGATTCCCTCAAGCGATGATTGCCTGTTTGGCCGTGCTTTTTCTTACACTAGCAGTACTTTTTGAAAGCGTTTGGTTTGGTTAATTTTAGTAAAAGTTGTTATGCATGAAGAAAGCTAGTAATTAACGCTTTCTTCCACGTACAGATGATTGGACAAATAGGTCCTAAACTGATGAACTGTAACTTCTCAATTCTTCTGTGATTCCCATTCCAAGTGATAACAATCATGGTGCAAGTGTTATCTGCTACTTGAGAACACCAATACCTTGTTAGGTGGATAAACGGACTTAAATAACATGGAAAAATGAGATAAAAATGTAACAATGTGTATTAGAAATTAAAAATAATAATAATTTTCTTTAAAATGGGGAAAGGCATCTGGTGCAAACTAGAGAAGGATTACAAAGTGGTTAGGGAAAAACGGTGTGTGTCTATTATGTTGGGAGCCTAGTTGTATGCTCCTGGGAGTATTGCCAGCAGCATACCACCATTTTTTTAATTTTTTTGAAATTCTTTATACAATTGTTAATCTAAATGTACTTAACATATGTATCAAATTTTACCTTAAATTACTAAATACTACTAATTTTTAAAAATCCAAAAAATTATAGATTAACAGTTTCATGAAATCTAAAAAACACTTAAAAATTCAAAAATGGTAAAATTTGATTTATAGATTAAATATATCTGCCTTTACATGTTTGTAAAAAAAACTGAAAAAAAAAATAAAAATATATATGTTTTTTTAGTCCCGGCCTAACTAATTCATCTCCTTACATAAATAGCGTTGTCTTTGGATAAGCATAGTCCTCACTTACAGTATTGCTTCCCAGTCTCACACCGTGAATCTGATTGGTGTCCATCAAGCGTGTTGATGCACACTTTTTTCTTTTCTTTTTTTTTCGTATTGTTGTTGTTGGTGCATCCTTTTAAGTTGAAATAATTTGCTGGAAAAAGTTTCCTTCAAATTCATGTACAATGCTAGAAAATTTAAAAATGTAAAACTTTCAAAAGTTATATTCTTGTTTTGCACAAGTAATCTTTAAATTTATTTTATTTTTGCTTCGAAAGGATTTTGATGGCCATTTGGCACAGCCCAAGCAAGCCAATCTATCAGCAAGTGTTTTTCACATGCTACAATTTGTTCGTATTTAAGCTTGCTTAATTTGACTGTAAGTAGAATGCGGGATTCATCAAGCTTCATTTTTCATCATATTGTCTTTTTCTGGTCACAGCTGAAAGTATGAAGGCCTTGCATATACCAAGAGGAGTACGCCCTGTGATTTTTAGAACAGCAAACACTGACAGGTATTTCTCTCTCCGGCATTATCTTTTCCTGTTTCATTTTGGTTGTAGTCAGGAGGAATGCTCGTGGTGTTTATCGCCGTCGTAGTCAATACAGATCTGATGACTTAGCTCGTAAGAACTCCACTCTTGGTTTGTACCTGTATTAAATACCACGGAGTAAAATGGATGCAGAGATTTCCTGTTCAATTCTTCTAAGCATAACAATTGATTTTTATGCAATCTATATTGGTGACTCTCCTATGTTCATATTGTTTAATTGGACTGCATGGCATGATATGCAATTGTCATAAGTATATTAATAGGGATTTTTATTTTCCATCTCAGAGGTCTCATGTGGAAACGAGACTTTGACGCAAGCTTTACTGGCTTCACAAAGGATGGTGCACAGTGGGTAGTGGATAATACAGATATTAAACTAGTGGGTGAGTCCTTCGAAGGCAATTTTTTGTTGGTTGTCCAGTTCAGAGAGGCGAAATGGAAAGAATCTGAATGCTTTCTCTTTTACTGTTCTTTTCTTTTCTGTGGATTGATTTTATTCTTATTTCTTCTTTGTAGGAACTGATTATCTATCTGTTGCAGCATGGTCTGAGTTGCACACTTGGTGTTCCTCAAAAGCAGGGCAAAAAGGAATCTTTTCTCATTGAGAAAAAAACTGTCTTCAACTTTTCCCCCTCTTCTTCTTATAACCACAATGCTATGCAGTCATCTCACAAAGGGCTGCTTGCAAAACATTGTTGTATTGATTGGTAATTGCACATCCACCCAGTCCATGGTTTCCATGGTTACACTTGATGGAAGCTAATCTTGATCTAACATGTATGTTCACTTAGTAGAAATCTAGGTTAAAGAAGAGTAGAAATCAGAAAGTTATTGTGCTTTGGGCTCCAATTGAAGTCCAGGCCTCCAGGTCAGTTCCTTAACAATGACATCACCGGCGTTATGATCACTATCTTGCTTGTGTTCAATGCAAGGGCTCCAGTCATTTTTGTTTTCCATTTTTTCTAAAAAAATTTAAAAAGGATGCTCATTTTCACAAATTTAGAACGAGTTTCACAGCTGTGTTGAACTGAAAATACCTCTCTATTAGGCGACAATACCATAAGAAACAGAGTCCCTCTGGCAATAGTCTGAAAATTTTTAGTGCGAACTGTATCACTTTTATCGCCATACTGTCTGGCAAAGACAACCAATCATAAGCAAGATCTGCGGTGGTTGGAAATAATAAAGGGGGAATTATTTTTGATAAGTTTCAAAGTCAAAAAATTTAAGGTGGAGCAATTGCGGAATTGCCCACCCATTGGCAGCTCCGTATCTGCCCATGAGCTAAATAATTGACCATATTTCAACAACTGTTATCTCCTATGTTGAAATATATTTTGTTGAAATGTATGTCTTCACAACGACTGTTTCTCAGTTAATCTATTTTACAAGACTAAAGTTTTTGTGTAGACTCTTGCATCATTTTTTTGGCTAATGAAACCCCCACTGAAATGCTTCAGGAAATCGTCCTTGTGGAAGGTCTGAAATCCATCCATCCACAATCTGTTCGCACCACAAATCAGCGTCTTGTATTCCTAAACTGAGGATGCCGATCAACCTTCCAAAGAAGAAATTCAGACAAACATAAGCACCTGAGATACCTTAGCCAAACCTGTTGAGAGTTGAATGCTCTTAAAATAAAATATTGCTTATAAAAAATACAACAAAAATAATACACCCAAAATAATTTGGATACTTTATAGACTCCTATTCTTAATACTAGCACTACCCATACAAATATTCCCTTCCTTACAATCACTCCAACTCACATAAAAAACACCCATAAATTTACACACACCCCTCGCTCTTTCATCGCTCACTTGCTGCTCGTCTTCACTACCTTCGTTTCGAAACATTAGCCCCCTTATATAGGTGAGCGGGTGCGGCGGGCGACGTTTCTGGTGCTTCGGCGCATTTGTTTTATTCAACGCAGTATTCGGCACGGTTTTGGCGCCGTTTTTTTATTTGTTTTGTTTTATTAAGCACCGTTCGTCTTTTATGAAAATTTTTTATTTGGTGCCATTTCTTATACGGCACGGTGCTGACTTTTTACTTTGGCAATCTCGTAAGCAAAAAAAAGGAAGAAAGGAGTAAACACTGAAGACAAACAAATCCAGTATTGGCATTAAAGGGCTTGCATTGATCTGTCTCATTTTGGCCAAGATTCCAGTTTTCCTGTGATATTACACTCTTCTAACTTGGCCTAGAAATCACTGTACGTTGAGCTCACACCAAGAGAGCACAACAAAATCCAACCTTTTGTTAGTTAATAAGCACATTCTAAATTTCCACAATGTTATTTATAAAAAATAAATAAATAAAAATTCCACAACGTTAATCTCCACGATCCCAATCCAACTTATTGCTGTATGAAAGTGGAGTGACCAGGAATGAAGAACATCATACAGTCCATTTCCATTTTGTTTCATCCGGGTGGAACAAATGCGTTTGGCATCTTAGAAGCAGGGACTTGCACACATAGTAATTGTCCGGTAAGAAGAACATTCTTAGAATTTTTGGTAGTAGTAGTTTCAAAGAAGAATATCATCAGATTTTTCTTTTTTTAACACAGAATTTCAAGGAATAGTATCCCCGGAAAAGGTTGAGGTTACAAAATCATTGAAACGAGGAAGGGCATCGATAAGTACTTAATGATTTACTAAATCTTTGTATCAGTTTAAACTTAAAGTGCATGCATCTAACATGTACCAACCCCTTAATAAATCGATGGGAGCATTTGGTCTTTTTTAAATGAGGTGAGAGTAGTGGGTTTCCTTTAATAAATAGATAGGAGTGCATTGTCTTCCTTCAAACAAGTAGAGCTTGTAGTCTTCAAGGTAAATGGGCTTAATATATGATATCGGATGTCATGATCTACAATACCAAATAAAAAAAAATTACATATTGAGCTTACGAGCATTTTGAGAGAAAAGATGCCTGGGCCAATGAAGCCTCAACCAGCAACTTAGAAGGCAATTCGATATTTTATTTGATAATTTTATATATTAGAATATAGTAATATTTTATGAAATGATTTATCCATATAGTAACGATATTTTAGATAGTCTAAATGTTAAAAATGTTTGAATCAACGACAAATTAAGCACAATACATGCTTTGATGATTAATAACTCAATTTGAGATTGCTTTGGGTACTTATGTGGTTTGTTAAAATTGGTTAAAGGCTAAAAACTTAGATTTCAGAATCTAGCAGACCAAGTCGCAAAGCCAAGTCGACTTAGTCATCGACTTGAGCGAAGTCGATACCCAAGTTGACCTTAAGATCAACTTCAAGTTAGCAAAACCTTCCGATGTTGAATCTGGGAACCAAGATAGGTGAAGCCGCAGTCCAAGTCGATTCCAGCTGCGACTTGGGCAAAGTCGCAGACCCAAGTCAACTCCAGCTGCGACTTAAGTGAAGTCGCAGACCCAAGTCAACTCCACTATCAACTTCGGATGTTCAATTTCTTCCAGCGTTGAAATTGGGCAGGAGAGAAGTGAAGTCGCAGACCCAAGTTGACTCCACTATCGACTTTGGATGTTTAATTCCTTCCAGCGTTGAAATTGGGTAGGAGACAAGTAAAGTCACAACCGAAGTCGACTACATATGTGACTTGGGTGAAGTTGCATTCCCAGGTTGACTCCACATACGACTTGAGTGAAGTTGGACCGCAAGTTAACCCAAGCATCCGACTTGAGTCAAGCTGAAGATAAATAAAGTCCAGACAAGCAAATATTCAAGAAATAATCATTCAAGATTGTAAATCATTCAAAGGAAAATCATTGACTACATCTATGGACAACAAACTCAAGAAAGGCGAATCATTTTAAGTTCAAGGTCATGAAGACAAGGTCTTCAAGAGAAGATAAACAAGCCAAGTTTCAAGATCAAGCATTTAAGATCAAGGGTATTATTGGAAGAACAAAATATAAAATGAATGACAAGCAACCAAGATCACCTTTAAAGAAATCTAAGTTCTATCATATGCATACAGAAAGTGAAGTCACACCCGAAGTCAACTTCACCTATGACTTAGGTCAAGTTCAAGACAAGTCGACCTAAAGTGGAACTTGAAGACATGCTGGAGACCGAAGTCGCAACCGAAGTCAACTCCAGTCTGCGACTTGGGTGAAGTCGCATCCGAAGTCGACTTCACATGTGACTTGCATCGCAACGGTCGAAAAAATTCGAATGTTGGCGCATTAAATGCGCGCCACCTACCTCCAAGTGTTCGAATTTACTCCACCATTATAAAAGAGCATTCAAGTGGATGTACTAGAGGTTAGAAAAAGTATTTACTGTGATCAACTACTATCTCTCCAAGCATTAAATGATTAACACAAGTTTCAAGTGAAGAACTTTGCTCCAACTTGCTGAAGCTACATCGCCAATCAAATCTCTCTTTTTATAAATTTTTCCACGAGCTGAAATCTGCCTACACAACTTGTAAAGTATAGTTTCTTTTATTTGATTCATTATCTGTATTTGATACTTGGTTTAATATTGGTGATTTGAACCAAGTGAAAGCAAAGTAGCATTGTGACTTGAGTGTGACTAGTAACCTACTTGTGTCGTGCTGTGTGCAAGCTCTCTAAAGCTGGAATGTAGAAAAGAGCTGCTGCTCTAGTTGCATTTGACAATACATTAATGGAACCCAAGTCACAACGAGTGTAAGCTTAGAAAAGTAGAGTATGAAAGATTACTCGAACTACTATACAACCTGTGTCTATTGCTGTGGTTTGCATATATGCTTTTGCTACTTTATTTCTCTCTATATTTTTTACTTATTTCATTAAAGGGACTAAACCAAACAGGGGGAAAGTTTCTGTTTAAGTAAAAATTTTAAAATACCCAATTCACCCCTCCCCTCTTGGGTAATAACCATAAACTCAGGACCAACAAAAAATATTAATTAAAAATTAATATTTAATATTAAATCATTTTATTACATTGATTTTACATATTTATGGATAGGGTTTATATATTGTGATATTAAATAAATGAAAGAGTTTCCAAAATAATGTAAATAATACTAAACATAATAAATCAAGTGGATTTTTCACCATTCATCTAAATATCGAAAATAAATCGTTATAAAAAAAAATATCAAAAATAAAAAAGTTACAAAGGAAAGGAGTTTTGTAGGAGTATCGGCCTTACAAATTTATAGATGGTTAATATACCAATTTAATTCGATTTTCACAACCGATTGAACCAAAACCGATTTAACTAATTCAGTTTTAACAACATTGTTTCCATTTTTCACATGTTAGTACAACACTGTTTACATTCACTCCATTTTTTCACAACGCATGCTCCTATGCTCCGAGGAGCATGTAGTGCTACATGCTCCCGTGCGTATACACATATATATTTTTTAAAAAAAAAAAAATTTCATAAACTTATTAGCCCAGGTGTATTTAACGTATGTATATATTTTTATCATTTTTGAAGATTTTTAGATATTTATTTTTAATTTTTAAAAATTAGTGGCCATTTAAAATTTTAAAATTACCTAAAATGATGCTGATTTGCAAAAATAAAAAATAAATATCTAAAAATTTTCAAAAATAGTAAAAATTTATACACAGATTAAATACACTTTGACTTATATACACTTTGACTAACAAGTTTGTGAAAAAATTAAAAAAAAAAAAAAAAGGTGTACGCACGCATAAGATTACATCCCATTTTTCACATCTTGGCACGCAGTCCGTGAATCTGAGCAGGCATTAATAAAACGCAATTCCCGGAGGGCCTATCCGTAATCACCAGTGGAATTGGATTTTTACCAGTAGGTTTGCTGTTAGTGGAAGATTGGGACTCATGGGTTATATATAAGGTATCCCAGCAGAGCCCGCCGCCGATAGATTTCAGTTGCTGCTGCTGCTGCTGCTGCTGCGTATCACTCGAATACCAGCTCTGTTACGATGAAGGCGAACTTATCTATCCTCCTCGTTTTTCTCTGGTCCCACCTGCTTTGGAATGCCGCCACCTCCTCCTCCCCATCCACCGATCCCTCCGCCTACCCAGACGCCTCCGCAGCAGAGTACTGCGGCCCCCGCGACGACCTCACCGTCGTGCGGCGGGAGGAGTACGACAACGGCAGGATCATCGACATCACCCACCGGTACAGGGAAGACTTGCCGTCGTGGGACTCGGACGGGCTGGGCCAGTTCCTCTGGCTGCCCAAGAGCATGAAGAACGGATCGCTGGCCAACAACTCCGAGATGAAGATGCCCACCCACAGCGGCACGCACGTTGATGCCCCAGGGCATGTCTTCGATGAGTATTTTGACGCCGGCTTCGATGTCGACACCCTTGACCTCGCCGTCCTCAACGGTACTCCCTTCCCTTCTCATCTCTGCTTTGGTGTTACTGATTTTAGGATTTTGCTTTTCGTGACATGGATAGGATGCAATTAATGAGAGAAACTGAACATAGCATACTTTTTTTTTTTTAGCCAATATCAAATTGAGTTCTCTTCTATTCCTTTTTTTTTTTTTCCTTATTGTTCTTTTTAGGACCTGCTTTATTGGTGGATGTTCCCAAGGATAAGAACCTTACTGGTAAGTTTGCTTTTTTTCTCATTTTCTATATTTCGTTCCAATCATTTTCTATATACGCCTTCTTATTTTCTCCTTATTTATTACAAGTCAGTATTTGAAATAATTTTTCTATTATCTCGCTCTCATTCTCTGCATGATTGTTTGCACTACCCAGCAATCACAGCTTACTTGATTGTTTGCACTACCCGGCAATCAGAGCTTACTCTTGTGACCTTCCACTGGCCAGGATTCCAAGTGGCATCGACGCATATGCGACTAACTTATGATTGTTTTGTCATGCAAACAATGGAGAACTACTTAGGAAAGGAAAAGTCCTTAGGAAAGGAAAAGTACTTGACAATAATTAAACGATCATCTACCAAACCATATGGTAAATTGCTAATTAGGAAATTCACAATTTTTTTGCGTGCCAAAATTGATTAGTCTGTAGATGTATTATTCAGGTAAAGTAATGAATGAAATTCTGCTTCGTGGATTTTGTATGAAAAATATTTTAAGTAAAAAATAGGGGAAATAGGCTCCATGTACATGATTTTTTTTCTGATGCCAACATTTACATGATTTGAATCTCTTACATCAATTGCAATTTTCATATTTTATTTAGTTAGGAGTAATTTTTTCAAATAGAAATAAATTGATCGCAAAATAAAAGCCACTTAAGAGTCAATATAAACCCATTAAATTGTCATATTATGTGTGGCTTACACTAAATGATTTAAACCATCATCATTCAATGGATAATTAAAATAGATGGATGGAGTAGATCCAATTAAATTGTGCAAACGGGGTCCACCTTAACAGGTTTCACAATATTCCAGCTTTTCTCAAACTAGTTCTGAATGAACATTGTCCTTATTTAAAACCAATGAGACACAATAAATCTACAAGTTATTGAATTTCTGTCCCAATATATTATCTTTGGATAAACATAAACATGGAATTCATAAATAGCATTATCTTTGGATAAGCATAGTTCTTACTAACAGTATTGCGTCCCATTCTCACACTCTGAATCTGATTGGTGTCCGTCAAGAGCCTTTTTTTTTTTTTTTGTTGGTACAAGTCCATCAAGAGAGTTGATGCATACTTGTTTTTTTATTTTAATTGTTGTTGGTGCGTACTTTAAGTTGACATAATTTGCTGGAAAAAATTTCCTTCAAACTCATGTACAGTGTTAGAAAAATCATAGAATAAAAATGCAAAACTTTCAAAAGTTACATTCTTGTTTTGCACAAGTAATCTTCAAATTTATTTTATTTTTGCTTGGAAAGGATTTTGTTGGGCAGTTGGCACACCCCAAGCAAGCCAAGCTATCAGCAAGTGTTTTTCATATGCCGTGATTTGTTCATATTAAAGCTTGCTTAATTTGACTGTAACTAGAATGCAGGATTCATCAAGCTTCATTGTTCATCATATCGTCTTTTTGTGGTTACAGCTGAAAGTATGCAGGCCTTGCATATACCCAGAGGAGTACGCCGTGTGATTTTTAGAACAGCAAACACTGACAGGTACTTTCTCTGGTAATATTTTTTCCTGTTTCATTTGGGTTGTGGTTAGGAGGAATGCTCATGGTGGTTATCACTGTTGTAGTTGATGCAGATCCGATGACTTTGCTCGTAGGAACTCAACTCTTGGTTTGTTCCGTTATTAAATGCCATGGAGTAAAATGGATACAGATTTCCTGTTCACATTTTTCTAAGCATAACAATTGATTTTTATGCAATCTATATTGGTGACTCTCCTATGTTCATATTGTGTAATTGGACTAGTTGGCATGATATGCAATTGTCATAACTATATTAATAGAGATTTTTATTTTCCATCTCAGAGGTCTCATGTGGAAACAAGACTTTGACAGAAGCTATACTGGCTTCACAAAGGATGGTGCACAGTGGTTGGTGGATAATACAGATATTAAACTAGTCGGTGAGTCCTTTGAAGGCAATTTTTTGTTAGTTACCCAGTTCAGAGAGTCGAAATGGAAAGAATCTGAATGCTTTCTCTTTAATTGTTCTTTTCTTTTCTGTGGATTGATTTTATTCTTATTTCTTCTTTGTAGGTGTTGATTATCTATCTGTTGCCGCATGGTCCGATTTGATTCCTGCACATTTGGTGTTCCTCAAAAGCAGGGTAAAAGGAATCTTTTTTCATTGAGAAAAAAAACTGTTTTCATCTTTTCCCCCTTTTCTTCTTATGAACCACAATGTATGCAGTCATCTCACAAAGGGTTGCTTGCAAAACATTGTTGTATTGATTGGTTATTGTACATCCACCCAGTCCATGCTTGCACTTGATGGCTTGTTAATGAGGAATGTCCCAACTCTTATGGAAAATAACCTTGAGCTAACATGTATGTTCACTTAGTACAAATCTAGATTAAAGAAGAGTAGAAATCAGAAAGTTAATATGCTTTGGACACAAATTGAAGTCCAGGCCTCCAGATGAGTTCTTTAACAATGCCATCACTGTCATTGTGATCACTATCTTGCTTCTGTGGAATGCAAGGGCTCTGGTCATTTTTGTTCTCCATTTTTTTAAAGTTTAAAAAGGATGTTCATTTTCACAAATTTGGTCAATTGGAACAAGTTTCTCAGCTGTGTTGAATTGAAAACACCTCTCTATTAGGTGATAATACCATAAGAAACACAGTCCCTCTGGTATTAGTCTGAAAATTTTTAGTACAAATTGTATCACTTTTATAGCCATACTTTGTAGCAAAGACAACCAATCATAAGCAAGATCAGTGGAGGTTGGAAATAATAAAGGGGGGATTATTTTTTATAAGTTTCAAAGTTAATCATATTTTAAAATATTTTTTTCAAAATTTAAGGTGGAGAAATTGCAGAATTGCTACCCATTGTCAGTTCCGTATCTGCCCATGAGCTATATAATTAACCATATTTCAACAACTGTTGTCTCCAATTTTGAAATATATTTTGTTGAAATGTATATCTTCACAATGACTGTTTCTCAGTTAATCTATTTTACAAATACGGAAGTTTTTTTTGTGTAGACTGTTGCATCATTTTTGTGGCTAATGAAACCCCCACTGAAATGCTTCAGGAAATCATCCTTGTGGAAGGTCTGAAATTGGATAACGTGAAGCCTGGGATGTACACCGTGCATTGCTTGCCTTTAAGGTTGCTTGGCGCAGAGGGGTCGCCAATAAGATGCATTCTTATCAAGTGAATAATCTGTTATGTAAGACTTGTGCTCTCTTCTTATCTCCAAAATTATCTGCACATTACACTGTCAAATCGACTAAACACACGCATGTGGGCTGCCGAAATCTTTTTATTGAGCAGATTCTCTGCAGTATCCTGGAACAGAGTCTCATTCGTTGTCAACTTGAATTTTATCAATTCCTCCAGTGCCGTTCTTCATCCATTCAGGATGGATGATTGGTTTGGGGATGTTTGCGTCTGGATGCTTATTCAATTTCTATCAGCTGTTTCTGTGTCTGGGAGTTTTCCAGTATGGATGGGTTTCAATTGTCAAACAAATCAAGAGGGATCAGAATAATCATATTTAAAGCGAGAAAATTTATTCTAGTCTTTAAGGATTAAATCTTAAGGTGAATGGTTTATGATTACGAGGAGCTGGGTATATTTGTTTATCCACAGTACATTTCTTTTTAAATTTTCCTTCATCATTGCTGTCTTTTTAATGACGTGTCTTCTATTTTGTTACCCTTTTTTGCAGCATTATCTAAAGCATCATCCGTAAATTTTGGGAGGTGGAGAATAAGACTAGCATAGCTTGTTTGGTCGCCCATTACTGTTAGTGATCTCGTAATGTTATTCGCAATAGTTTAGCTGGTTGCTTCCTGCTACCATATATTCAATGTGGTAGACCCACGATGTATGTAAAGCGACAGATGTTTAAACATCGGGTAACTGATGAAAGGATTAGAATATCTAACTTGTTGGAAACCTCATGATCAAAATGTTGGAATGTAGGGCATATTTTGTTTGGCTGGAAAGTTATTAGCCGGTGACCAGCAAACGTATGACACTAGTAAGCACCCATGACTTCATCAGTCTTTGGTCGTGACTGGTTAAGTGTTTGTTTAAGATATACTATAATCGAGATATTTTGATAATTTAATTAAACAATTTTAGTTAATGTTGATTTGAGAAATAAATACATCAATAACCAATTTATGGATAGATTCCAGTCTCAAGTAAAAATAATAATAATAATAATAATGAGAGTGAAGATGGCTCTATTCCAAATTTTTATGAACAGCAGTCGCTGCCCTGGTGTTATAATGGTAGCATGCATTGTATATGTATAAACAATTTCCTGTAATCAATTGCGAACAGCCCAAAGATTTCAATCATCCATTCGATCAAAAACTAGAATCCCCATATGACCTTTCTATGGGGGCGTAGAATACCCATCCAATACTACCAAGCACAAAATGGTAAAAATGAATGCTGGGTGGATCAAATCGTATGTGTCTTTCACAGCAGAAACTACAATTCGAATGTTCAAGAGTTAAAAACTAATAAAATAACACACGTTACCTCAATGTCATCAACATCAAATTTTTTCATTACATCATACGCGTTATGTGTGCTATTGCTGACATTTGTTGCAGCTATTTTGGCTACTGCATCGAACAGTATTCTAAGGGTAGAAACAACTCATATCAGTTCTTCCAAATGCAAAGGCTAGCTTATGTGCGCTTGAAATGTTCTCGTATAAACTTCTCTGCACAAGTTGGATACTTTTGTCGGATGTACGCTCGTAGACACTTCTGGTATGAGAAATCTATCCATCCACCATCTGTTCGCACCACAAATAAGCATCTTGTGTTCTTAAACTGAGGATGCCGATCAACCTTCCAAAGAAGAAATTCAGACAAACATAAGCATCTAGGATACCTTAGCCAAACGTACTTTGACAATCACATGAGGAAAAAAAATGGAAAAAAGGAGAACATTGAAGACAAACAAATCCAGTGCGCTGGCATTAAAGGTCTCCTATTGGTCCATCTCATTTTGGCCAAGATTGCAGTTTTCCTATGATATTGCACTCTGATAACTTGGCTTGCAGATCACTGTACGTTGAGCTCACGCCAAAAGAGCATAACAAAATCCATCTTTTGTTAGTTAATAAGCACAGTCTAAATTTCCACAATGTCAATCTCCACGATCCCAATCCAACTTAATGCTGTATGAAAGTGGAGTCACAAGGAACTAAGAATATCATACAGTCCATTTCCATTTTGTTTTATTCTGGTGGAACAAATGTGTTTGGCATCTTAGAAGCAGGGACTTGCACGCATAATAATTGCCTGATAAGAAGAACATTTTTAGAATTTTTACTAGTAGTAGTTTCAAATAAAAACATCATCAGAATTTTTTTTTTTTTCCCAACACAGAATTGCAGGGAATAATATACCATTTGAAAAAGGTTCAGGTTGCAAAACATTGAAATGAGAAAGGGCATCAATAAGTACCTGATGATTTACTAAATCTCTGTATCAGTTTAAACTTAATATGCATGCATCTAACATGTACCGCAAACCAATAAGAAGAAACTTTAGTGTTTTATTATGTCACAACATGAAACTGATGAGTATTCGTATGCAGTTTCTTGGTTGATCTTACTAAAGTTAAGGAATATAAAAACTGAGTAATCATGCACAAAGCAAATAAAAGGTATGGTAAGAAACTGCTGAAAACAACCTAATAATGCAAGGTAATCATGTGCAGTCGTGCTTTACTAACTGGAAACACAACATGAAAGTAACTACTTATCAATAAAATGTTAAAAATTATATGCATATGCAAAAGATGAAGCCCACCATAATAGCGTTAAGTCCACAACCAATTTTATCTTCAGAATGTGGATGATATGCGAGAAGCCTCTCTACCACAATTTTCTCTTCTTCATCTGTCAGGCACTCTCCATCCTGATACCTGTTGACAACAAAATTTGTCAAATGGGCAATTGTATTAAAAAAGATTCATGCATGCACACTACCATAACAGAAAATGCAGAAAATATGACAATGTTATAGTTTTCCATGATGCAATTTTGAGCAGTTTCATGCAACAGAAAAGCAGAGGTTATTATCATAAAAAGAAGAAGCAGAGACTACTATTGAAAATATCAATAACTCATTATGTTCAACAATCAAGGGGCATATCTAATTTTTCAGACATCGAGACCAACTCTAAATCAGCAAGAATGCACAAAATTTTACCAGGTTACAAAATGGAACAGCAAGGTATCAGGTCCATGACAATACCAACCTCTGAAATGGGAGGCATATAGCAAGTGTTCCACATGATGAAGCATAGAAATTGCTCAGAGAAATACATAAACCTTTTACAAATGATGGAACATAAAAGCGACATATGATCTACTGCATGTTTGCTAAAGAGAAAAACAAGGAAGAAGAAGAAGAAGACAATGCTAGGAGATTTCAATATTCAAAAAGTTTGCATCAGTTATTCTAAAATTTATAAGCTTTCAGCGGCTTATATGACTTGCCACATAGCGTTGGTTTGATAGATTTTCTTCCCTCTGCTTCATAAGGATCCACGTTGTGCACTTTCTCGAAGAAAATCATGTACAAAATAAAATATGATACATTGTAGAAACGTAAATTGCATTGAACTAGAACTTCGGTTGGCATCAATATTGTCAGTAGATTGGAACTTTGATGCTACTAGAACTTCTTAGAAGAAACAATATTCATGAAGTAGGTTTTTTTGACAACTGTAAAATTTTAGGGTCAAAATAATGATATTCTAAGAGAGTGAGAAGACAAGAGTGTCAAGGACATGATGACAAACAAAACTCCTTCTGTTAGCATACATTGTATATTAGTTTAAATTTGTTTTACAATGTTTATTTGAAAAATTGAAGAAACAAAAGGACAGTGTGACAAATTACTTACTTATAGAAATAAACAAGGCATAAAACTTTTTGATTATCATGAAATGAAACTTATATGCCATCCTTGAGAGTTATAGCACATTAGTAAGGCGTGATTCAGGAAAAGTTAACGTATGAGAGAAATATAGAATTCAATCCGAGGAATGCAAATTACTGAGCAAGCATATATGACTCAGAAGTTGAGGCAAATGCAAATCATCGATCTACAGCTCGACATGCTTTAGTGGTGCACTTTGGCCTCTAAAGGTTATGGTGTGAGAAAGCGTATGAGAGGAATTTCGATTTTATTCGAGGAATGCAAATTTCGGAGCAAGCTAATATGATTCAAAGAAAATTCTCTGCAAGACATCTTGAGGCAACTGCAAATAATAGATCTACAAAGGGATATGCTTTAGTAGGGCACTTTGCCCACTGAAGCAAGCTAACCAATTGAGAATCGTCTTCCAAGACGCCATTTTCTAATGTGTTTGTCTCCTTCGCATCTTTCAAAAATTTCCATTTACTTTAGCTTATCTCACTTTTGTGAAGTTAATTTCCAAATGAGTTTGGACCCTATCTGTTTCATAATCCTTCCCAAACTGGAGCTGAGCTTCATGATTTGGAATTTCAAACCACCACCACCACCACAACAACAAAACAATTTTCTGGAAGTAAATACGGGATTTTTACCTTGGGAAACTTGATTCTTGTATCTAAGCTGCTAAATATCTAGTCGTCCAAATTCTAAAACAGAGTGAATGAAATACAATTGCAGTAACAATGTCGACGAAGCTCACTAAGTTGAGATTTTCACCAGTATATCAGAACCGCTGTCCTTGTCTAAAGCACGAGAGAATGAAAGCGAAAACCAGTCGAAAGTGTACAAAGCCATTTTTTCCCAGCTAGACAAAGGGGAAGCGAACCTGTCGGAGTGAAGAATGTCCTTGGCGAGGAGAGTGATGGGCTCGATGTCTTGAAGGATCTCGGCTTCTCTATCTTTCCACCTCCTGTATTCGGGATCATCCACTCGAGAGACGTAAAGCGCTTGCCTGTCTGTGTAACCGGCGGTGTGCTCTGCGGCGGCTGTGGCAGTATTGTTACTGTGGGGAAGAGACAGATCAGTAACTGCAGAGGAGGAGGAGGAGGAGGAGGAGAATCCAGAGAAAGAGGATGGGAGTACGAGAAGAGCAGGAGACGGAGTCCTGCGAGCTGTGAGAGGAAGGAGAAGATGGATAGCTTTGCGGATATGAAGGGCGCCCGCCATGAGCGCGAGGAGAAGGAAGCGAGACAGGAAGCAGCAGCCAAGGGTGCGTTTCTGACGCTCGACCACGAGCGGCCCAAAGACTACTAACACAGACCCAGATCATCTGGCACCAGGGCCTTCAATATAAACGGGATGAGCCAATCAACTCAACATAGGTCAACCCAACCCAACCCAGATCATCTGACACCTTTATATTAATGTCTTTCATACTCATTTTGTAAACATGAAGAGGTGGGAACCTGACTCATGGACGTGTGACCTCATTAAAATTAACTATCACATCACGTGACAAAGCGTGGCAATTCGAGGGTGTTTGCTTCCAGGGTTGTCCCTAAGCAATGCGTTTAGACTTGACAAAGCCAATGAAAGAATTAGCTAAAAGAAGGGGACTAGGTTGTATGCTCTCAAAAGCATTGAGCTTCCAATGCTCCTAGGTGTATATACCTTTTTTTTTTTATAAAATTATTAATCTAAGTTTATTTAACGTATATATTAATTTTTAACATTTTTGAAGTATTTTATATATTTATTTTTTATTTTAGAAAATTTTCAATGATTTAAAATGTCACTAATTTTCAAAAATAAAAAATAAATATCTAAAATACTCCAAAAATATTAAAAATTTAGACACATATTAAATACACTTAGATTAACAATTTTGTAAAAAAATTTTTAAAACAAACTAAAAAAAAAATGAATGTATGCTTCCGGGAGCATTAAGAGCTCAATGCTACTAGAAGCATACTAACATTTCCCTAAAATAAGTTTCCAAAGCATTCTCTCCTTGCCAATTATATCTTATTCATTCTCTCCTTAAATACGAAACAGTTACGATGTTGGAAGGAACTGGTTTTGCTGGCTTGGTCCCAACCATTTGGCCGAGTCCGGCTATTACATCATCCATGCAAGCATTTGTAGAATTGTTTGAACGGTTTCATCACCATATATAGGTTTCCCCGGTCAGCTGTATCAAAACATCCTCAAACTCCAATGCGTGGAAAAGGTATAGAAATAGGAGCAGCATTCTTCATCTTTTTTAATCGTCCGATAATTCTTTTTTTTTTTTTTTCCTAAACTACGGTCAAAGAATTAGCCCAATTTATTTGACCTGTCAATCTCCCTCGTGTAGCTAACTTTATAATTTCGATTTTGCGTTCTCAAAAAGCCATTATTGTATTATAAAGGCCTTTTGCAAACAACGCATTTGCCACGATTGCTTTTCGTTCAAAATAAGCGTACCTTTGCCCTTTTATAGTTATTTTGTCTGCAGAAACTTAAATAAATTACAATTTCTCTACCAACTTTTAATTAAAAGTGTATTTGGGAATGAATAAAACTTTTGATGAAAAGTTTTAGAGAGTAAAAGTTTTCAGATGATGTGATATGATAGGGGTAATAATGAAAAATAAAAATAATAAAGTTAAAATAGATAGATTAATTGTATGGGTAGTTGTGTAGAAATGATTAAGAAGTAGGATTGTTGTATGGGAAAATGTAAAAAAATGATTAAAAAATATGATAATTATAGAGAGTTAAAATGATTAAACTTTTGACATTTCTTTTCTTCTAATCGCCCGCACTCATTCAGCGCATAGTTTTGACATTATCTTACTGTCAATAAATTATCATGAAAGGGCAAACGGTAGTCATTTTTCGAACAGATTTTGGCTATGGGGAATCTAAACAAAGAAGTTCGAGACTAAGGAGCAATTTGCAAAATTTATAATTATAGGACATAAATTGCAAATTTGCTAACAATTAGAAGGCCATTTACTAGTGAATAAATATTAACGTTTGTCAACACTTGGATAAGTTATTCATTTAAAACCAAAAATATGGAAGGGAGAAATAGGCTCTCACCAAAAGATCATTTGTCTCGAATTTCCGAGTTCAGATATAATGCAGTTTTTGGCCATCGCATCTGGCGTGACCAACGATCCGCATCTCATGCACATAATGCGTGCCATTGGTCGCTGCCCCACGGGAAGAAAGAAAGAGGTGTGGCGGTGCGGGACGCAGATGAAGGCCGGCATGCCCACTTAAAGCACCAACTAATCTCCAATAATCCTTTTGCACACTCCAATAAATAAATAGGTAATTTGCAAATACAGCATTTAGTTTGATCATAATTTTAAAGATCACAAATACCTCCACATAACATAATTTTAAAAATTACGGATCTCTTTCCATAATTTAACCATAATTGCAAATACACCAATGTTGTTATGTTATTATTACTGCACTCTTTCGACAGGGGTACATTTACAAAGATATACAAATTATGTGGATATGTTTGTGAAAATTAAATATGAAATTTTGATATTATGCACTCGAGTGCATTTAGCTCTGGTGCACTTAAGTGCAAAAATTCAATTTTTTATTGAAATGTCATTATTTTTAAAAAAAAATATAAAAAATCTATAAATCTTTAAAAATGATTAATATATATGTTAAATATACTTAGATTAATAATTGTATAAAATATTTATTTAAAAATTAAAAATAGGTTAAATGCAACTTAATACATATGCACATAGGTGCATCAAGCTTCAGTACACTCGTGTGCATTTAGCCAACGATATTAAATGTACCCACTTGATTTTGAAGATTACAAATATATTAACATAATTGGCATATCTTTACAAATATATTTCCGCTTTGAGAGTGCAATAATGACATCATAATGATGTTGATATATTTACAATTATAGTTAAATCAGGTAAGAATTATTTATAATTTCTAAAAATATAAAAGTATATTTAGAATTATAGTCAAACAAAAAAATTATATTTGCAAATTTTGCAAATAACCCTAAATAAATCCATCTCATTTCTGCAGCCTCACCCGAACAACCTACAAATGCGATGGCTAGGTTGGTTTGGTGGCCGGCCAGTGATGGATGAGGTAGGCCGCTCGCATTCTGTAGCTTCTTCTTTCGCTGTCATTTCTTCCGCTCCTTTTGCAGTATGGATCGGGGTGAAAGGAAACAGCGGTTGTACAGAGACCTTGGGCAACAGCACGAGCGATGGAAATGAGCCATACCTGCATCGCTGCACGCTGTTGGGACCGGGTAGACCGCATCAATCCACAAATCCGCGCCTGCGTCTACATATATTATTTTGTCGGCTTATTAATTTACCATAACTTATTTCCGCATTTATAAATATGAGCACATGTAAATGGCATGGATAACACTTATTTTTCTTCTAAATTTCAAATATATTAATATATTTAGGTTTGGTTAGATCGGTCCTTTTTATTGTTATATTTATAATTAATCTAAAATTAAATTTTCTATCTTGTTCAACAAATTTCACCTTTTGGTCCCATTACATAAGGCATAAAAGCAGCTTCATATAAGTTTCTTTATTCTTAGGTTGTTACTATTGATTCAAAATTCAACTCATTCATTATATTAAAGATTACTTATTGAAGCTTGATCATTTACAGTTGAACGCATGGCTGGCCCAAAAATATATTTTTCATTTTTTCGTAAACAAGTAAATCTATATATATTAAATCTATAAACAAAGTTTTACTATTTTTGAATTTTTTAAGTATTTATTTTGGATTTTTAAAGACAATG
>JAXCLR010000063.1:42020146-42030846 GCA_035584095.1 Annona squamosa | reverse complement strand
AAAATGTGAAAAAATAATTAAAAAATAGAGTAATTATGGAGAGTGAAAAGTTTTAGATTGAAAAATTTTAGTTGATATTTTTTTATCCTAAACAAACGCACCCTGAATCTATTATTTTATTTTGCAGAATTCGTCCCATAATCATTATCTTATCTTACAAAAATTCCCCAAAATGGTTGAGTGAGAACCCATTTGGGTACATTGGTTAGATCAAATTTAATAATGATGCTCGGTTAAATTTATTTAATGTGAAAATTATCCCGATAAATATCTAAATAGACCAAAAGATTCACCTCATTCAAAAGTAAGTACGCACCTTTCAAAAATTTGACATACAAGTTTTTACTTGAATTAAATTTTGTTCTTTGTCTAAACAAATAATGCTAATTACTTTAGATCAATTGAATTTCTCCTTAATATTCATCTTGATGGGAAAAATAAACGGAAATTAAGTGAATTTGCAAAAATTAATGTAAGCTCGTTACACGGAAGGGGTACTCGATGAATAATATCAAATATGGTAGAAAAATTTTATACTAGTATTCAGTACCATGGCAATGGCCAAATGAGACTATTCAGCTAAAAATTTCTATAGCAATTCGACTCCCTAATCTCCTGAGAACAATTCGCATCCACTCTTAAAGTTTTGGGCATAAAGTTATATATTTGTGGGCTCTATTCAATTATTTTCAGGGTGTTAGGCTGTATTCTTTCATTTCTTCCGGTCTGCATATAAAATATACACCACTTTGGGTCCATTCAAAGGCAGACGAAAAGTTTCCTACCTGTTTAACTCCCGTTTTCCTTATTTATTTATTTATTTATTTTAAAACTCCATTTTCCCTTGAGTTCTTTATTTAAAAAATGTGTGTTAAATTTTACTAATTAAATATTTCTATTTTTTAAAAAAGAATTGTGTTTTTAATTGAACTAACTAAACGAATCTCAACAATTGTAGTTTTTTTTTTGTCATAATTTATATTTCTTATTATCAATTTTTTGTAAAATAATTCTTTTGGGTTAACAATTCTCTGCAGTGATGATACATACAAATTTGCTGTCTGGGTGTGCAAATCTTTGCTTTTCTAGCTAATAAACCAATGATATGATCAGGGAGCTGTTGGGCGTTTTCTGCCGTTGCTGCTGTGGAAGGTATAAACCAAATTGTCACAAAAGACCTCGTCTCCCTTTCGGAGCAAGAGCTGGTTGACTGTGACACCTCTTACAATATGGGCTGCAATGGAGGTCTCATGGATTATGCTTTTGAATTCATCATCAACAATGGAGGAATCGACACCGAAAAGGATTATCCTTACAAAGCTTATGATGGCCGATGTGATGTGTACAGGGTCAGTAAATTCTTGTTCCCTTGCTAAAAACCCATTGATCGTTTGCTCTGAAATTTCATTCATTGATTTGTATGTTTCACCTCTACACAGAAAAATGCTCATGTTGTTACCATCAATTCGTACGAAGATGCTCCGGCATATGATGAGAAATCCCTGAAGAAAGCTCTGGCTAGCCAGCCTATTAGTGTTGCTGTAGAGGGAGGTGGCAGGGCTTTTCAGCTTTATGACTCCGTAAGATGCTATCGCTGTTCTGATACAAATTGCTCGTGGTATTGCGGTTTCATACTGGTTCTTGTAGACTTCACGTTCCAAGGAGACTTTCAGTTTCTGTATATATATTTGGGACAGAAAAGAACTGAAAGTTTCATATTGTGACAAGCTGTTGAACACCAATCAGCGAATTTCTTAATATCGCTCTGCAATAATTAAAAGAAAGCAAGTAGGAAACTTGATTGGGAACTGAAAACTTTTGTTGTTTATTAGTGAAATCAGTTGCATCAAGCGTCTTCAGGCTGATAGTTCTTGGTCATGGCTCTGGGCGCAGCCTTGCAGGATAAAACTAGTCTTCCTGGACAAAAATGCTGCGATTGAGACTTTGCAATTCAATCATTCATTGATAGTCACTCCGGGACAATGATTTGTTTGTTCGTAACATAAGGATTTTGCCTATGAACTCTGGTTCGCAGCGGCTGTAAATCCATTACCATTCGCACTGCTGGTAATGGCAAATCTGAACTGACATGAAACAATTCCTCTTTCTTTCATAGGGGGTCTTCGACGGGCGATGCGGAACTGATTTGGATCACGGTGTAACGGCTGTGGGCTATGGCTCTGAGAATGGTGTGGATTACTGGATTGTGAAGAACTCCTGGGGCGACAGCTGGGGTGAGAAGGGTTATATAAGGTTTGCAAGGAACATTGATTCCTCTGCCGGCCTTTGTGGCATTGCCATAGAGCCATCTTATCCAATCAAGAACAGCCCAAACCCCCCAAATCCTGGACCTTCTCCTCCATCCCCTGTGAAGCCCCCTACCGTCTGCGACAGCTCCTACACTTGCCCAGAAAGTAACACCTGCTGCTGCGTGTTTGAGTATGGTCGCAGCTGCTTTGCGTGGGGATGCTGCCCTCTCGAGTCTGCCACTTGCTGTGATGATCACTACAGCTGCTGTCCCCAGGACTACCCAGTCTGCATGACTGATCAGGGGATTTGCCTGGCGGTCAGTCAACCATTGCCTTCTGCTTTATGAATTGCACTAGTACTACTTATATGTTTATCATTCAGTATGTGATCTTCCCTTGTTGTTGTTGTTTTGGAATGCAACAGAGAAAAGATAACCCTCTAGTTGGAGTGAAGATGCTGAAACGCACTCCTGCAAAACTAAACTGGGCCTACTCTGGTGGTAAAAAGAGCACTACTTAGGAGGTTTGCATTGATTAGGGTTGGGTGGGAAGCTGTTGAATGTCGTGCCCAGCTGCTCCTGTTCAGTATTGATGATTGGGATGGTTGTACAGCTAGTTTATATTGCAGATGTTACGTGAACTGAAAGACTATAAATTATTTGTATTGGCTTTTGTGTTTATCTTATCTGAAGTTGGCCTTCTGTTGATGCCAAGTTCTGCCTGATGTGTTTGATGCGGAGCTGAATGAGACGGAGGTCGAGAATCATTGAAATTGCAGGAGGAGACTTAATGTAGAAGTACAAGGAGCCCAATGGTGAGTGCAGGTACCTATCCTTGACAAATATTTAGTATACTGCCCATCATAGATTGCTTCATGCTGTCCTATGAAGGCAATGGACCGATTCAACTTCACTTTTGCTCCCTTACAAAATCTCACATATCCCATGTATATCTCTACGAATAACGGAGAATGAGTGAAATTCAATAACACGTTACTCATCCTTTCAAATATGGAAACTTGTTATAAAAACTCCCAAATATGAAAAACTGCTATAAAAAGAACATTCCTTTTTCAATCTGAAAGGGGAGGGAGAGCTGCTTCCAGTTCCCATCATCTCAATGGAAACTCTTTTCAAAAACAAATTTTTTGATTTTGTTTAAAAAATCTAACCATATATATTATTTACAATATGATTTTTGACCATTCATAATGAAAATGTTTTAAGAAATCAGATGTTATTGTGACCTTAAATATGTAAAAATCATAAAATTTACATATTTAGAGTATGTTTGGTAATAAGTAAAAGTTGTCAAGTTAAAACTTTTTAATATTCACAATTACCCTATTTTTAAATAATTTTTTCGCATTTTTTAATACAACTACCTTACTTTTCAATAAATTTTACACAACTACTAACAAAATTAACCTATTTATTTCAACTTTATTCTATTTATTCATCATCATTATCTTTATCATATCAAATCATTTGACAATTTCTATTCTCTATAATTTTTTATCAAAAGTTTTATTCATTCCCAAACACACATTTAGTAAATAAAATTTAGTATACAATATTTTAAAAAAATAAGAAAGACTGTTTTAGACTCATCTAAACCAAAGATGTATATAATGTTTCGAATCATACAAATTTTATTTCGTTCATTATTTATAATCTCAAAATATATACGCTATTCATATCCTTGTATTATAATTTTTAATTATCACTATCGTATTTGAATTATTTTTATAATGAACAATTAAAATCATATTTTAAATATGTGGTTAAATGTTTAAAACAAAATCAAAAAATTAGTTTTGGAAAAAAGTCCCCATTGAGATGGTGGGAACTTAAAAGTTGTTCTCCTAAAAGGTATTTTACCCGCTAAACTTCTACTCATTCTACATATTTCACTTGTCTATGAATTCTCTAGAGAATATCAACTCTCTCGAGTCTCGGCTTTTTGTTAGAGTCCTCCGAGATCCGTCTTAACCCTTTAAAATGAATCTCAAGCTTCTGTATGAGATTTTATGATCTTACGCTAAGCTTTTGCACGATTTGTATATATCCCATAACCCGCTTAGCATTGAAGAATTGGGTGGTTGTATGCCTAGTTAATATTTCTTGTTGTTTGATTTATAATAATATAAGTTATTTGGATAAGTTATTACTAAACTCGGCCAGATTGACGTTGAGCCTGTTAAAAGATAACTGACTGGTCTAGTCCAGTCCAGTCTTCTTTGGTTCATAATAAGCATCTTTATCTACAATTTTTTTTTACTATGATGGTGTTTGTTAAACACAAAAAACTTTCAACTTAAAAACTTTTCACTGTTTGTAACTATCTTATTTTTTAAAATATTTCTTCAGTTCTTCATATGCAATTATCATACTTTTCAATTATTTATACACAATTATCAATATATCTAACCAATTTATTTTAATTTTATTCTCTTTACTCTTCATAATTATCCTTATCATATCACATAATTTTTCTTATTTTTAAAACTATTACACAAAAAACTTTATATAAATTTTTTTTATCACTTTCAATTTTTCATATACAATTATTATATTTTTCAATTATTTCTACACAACTATCAATATATCTAACCAATTTATTTTAACTTTGTTCTTTTTACTCTTTATAATTATCCCTATCATATCACATTATTTTTCTTATTTCAAAAACTATTACACAAAAACTTTTCATAAAAGAATTTATCACTTTCCAAACACACCATGTGTATTATATCAATCAAAAAAAAAAAAAAAACATTAAGCATTAAAATTCAATAGTAAAAGATCGTACTTCTTTATAATGGCTGTCGAGGTTTGGTTTAAATTTTCTATTTATATTTTCAAAGATTAAATAGTTTTTTGATAGCTTTTTTTAATAGCAAGATCAAATAGTTTTAAAAATTGATTGATTGAACCAGTTTCTTAACCTTGTTTATGAGTGTCTGCACGCTTGCTTCATCTTTATGATTTTGTTCTCGTTGATGCCCGGGACAGACTAGGATGGGTTTTGATGTGGAACCAGCAGAACCATGAATTCTCTGCATCGGTTGAAATCTTAAAAGAGAGATTTTTCCCACTGTAGCATTATAGGTTACAACAATCTTTGAAACAATACTCAAGCATTTTACGTTGAAGATTGTAATAGTGAGGAATATGGATCTGACAGCAGAGGAAATGCTTGGAAGGGCAGGAACTAACGGATATGATCGAATGTTCATCCATATTCTAGATCTGTTACAAGTTACAACATGCTTTGATATAATACTTAATGATTGCAATTTGAAGGTTAACAAATCCGAAAGCACGGTAAATGCTCGGGAAGAGCAGAAACGTCGGTATGAATGCTTATCTGTACTCTACCGTTGATGCGATCGAATGCTCATCTGTACTCTTATCTTCTGTGGATACGGTTGAATGCTCATCTGAACTCTTGATTTATTACAAGTTACAACACGCTTTGAAACAAAATGATTATGAGTTGAAGATTGTTACAGTAAGGGATATGAACCGTATTTGACAGCAGAGTAAGTGCTCGAGAAGGGCGGGAACGACTATGGGTATGATTAATGGCTCATCTAAACTCGTTAGATCTATTACAACTAATTACAACATGCTTTGAGACAGTGCTTAGTGATTGTAAGTTGAAGATTGTAGCAATAACCAGATCTGTCAGCAGAGTAAATGCTCGGGAAGCACGTACGGATACGTATGAATGCTGAGCATGGCTCGCATGAGTGGAGGGGATTCGCTAATAATTCGTAGCATACAAATATAAGTGGCAATTATTTTTTGCTCCATTGGTTGCTTTTGGGTCATCGCTAAATATATATCTAAGCATAATTAATAAGTCATTAGCAGCAAATGAGGCACTTAATGTTATTGGCATTACGATATTTTGTTGCAGCGATGAATTTGAATATAATGGAAAACTGTCATAAAAATGATACAAAAACAGAAGTATTTCTCTATTATAATTATAAAATTAATATGTTGATTTAATGCTAGGGCTGTGGCCCAATGGATACGTATGTATTAAAACTTCAATATATGTAGATGGTTTTTTTAATTTTTATGTAACCTCACATGCATTCAATTCATACACAAAAATTTATTATTTTCAATTTTTGTATATATTTTTTTCGTTGTTAAAAAAAAATAGTTTCTACCCAATAAATAAATTTGAATATTATTATTCTTTAAATTTTTAAAAATTTTAAAGTGATATATTTTGAGATACATATTGCGCATGGGCTCGCATGAAAATAAAAACAATAACTTAAACCACTTATATATATATATTTGAGTTTCAATACAAATACGCATTAAATCATCACCCACTACAGATGGGTTATAGCTAAGTAATAGCCTCATTTATTTTATTTTATAGGTATGTTTCGTGCACGGACAAATATTTATCACTTGTAATTATTGAATTTTTATAAATATTTTAAAATAAAAACTTTACCATTTTCCATGTATAGGGAAGTTATATTTTTGAATTTTTATAAAAACTATAAAATCAGAATGCAAAAAAAAAAGTTTGATATATGGACTAAACACATTGGATCCACGTAAAAGTGAAGAAAGGCATAAAAATGTATAGAAAAAATACAAAATACAAGTCCTTTCTACTTACTTTAGCAATCAATTGTATAGTATGGTAATCAAGTTAATGAGGTCAAAACAACCTTGTTTGCATCATGCCAAACCAAAACTAAAAGAATTGCATTTATGCCGCCTTTCCCCCTCCTCCTACCTACACATTTTTTGTCTTGCATATATACCAATTACCGATCAACATCAATTGTTCTCAAAATAAATGTGTTCCACCATTTTGAATGATTTATTTTTTTAAAAAAGCCTATGATACCCTTCTTCATTCTTAAGAAAGGAAAGGGCAGTAAAAATAACTAGAACTGCATAGTGCATATACACCAAAGACTTATTATTGGAGAGAAATACTGACCTTGTGTTAGTATAGATTGGTATTAAAGGCACTAAAAGACATCTAATCTTCATCATCAATGTCCTTGGATGGATCAACCGTTCCCATCCTGCTTAGGAGGCTTGAATGTAATGCGAATGAGAAGATATCTTCAGTTGTTGAGATAACTTTTTCAATTCTTAATATAATTTTTTATTTTTTCAATATATTTTTTTTACACTTTTAATACAATTTTCCAATTCCCAACGCTCAGTGTTGTATTCTGATTTTATTTTCCATTCCATACAAGCCCTTGGAATACTTTAGAACAGCCCCAAGCCTCTGTTTGATGAAAGATAAAATTATGATTTCTATGTTGGAATTAAATTCATGGGATATTATAAGCAACCTCCATATCTCTCAAAGGGATGTGGACTGGTTAATGAACGTAACTAATCTGTCATTGGATAGTTGAGTGAGATTAAAATCTTATTTACGAAGGGAATACAGAGTTAGGAGGGTTTCTCGGCAGCTCGAGGGATAAACATGCACGCATGCATAGTGGGATGCATGATAGCTTTCAGGAGTAATTGGATTTTATGTTGGGATGCATTAACAGCTTTCAAAATCTCTCCTTTTGTTTGTCTTTCTATTGGTTTGTTTGTCGCTTTGCTGGTTTAGGCCATCATTGGATGTTGGTGCCCGCATCTTAATTTCCAAAACAAATTAAGCAGACGTTTATTTATGCCAAAAATATTTCAATATAAAATTTTTAACTCTCTATAATTACTTTATTTTTCAAATATTTTCATACAACTATCATATTTTTCAACTATTTCTACATAACTATTTATACATCTAACTTATTTATCTTAATTTTATTTTATTTATACATTATCATTTTTTCTATCATATTACATCATTTTTTATCGCTTTCAAAACTTCTTACACTAAATTTTTTTTTATAAAAAATTATATCATTTTCTAAATAAATCCTAATTATTATGCCTCTCGCCCTATTGTAGACAACAAAATGTGGATTCTCTACCCATCCAACAAGCTAGAATATCTCCATCATTTGGCTTTTTTTAAGGATATATTTAGGAAGTGATAAAATTTTTGATATAAAAGTTGTTGAAATGAGAGAAAATAATGTGATATAATAGAAGTAATGATGAAAAATAAAGAGAACAAAGTTAAAATTAATAAGTTAATTGTATGAATAATTGTATAGAAATGATTGAAAAGTAGAGTAGTTTATATAAAAAGACATAAAAAAATAATTTTAAAATTGTATAGTTATAAAAAATGAAAATTTTTATTTAAAAGCAAACACACTCTTAACAAAATTTGGAGCTTCAGTTCTTAAGCCGACGTGGCCATCGCAATCGCCCTCCCGATCACCTTTTTCTTCTACATCATCATTCTCACCGTCGCCTCAGCGATCAGCGTGTCGATCATCAGCTACGACGACCGAGTAGCCGAGAGCGAGGGGAGCGAGAGGGAGGCGAGGCGGCTCTACGACGAGTGGTTGGTGGAGCACGGGAAAGCTTAAAACCCGGGTGGGAGAGGGAAAAGCGGTTCGAGAATTTCAAGGACAGTCTTCGGTTCATCCAACAGCACAATGCAGGCGGGGAGCACGGCTACAAGCTGGGTCTCAGCTCATAACAAGTTCGTGGATCTCACCAACGAGGAGTATGGACCCATCATCCCTGTGCTTGGGCAGGACGATCGATTCGAAGCTGCGGAGCTCACGACCGAAGAGCAGAAGGTATCTTTGCATGGACCCAGACGAGCTGCCGGATTCGATTGACTGGAGGAAGGCGCGGTCACTCCAGTTGAGGACCAGGGCGGATGTGGTCAGCCTTCGCCTTCTTCCATCCACCAGTCTCCGTTTGTTGGTTTGCATTTGCACCGTGCCATCATCGTGGTATTGTTTTCTTCATTTTCAAACCATCATGATGATACGAATCCGCCTCTACCGAGTATAGGTCTAGGTTATTGGTCTCTTGTAGATGGTCCTGGGCTTAGTAGGCCTAGGTTGTGGGCTTGATCCTAAGTCCCTACCGGCCATCATTACAAGTAGAGAGAGATGTGAGATGGAAAGGGCTCTTGAACTGGAGTTCCTTGTAGTTGTAGACGTAAGGGGAGAGGGAAGAACATCTTCTTGCAATCGTCAATTTGGCAATCTCGGTGTCCCAATCTTATAGCTTGTAATTTATTCATTGAATTGAATAATTGAAGAGCTTTAGTTCTAACAAGATATCAAAGCCTTCTATGTTGATGGAGAAAATTTCAGCATCAGAGAGATCCACAAGATCATTAATACATCAGGGACAGGAATACATTAGGCTTTGCTGCCCAGCCACTGCCAAGTTGAGATGCGGCCGCGAAGGCAATAGCTTGGGATCAACATCTAGATGGCTGGGGTCAATAGATCTTGGACGTGTGAGACCGTTTGTGGTCGCAAATTAGAGAAGTTTGAGAAGCCCCTGCAGTTTGCATTGTCAAAGCTTAATGCAATCGGTGTTTGGCAAAGTTGGCTGCCCATTCCGCCAAGGTGCAAGCTAGAAGACTCCTCGAGCCAGATTTGTAGGTTGGACGGACGACCATAACTCACACAGCCACAACTAGATCGATGCAGGGGATCCCACTACGGCAATCGCGTTTGAGATAGGCACCTTGCCCACATTAATTGTAGTCCCCGCTATAGCACGATCAGTTGCAAAGACGTCAACATCAAAGATGATGGAATCTTGCCAACTGATCTGGGTGGAGATGGGGAAGATGAGACCATTCGTAGCGGCTACGGATGCTCCTATGCTAGTTGGTCAACCCAACTGCATTATCAACGTCGTCGATGTCTTCTCAACCATTCAAGAGAAACATCGACGGCATGCAATGATGGAAATTGATGGGTTTGCTGTTTAAATAGTTTCGACATTAAAATCGTTAGTGGCAGAGGAGGTTGATTATCTTCGGCATCAGCAAGGTTGTATCGAACAATCATCGCATGGGACAAAACAACCATGGTTGGTGGGAGTGACAAGGAGGGATCTTGTTGCCTCTGCTTTCAAGACCGAAAAAATGGAAGGCAGCAGGGCGGAAGAAATGGACATCCGTGAGTTGTTCATTACAATGCTTGAATGCGGGGTCATTATCTAGTACATGCAGATGTAAAAATCTATTTTTGTATTTTTTTGGAAAATTTTTTATGCAACTATTAATCTAAGTGTATTTAACCCGTGCATTAAGTTTTAACATTTTTGAAGATTTGTGAATATTTTTTAGATTTTTTAAAATCAGTGAAATTTTCGTGAATCTTCAAAATTAATAAAATTTGATACATATGTTAAATAAACTTAGATTAACAATTGTATAAATTATTTTAAAAAAATAATATAAAAAATCTTAAAAAATAAGTTTTTGCACCTGAGTGAATGGAATTAGACGTGTTGAATGGGACCCCAGGGGATGGGTCATGCGGCTGAAATGAGCAGGCGTCTT
>JAXCLR010000063.1:41984790-42018936 GCA_035584095.1 Annona squamosa | reverse complement strand
ATATATAGGTATATTTGGAATTTTCAAAGTTCATGGTTATAAGAAAAGGTTCTCTTCTTGTTTCGCTTCTGTTTTCTCTTTGTTAAATATAACGAATTAATTTTTATAAAAAATATTTGTGCGTTAAATTTAACTAGTTAAACCAATCTCGATATTTCTAATTTCTGTGGTTATTTATTTTCCGATTATTAATCTTGTTTTGAATTCGATGGGGTTGGTAATCCTTCACAATGATAATTACAATCCAATTTGCTATGTGGATTTTTTTTTTTTTTGCTAATGTTCGCTTTTCTTGCCAATAAATCAACAATACTGTTGAGAGTTGGATGCTCTAAAATAAAATATTGCTTATAAAAAAATAATACAACAAAATAATACACCCAGAATAATTTGGACACTTTATAGGCTCCTACCCTTAATACTCGTACTATCTATACAAATATTTTCTTCCTCACAATCACTCCAACTGACATACAAAACACCCATAAATTTACATACTCCCTTCACTCGTTCGTTGCTCACCTGCTACTAACTTCACTGCCTTCGTTTCGAAACATTAGCCCTTTATATAGGCGAGCGGGTGCGGCGGGCAGCGTCTCTGGCGCTTCGGCGCATTTATTTTATTCGGCGCAGTATTCGGCACGATTTCGGCGCCGTTTGTTTTTTATTGATTTTGTTTTATTAGGCACCGTTCGTCTTTTATTAAGTTTTTTATTCAGTGCCATTTTTTATATGGCATCGGTACTGACTTTTTAATTCTCCCCCTCAGCACCGACTTTCTTCTTTGCCTCTGTTCTATTTGTCACACCAATTTGACTTCTGAATTTTTCAAACTTTACTCTAGTTAGTCCGTTGGTAAATATTTCTGCAACTTGATTTTCTGTGTTGGTGTGCTTCATTCTGATTTCTCTGTCTAGCACTTTTTCTCGTATAAAGTGATAATGTATTTTGACATGCTTGGTTCTGGCATGGAATACCGGATTCTCTGCCAAGCGTATAGCAGATTCATTATCGCAGTATAGGAGCATTGAATAATTAGTAGGCTGGTGTAGATCTTTCATGAGCTGCATTAGCCACTTGGTTTCTTGTGCTGCCATAGCTGTTGCTCTATACTCTGCTCTGTAGTTGATAGAGACACAGTCGGCTGTCTCTTGCTACACCATGAGACTATCACTGATCCGAGAGCAAATATGTATCCAGTGGTTGATCTCCTCGTATCATGGTCTCCAGCATAATCAGCATCGCAATACCCTGCTAATTCGCATTTTGCATTCTTCTTATATAAGAGAACAAGATTAACAGTTCTTTTTACATACCTTAGTATGCGTCGAACTGCATCTAGATGAGGCTTCCTTGGTTTCTTCATATAGCGACTTGCTATGTTGACAGCGAATGCTATATCCAGTCGTGTAAGAATTAGGTAGATTAAACTACTCATTAGCTGCCAATACATCGTCGAGTCTGCTAACTCTTGACCTTCTAGTGAGCATAGCTTGATATTTAGCTCCATGGGTGTAGATATGGGCTTACAATTAAGCAGCCCATACTTCTTTAGTAAGTTTTGAGCATACTACCCACTAGCTCATGAAAGATCTACACCAACCTACTAATTATTCAGTACCCCTATACTGCGATAATGAATCTTCTATACGCTTAGCAGAGAATCCAGTATTTCATGCCAGAACCAAGCATGTCGAAGTACATTATCACTTTATACGAGAAAAAGTGCTAGATAGAGATATCAGAATGAAGCACACCAACACAGAAGATCAAGTTGCAGATATATTTACCAACAGGCTAACTAGAGTAAAGTTTGAAAAATTCAGAAGTCAAATTGGTGTGACAAACAGAATAGAGGCAAAGAAGAAAGTCGGTGCTGAGGGGGAGAATTAAAAAGTCAGCACCGATGCCGTATAAAAAATGGCACCGAATAAAAAACTTAATAAAAGACGAACGGTGCCTAATAAAACAAAATTAATAAAAAACAAATGGCGCCGAAATCGTGCCGAATACGGCGCCGAATAAAACAAATGTGCCGAAGCGCCAGAGACGCCGCCCGCCGCACCTGCTGCACCCGCTCGCCTATATAAAGGGCTAATGTTTCTCAATGGTACTTACCGAGGTAGAAATATCTGCCATCATGACTTGGTATGCCCAGCACTTTGCCAAGTAAGCTTGGTTTTAGCTTCACAGTCCTAGACTGCGCATGTGCAGAATCTCTTCGTACTTTTCTTGCTAGTGTAGCCTTCACGAACTACAGCTCCCGAACCTCACAATCACTCCAACTCATATAAAAAACACTCATAAATTTACACACTCCCTTCACTCATTCGTTGCTCACCTGCTGCTTACTTTACTACCTTCGTTTCGAAACATTAGCCATTTATATAGGCGAGTAGGTGTGGCAGGCGGAGTCTTTGGCGCTTCGGCGCATTTGTTTTATTCGGTGCAGTATTCGGCACGATTTCGGCGCCATTTGTTTTTTATTGATTTTGTTTTATTAGGCACCGTTCGTCTTTTATGAAGTTTTTTATTCGGTGCCATTTTTTATACGGCATAGTGCTGACTTTTTAAATACGATCAGGGAAGCTAACGGGCATTTTCTGCCGTTGCTGCTGTAGAAGGCGAAAACAAAATTGTTACCGATAACCTCATCACCCTTTCGAAACAAGAGCTGGTTGATTGTGACACCACTTTCAGCAGGGGCTGCAAGGGGCGTCGAATGGATTATGCTTTTGAATTCATCAGCAGCCATGATGGAATCGACACCGGAAAGGATTATCCTTACGAAAATCATGGCCGCCGATGCGATCCGTTAAGAGCCAGTAAATTCCAGTTCCCTTGCTAAAAACCCAACGGAGGTTGGATGGATTATGACTCTGTAAGATGCTATTCCTGTTCTGATGCAGTTGCTCATGGTATTGCGGTTTCGTAATTCTGATAGACTTCATGTTCCAAGGAGACTTTGATCGGGCCACCCATCTTGGATGACCCGAGGTGCACGCTTGGGGAGGGATAATGAGGCTACTGCTTTCACCTAACTTGAACCCTGAACCTTCCATGCACGTTCATGTATCCAAGTAGTGACTGTTCCAAGTAGACCTTCAGTTTATGCATATGTCAGGAATTGAGAAGAACTGAAAATTCCATTTTGTGATAAGCTGTACAACACAATCAGCCACTTTCTTAAAATCTCTCTGCGAGTAGAAAACTCGATTTGGAACTGAAGACTCGGTTGTTTATCAGTGAACTCCGTTGCGTGGAACGTCTTCGGATAACATTAGTTGCTCCCAAAAAAAAAAAAAAAAGAAATACTGCGATCGAGTATTTGTAATTGAATCATTCATTGATAGTCACTCCCATAAAATGATATCAGAAATTGGCCTACGAACCCTCCGCAGCAGTTACAAATCCATTACCACTAGCACTGCAGGCGATAGCTTCCAGAACTAATATGAAATGATTCCTCATTCTTTCATAGGGAGTCTTCACCGGGCGATGAGGAACTCATTTGGATCACGGTGCAACGTATGTGGCTGTGGCTTTGAGAATGGTGTGGATTACTGGATTGTGAAGAACTCCTGGAGTGACTGCTGGCCGAGAAGGGAATATAAGTAAATTTCCTAGTCTTCACGACTGAACAGGGAATTTGCCTGGCGGTCAGTAAACCATTGCCTTTCTGCTTAATGAATTGCACTAGTACTACTCTTTACATGTTTATAACCAGTGGTCTTCTCTTATGATGGTTGTTTTGTAATGCAACAGAGCAAACAACCCTCTCGTTGGAGTGAAGATGCTGAAACGCACTCCTGCGAAACCAAACTGGGCTTACGCTGCTTTCGAGGTTTGCATTGGCTGAGATCGGATGAGAAGCTGGGAAGAACAGCGGACTACTCTTCTATGCTCCTACTAAGTATCGATGACAAAGATTTATAGTTGTACGGCTAGCTTGCGTTGCGGATGTGATATGAACCGAAGCTCTAGAGATAATTTGCATCGGTTCTGTGTTTCTCTTCTCTTAAGTTGGCCTTTCTGTTTACGCCAAGTTCGGCCTGACATGTGTTTGATATGGAGCTGAATGAGACGGAGGTCGAGAGTATATCAATGAAATTACAATTACAAGAGAACTAATGTAGAAGGCGGAGGAGCCCAATGCTGAGCTTTGTTTTTTGTGTTTGTGTGTGTGTTTGGTGGGGTTCATTTGAATCTATGGCATGACCTACTGATCATTGAAGAATCGGATGGCTGTACACCTAGTTAATATTTCTCATGTTATGTTATCTGCTTATTATCAAAACCAGGCCGGATCGGCGTGCTGAGGCCATCCAGTGGGGGTGAAGACTACTCACGGGTCCAATCTAGCTTGTCCAGTTTGGTCTAAACTGAGGTTCTCTATTTACGATTTTTTACACGGCATATATTATATCAATCTAGAAAGACGCACGATCATCTACGACATCCATTTTAAAAAAAAAATTTGAATGTTTTTTAATGAGATAGTTAATGTAGGTGTATATTATCCATTAACTAAATTTTACCAATTCTACATATGTATATATATTTATTTTGTATTTTTAAACATAGGAATAATTTTGAAAATATATATATTTATTTTGTATTTTTCGACACAATTTATTTTGTATTTTTAAACATAAGAATATTGTGATCATTTTATAGTGGTGAAAGTAACCATAATATCCCTAAATTTAAAATAATATATATACATATTTAGAATTGGTAAAACTTGATTTATAGATAATATACACCTAGATTAACCATTTTATTACAAATTTTCAAAAAAGTGAAACATGAAATTTCAAGACGGGTTTGAGATGGCCCCTACAGGATCAGACCTCATCTAGAAAAAGCATTGAGCCTCATAATTCAATTGTCAAGGATATAATTTTTTATATTGACTGTTAAGGTTTGGTTAAAATTTTATATTTATAGTTTTAAAGATTAACTAACTAGTTTTAAAAATTGATCGATGAACCAATTGGTTAATCTTGTTTATGAATGCCTACCTGCTTGTTTCATTTTTATGATTTCATTCTTATTGATGCTCGATCGAGACCAACTAGATGTTGTTGATGTGGAACTAATAAGATGAACAGCAGAACCCTGAGTTTCTCTACATCGGTTGATTTTAAGATAATTCCTTTTTTTTTTACCAAATTTGCATTACAACATGGTTAATTAGAAACAATAGTCAATGAAACGACTATAAGTAAAAGGTTATAACAATAAGGAATACGGACCGTAAATATTTTACCGTAGAGTAAAAGCTCCAGATGGACAGAATTACTCTGAATGTTGAATTCTATAAATACCATCCCACTCACGATGACAATTATACAGGAAAAATTTTCCTTATACCTACGTTTGTTTGATTAATATTCTTTTCATATCTACAACATTTTAGTAATCTCTACCGTACTCACAACATTTACCTAAAAAATTTTCCTTATACCCACGTTGTTTGATTAATATTCTTTTCATATCTACAACATTCTAGTAATCTCTACCGTACTCACAACATTTACCCAAAAATTTTTGGTATGCACTACGTCGCAAACCGTCACGTTAATATGGGTTAATTTTTTGGAATGACGAAATTGTCCCAACAGGCATGCCTAAGAAATTTCGAAATCCCTGACTCCCAATTCGTCTCCCTAAGCTGCCGGCGTCATTGCTCCTCTTCTTTCCCTCCATCAAAACTTGTCACTCGCTAGTACCAGTCTCTTCTTTCCCTCTGTCGAAACTTGTTGCTCGCCGGTGGTGATTGTACAAATAAGTGACATATGCTCCTCTTCTTTCCCTCCTTTCGGTTTTAGAAATCGATGATCTAGAAGGTTATCGAAAAATGCACTATGGATGGCGAACCAAGTCAGACGAGAATGACATCTCCCTATTCGGCGCCAGGAACCTATGGGTCGACCATTGCTCCCTGTGCCATTGCACAGAAGGCCTGATTGACACAATCATGGGTTCGACGGCGATCACCATTTCCGAAAACTTATTCTCCCACCACAACGAGATCACGTTGCTGGGGCACAACGACAGCCACACACCGAACAGGGCAATGCGGATGACGATCGCGTTCCACCACTTTGGGGATGCCCAAGTGCAGGCTCAAATGCATTCACGTCATCGACGACGATTTCATCAAGGAGGAGATGTATGCCATTGGCGGAAGCGCAAACCCCACCATCAACAACCAAGCGAACCTTTACAAATTTTTCTTGATGGAAGAACCTTCACAAATATTGGATTTGAATCTCTTTACAAATATCGTTCCATTAAAGATGTGTGCAAGATTTGAATCCCTTCGATATGATTTAAGCTTCGTTGTATGTCAATGGTTTTTTTTTTTAATACCCGCTGGTTCAAATTAGTCTCTCTCATTTGGATCTTTCTTTCGCAAGATGCATTTTTGCTCGACTCTTTCTTTCATAGACGCAGTAGCAGGCGGTGGCAATCGGAGGAGGTAAGGAGGACCGAATCCGAGCAAGGGCAAACAACAACAAAGGTGTTGGATTCCAGACGGATTTTAATTGTAGGATTTAGTGAAGTATAACGAACAGGGTTCTAGCAACTCTAGGGATTCTGTTGGGAATGTCTGTTTACTAATAACGTGGGGGCAAATTCGACATTTCACCGTACAGTTAATGGCTACCTGGGTTATCTGTAGCGTCGTGGGAACCAAAGAAATTACGAGTAAAATATTGTAAGTATAGAAAGAATTACTGAAATGTCATAGGCATAAAAGGAATATTGGTTAAACGGTGTGAGTATAAGAGAAAATTTCCCCAACTGTATATGTCATTAGTTCCATTACAGGAGAACACACACCTAACCAACCTGGTTAGCTTTTCAGCGGTAAAGTTAATAAGGTTAAAATGTGGGCTATTTGCATCATGCTCAAAACCAAAACTAAAACAATTGCATCCATGCCTACCATTATTTTGTGTTGTAGATACGCCCATTATTAATAAAAAAAAATTTACATCCAAGCGAACAGTGTCTCTTGCCACCAAAATAAATGGGTTCCACTGATTTGAATAATTTAATATTTTTTGAAAATACTGAACATACCCTTCTTTACTCTTTAGAAAGGCTGAGGGAAGCAAAACTGAAACTACATATACACCAAGGCCTTTCAAGTTAGCGTAGATGTAAATAATCTTAAAAAAAGTCATGTCAAAAAAATATATACATGCATCAAAATTAATTTACAAGTTTTAACTTTTTATATGCATTCTCAAATGATTTTAAATGCATGGATAATTGAAAAGAATTTTTTATTGTATAATTAAAAGAGTTAAGACGAATTGGCTGAGGAGGTGTTTTTAAAGACGAACGAAGTTTTTGGTCCTGATACTGGGCTCCAGTGGAGGCAGACTTTTTTCACCGAAATCGTATTAGCTCCTTTTGTACGTGACAACGCACTTCAATCTATTCCCTTGAATTTGCTAATTCTCGACTCCTTTGTGCCACCGACAACTCGACAAGTCCTTCCAAAGCTAATGGCCTCGTGCCACCGTATTTATATATATATAAAAATTTCTTTCTGGGCCCCAATCACCCAAGTACAACAAAAGCCTCAATAATGTAATGGAAAGCTAAGGAACCCTATGCTTTCGCTTGGAAATTAATTGTCAGTGGCCTGCCTTTGGCAGTCGAGGTCGGATGCAGTTGCATGAAATGTGCTATCAGGTAGCTAAAAAAGTGGAATAGTGGGAGTGCGAATCACTCAAAGTGGGCGGTAGTAGTTAATCTCTTTCCAAAAGAAATGCCCGATCATGCACTGTGTTCAAAGAAATACAGCTCTAAAAACAGAGCTGAGGATAAAAGCAGAAAAGCAAAAGCAGGCTATCTGAATGCACAAAGTCTCCAAAAGAGAATGTGTGGGTCATGCCTGGCCGTGAGAAACATGACTTAGGGCTCGCAGTAGGATTCAACTATCGAAAAGACATGGCGATCATAGTACTACGGTTGCAACTGGGTTAAACACCTCCAGATCCCATTTTCGAAAAAAGAAAAATAAATTGAAATTTGAATTATAAAAGCAGGTTGAATTAATCATGGGCAGCAGGTCAACAAGGGCATGGCACATGCTGGTGTGTGAATGTTAATCCCCCTATAATCTAATGCAATAAAAAAAATTCACAGAACTCAATCAATCAAACCTGTTACAGTATTTCTTACATTCTCAGGAAACCCATCTATCTCTCTCTCTCTCTTTTTTACAAATATATCATAGAAAATTCTATTTTATGTAGCTAATTCTTTAATCACGTATAATTCACATTCCGTTGCATTATATATGTTTCTAATTACGTTTAATAATTTTTTATTGTTCCATTTGAAATCTCATCTAATTATACAAATTAAGCTCACGACTCCTTCAAAATAAAATTTTTTACAAATTAAGCCTATAAAATCTCCAACATTGTCCTGGAGATACCTAAGTTCCTTATACCGACAAACAAAGTTCCCGCTTATGGGGATGACAAAGCAATCATCGTGCAGTTCAAATCCTGGCTGCAGCGTATAGTTCAAAAGGAATAATAAAAAAAAAAGAAATCCCTGGCCGGAGCATTCGGCATTGGCGCCCCCGACCTTGGTACGATTAATTAAATGTTTTTTGATAGGGGTACAATTAATTATTTAGTTACAAACGTTTGGCTGCCTTTCAAGTTATAACACTCGGTTAAATATACGTATTTTTCACATGAAACGCAGCTTGCAGCTGCAATTAATGTATGCCTCACTGCCAAACGAGCGCCGCTCGTTTGGTCGCCGGGCGCGAAATTTTCGTTTCGCCCGTCGCGTGTTAAACTCTGCATGTATTTCAAACCAAAAAATTTTTATGTTCTGCATGGGATTTTGAACAAAAAAAATATCCGTGGGAGTATATGTGGTTTCCCTTGGTTGGGAAGTGTTGGTCTTTCTTTGAAAATATTATTAGAAGAAATTTAAATGTGATAAGATATATTGTAAATATACTTTAATAAAAAAAATCGTACGCGTCAGCTGTATTTCGTAGCACGCGTGGCCAAATATAGAAAAGGGTGCCACGTGTTTCCGGAGAAGTTTTGTTATAGTGATGTTCTCCGACTTGCATGGTTTACCGGAGAAATTTAGTCGCGAAAGGTTATTATTTTAATCAAGCGGTCCACCTATCAATTAACATCAATGTACGCATCATGCATGGTGAAATTTGAACTGACACGGTGCCCACGTTTTTACATAAAGATCAAGTCATGGTCCAGGCTATGGGGATCGGGCTGAGTGGCTGACAAGGAAAGGGAACAACTTCTAGCTCACAAAATCAAGCTGAAAAGATACAAAAGCTCCAAGTACCTCCGTCCCCAGCCCACTGCCTCTTCTCTATTTATTCGTGGTCGTGGCTTTCCTCATCCCCACCCCGCATTCCCTCCTCTCATTCCCTCAGCTCAGCATACACAAGCAATGGCCACCAGATTCCTGCTTCCTCTCTTCACCCTCCTCCTCTTCTTTACATCAATTCAGATCTCCTTCGGAGGATCACTGGCCACACCCACAAACCCCGCCGAAGCTTCTGCTTCTCTTGAGGAAGACCTACCGTTCCAGCCAACAGCCAGCATCCGCTCCCTTTTCTACAACGCCAGGATCATGCAGGCCTACTTCGTAATCCAAAGATTCAAGCGCACCGTCACCGCCGACCCCTTCAACGTCACCAAGACGTGGCGCGGCCCCGACGTCTGCCGCCACAACACCACCACCAGATACCTCGGCTTCTACTGCGACTACCTTCCCGGCAGCCGTCGCAGCGACCCCAACGCCCTTACCGTCGCCGCCGTCGACTTCAACACCTTCCACATCTCCGCCCCCACCGCCGCCGTCCTCATCCAAAACCTCCCTGACCTCGCTTTCTTCCACGCCAACTCCAACAAGTTCGGCGGCAACCTCAACGTCGACTTCACCAAGCTCCCCTACTTCTATGAGCTCGACGTCAGCAACAACATTGTGGCCACCCCCTTCCCCACCTCCGTCTTCAACATCCCCAGCACCACCTTCCTCGACCTTCGTTACAACTCCTTCTCCGGCGGGCTTCCGCCTCGCCTATTCACCTCCTTCAACCAGATCGAAGTCATCTTCCTCAACAACAATGGCTTCAACCAGCCCATCCCCCGCAACCTGGGCCGGTCCCGAGTCCAATACCTCACCTTCGCCAACAACAACTTCAACGGCAGCATCCCACCCAGCATTCGCTTCGCCGGCAGAACGCTCATCGAAGTTCTTTTCCTCAACAACTCGCTGTCGGGCTGCATCCCTTACGAGATTGGGTACTTGAACCATGCTCAGGTTTTCGACGCGAGCCGCAACAGGCTGACGGGTCCCTTGCCCTCGTCCATCAGGTGCATGCAGAGCATGCAGCAGCTCAGCTTCGCCCACAACTTGCTGTACGGGCAGATCCCAGACGTAGTGTGCCTGCTGACGGGGCTGACGTCCTTCTCCCTCGCCAACAACTACTTCACCTCCGTCGGGCCAAACTGCCGGGCCCTGATCAACAGGGGAGTGCTGGACGTGAGCAACAACTGCATTCTGGGGCGGACGGACCAGCGTCCCCCCGCCGAGTGCAACGCCTTCTACTCGGGACGACTGGCGTGCTCAAATCCGCCCAATGCTAATACCATCCCCTGCAGGCGGACCACAACTTCTACTAGTATTGCTGCTGCTGCTGCTGATGAAGCTGCTCTGGCGCCGTCGTCGTCTTCGGAAGCTGGTCTGGCCCCCGCACCTGCTCCTTCCAGGACCTATGCGGCCCTCTCGCAACACCGTCGCGTGGATAGGCATGGGTAGTAGCAGGGTTCATTTGGAGAACTTACTTTACGTACGTATTGTCGATGCATGGATGCATGTGCTGCTTACCATCCATCGCAGGTTTCAGTGGTTCGACGTGAGATGGCAGAATACCTTTTCCGCTTCGGTTGATGGGACGGGTACAATAATTGGAAAGTTGGTGTGGTTTGTGTGCACGTGTTTTTCCGCACGTTTTTCGGTTATTTAGCATTAAAGAGGGATTTTAATTACCTTTGGTTTCCGTCATTAATAGTTTGTTTGCGACATAAAAGAGAGATTGCAATCGGTTGTGCACATCTTGTGCTTCTTTATTTCCTTTGCCACGTGGGCTCCCTTCATTAGGATACTTTTGGTCCACGGAGGCACGGACTGAGGTGAATGAAATTTTTAAAGACGCGAGAGCAACCTAAAATGGAGACCGTATCTCCCGCACAAATATATATGTATCATGAACAGCTGCACAAAAATTAACCGTTCATTTGGCTAATAGGCTATACGTATACTTAAATATATTTATATTTTATATAATCATTTATTCATATATAAATTTTATAGCAAATGATTTACATATTGAAAAAATAATTTTAAAGTTGTTATTTATATTAAAATATTTTATTACGTTGAATTTGTACTATTTTAGATAGAATCTACACATATCCAATTGACATAAAAATGATGTGATAATAGAATATATAATTCTAAATACTACGGGTAGAGTAGATTATACTTTTATGATTGTATTAGACCCATTTTGGGATAATTGTACCGTAATTGTAGTGCAGTAAAGTTGCATTTGAATATTTCTCACACACACACGAGAACTTTTCCTATGCAATGAAGCTACACTATAGTTAGATGTTCATTTGGCCCAAAATGGACCTTACGTATAGTTAAAAGTATTAATACTTTATACAATCATTTATCCATATACTTAAAAATATTAATACTTTATACAAACATTTATCTATATACTTAAAAGTATCTTTTACGGCCGGGCGCATGGGGGGCCTAGCCCAAAAATCATATTTTTTATGTTTTATAAACAAGTAAAGTTTGGTGTATTAAATTTATAAACTAAGGATTACAAAATTTAGATGTTTTAAAGTATTTTTTTGGATTTTTAAACACAGAGAAATTTTTGTAATTTCTAGTCTTGGAAAATTTATGGAAATATTACTATGTTTTAAAATAAAAAATACTTGAAAACATCCAAAAATTGTAAAACTTAGTTTATAGATTTCATACACATAATGTTACTTATCCACTAAAAAAACCAAAAAAATAAAATATATGTTTTTGGGTTAGGTGCGTGGCTGCCCCCATGTGCCTAGCTGCAAATGATCAGACATTCATAAAATGATACCAGTGAAATGAGACTAACTAACACCCTTATGAGAAAAAGAAATAACGAAGAATAATCTTATTAGCCCAAACTAAACAAATGTCTTGCTCAACACAATTCAAAAAATCTATTTATAATAATTTTTTTAAAAACTTTTTTTCTTCATACACTTATTTATCTATATATATTTCACATATAAACCAAGTTAATTTTTATCATTTTTGGATATGTGTATATATTTTTTTAGATTTTTAAATATAGGGGTATTGTAAATACATACATATAGATTTTTAAAAATCTCAAATATATATATATACACATATCCAAAAATAGAAAAACTTAATTTATATGTTAAATATACTTAGATAAACAAGTCGTATGAAAAAAAGCAAAAATAATTGTTATAAATAAGTTTTTTAATGTGAGCTAATCGAAACATTTACTTAGTCGGGTTAATAGGATCATTTCTTAAAATAATTAAAATATATAAAAATAAGATATTAAATAGTTAATTAAGTATTAAATTAATTTTTGAAAATTATGTAAAGAGCCACCAATGGAACATATCGAACGGAGCTTTAGTTAATTATTTCCACTACTTCTACTCCCAATGAAGATGGATGCTTGCACTAATGTAAAATACTTGCTCCCTGTGCTTACCTTTTACATCAAAATTTTAGCTTTATGTGCCCCTAACACGAAATGTAGCCAAAGTAAATATTGCTTATACAAAACAAAGCTAGCCAAATTACACCATAATTACGGTGCAGTCCGCTTCAAAATGGGCCCATATAAATAACATATTTTAGATGATTTAGATATTGAAAATATTATTTTAAAATTGATATTTATGTTAAACTATTTTATTACATTGATTTTATATCATTTTAAGGCAGGGCATTTATATATGCTAGATTCAGATGAAAATTGGTGCGTCAATAAAATAAATAATTCTAAATATAGATGGTATATTAGATTTTAATTTTAATATATGATGGGCTCATTTTGCAACAGACTGCACCATAATTATTATGTAGTCTGTTTGCACTTAATTATTTTTCATATATATATATATATATATGAAATACATTTATGTGCATTTGCCGACACCATAACTTACGACGCATTTGGCCCAATACTTTATACAATCATTTATCCATATATAAATTATATACGAAATAGTTTGCATATTGAAAAAATTACTTGAAAGTTATTATTTATATCAAACTATTTTATTATGTTGAATTTATATCATTTTTAGATGAAGTCCATACATATATCAAATTAGGATGAAAATTGATATGATAATATAATACATAACCAGCACCTGAATATATATATATTTACGTGTAGCGCAACTACACCATAATAGCAGTGCAATTGCATCAAAAGGGGCCCCACATGATCATAAAATGATAATCATTTATCTATATATAAATTTTATAGCAAATGGTTTACATATTGAAAAAAATTACTTTAAAATTGTTATTTACATCGAACTATTTTATTACATTGAATTTGTACCTTTTCCAGATGATGTCTATATATATATCCGATTGGGATAAAAATTAGTATGATAATAGAATACATAATTCTAAATATAATGAGTAGAGTAAATTATAATTTTATGATTATATGAAGCCTATTTTGAGATAACTGCAATGTAATTATGATGCAATGAAATTGCATTTGAATATTTTTCTCTCTCTGGAATATTTCTCTCTCTCTCTCTCTATATATATATATATATATGTATAAACCTATTCAGTGCAATTAGCACAAAATGGGTCGAACATATACTTAAATATGTTGATATTTTATGCAATTATTTATTTATATATAAATTATATTTAAGATAGTTTATATGTTGAAAAATAACTTTAAAGTTGTCATTTACTTTAAACTATTTTATTACATTGACTTTTTACCATTTTCAGATGGGGTTCATAAGCATATTCAATTTGGATAAAAATCGGTATATTAATAAAGTAAATAATTTTAAATATAATGAGTAGAGTAGATTATAATTTTATAATCATGTAAGGTCATTTTGAGCCAACTGCCCTGGAATATTATCTTTATATAACTATATTAATTTTTGCTTTCGAAGCCAACTAAATAATTATAACTTCATTAACTCGAAAGTAACCAAATTTTAAAAATTTTCGTTGCGTATAACATTTTGAAAGTTAATAGTACCTTTAGTACCAATGGATAAAATGAGTAAAAAATCATAAGAAAAATAAAAAATTAATGTAACGGGATAGAGTGATAATTAGAAATAAAAGAATAATTATTAAAAATAAAGAGAATAAAGATAAATAAATAAAATAATTCTATAAAAATATAAAATAATAATTGAAAATGTTAAGTAATATATTAAGCAGTTAAGATGTCACATTAAAAAGCCACGAATAACGAAAAGAATTTTTTCTAACTTTTCCTTAATGCCTTTCAGATCCTAATTAATAGATGAACGAAGAGATGATTTTTTAATTTTTTTTTCTTACTGCCACTAAGGTCCTAAATGTAATATATCTAATTTATCAATGTGCATTTTCTGCAAATATTAGTTAGATTTTGTGATGAAAATATATTTAGTTGGATTTGGTTGCAAATAATACAGAATGTTTGTAGCTCATAAGAACTTTCCTTGTGGTGGGCCCCGTAATGATTGAGCTGCGTGGTGGAATGATTTCTTCAGAGTATTCTAAGTAAGGTGCCTGGCCTAATGATTGAGCTGCATACTTTTAAGAAAATTCCAAGCAGGCTACAAATTGAGATGACATGGAGACTGCTTCCCCTTTATACTTCTGCGACAGTGCAGGTTTTTTTTTTTTTTTCTTTAAAATTTATTATTATTATTATTGAGCATGTTTCTAGGGTCAACTGAATAAAGGAAATGCTATGAGGTGGCCTCGCATTATATATGCTCCAAAGCAAGGTTCGAGAGTGCCACTTATGCGTTCCATATGCTAGGTTTTTAGATTATTTTACATAGGTTGTAGAAATGATATAAGTATACTTATGAGGAAAAGTTTTATCTCTTATAATAGTTTTTGGGGTAAAAAAAAAAAAAAAAAAAAAAAACCACGAACATCATTAATTGGTATCAGTGCAAAGTTTTAGGGATGTCATTTTTTAACACGACGGGCTTTCTACCACTTAATGATGTCACCGCATTTATATTTTATTTTGCATACCCATCTGCTTCTGATTGCAAATGTTCTTGCAGAAAGGATGGTAATTAATCATGTATTATTTACTTCAAGGGCCCTTATCTCATTTTCCATTGCCCTTTATTACTTAGATTTTTTCATCGCCACAGAGAACGATGCGGGGTTCATGATAAGTGGATAATGTCGGATAAAATAGTAAGTCGAGAAGGACTAAACTTATATATAATCTGAAAGAGGATAAGTAATTATTACTTGTGAGAATGTGAAATATATAATCTGAAAGAGGATAAGTAATTATTACTTGTGAGAGGCGTTGATGAAAATTTGTCAGCAAGAAGCTGACGATGTTGATTGAGATGAACGAATGCTTTCATGAACAATTGACACTTGTAACTTTTTTTTAAAAAGTTTCTGGTAAAGATAAATGTAAAATAATAATTCAAATAGGAAGTGCGGACTCCCCACCGATGGGCAAAATGTAAGATGATAGTTCAGATCTAAGGCTTATAAATTGCAGAACTTTTGGAAACGTACTCCAAATAGAATATTTTAAGGTAAGCGAACGTTTTGGATCATCGAAATTGAAGTTGCAAATTAGACCATAGATGAGATGCATGGGACCATAATTCGATGCTAATGGACGGAAAAGTGAGAAGTTACCACAAATAAAGTGGATGCTTCATAGTTTTTTTTTTTTTTTTTTTTTTGTTAAAAAAACGTAGATGCTTCATAATAACGGCTGATTTTGATTCGAAATAAAGAAAAGATGCAGCGTTTTGAAGGATTGAAGAAGCGAATCATTAAAATCTATATTCCTTACACGATGGATGGATGGGATGGGATTGTTATTTGGGTAATTATTGGGTACCATGATAAAGAGGTGCATGGAAACTTATACATCGCACTGCATGAGAAGGTAAAAAAGCAAACATTCTCGATAAGCGGGGACGGTTTATAAAAGTTATATGTTTTTACCTTTAAAACTAATGGAAGGAGAATATGCAGAAAATTTGAAAATTTTAATATTGTTGAATCATACACAATGAGCATACTAAACGGTTCCGATTCTAAGATAAAAATAAGAAATATGAGAAGCTATTAGGAGCATAAACATGACTGGAGAAGAGAGCACATACCTCCGTAAAAAACCAGGGGCTCATCGTCGGTGGAACAGCAACAAAAAAATGCCCTGCATTAGCAAAGCAGTGGAGTGCAGAAATGGAAAACATCCCACCTTCCGGCAGCAATAAAAAGGGGCTGTCTGTCTGTTGAAGACAGCAACTGATTTCCGGCAGAGAGAGGAATTGCGAATTGCTGTCTGTGCTGGCTTTCTCGTCCGTATCACACGTTCATTGACTACTGCAAGATTCATGTCCTCGTCATCCACGAGTAATTATGGCTTTTATTTTTATTTTTTCATCACAATATTATATTTATGATTTCGCTTAAGGATGGTTGAAATGTCGGTGATTCCGTGATTAATTAAGAGTTGTTATAAAATCATAAATTAATCTTTATTTCATTTACCCATTGCATGGCAAAACCCTATATATCCCTCTCAAGCTTTTATACAATTTATTCATGTCATTTTTTGGTCTATTAACCAAATGATAAGAAAAAAAATTGTCTTTTGGTTTACTAAACTCACCCAAAATTTCTGTATTAACCAGTGCAGTATTGTGGGACCAATCACACTTTTTTTTTTATGGAGACCAATCACACTTTTGATTTGTGGGCACTCCAGTCTTTTATATATTATACAGTAGTTCTTCTATTAGTATGTATTTACAACTATCTTAATATGTATTACAATGTAATCCTAACACATTCTTACAATTCACAAAAGGCGGACAAAAAGCTTTATATCAATTGTGGGGTAACAAAACCCTCCACCAAATAAATAAGGAGACGAAAGCTCCTATAAAGTTGCGTTTAAGAAAAGTTAACCTAAGGACCTGCAACATCCGGGAATGTAGCTTTTACCAACTTGCTATTGCTTGATTGTTATATTATATTGTATTGGACATTTTCTATTTACATATATTTTGCTAACTAATAATTGTTTAATTAATACACATGTTTGACTTTGACTATTTTGCGTGATCTAAAAACTTTACCTAAAAAATTTAATGCTTGCAATTTCATTATTTAACTTCTACGTTATACTTTTTATTTTTATTTGCATAGTTAATCCTGAACTCTTCTTCTATACCTTTTATTTTTTCATGTTTAATTTCTGCATCCACATCATATTTGTTTCCGGTATTACATAAGCACGCCTATTTCTTATTCTTACTCTCCTCCTCCTCTCTTTTCCTTTCTCCTTCTATCCACATTTCCCATTTCACGTTTACTTTTTGCAATTGGACCACACTTATATTCTTTCCATAATATAAACTTTTTGTGTTTGTGTAGGCCCATTAACAGGGCTATTTCAGTGTCACCAAAATAGGCGCTGCATAAAGCTTATGTATGGGTTGATGATTTTTAGCGAAAGGAAATACTGTTTCACGAAAATCAATATCCCTGCTTGTAAAAATTTTATGTGCGGTTAAATCATATAACCGACATGCCTTCCGACCTTAGGATATCCAACCAAAATATTTCACCGAGCTCGTGGTCCAAATCTGTCTTGTTGTAAAGTAATGACGGGCAGATGCAAAGCATAAACCACCGATTACTTTTAAATGAAAGATTTAATCATTGAAGTTGGCCAAAATAAGAAAACAAAACTAAAGACTAATGGTATTAGTAACACGTAAGGGGATTGCTAACTCTCTTTGGATGGAGCTGTCAACCATACTTCTGGGCGTCATATGGAGCAAAGAGCTGGGAATGGAGAATTAATGTGGTTGTGGATGTGGCAATCAATAAGCTGGCTAAATGGTGATAAGTATGCTCTGTCCAGCTTGCAACTCATCATTGATGATATTATGGGTTACGCATCATGCTTTGATAGGATCTCCTTCTCCCTTATTCTTGGCACATAGGCTTACCGAGCTCGTATAGTGCATTTTTGAGGAAGACTACTGCTGGTGGGGGATTCCCCTTTTATGTCTGAAAAAAAACATCTTTCTAAGGATTTATCCTTGTTGAATGATAATGCTGGTTCTTCCTCCTCCCCGGAGGATCCATCTGGTGGATGATTCCTGAGGGGGGAAGGAGACACTTTTATCTTAAAAAAGAAAAAAAGAAAAAAGGAAAGGGTATGAACTTATATTTATACACTTCCAATATTAATTATTTATCTTTATTATTATTATCTTCTTATTTTCAATAGTTATAATCTGAATATATATTAAGACTTTATTCACTCTGAAGTTTACTCCGTCTTATTCCTTATTCATATTTTCTTCTCATTACAATTCCATCCGCCAACGTCGTACCGTGGAGATGGATAGTGCGTGCATGGCGAACTGCTTGCTGCTGCTCAACGTGTCATGAAAGCTACATGGGCTTAGCTTTCTCATCTTGCGATGTCCCTGCTTATACTCTTTGGATGATGGGGTTGGGCCGCGTTGCCTGGCTAACCCCAAAGTCCAAACGAGTTCAAGGCATGTAGCATTGAACTGAACCCATGGAGCCGTGTTTAGCAGTATGATTTTTGGGTTTCCATCAGTTGCCATTTAACGCATAAATCTTATTCAATCTACCTCCTCCAATTGCCCCTTCCAATTTTCAGGCATGTGAAATAAAAAATGGGAATCGTTTTTGCACACAGAACTTAAAATCAAAAGTTACGGGGTATATGCATGCAAAAAGAGAAAAAAAAAAAAAGTTACAGGTTATAAATTGCAAAATTTGAAAACCTTGATGGTCGTTTGCAAACGTCCTTTACTTTTATTTTATTTTATTTTATTTTTGATGAAATCCCATATTTTTATTTTGCATTTGATATGAATAGACTAAATTCCACTACAAAAAGAATCGAAATTTTGGGTTTTTAAAAATCCAATTATCAACTTCGCTTCGACCAGCAGAACCCAATTCGATTTTCTTAAGGTTAGGTGTATTGGGCAGTTGTTAATTCGGACTCAACCTTCAGGGCAAGATACCTAATTTTCGGAATGACAATTTTGGATGGAAAAAAATATTTTGGTGGCTAAAATATTTTTACGAAAATGTTTTGCCGCATTTATAAAAGGACTTAATAAACGCTTTACAACCAAAGTTTCATTTGTTTGCAAAATATTTAGTAAAGACAATATGGCCAGCGTTGCGTTGGGGCGGCTGGTAACGTCGTGTGCCGCGCTTGTGCGCGGATCTGGTGTCGTGCAACATTTTTATTGTAGCAATGTCTTCATTATTTTTAATCTTCCCCCGTAACCGGGTTTACTAATTTCCCTGTAAGATGGGTTATTTATAAAAAAATTATTAAATAATTACAAAAAATACTTGATTATAACATCAGTCGTCACAGTATATGCCAGCCAATAAAAATAAAAAAAAAGTAAAGATAACATCTGTATCCAGGTCCCAGCTCATCATGTCCTTAAGCAAAGAAACGCAGTGGCACATGCTCTTGTTGAATCACTTTCTGTTTCTTCTGTCGATCAACAAGTGTGGTGGGGCACTCCCAAGTCATTCAAGAAAAAATTTGTATAGACAATTTTTTAGAATTGAATCTCGGTTTTTCCTATCCCTCATCCCTAATAAACTCCTAGGGATGTGAGATAGGCTGTTTCCTTTCATAAAAAAAAAAATCTAAGTGGTGATCAAACCTGTGGTTTGACCGGTTTCCTTGAACACGGATTAAGCCTTTGACTAAACTGCTTTGGACCGTTAATTTATTATTTTATAAAATTATTTTATTTATATTTTAGATCTATTTCAGTGATTTTGATTTGAATTTTATATCTTAAAATGATTTTAAACTTCATAAATGAATTAGATATTTCATTTTAATTAAAATATATGATGATTGTTCATCAAAAATATATATATCATGATTATTTATAAATATACACAATATTTCGTATACAACCACCTATCAAATGACCTTTTTTATTTTTTTGAGTGCGGGCCGGATTTACACATATCTAGATAAATTTTTTCTTTTGGTTTTATACATATCCAGATAATTGAATTGAAGACAAAGACAGAGAACCAAACGCATTATCAAATGGGTGGCTCAAAAATCGAATGCCTTGGCATTCAAAGCGAATTGTACTAAATGGGCTAGATCGAGGTAGAAACCAACATATATATAAACCAAATAGAACTTGTTTGATCCATATGTGCATGTTACCTTCAAACAGGCATGTACAAAGGAATATTAGTCTGCTACTGCTAGCTTGCCAGCCCGGTTTGGTTTGGTGGTGGCCAGATTACTTTTTCATCATGTGCAGGAAAGTGGACCAGCGCTGGCTCTTATGCAAGACGTTTTCAGGTAATGCAAGGAGAGTTGCATTTTTTTGAGCCATGCAAACCTTTGGCATTTATGTTCAGGGAACTGACATGGCAATGCATTCCTTTGATATTTAAGATTACCTTGTGGCTAGGGAACTTCAGTTCATTAATATGTAGCTGTTTCGATCTTCTAGTAAATGACCCGTGAAATCGGTTGGCATGCTCTCATCATCAGCCGAAAAGGAATGATACAAATAAATAAATAAAATAAAATAGTGCGGGAAAGAATTATTTCCCATCCCATCTTCCCTCCAGTAGTTGATTCGTAAGAGCTTTGTTCTGATATTTATGCTCGTATATGACGGCTTAAATGACATTTTAGGATGGAAACTGCTTTCCCACCTCTGTCAACATGACCATCCAAAAATTTTGGTATTTTATTTTTATTTTAAAAATCTTGTAAGATACATTATTTAAAATACAATTTAAGCTCTTTAGAGTGAAAATCATACAAATCAAAAAGCGGTCATTTAAAAACTATGATAGAAGAATGTTAATATTATATATGTTTTTAGATTATAAGTATATACTGTCTTAAATAAGATTATATAATTGGATATGTTAATATACACATATTTTATCTAGATAAATCTAAAAAAGCATTTTTATATGAATAAAAGTATTGTGTATTATTTTATATGCTAAATATATAATTTAAAATTTTTCTTACTAATTTAAGATCGTACTAATATTTTTATTACGAAAGTCTAAATTGTTTTTTAAGTAGCATATACGGTTAAATATTTAAAAATAAAACTATGATTTTAATTTTTTGGACGGTTCCCGACCAGTTCCCGCAAAGCCGTTCCCTGACTAGCTGCGATGGAATGTAGCTAGTTTAAGATGTCAAACCGTTTCTGATCTGATTGAATTGATTGACCTTGATCATTGGTGTGAATTATTAAATCGTTCTGAAGAGTCACATGGTTTAAATCGTGCAACCAAAAGTACATTTAATGCAACAATTAAAATTTTGGGTGCGAAAAACTGACCACACATGCCACATTTTCTTATTGTGATACATGATTATATAACACTTGATTCAATTCTAATTTTCCTAATTCAACAGGTGTACAACGTTTTGTAAACTATACAGGTATATTTAACTTTTGTTTTGAAAAAAAAAAACCAAAAACATAATAAGGGAATTTCTGGCTCGGTTGATAAAGGAAAGATCGTCTCAAAATTAAAAGAAAGGTACGAACCAATAAAAATGAAATGTACGAAAATGAAATTTACGTACTATAAGAACTCGAGGCCTTGACCATCTTTGCCACTTATATCACACATTTATTCATTGTCAATCCATTGAATGGAATGAGACACGTTTAGAAGGGAAGTGGATGAATTGTAGTGGGAGTTGAGAAGTTACTCTAGAAATGGAACTTATTGCTCTGTATTACAAAATTATTTTGAAAATGAAAAATCACATCTTGGTATATTAGGAATTAGGATTTTGATCATCTGATCATGTTAATGGATCATGTTATCTGTATACCTCTCCACAACACATTAATTGCAAGCCTCAAGTTAGAGCAGAAGAAGAAGAAGAAGGGGAAAAAAAGCACGCCTCAGCAAAATCCATAACCCATTAATTGCAAGTGTGCTCTTGTGAGAATATCATTGCCGACGACCGCGCCGCGTCCATTGCCGAGGAGCCAAGCGTGCGTCCGTACGTACGTTGATGGGCACGGATGGAAGCAGCAGTTGCACACTTGGACCGTGCATGCATCTGTTTCTGCGATTCTGCATTCGGGATGCGTCTGCCAAGCGCGGAAATCCCGCTTACGGTATTGCTGGTATATCTCCGAAGTTTGTACATGTAGAGTATGTCGGAGAAGTAATAAAATTTTGGAATGAATTTTTTTTTTTTTTCTCGAAATGAAATAAGTGATATGTTATGTAGGGGTAAGATGAAAAGTAAAAACAATAAATTTAAAATAAGTAGATTAGTTGTATAGGTAGTACAGAATGGATTAAAAAGAATGATAATTGTTTAAGAAAGTATAAATAAATAATTTTAAAAAATATAGTAGCACTTGAGAATGAAAAGTTTTAGCTAAAATTTTTTTATTGAATTCAAACACACCTCTAATGTTTTAAAATTTGAACGATAATTATTTTTATGTTCGGTTCAGGTTGGATGGATTACAACCACAGGCTCAAACCATTTTAAATATAACAACATTAAAATATATAATTTAATTAATTAATTTATATTTACGCATTAGGGCTAGGATTGAAATATATACTTGGATTGAATTGTAAAATAAAAAAATAAAAAATACCCTTTTATGATTAACCCCACCAATCCAAAACCAGAAGAATAGTTTAGCTCATTGATTTATTTATGCATAGCTTTTTTCATTAGGTTAATTCGTTAGCTAGAAAAGTAATAATTTATAATTGGAACTCTAAATGGTAATTTGAGGCCAGTATTTAGGCATTAGAAGAGGCAGTTTCATGTTATAAGTTAAGTGCTTTATCCAAGAGGAGTGATTTTGCCTACATATTATGAGATTTGATGAAAACTTGGGTAAATATAATTAGTAGACATTGATCTGGAAAGTGATTCTTTTCTCTGCCCTAACTAGGAGATTTCATTTTTCATGCATGTTTTAGGATTAGGAAATGCGGTTGCGCATAGTTTGGCATGTTGTGCTGCATCGAATCTGGAGAGATGCTCAACGTGGTGGGGATGCCCGTCTAAATTCATTGTCAATTGGCTATTCTTAGATGTTTTTGCTCTTTAGACGCAAAAATGATTTCATCAAAAGAAACTTAGGGACACAATCAAAAGTGCAAAATCTATAGTACTAGAGGTTTCTATGCACAAAACCTTTCTTTTAAAGGAAGGCCTTTGGTATTATGAAAAAAAGGGAAGGCCTTTGACGTTTATCTTCCCATGAATCCCATCTTCACACAGTTAATTTTGAAAATTTTCCCAAAATTTTTTGAAGTTTCTACAATCAAGATCATACCTGGTACACCCAGCATATGTCCAAGAACTTTACCAACGGCCTATACCCATGTTGAAGTGCATCTTCGATAATTAGTGTACTTTATGCATGTTAGTAATAAAATTCTTGAAAAATAGTACGGCATTAGTAACACACGACAACCTACCCTTAGAACCGATGTTCATGACGACGACGACTTGTTGTACCGAACACTACAAGCACATGTATATAGGTCAGATGAGACTTGGGTACGTAACATGAATTAATAGGAGAAGAAAAAATAATAAATGGACTTAGTCCTGCTCTTGTATGTTAAATGAGACCTTTCCATAATAAAATAACTAACTTCTATAAATATATAGTCCATTTACACTTCAAAACTCTAATTAATATTAAATTTATGTCCCCCATATATAACATGGTGGAAAATAAATTAAGTTGTCTCACGCACTACGAAAAAATTGATTTTTGAAAACCTTTATATATTAGCAAATAAAGCGTCTTTATTTGCCAGAAAAAATATGGAAGAAAAATTCTCCTGCTCACAATAATACTTTCATAGGATATGAAAATTTTCATTGCTAATGAAAATTCTTTTACAGCCAAACATCATAATAAATTTTATTTGTGTGGCTAATCTCTTAGTCACATGTATCATATACTTGACTACATTAGATGTGTTTTGACTACAATTGATTATTTAGCTATTAATAATTGGTTCTTTTCAAGTTTAACATTTAGTTAAATGTAACCATTTTATCAAATGAGGTCAAAATCAATATTTAATGCAACTATCAAACTTTATATGCAAACGATAATGAAACTTTGGCAGGGAGATTTGTAAATGCATAGTTTGATTATAATTATAAATATATTCACATAATTTAAAAAATTGCAAACAATCTTATATAATTTAACCATAATTATAAATATATTTACATTGTTATGACGCCGTTATTACACTATCACAACATGGTTATATTTATAAAAATATGTAAACTACATAAATATATTTGTAATTTTAAAAATTAAGTGGGTATATTAGGTTTTTGCAAGTACACCCACATAGTTAACATACTTTTACAAATATATCAACACTATGATGATGCAATAATGATGTGACATATTTCTAAAAATATACAAACTATGTAAGCATATTTGTAATTTTAAAAATTAAGTGAGTATATTTAGTTTTTGTAAATATACTTACGTAGTTTGTATATTTTTGTAAATATAGTTATGCCGTGACAATGCAGTAATGACGTCAAAACGGTCATTACTATTTGCGTAGTAATGGTCAAATTATATGGGTATATTTACAAATTATTATAAGATTAATACAAAACTTAGCTGCATGTGGCACCACATGCACCCAAATTTGTCAGCAGAAAAGTTGCCACATATAATAAATTTTGATGTGATGCAAATTTATGCTCACTTCTCACTGGTTGCTATATTGCAAAGCCGCCAACTATTCTCAACTAAATTTTAATTTTTTACAAAAAAAATTTTAGTTATTAAAAAATCATAATTAGTTATAATGAAGAAAAACAGAACCACTTGTAGGCTGAGGTGCCGGGGGAGTTTAATTATACCGTATACACCCCAGTTGGGTCCTTACGCTGGATGGGACATTGCCTCCAAGTTGCATGCAATGCTCATTTAGATAAAGCATTCGGTATCAAAATAATGTTAATTCTACGTCCACACAGCTAACACGCGTGGTAGGAAGGACGTTCTTTTTTTAAAATTATTGTTATTAGTTTTAAATACCTTCTTAATTACTCTTGCGCTAATTGACCCGGTACAATCAAGAAGAGGAGTGTTTGTCTTTCATTTACTGAGGAGTTTTGTGTTTAGGAGTGTAATTTCCTACTATTTAAAATTTAAAAAGTCCCTTTTAAAATATATTTTTTAGATAAGTTGTAAATGTAATAATAAAAAATTAAAAAAAAATCAACTGCAGAGCGAATCATTAAAACCGGCAAAAGATTACCAGAATCAAATAGTCTAATACATGTTGAAATTTGATAGCTAGCTTGAGTAATGGCTATTGATTACATTAGCTAGCTAGCTGTCTTTAGGGCACGAATGGAATGTGATGTGAATAACTGGGACTTGGGAAAATTATCCTATGTGGTTGCATGCATGGTGCAAAGATGCACGTACAAATGGTTCGATGTAATTAGGTTACACAAAAGTGATTGTATATAACCTTTCCTTCAATTTTTAAAAGTATTGATGATTGATGTAAGATTAAATTCATTCATTGTATTTAATATTACTCGTTTAGCTAGGAGACCAAGTTTCATCCAAATCGAGAGACACATTTGCTCAAAAATATATATTCATGTGTAAATTATGAAAAACGCTTAGATTCATTCACACACGTATTAAAATATAATAATACTTTATAACATCATTTATCTAAATAGTAATAATATTTTTGATGATTTAGATATTAAAAATATTATTTTAAAATTGATATTTTAATATTAAACTATTTTATTAAGTTTATATTTTTCATTGACTACCAAGATATTAAAAATGAAAAAGATTACATAAAAAAGACATTTCATCCTTTATAAAAAAAAAAAGATTTCATTTAAGCGAGTCCGCGTGTGTAAATATGGATAATGCAAAACAATCATAGTATTTGCAATCCAACACAACGGGTTGAGCTCAAACCCGGCCTGCCAAACCCAATTTTGAACAATGTTGAAACTTGATTTTTCATCACCCGAGCCCGAAAAACTCAAACCCGAGAAACCCGATTTATAAATATGATAAGATTAGGCTTCAAGTAAGCCCAAGCACGATTTCCCATTTTATATTTATTATAAAATATATTATATACATACTATTTACACAATATTTTTTTATATTCTACATATTTTATGTTAGTAAATCTATATTTGAATATATATATATATTTGGCATATTGTAATTTATTATAAATAAAGTATATTATTTTATTTATATTTATCTTTTATTTTTATAATTTACTTTTACACTTATTAATTTTTTTCCTTTATCTTAGTTTTGATGTTAAATTTTTTCTAGAAATATTCTTTATATTATTATTTTTTAAAAAATATGTAGTTTGATTATATATTATTATGTTTACTTACATGATTTATTATTAGTATTTATTCATATAAAATTCTAAACTTATTTTTTTTTAATAAAATGTAAATTCATCAGCACAAATTTCTATTTGAAACTCAACCCGAATCCAATTTTCAAAAATGCGATTAGAGTTTAGGTTTTACAAATAGAGTTAATATTAGGGTGAGGATTGATGTTTTACAAATAAGATTACAATTAGGGTAGAAATGAACTCAAATTTCATGAGCCCAAGTTCTACCCCTCCACACAAGTCACCAATTTTGAATTTGAACCAATCAATGAATTAGGCCTACCAACAACAGCCAGAACTGCAAGACGGGTGTTCCAAAGATCTCGGATAGGCTTAACATGGTAAACAGCGGCCGTAGGTGATAGATGTGGGCCAACGCCCATCGCCACTTGGAAGTTAGAAATCGGTAAAAGAAAAGAATAGTCTGCTGCACGGAAACAAGAGGACAAGTCACCCAATGGAAATAATTCGTGATGGACGCATGCGCTGGATGCACTGTTTGCTCGTGACCGTCCTCCTACTTATACTCCTAATTCAACTACACTCCCCCATCGCATCCCATCCCATCCCATCTATTCTATTCTATTCTATTCTATTCTATTCCTCTCTCCCCTCCTCCTCCTACTCCTCCGCCTCCTCTCCTCCTTCCTATTCCATTCCACCGTACCTAACTCCACCTGCAAATGGCCTGCAAATTCCTACTGCTCGTCGTCATTCTGCCCCTCTCCTTCTTCACAAACGCCCAAAGCAGAGAAACTCTAGAAATCGGCGGTGGCGGCATCGGCATTGGCATCGGCATTGGCGGCGGTAATGGTGGTTGCGGCGAGTGCAGTCCAATGCCGCCGCCTCCACCACTAGTCCCGTGTCCACCACCTCCAAGTCCCCCGCCACCCCCGCCTCCGCCTCCCCCTCCGCCTCCACCTCCACCTCCGCCTCGGCCTCGGCCTCCGCCTCCGCCTCCGCCTCCATCCCCACGCCCACGCCCACGCCCAAGCCCACGCCCACGCCCACGCCCACGCCCACGCCCACGCCCACGCCCACCGCCTCAGCCTGAATTTTACAACAAGAGGATCGAGAGGGCATACAAAGTGATCCAAGCATTCAAGAACAATATTACATCGGACGAAATGGGTATCACCAAAACGTGGGTGGGGAAGGACGTATGTAACGTGAACAAGTCCAAGCGGAGAAAGTACCTGGGCTTCTACTGCGACAAGGCCCCCGACAAGCACCCGTCAGACCGCGAAGCGCTCGCCGTGGCCGCCGTCGACTTCAACGGCTACAAGCTCGGCGCCAAAGGCGTGGAGGGTTTCGTGGAGGGCCTCACCGACATCGCCTTCTTCCACGCCAACTCCAACAAATTCAATGGCTCTCTCAACATCAACTTCACCAAGTTGCCCTTCTTCTACGAGCTCGACCTCAGCAGCAACAACTTCGTCGGCTCCTTCCCCAAAACCGTCCTCACGCTCAATCTCACCTTCCTCGACCTCCGCTTCAACAGCTTCTCCGGCTCCGTTCCCCCGCAAGTTTTCCAAACCTACAAGTACGTCGAGGTCATCTTCCTTAACAACAACGCCTTCTCCCAGTCCATCCCCGACACCGTCGGCGACACTCCCGCCCAGTACCTCACCTTCGCCAACAACCGGTTCACCGGCGGAATCCCCCGCAGCATCAAATTCCTCGGCGACAACCTCATCCAAGTGCTCTTCCTCAACAACAGCCTCTCTGGCTGCATCCCCTACGAGGTGGGCCTGCTGAAAAAGGTCGTCGTGTTCGACGCCGGCTACAACCGTCTCACCGGCCACATCCCCTTCGCGCTTGGCTGCCTGGACAAGGTCGAGCAGCTCAATTTCGCCGGCAACCTGCTCTACGGCCACATCCCCGAGCTGGTCTGCAAGCTGGAGAGGCTCCGGAACCTTTCCCTCTCCGACAACTACTTCACTTCCGTGGGGCCGGCGTGCAGGGACCTTATCAAGAGGGGGATTCTCGACGTCCGGAAGAACTGCATTTTCGGCCTCCCCAGTCAGCGCCATCATTCCGAATGCTCGGCCTTCTTCAGGAAGCCGCTCAAGTGCCACGACCCGGCCAACTACTTGAAAATCCCTTGCGGGAAGAAGCCGTTTGCTTCTTCCGATGCGGCGCCGCCGTATTCTTCGACGGCGTGGGAAGAATCTCTGGTGGCCCTTCCGCCTTCATCGACGGCAGAGATGACAAGATCAGCGGCGCCCTCGCCCTCGCCTTCCTACGCAGCCCTTAACCCCGGCATGGTTAGGCCATAGCCCATCACCATCATGATCACCTTAGATCGTACAAGTGGGGCCCATTAGCCCTTTGTAACGAAAGTCATTTATATGTACGTAGCTTCCAGCACTTTTTAGTAAAAGTGCTTCTTCTTCTTCTTCTTCTTTTTAAATAAATGGGCCATGGCCCATCTATCGGTCCCAAGTCCTAAAGAGTGATCGACGGTCAAAAACATGGATGACATCCTCGATCACCAAGCATGCAGTACTAATCGTAATTATTAATTACGTGATGGTGGGAAATTCCAGGAAGGACCACGCTGGTGTCTTGTTTCTTCTTCACCCATCATCTCCTGCAATAATTGTATTGTAAACTGGCATATGCTCACGTACATTGCTTTAGCTTGTTATTGTTTGTCATTATGCGTCTTCCCTTCTTCTACTGTGGATGAATGGATAGAATTGGATAGGTTGGTAGATGGACATAAATAGTGGCTGCTGCTGCTGATTTTTTTTCCCTTGTTCCAGCCAACGTTTTGAAAACCGGACCGGTCACTGAACCGGTTTTGTGACCGGTTCCCGGTTTTTCCGGTTCAACCGGACTGAACTGGTGGTTGAACCGCGGTTGGACCGGTAACAGTACCGAACCGGGAAGTGACCGGTTCACGGTCTGACCGGTCCGACCGCCCGGTTCGGTCCGGTTTTCAAAACAGTGGTTCCAGCACGTGAATGTGTCGGTGTCTCCGTCCACCCCTTTAATTTCCTGACTGTCCGGAGAAGGATCGTCTCATCATTTTGTTGGTGTACAAGTAGGCATCTGATATTCTAATTATGATAATGCACCAGCTGCATTGTGGCCATGCGTTTCAATTGCTGCTGAAGGAAGTAATCTTTTCCCATGTATATCTTATCCATCTGAATTTATATATATATTACTCATTTTTGTTGTCAATACTTCAAAAGGATATATTATAAAATATGGATCTTATATGGGAATCATTTCTAAATTAGGCTCCATTTGGGAATATATCTGTAAATGAGAAAAAATGTTCAATTTTAATCTTACTGTCCGTCTTGATATAATTTAACATTTTAACTACTTAATTATCTTATTAACATTTCTAACTTCCAATCTTTTTTTCACATCTCTCTGGTGGCAACTGCTTTTTCTATTTTAGCATTATTACTTTTAGTCCTAATCATTGTATTATATGACATAACTTTTTCACTTTTTCAAATTTGTAGCTGTTTTTTTTTATAGGCACATCATTTCAATAGTTATCACACAATAAACCCGTAAGAAATTATTACAATTTTTCCGCACAATATTCTACTAGTAATATCTCAATTTTTTTCCTTACACTGTTTTGCCTAACACGACCAACTAGCGGACGCTCCCGCACTCCCTACAGCGGCGGGAAGAGAAATCACTAACTCAGCCCTGAAATTTATTTTTTTTTTGGTGTCGAAGCTCTGTCGCATCTCTGTTGGCAAAAGCAAACGCCTGAGTGGCAATTTGTAACTGCTTATTAAGTTGTGAGAATAAAGAAAAATAGATAAAATAATTATGTAAAAAGAAGTGAGAAAATAATTAAAATACATGGGTACTTAATAGGGTTAATTTTTCACATTCCTCTCATTGATCAGTTTCCAATCTCGACTTCCAAATATTCTTATGTTTTTTTTTTTTTTTTTTTTATCAATTCTACATTCCCACTTTTACTTTTACACCTTTCTAAACACACCTTAAAATTGCCGATTATTGATTTTTTGTCTTTTTATTGCAAAGAGATTGGTACAGCTAGAAAAGCAAAGTACATATCCAAAGCTGAATAAAATAAAATCAGGTGGTTGTCTTTAATTTGCAATTAATATATTACAGCTGATGAGATGTTTTACATCGACGGATTCGCTGGCATTTCCGAAGCATATATTTAAACACAATGCATGACGTTGTCTTAAAAAAAAAGAAAAAAAAAGTGAACTTGTGGGAGGACAAGCTGCACTTGGTTTCAGAAGTCAAACAGGTGCAAATTGTTTCCTTTTTAGTTCTTATTTTTAATTTTTTTTAAAAAAATTATAGCTGTGGATCTTTTTCTTTTCTGTTAATATTTGTATGATAGTAACCATTTATAAATTAAATTTGTACATGATAGACAGCAAGTACCACATTACAACACGTAGTATATATGGAAATTTTTTTTCCAATTTTTTAATTTGGTTGCATTTGATCAAAAGTAATTAAATCTGTGATTGCTTTTGATCAAATATTACTCAAATCTTCCATTAATTGCAGCCACCATTTTATTCTTATTTGAAGCGAAATTTTTGATAGCTACATTAAATTTCGGTTGCATTTGATGTAAAAAAATGGCTACATTTAACTAAATGTCACCTTTCAAAAACAACTAATTGTTTGTAACTAAATATTTAATTGTATCACATCGAAAATTTAATTGTAAACAAAATATATCTAATGAAACAAATACATATTATATGCTGTCAAAGAATTAGCCATATTAAGTGAAATTTGTTGTAGTGCAAATGCATGGAATTGTTCTTTACAATCATATCTTTTGACATTCTAGATTATAAAAGCTTTCAATCTAGCATATTTTTATATTAAAATAAAAAATAATTTCAAAAAATGAATTTTAAAAAAATAGAAACATGAAGGTACAAGTTGCACCTGATTTCATCCCTTTATATAAATCCGATGCGTAACTGTAATCCTCTCATCTTCAATTTGTGAGGAGAAAAGCAAGGGTATACATTTACTTATTTAGGTGAACGTTTCCATCAGCGCTGGCTCATGTGAAGAGCAACAACATTAGCTAGCCTAATAAATAAGAATCACTTTCTATATAAATAGCTAGGCACGAGAAGGTAAGTGATCTATAGCCCAAACCGACACGTAAACCGGAAAAGCTTGCCCGTAGTCATGTACTAATAATAGTATATAATACCGATTGAAAGTCCAAATTATCATAAAGATATCTACATATGGAAAAACTAGGGAATATTTTCATGCCCATCTGTGGAATTATTCAAGTATTCGCTCCTTAAGAAATAAGCTTAGTTTTAATTTAAGTTATCAAGTTAATTAATATTTCCACTATATTCGCCTCCCTTCAAGATTCAATGAAAAAAACTGCTCGCCTTTGGAACTAGATTATTATGAAATTGATAGTCTCTCATAAAACAATATATAAATGAGCACTTCTCTTTGTTATTAATGATCTTATTCCTTTACATATAAAAAGTCGATCTTAGCTTTAAAAAAAATTGATCTTATTTCTTTACAAAGAACGATTTTTTTTTTTAAAAAAAAATGTATAAGCCTTTTGGCACTAGATTATAAAGCCTTGTGAAACCGGTTGTAAATTTCACTCTCTTATATTTTTTATTTTCTTTTTAAGATTCAAGTGATGAAATGTATTTAAAATTATTTATTTGGCCTAAATAAAAAATCAACTTTGTTGAAAAATTTTATAATTTATAATATTAAAAACAAAATAATAATAATAATAATAATTATTATTATTTATTTGTCCTATATAAAATTCAACTTGATTGAAAAGTTTTATGATTTATAATATTAAAACTATTATAATAATAACAACTTTATATATGTGCATTTGTTGTGAATTATATGTAAATGGAATTAAAATAACTTTTATTTTATTTAAATATTCATACAAGAGAATATAATATATGACTTGGATTTCTAAAAAAATATACATAAGAGATGGGAAATGTAGGATGTGCATTTTGCACTAGGTTTCATATAAGGAACATCCATATTATAATTATAATGGAACAAATAATTTCTTATCTTTGTTGTCAATGATATATCATTACTTTTTTACTAATATTCTATATTATTAATATTTTAATAATGTTTTGTCTTTTGTTGTCAATTTGTCATCTTAGATGAGGATTCTCTAGGAGTACACATGTGAGAGACGACCTGATTGTTTGATTTTTGTATGTTAAAACTTTAATTGTGTCATTAAGAACCACCTCATCTCCATCATGATAGGATATGGGATCGGAAAAAGTGCACCAATATTTCATTCAAAACTATATCTAATGTTACAAATCAATACATGCATAATCTTCGCAACGCAAAAGAACCGAATAATACCTACACCCCACTACAGGTGCACAAGTTTTTTCACTTCCCATGGAGGGGGGCGGATTGAGCCATAGATGTACCGGCACTGTGCCTATGGCGCCCCCGAACCCCGAGGCGCCGGAGCCTTACTTCAGGATCATCCAGTTAGTAAATTGTGAGCAGGATTGTGGCCCTGTTCACGCGGCACGGTTTTCCATTCAATCTCATATTAATTTTCGATCAAATATTCACACATAATATTTGATAAACATTAAAAATTTATACATGCTGTCAATCTTTGTAACTTGATAGTATTGTATCTTTACAACCTCATCATTCATCAACATATATAAAAACCATACAACCTTACGAGTCTTTAAATAGCGACATTTTTTTTTCTTCTTAAACCTTGCTGTACCTGTCTAAGGTTGAGAAAAAATAAAATGTGAGTACTAGACTCAATAAGCAAGTATTCTCATTTAAATAAATATTTTTGTTTCACAATTTGGCATTTCAAAACTAATGTACATGCAAATGCACATTACACAATCATGCTTTCAACCTTCATTAGATGGTACGCTAGCTAGGCGACCATCAATTCGTCTACCCCTTATTTTAAGGAGGGCGCCGTCGGCCGTTGGGCCTATATCAGCGACTCGGTCACATTAGAGGGGGACTTTGGTCCGCTTACACCTCTGGAATAGACCTGTACCTTTGTGCACCATGCATCATACACATGTTAGCATAACTTTGAGATGCAAGTCATTCAATTATTTTGAAAATAATCATTTTAAAGTATTACTTGCTTACCTTAGAATTTCAGCTTGCCTCCTCCACTTTTTCTTTTCCTTTTCCTAAACAAATAGAATGGATTATTACGTACGATATGAAACCAAATCAGGAATCAACTAC
>JAXCLR010000063.1:41970043-41984690 GCA_035584095.1 Annona squamosa | reverse complement strand
GATAAAACTGCCTTATATACCTTAATATATGAATTAACAAAAACTTATGTAAAATAAAAAAATGACAAAAGTTGGCTGTGGACGTCCCTGGGACGGTAGTTTTTGTTTTTTTTTATTATTTTTTTTGGCACGTGTTTTAATGCAGTTAAGTTGACCATTTTAATCAATTATTTTTCACAATCTAATTCATCTAAATTAAAGAGCACACAATTCAATACCTTCTATTAAATTATTTCGTTGTTCCAAGTTATACATCCTAAGATATAATAAAAATAACATAGATAAATATAAACCCTTAATTAATACTCCTAATTATTCCAAAATTTTTTATTTATTTTTTTATTTTTCCATAAGGTCCGTAAATTTAAACTGTTTCAATTTATGTAATTCAGAATTTTGAAATTTCTCTCCGAAAAATTTATAAAAATTTATTTTCATATCTAATCTTTATGAAATTATTATTTACCTCTTTTCTAAATTTGTAAATTAATTTTATTTTTCTAAAATTACAATACGCATTTTTTTTATAACTTTACAACAACATTGGACACAATGTACAAGCTTTTAGTACATATCACATTTACTAAGTTTCAAACAACATGGATTTCACAATGCTAGTCCATGACAAGCGGGTTAAACCCCCACTAGTCAACCTAATAGTTTGATTTGAGTGCAAAAGATTAGGGAAGGGTAAAGAAGCATTTTACTAATTTCTTTCACATAGAAATATTATGACAGCGTGACTCTTCACCTTTTTTAAAGAACTATTACATTCACAAATTATAATTCAACAATTAGAGGTTTTGATTCGTAAAAAACGCATCCACTAAATGAACTTCTTTAAAAATAGTTTATTGTCAATTACCATTATTTTTCTTGAATGATGCTAAAAAGTTTTTCTCCTTACCTTTATCAAATTTTGTAATCCACTTAAATATGATCAAGATTATATAAATTATGGTTCCGAATTCCATGCGCCCACAAGCATGGGGTCTTCATGTGCCCATGCATGAATTCCTACTTTTTATTTTGGAAATTCGACGAATATTTAAAAGTATGAAACATAAAATTTGTGCAGTACATCTAGTTTTAGCTCATTTTTTATTTAAAAAGCAATTTTAAAAAGGGGTCCACTGCCCCATGCTTGCGGGCGCAAGGAATTCGGACCCACAAATCATATACTTAGATCCTGTTCTGCTGGATTTTAATTAATGACCACCGTGGATATGAATTCCAAAAATGGGCAATTTGATAAAAACAATTACCACAAAAAAGAATATTGTCTTATTGCACCCGATAGTTTTCTTGCGAGTTTTCCTGTGGATAGTTATTGTATGGTCACAGAACAGTACTTGCCAAGGAAAATAGGTGCAAATTCGTTGTAGAAACACTCTTTTCGAAAGCCTATTCTAGATCTAAAGTCTTAAATATAGAAATAACAATAGTAATAACAAAAAGATTTTTGACATCTTATTATATTTCCCACGGATGATATGAAGGTTTGCAGATGGATGTGTACGGATGTGATCCTTGTCATTATCGCAAGGATGTGGACGGGTACTAAAAATATACAGTAGCCACCTCATTAATGAAGATTTGGGTCAGGTTCGTGAGAAAAAAAATCTTCCAAGCTTCGCTTTCACGTACATACTTTTGCTATTCGCAAAGCACAAGCGAGATTTACACCGATGCTAACTTCTTTTTAATTAACAATTGATGTCATACCAGATATTTCTTAAATGTCCTCCTCCAAAAAAAAATATTTTGTAAATTTCCACCGTTAAGGAAAATTTTGGTTTTTAGAAACTAAAAACTAAAATTGTCCTGTAAAAAAGTTAAACTTTGATTGCTAAAGAAATTTTTTTGTCAATAATTGGTAGCATATACTATATACCATATAGCAATCAATAAGAAACCCGGTTAACAATAATTTATAGTTTTTATACTTGGGCAACTAAGTTTTTTTTGTTACAAAACATTATCATATGTAAGGAAAATTTTCCTTGCCTGAGAGTAACAATATAAAACAGTTATCATAAACCAAAGAAATTTTCTTTTGCATGTATACTATCATCCTGCATGGAAATGCTTTTATAAAATCTCTTTTCTACAACCTTTTCAAATTTTAATACCTTGATGATTGATAAAAAATCACTTTATCTATTGTATTTAACATCATTTATATTATTATAAAACTCTTTTATTTATTTAGTATTATTGTACAAGGGCTCTATCTATAAATGCATAAAATTAAGATAATAAAATGATTTAATATTAAGATCAATTTTTAAGTAGTATTTTCACTATCTAAACCATATAAAATATTAATATTATATGGATAAATAATTATATAAATTTTATTGTATTCTAGTATATATTTAAATAGACTTAATATTTTTCTTAATTTATGTATAAATATATCTATTTTTGAGCAAATGTAAGTCAAGCAAATATTTGTTTAGATGAAATTTAGTCTCCTGATTAAACAAGCGATATTAAATATAATGAACTGATCGAATTATGCATAAATTATCGGCATCCAAAATGTAGAGAAGGTTACATAAAATCACATAGTTAACTTAGTTACATAGAAATAAAGCTTATATATACACATTTTCTTTGCTAATAAAAAAATTTTGGTTGCTAATAAAAGTGGTCCAAACAACTTTCTTGTAGTGTAAGTGTAAGTAAAGATAAAATAAATATATTAGATGAATACAAATAAATATATTCAATTTCAACTACTAATTATTTGCAACAAACCATCATTATTAGCAACAAAAAGTTTACCTTCATTATATGCAATGAATTTACTGTTGCATGCGATAATTAGAAACTAGTAACTTTTTTTATTTTTTTTTCAAATAATCGTTTGTAAAAGAACTTCTATTGCTAAATAAACCAATTTTTCAAAACAAAAAATATTGGTTGCAAAAATCAAATTTCTTATATAGATATTAGATAAAAATAAGGGTAATTAATGCCTAAGTCCATGCTAACAAAAAAATTAAATTATTTTCAATCATGGCAACTATTTTAAAGCTCTCTCATTCATGTCAAATATTTTTTCTAAATAATTTATTCATACCAAAGCCACCAGGCCTATGCCCATGACGCAGAAGTAGTGGTCAGGTGTTTGAGTCTTGTCTGGTCCAAGTAAATTATTTGTAAATTTTCCATGGTGGTGGGGATTTTACAAATTTTCCCCTATGATAGGGATATTTACAGAAAATTTCCTTCATAGTATAAGGATAGTGAAAGTATCTGATTGTAATATCAATTGTCATATGTATAATATGCCAATCAAAAAAATTTTATTCACCCCAACATTAACGAATTTCTAAGTTAAATTGATTAGGAATTAACAATGTTGGGTGTTAAGAATAACTATAGTATTATAAATGAGGCATTTTTATTAATTGGCAATTCATTTAACTTGAAGAGTTAACAATCTTGGCATGAATTAAATTAATTTCGAAAAGTGTTGGCATAAATAAAAGACTTTTAAAATCATTTACATGGATAAAAATAATTTAACTTTTTAGCGTAAATATTAGTGTTAATGTCCCTAAAAGTAATTACAATAGTCGTCTAGAACAGTAGTATTTTTTTCCTTTCTTTAACCAGACATTCCAGCGTGGTCTAATAAAAAGTTTCTGAAACTGATTAATTACTTATTTTAGCAGAACTGCTTGCGAGTTTCATTAGTTATTACGCATTTGAGAGCTCAAAAGGGTAAATAATAAATAATATAAAACCAGGCGTTGAATCGGAAAGCAGAACGTAGGTCAGACCATGTGCACAACACGACCCACAAAATTAAAGCATTTAAATGCTACATATGACACAGAGCAGAAAATTAAAGCCTTTAAATGATGTGTCTGGTGGGGAAGGATGTTCCTTTATTATCTTGCATTTCATAGGTTCCCGCGTATACAGGCTTCATGAATCATGACATGAGTTTGCATGATGATGCAGCTGTGGCTGTCGTCTTCCCATCATTAATTTTAGTATCTATTATGGCTCGGCAGAAGTGGTTCTATATAATCTTTTTAATTTTTAATATATTGATGATTGATATAAAATTTAATTCATTGTACTGAACATTACTTATTTAGCTAAGACTAAATATATGTATGGACCACATTTTCTCAAAAATGTATATATATATGTAAATTATGAAAAATACTTAGATCCATTCACATATATATTAAAATATAATAATATTTTATAGAATCATTTATTTACATAGTAATATATTTTAGATAGTTTAGATGTTAAAAAATTATTTTAAAATTGATATTTTAATATTAAATTATTTTATTACATTGATTTTATATATTTATAGATGAAGTCAATATACAACAATACTACACAAATAAAAATATTTCCTTAATAATATAAACGATGTTAAGTATAATATACCAACCATTAAGATATGATATTAATTAGTGAGTTACGTAGAAGCTGCTTTCTGTAACTAAATCCATTTTTTATCTCGATGATTAATTAAAAATTCATTGCATTCATTATATTTAGCTTCACTTATTTGACCAGGGATCAAGTTTCATGTAAATAAAAAATGTACATGAGCAAAGTTAAAAATATATTCATATATATTATAAAAAATTATTAGATACATTCACAGAGTAGTGGTAGTTTAGATACTGAAAATATAATTTTAAAATTTTATTTAGCATCAAACTATTTTATTAAATTAATTTTACGCATGTGTAGATATGAACTGGCATGATAATACTAGAACAATGATGGATTTTATAAAATGGAGTTTTATAGGAGCGGGATGGATAATTATTTAACCTTTAGTATTTTACACTTAAGGAGTAAACTTTCACTTCCACAATAGAGTGCTTCTTGCAAATTTTGCAAAGTTAATAGTTATAAAAATTTCTTTTAATAAAACATAAGGAGATGAACGAAAATAACCCAACGTAATTATTTAAAACCTATAATCCAATTTTTTCTCCTTCCACGAAGTTTAGCATTTAAAGGTTTCAAACATAATTATATTGCCGTCAAGGCCAATACTCTGTGGCTAGACGCATTTGTAAATTATTTTTTTATTTTTATAAATATGATGGCCTTATTTATATTTTCTCTTTTTGAAATTTGACAATTTTTAATTTATTAGGTATTTTATTTTGATTTTGAAAATGAAAAATTTTAAAAATTATCAAATCTCATATAAATGAAGCTATATATAGGCTGGGCTCACGTATTTATAAAAATATTAATAAATAAATAAATTTCTGGCTGGAATCACTACTGGCACAATTCGGCAGGAAGCAGCGTGTCATATCTTTTTTAATATCACAATTTGGTCCACTGTGGGTATGCGACGAACCCTCATTATGAAGAGCAATGTCTTCTTTTGAAGGGAAATAGCAATTTTAGAATTCGCTTTTCCTCATGTTCATATTCAAGTCGTTATATAAAAAGTTAAATTTATCGGATATATGTGTAATCTGTTATAATTAGTATCCAGGGTTTGAAATACGTATTCTGATTTTTCAACATTAATTACATATTTTTACATCAAATTCATACGAATAACGCAATAAAATATACTTGTAACAAAAAAGATTATGATAATATGATATTAACGGAACTAATGTTAATTTAAAAATAAATATTTAAGAAATTTAATTAATTAAAAACTCCCGTGAATAATCGAAAAAGTTAAATTTCAAGTAGAATACAGTTAATGGTCTAGATATTAAAAACAAGTTACATAGAATGCACTTTTTTTTTTTTAAGCGCAACTATGCAATATAATCCTGATAAACGGTTGCGATATGCATTGGACGTGGGTGGGATCCCTACGAAATTTCTTTTTCGGGCGGTAATCATTAAGGGGTCGTCTGGTTTCTATCGATCCCAGCGGAACGGACGGACCGGACCGGATCGGCGGAGAAAATGACGGAATCCCGGGGGTGAACCAGAGAGCTAAGGAGGCGTTTCCACGCATGCGGCTGAGCTAGCTGTTGTTGGAGGTTGAAATCTGCACAGCACGCATCAATCATTCAGCAGTAAAATAATACCGAAGAGGTATGCCGAATAATCAACAATTTTTTAAAAAATATTAGGATCCATCCACCCATCTTTTTTAAGTATACAACATGTATATATATATATATTTTAACGATTCTCGGATGCTGACAAACGCAACCTTTTTTTTTTTTTTTTTTTAACAATTCTCGTATGGTAAGAGGACCAAACCAAGTGAAATTGATTACAGGAGAACAAGGACCACTGCATGCATGTGGTTCGGTTCATACAAAACGAAGAAACGAAGACAAGCATGTGTTTGGTAGGCTCTGGGGTTGTGCAATTCCCCATTTTGCTGCCCAATCAAATCAGGTTTGAAAATTCAGCGCTGGAATGTCCCTGCATTTGTTTGTGTTACAAAGGTTGCTTTGGCTGCTTGGGGGCAAGCACATGGAGCCTGCCCAAAGATAGTTGCGTCTTTGGAACCTTGTAAGGCAACAAAATTGAAATAAAATGGGTGGGGATGCATTTTTATTATTAGTGGGTGACTCTCACTGTCCTAGTTGATGGTAGCCATGTGCCAGCGGTTTGCGACTTTCTGAATAGACTGCTATGGGTGATGCGATTCTGCTCCGACGTTTGTCGGCAGGAAATTTCTTAAGTAAATAAATCTTAATTTAGTATGCATATGTGCAGGAATACGTTGATAAAACCGGGCTTTATAGGAGAGATTTTATAAAATCTCTTTCATTTTTATAATGTTAATAATTGATACAAAATTCAATTAGTTCATTATATGCAACATCATTTCTTTAGCTATGAAACTAAGTTTTATCTAAATCTAATATATACTTGGACTACATGTGCTCAAAATTTGTTATATTCATGCATGACATCAATAATACTAAATATCAAACAAAACATCAAGATGTTAAATATAGAGCGGGTCCTGTAAGAAAAAGGTTTTCATAAAAGCATTTTTGGTATGTGTGTATATATATAATATACTATCAAATCATTAAATAAGGCCTAAAGTAGATGAGAGGACTGAAATGAATTGATACATTCGGATGTATAAAAGTTAGACTTTATATATATATATAGATGATTGATTCTGTTAACCCGAGCTAAGCAAATATCCTGCTTAACCCGCCTCGAAAACTTTTTTATAATAACTTTTTTATTTTTGTCTTTATACACTTGTTTATCCCAGTGTATTTAACATATGAATCAAGTTTTACCATTTTTTGATATGCATATATATATTTTTGAGATTTTTAAAAACAAGGGCATTTTAAATACATATATATCCATAGATTTTTAAAAATCTCAAAATAGATATATAAACATATCCAAAAATAGTAAAATTTAATTTATGTGTTAAATATACTTAAATAAACAAATGTATAAAGAAAAAAGAAAAAAAAATTATTATAAATAGATTTTTTAAGGTGGGCTAAGCAAAACATTTTTTAAGGTGGGCTTAGCCCGGGCTAACAGGACCACTCATATATATATAGAGAGAAAATCTCATCATGTGCAGACAAACTACATCGTAATTATGGTGCAATCGTTGTAAATTGGGTCTCATACACATTAGAATGAAATGAAACTTTATACAATCATTTATCTATATAAAAATCATATTTTAAATGATTCAAATATTGAAAATATCATTTTAAACTTGATATTGATGTTAAACTATTTTATTACATTGATTTTGCACAATTTTAAGATGGAAACCAAACACATTTTGGATTTGGATGTAAATTAGTATGCTAATAAAGTGAATAATTCTAAATACAATGGGCAAAGTGGATTTCTCATTCGTGATCATGTGAGGCTCATGGTGCATGAATGCACTTGATTATTTTCCATACATACACACACAAATACACGATTTTGCTTCTATATAACCTAATTACATAGAAATTGAGTCATGTAATCCTTTCAAAATCCAAGATTTTCATCTTTAATAGATAATCCAATTCATTTATTGTATTTAACGTCATTTGTTTATCTATGAGATCAAATTTCATCCCAATCAAGTATGATTGTGGGCCACATTTGTTTCAAAATATATATATTCATATGTAAATTATGTAAAATGCTTAGATCCATTCGCACATATATTAAAATGTAATAATACTTTATGAAATCATTTACTCACATAGAAATGGTATTTTAATAGTTTAAATATTAAAAATACTACTTTAAAATTGATATTTTAACATTTTTCATAATTTATACATAAATATATACATTTTCTTACAAATGTAGCCTCTGAACATACTTAATTGGGATGAAACTTAATTTCCTAGATAAACAAATGATGTTAAATACAATGAATAGATTAGATTTTTCATTAAGGATCGAAATCTTAGATTTTAATGAGTTACATGAGACTGCTTCTATAGTTACATGACTCTGCTGCATAGAAGCAGTCTCATGTAACCCATTCGTTTTTTGAGATTTTGATTTTTGATAAAAAAAAATCAATTTATTTATCATGTTTAACATCATTTTTTTATCTAAGGGGTCAAGTTTCATCCCGATCAACAATGTTTATGGGTCATATTTGTTAAAAAATATATATTCATATGTAAATTATGAAAAACACTTAGATAGATTCACACATGTATTAGAATGTAATAAAATTTTATAGAATCATTTATTCACGTATTATTAATATTTTAGATAGTTTAGATGTTGAAAAAACTGTTTTAAAGTTGATATTTTATCATTAAACTATTTTATTACGTTGATTTTACACATTCATAGATGGGACCCATATACAATGAAATTAAAAAAATAAAATGATTTTTAGGATACTATAAATGATGTTAAATAAAATGGATGGAGTGTATTTTTCATCAACTATCAAGATTTTAAAAATGGATGGAGTTAAATAAAAAAGAGTTTCGTACGTCCAGCCTGTTTAATTCCATTGTATGAATATATGCGTGTGTATGTGTGTTTGTATATCCAACTAGTTTAAATCCATTGTCAACGTCGTTATCAATTTTTCTTTTTTTTTCTTTTTTTTTTTCTGCGTGAGGGCCCATCCATCTAATATAAAAAGCATTGGCTGGTAAACATAGACAAATATAAAAGCCAAAAAACTGCCAATATGTCCGTAAATAATCCAAACAAACAGACAGAATTTTGGGGACTGAGCCGGCAGCGCGGGTCCCTTAAAAAGTTAAATGGCCTTTCACCGAGCAAACGATCGAGAAATGATGTCATGATAATGTTGCTAAGGAAATCTCTAACGAAATTCATGTAGGGCATATTATGATGATTCTGTTCAAGCTAATTGAAACTTCCATACATTATGATAAATCTTTTGAATAAAATTCATCTTGTTTGAGGGTTACATTGGCACTAGTTAAAGGGAACTAATTCAATGGTACATGATGCACAAAAATGAATCAGCGCATTTGCCATATTTGGACCCATCTTGGCGATTATACAGTATATATCCATTGATTATATTCAGTACCATGCAGTCGACCAAGTTACTAATAATCATTTTTATCATAATCCTGTATAGGTATATGCTTAAAAAATCTATGCAACTGTACCCATTTTTCCTGTCTTGAAAATGGATAGAAAATTTACTTTATCTATTATATTTAGTATTATTTATATTGTCATAAAAACTCCATTATTTGTTTAGTACCACTATGCATGAGCCTTATTTCTAAATATATAAAATCAATATATTAAAATAGTTTAATGTTAGTTATCAATATTAAATTATATTTTTAACATCTAAACCATCTAAAATATCATTACCATGTGAATAAATTAATCTAAATTATTGTTACATTCTAATGCATATGTGAATAAGTTTAAGTATTGTTATAATTTATACATGAGTATATGTATTTTTAAGCACACATTGGTTATGCACATTTTCAATTTGGATGAAACTTCATCTTCTAGTTGAAACAATGGATTTAGTGTATTTTCATCAATCATCAACGTGTGAGAAATATATGAGATTACAACTAGCTGCTTGTACGTAACCCGGGACTGTCAGATGTTTAATTTAGAGTTAGCGAGATGTTTCTAGCAAATAAACAATTTTACGGAATTAAGGTTCATTCTAAAATGATTTCTATTTTTGCGACCAACATGAATCTTTGATTGAAATGAGTTTTGGGTTCCCAATTATTCTATATATAGAATAACAATAAAACTATTAAATGGGTTGGATTTCGGATGATCATCAAGATAGAGCGAGAACACGAAAAATGCAAAATTCACTCTAGCAAATGCATCATTCAGGCATTTTCCCTCGTTAAATTCTCCACCTGTTTCTTCTTGCACACCAAATGATTTGATTGAGATGATTTTCTGACATGAATTAACTAAACAAATAATGCTAAAAAGATAAACAGATTAGACTTGATGTGTACATGAACCTGGCCCCAGTCCAGTCATTATTCTCTCACGGGATATTTTCCCTTGGAATCCACCTGTTTTGTGGTTGGGACATCAGTTACAGTAAAAAGTAATAAATCCTGGACGACAACAAAAAGTTTACTTTGAAATTCAAGATTACAATGCGTCCAATGTCTAAATACATGTTTGTATATGAACCATCATCAACACAGGAGGTGATGCTTTTCTTTGTATAGATTCGCATCTCAAGAAACTGGAAAATATATTTGAATATCCTACCATCGACACATTTAAAAAATAAATTACTTTTAACTGCATCACGTGGAGAAGCCATTTGGCATCAAGCAATCCTGAGAAAAGGAACTCTCCGATTTGCAGACAGTATGTGGTTCATTTCTGCCACTTGATGCATGAGTTGCGCTATCTTCTGCATGACATGCGAAACAGGTTTCAATAAGTCAGTACCTGCCCTATGGCTACTGGAAAGAAAGAAATTTGAAAAAAATGCAATTTAAATATGCCGAATTATGTTTTGAAGCATAGTTTTTAATAATAATAATACTCAGGCCCATTTTTCACTTCAAGCCAGACTGCATTATGATTCAGTTTGAAATTGGACAAATCATTTGTCAATTGTACATGGATGTTGTAGACAAACCATCTGGCTTGAGTTTCATGACATCGGCAATTCAGAAATTAATCCATTGCATCCATTTTGTGCAAGGTGAAAATCTGCCGGGTGGTCAAAATAGCCCAGCGTAATTGAAGTTCTCAGAACCACAGATGCAAAGAGCACCTCTTTGATTTTTAATTGAGACCTGTATTCATGAAAGAATCAAGATAAGAAGATCAAAAGACCGTAGCTGATGCTCATAAAAAACTTCCAAAAGTAATCACAGGTTCTCCAAAGAAAATATACTTGTTCATTGCATTTCGTGGCAACCAAAAGCAAAAAAATTTCATCCCAAAAAGAAAGCCCAACATGAAATACCAAGCAGCAGATTTTAAGACTGGATAATCGGGGCCATTAACAGAACCACTGAAAGGACTGACAATAGAAAAGCATCATATTAGAATGACAAATCCCCATCTGTTAAAAGAGAAATACAACATAAATAAAGCAACTATCATTACAATGACAGAGAATAAGCATTGTCGCTTGCGAAGTAAATATTGGAAAATTTGTAACTCATTGTGTTTATAGTGGAAGGCCACAAAATCAACCTGAAAGTTTGTTTCAAAGAACAGGCTCATTTTGACTCTTCATGGAAGATTACAATGATCAAGGCATCATAAACAGAATGTAGAGTTCATCAATAATAGATCGGAAATGTCAAAGCATCAATACTGATGGGTGCTCAACATGCTTCCACGGCAAGACCACCATGGCTGAATGGCAGAACAGGAGGAGATGCAATTATGCAAGTGATTAGCTTCCCACACCCAGCAGATCTAGAAAAAGGCAAGGAATTCTTGGCAGATTTTACCCATGACTTTACAAACAGGTTCATCATAAAGAATACAAGAATAGCCAGAAAGCCAAGGACGAACTAAAAGGTAGCAAATTCTTTCTGTTGAAAAGAATCCCATTTCCATCTCCATTGACGAGACGGCCATCTGATAAAAAGAGCATCCAGTTCTTACAACTGCAACTTGCCCTCCTACAGACAACATTACTAACCAATTAATAAAACTACATTCCTATACAAAACTTCTAATTGAGGTGGAACTTATTATCAGGGGAACTTGAATTTAAAACTCTTGCAGCACCTCAAATGCAAATTTCTTCACCTGCAAATGAAGGACATGTTGAGTTTTCATTTTTCCCATTGCTGAAGATATGACAGCATATAAGCTCAATGCTGAAGAGATTTTAAACCTCCACACACACACGCACAAAAAGATCTTTCATACATTACTGACTCCTGGTTGGAAATTTTTCATGTTCATTTGGTATTTGGTAAAATTTTTTTAAAGAAATTCCCACTTTATCCTACACACTTTTTAATATGATTTGATATCTTAACTATTTAATTAATGTATTTTTTTTATTATTGGTTCTACATTTCAATCATTTTTCACATCTTTTCATACAACTAGTGTGCCTGTTTTTATCTTCATTCTCTTTCCTCCTAATTATTACCCCTATTATATTGCATCATACTCACTTTTTTCAAAATTTTTCCAACAAAACTTTTTTCCCTATTTTTTTACCTCTTGCCAAACGGACCAGCAGACAAAAACAAACAATTTTGAGTAGGCAAAAACAAACAGTTTTAACTTAAAAAAAATTCCAAGATAATCTCACATTCTGTGAATTTTTGGATGCACTAATTGATTTGCTGTTCGGAAAACTACAATATCTCCTAATCACAACTTAAATAAAAAAAGTACAAAAGAATGCTCAACTCAAGGTGCTACAAAGGTTCAGTGTCATTATGAAACAATTCCATGGGCTAGCGACTCTAATCAGCTTAAAGCACAAATGTCGAGCCGTGCAGGCCATAAACGCTACCATTTTGGCATTCTGCACTATTAGTTACTCAAGCACATGCATAGCTAATAGGCATAATTTGTTTAATATCCTTTCCCATTCATTATACGTTCATTTGTATGCATGTACGTAAATCATATCCATCACAAAACTTGTGATAAGGGAAAAACATTTCTAGTCAAAACCATTTGTGAACAAGTACAGTCAATGAGAAATATAATAAATTTGGAAGAACCACCTAAAAGGAGGATAAATGTTTCCTTTTAGGGAGGGCCGGAAGTGGGAGATTTGGATTGGGGGTTACCAGGTTAGTAAGATTTGAGGGACTTGACCCTCACAATTTATAAAGTGTCAATAGATTTCCCTCTTACTATCAATTCCGTACTGACGTGTAGAATGGGACTCTATTTTTATTCTTCTCTGATTGATTGGTAGTTCAAAAGATTGATTAGACTTGAGAATGAATCATTTGATTGTGAATATTTGATTCTTCCTTCAACTTGGAAGTAATTCACAATCCTTCTATTCTGAAATTTTTCAGAAAAAAATACCAATTTGAGTTGTGATTAGTCATTTGAGGTTTAGGTATGTATAAGGCCATTTTTTTTGTTATTCAGGTAGAAGGCAAGAAGGCCCTTACCAATGCAATCAACTCTGTTTGTTAGAACAACTTCCATTGAACCAATGCACCTTGTTTTTTTTTTTTTTTTTTTTAACTCTCAATTTTAAAACCTTGCTTTCTGAAGATTTGGCTCAAGATTGGCCATTTTTAATTCCAAGATTTCTCTAATTTGGAAGATATCGCTTAGAAGGTTTCCATACCAAAGGCTCAATCCAATCAAGTATACAATGTCTACCAATTCCACACTATCCCTGTCAAGGTCTCATTGTAGGCTCCCTCTCTTTCATCTACGTTGGAACCATTGAATTCATTAGATATTGATTTCTATAGAAAATCCTTGTCTGCTTCTATTTCTTACTCATCTTCTTTCATCTTGGTTTGTTCTTGAACGCTAAGAACCCACCATCTATAACTAGGTAATGAAAAGGAAGAGAATTGAAAGGAAAATAGAAGGAATTAATATTTTTCTTGCTTGATTTTCTTCTTCACCTCTCTTACATTTATGCATTTCTCTTCTTCCCCTTCGGCACTGATACTCTGTCCAACTCAGTTACAACAACCACTTGGTTACAGGAACCTCCCCACTTGGGCCCCCTCTCTACCCAACTGGGCTCTGCCATACCACATCTCTGTCAGGGAACCTACTTCAATCAGAAACAATTCTATCATTGGTGTATCATCCACTATTCAATATGGAAGGAAATATCCTGCATACACATATCTCTAACCCTCTCATTTTTCCTACTCAATTTGGAATATCGGAACGGTTGGTATCATTCTTCTTTTTCGTTCGATCTCCCCTTGATATGATCCAAATCAGATCACAAAAATTTTATTGATGAAGATTAATGAATCCGAAGGATTACAATGATTTGTGAATCCCAGTTACAGGAATTCTCTCTCTACAGTATCTATCTTCCTTTGAACTATCCTTTTGACTACTCCATCCAAAAGTTACAAATGAATATGAAATCCAATTTCTCCCTTCCCCTTACTATTAGGCTTATTTATAATGCCAGTCCAAGTCCACTAACTTTCCTACCTAATGACGTGTCTCCGCACCCCGCCCCCCCCCCCCCCCCCCCCCCCCCCCCCCCCCCCCCACCCCCCCC
>JAXCLR010000063.1:41948410-41969943 GCA_035584095.1 Annona squamosa | reverse complement strand
CCCCGCCCCCCCCCCCCCCCCCCCCCCCCCCACGTATGCACAGCCCACAGCCCCTTTTATACTGGAGGCCTGATCAATTCAGACCGGTCTGAAATGAGGTCATTTCAACCAGTCTAAAACACTTTTTTTTGTTTCTGATCAAAAAAAAACAAACAAACAAACAAACAAACAAATTTAACAAAACTGTTATTCTAGTTATGTTTAATCTATAACCAAATTTTACTAATTTTAGAGATGTGTATTATTTATTCTGAATTTTTAAATACAGGGATATTTTAATCATTTTAAAATCCGAAATAAATATATAAACATCTCCAAAATTGGTAAAAATTGGTTTATGATTAAACATAACTAGATTAACAAATTTTGTAAAAAAATTTTGAAAAAAATAAGAAAATGTGTTTTTGGACCAGTTTGAAATGATCATTTTGATTTATATTGAGCCCTATATGTCGCTGACCATACTTATTACCATAACTATCACCCCTCTTTTGAAATGAAACTGTGGGAAGATCTCATTATGATCTAAGTCATATCTTATCCAGTCCATAGGACCGATCTGCTATAATTAAATCAAAGAAAAGAAATAGAAATAGAAATTTCTAATACTACTATATTTTATTATATATCTATTCTAAGTTAGTAGATAAGCTATAGCTGACAGCAGAGATTATACAGGCACCACTAAACACATTCTCCAACTTGTCATTTTTAGCAGCCCGCTCCATTGACCAGTTTCCTCAATAAGTATTTGTCTATGCATATAAGATCACATCAAAGGGATCTACAGATGATTGTATAAATCCCTGCGCGAGCTAACTGCGTCACAATGCTGCATAGGAGTTTCCTCCTGGCAATATTCAGACAGCAATGCCTCCCCCAAGAGCAAATAAGCATGCATGCTAAGTTTCTGAAGAATAAGGTGTCCACAGAAGATTCGCTTTAAGCGTATACACAGATGAGAGATCCAAAATCCTCCGGACACGGTATACAAACACTCTTGGCAATATTTGTTGTCTAAAGGGATGGTTGTGCCCAACTCATTTCACCCAAACAGCCCTCTTCAATGAATTCCGAAATCAGAAGTCCAACAAACAAGTAACAGAGAAACAACATATACGTTTAGCCTTCCTGGCTATTATTTTGTCAGAATGGAGGACATAGCTTTGAAAGACCTTATAATTTGCAGCAAAACACGTGGATAAAAATAGAGGATTCTACGCATATGTCTCTAGGGGGACGTTGGGTAATCGTGGGAATGTAGGAACCACCTCTCTCCCTACACATTCTCCTATAAATGATTTGACATCTTAACTATTTAACAACTCTACTCTTTCCAACTCTACTCCTATAGTCTAATCATTTTTTCACACAGCTATCATATTTATTCCAACTTCATCCCTATTATATCACATCACTCTGACATTTTTCAAAATATTCTCTTTCCCACTTACCACTTTCCCATCTTAACCACATTACCAAACATCCACTAGAAAATTGGACTATTTTATGTAAGAAATTGGACAAGGTGTATTGGGATTGGAAAAATTAAGTTGTTACTTTTTGGAAATGGCAAAAGTGCTTTTGGAAAATTGAAGATTTCATCTCATTCTCATCCCGTCCCATCCCATCCCATCCCATCCAAGTAGATTACAGTTGCAATTTGCATGAAAGAGAAAACAAGGTCAAAGGAGCAGGCAAGAATCAGCTGAGAAAAATTGAGAATCTGCAAAATCTCTATATGTCCACCTGAGCAAAAAGCCGAACTGAATTCCAATCCTTCGGCTACAACCACAGTTAAACCCCGTGGAAGAACAATGACATTAATTTGGAAGGATTGTAAGGACAGCATCCTTTTGCTGCAAAATCATTCAAGTTGAACCCAAATAAGAAGAAATTTGTATCTACAAGCTAATTCCTCTTTCTTAAACGAGCTTGGAAGACAATGGTTGGCCGTTTCTGCCGTAAATTTTGTATTTTGATATTCAAAGCCAGCGTGATCGCGTACCAAACTAATTTTCAGATTATACGCGGCAGAAATTCAAATTGAAGTCAATAAGAGAATTAGAGGAAGACCCAAAAAAAACATGCATGGAAGTAACTAAACAAGAAATAAAAACATTAAAGATTACTGAAATTAATTGCTGATAGTTCAGCAAAATCCATGAAGCTGACCCCACTTAGGTGGGAAATGGCTGCTGCTGCTGTTGAGGATGATGATGATGACACGAGCCAGAAATTAAGAGCCCAATTCCACTGACAATTAGAATCAGTACCTCATCGTGCTCACGGACCAATCGAAGCAATGAATCGTTGTTCTCCGCGGCCAAGCCCTGCCGTCGACGGCGCCACCTCCTCACGAAAAAGACCACTCCCACTAGAGCAGCAGCAACAGCAGATGGCAGAAGAGCAGCTGACGGAAAAGCGCTGCGGTGGCGGAGAAAAAGCAGCAGCTTTGAGTAGAAGTGGTGAAAGCCGAATTCCAGCCGGTACCTAGCGAGCTGGAGGAACCTGGAATTCGATAGAGATTGCCAGCGAACAGGAAGCTCCTCCTGATCCTGGTCCTGGTCTTCTCCCCTATCGACGATGGAAGGCGGCGGCGGCGATGCTGCTTCTGCCACTGCATCTGCTGCTTCAGTGGTGGGGAGGAGGAGACCTTCGTGGCTACTGGGAGGAAAGACGGAGCAATCGTAGTCGTCCAAGAGCTCCCAATCTCGTTGGCCATGGAAGCATTGGGGGTGTGACGAAGACAATGAGGCGGGCCCTACCTCTTCCCATTCCTTCCAACCGCCGCCGTCGTTCATCACTCCTTCCCTGCTATTCCTTCAATCATACATTAACTACATCAAAAAAATGCATAAACTGACTGATGCGCGATAGCAAATCAATCAAATTGACAAATTCTAAGCTACCAACCCCGTCCCCGCGCAAATTGAATTTGAGGTTGGGATTTGGGATTACCTCATCGATTCGTCGACCGTGTCCCTAGAGCGTTCGTGAATCGTAACCACCTCCCCCAGAAACTGATGCAAGCGCGCTTAATCCCCGGATAGGGGTTTTGCACGTAGGTACCTCAAGTTTGTTTTCTTTTTTACTTCTTACCCTTTTAAGTTTCAAATTTACACCAGATAAGTTCAAATTTCCGAAATTTGTAGTATATCTTGAATCACCTATTTAAGTTATTCTTTTTTATTACAAATGAGATGTGTGTTTGGGAAGTGATAAAAATTTGTTAAAAAAAATTGTTGGTGTAAATATTTTTGAAACAAGAGAAAATAATGTAATATGATGGGAGTAATTATGAAGATTAAAGAAAATATAATTAAGATAGATAAGTTTTTTTAAGAAGTTAAGATACACAAGTTAATTGTACAGGTAGCTATATGGAAATAATTGGAAAATAGGACAGTTATATATAAATGTGTGAAAAGTTATTAAAAAAAGATAACATTGAAAATTAAAAAGTTTTAGTTGAAAATTTTTAATACTAAGCAAAAACACCTATAAAGAGTTACGAGGAACTGTTGATTTCTGAAAGTTGAAGCCTATCTGGTGTAGATGTGAGACAATCGGATAAAAAGTAAAATTTTGCAAATTTGAGGTGCCAAATGTAGCCCGAAAGCCTGATGTCCGATGACTCTAACCCACGTAAATGACTGCTGAACATTGCAAAGCAAAACTGCCAGCCCGTTTTAATTATTACTGGGGCAAAAAATGCTCTGTTGACTGGGATTCTATCGTGCTTCATGCATGTCTCTCTAACGGTTACAAGAAAGTTGTAGTTGTGTGCATTTTGTTTTCCTATAAACAGGGTTTCTCATTTAAGCTGGCCATTACTTTAGCCAGAACTGGACTGCAATACTTATAGCCTTGCCCATTTTCGGATATTGATTTCACAGTTCAGATATCTTTAATGATTTTTTCTTATTATTGTTTATGTTTTTAATTATTTCTTATTACAGTTTTCAACCAAAGATTTATTTTGCTGGCATTGTTTGTTCTAAATGGAGTATATCTGGGTTTAAAGAAAATGGAAGAAAAAGAGTAGAAAAAATTGGAAACGAATAAGCACTTAAGCAGAGGAATTGGGGGGGAATAAGTGATACGATGTAAACAACGATTGAAAAATAAATGATTTATTGCAGTGTTACTCGCATCATTAGCCAATTATCCTGCTTCTTAAATTATTATTTTTTTCTCAATAGAAACCATATCTATTTACATATTTGTTTCCTATTGTTTTATTTTCCCAATATACAACCATTGACATCCCATCAATTATGTCTATTTGGGAATTTAGAAGGGGGGAAAAATTTTTCTCACTTACACATCTTTTAATATGATTTGATACGTTAACTGAAAAAAATATTTTACTTTTTTATTATTTATTATTTGGATATGGCTTGAATTTTATGCTGACACACCAAATCAAGTTTGATCAAATTCAAGTTCATGCGGTCATTTGTCAAAAAGTAAATTTGTTTAATGTAAAGTTAAACCCTTCTTTGTTATAAATAAATGTTTGTTCTATAGTTTGGTGAGATTGTTTTGTAAAAGTCTTTTATATACTTTTTTATAAAAGGATTTTTTTTGTTATGTGTATTGGGTTTTAAGAATTTTTCTTTTGAGAATTTTCTTTGTGACCTTCTTTGTTAGAATCTATTTCAATTACTGATTATGAAAAGCTTTATCAAGAAGAAACTAAGAAAAAAAATTTATGTAAACCTACAAAATTATATTTCCTTATTGCAAATTATCCTTTGCTACATTAATAAAGGTTTTTTTTGTCAAATTATCTTTTAGTACATGAGTAATTTGCATATATACCCACATAGTTTGACCGAAATTGCAAATATACCCATGTAGTTTCACGAATTATATGTTACTCATGCATAATTTCATCAAAATTGCATATGACCCCGCTACCGATTGCCATCAAATAGCAAGCAGTGGAACACTAGTGAATTTTGTGATTTTCCAAAACACCCTTAAAAACCACCGCTGCACACGATGACAATTTTCATGAAGGTTGTCGACGATAGGTCAATGACTTGAGGGAATTTTTGCAGATGAGATGGATGGTTGGAGCAGTGCAGCTGCTGGATGGGAATGGACTGAGTGGCAAAGTAAAAGGACAACCATTGTCGATTTTGCAAGTTCGATATGTGGCCATGGCTGATTTCCGTAGGTGCCCCTGATGTGTTTTGATTTCCAGCAAAAAGGGAAAAATTGCGAACCCGATTTTGACGATAAAGATGATTTATTGCAGGTTGACAAACAATCGGTGGATTTTGCATTTCTAGCTTGAATGGAGGCTACCGATTTTAAGGACTGCAGAAGAATAGGTTCATTGCTACTTAGAGTACTAAGCTGTCGCAGATGAGTTACTAATGAAGATGATAGACAAATTGATGCTGATGAAGACGATGGGCAGATTGAGCTTATCGCCGGGGCAAGAGGTGCTAGAACCAACTGATACTTGGATCTTACAGAGGCCAACGATGATGAAGATGAAGGGGACAGTAGCCAGAGCCCACGCGACTACTTGTACGACATCATCAGCTCCAACTTAAGCATCTTGCACTTGCTCACGTTACTGCGGCTGAAGCTAGTCACCCAAAAGCATGAGATAACCAACTCAAGCACTAGTCACTATTAATTTTCCCTTCACTTTTCCAGTTACAATCATCCAACGGTCAATACATCGGTGTTGTAGGATGCAATGACAAGGGCGTGGAGTGTTTGAAAGCTTGGCTCGATCCCCACCTCTCGCTCGCCAACCTCTTCTAATGCCTAAACATCGACTTGCTTAATCGAATGCGCTCGTGGAGTTTTTTCGATGTTAAATCCGACGCTGGTTTCCCACCAAGCATTCAACTCAGTCAACAAGCAGCCACGCACCTGTATGCCATGTCATAAGCACCCGAGCTCACAGCGGTCCTCTCGAGAGACAACGTTAGTGTTCATTACAGCCACACGTCCACAGAGAATTTGATGGTTGGCCTCTTTGGCCTCTGCATATGGAATCTTCAGCTGTGATGTCCCCGGCATGTAGCATGCGGGCCCTGCTCAACAGCCCAGGCAGCACCTCTCGCGCGTGACTTCCATTGCACGCCATGCTTCTGTGTCCTCTTTGCCGGCTAGTGTGTTGAATGCCGAAGGTACCCAAGGTTGCTACAATCCTGGTCAGCACCGGCAAGATCCACCACGGCAGAAGCGTGTAACCGCCGTCATGGCTTCCACGGCCAGAGTTGTCCATAGTGCCGAAAACCGAACTGAATATCCAAAAAGCCATTAGTCCCGATATTCTGCCTCTCCCGAACGTGCTGCACATGATTGGAGCGTGTGATCGATCGACCAACTGGGGTCGACTGATTGAACTAAGGAATCCGAACGGGCTGGATTTCCCTCCCACGTGCTTCCGTAGCTTGGTGGAGAAGCTCCTTCGTAAGGTCGTCTCATTCGGTCTAAGCATAGCCACCAATTTGCTCTGTGCTTACGATGGCGACGATTGTCGTCGGAGGCAGACAAAAACAGATCATCATGTAGGAAATGGCTGAATCTGGCACCCCTCCTGGATCCGAAATTTGCCTTAACCAGATCGTTCTCACTTGCCTTGCATTTCCGCCTGGATCCCACACCCGAGGCGGTCGTCCCTGGTTGGCTAACTGATCACCCCCACCACCCCTGACTCTAACATTGAAACCATTAATGACAGTGCTGAAGGATTCGGAACGAACCAGCCTGCGTGGGTTCTCTTGTGTTGCTAGCTCCAGCAACAACCCATAACTTTGCTCTTGCATTCTCTCATTTAGGCCCCACTTTCGTCTTTTCTTGGCACGGCAACATGGCAGGGTTGGACCTTGTCTTTTGTTGGCACGACAATGGGGTAAGCTTGGTGCCATGCTACATGTGCGAGAAGAGGCTGCCTGTGTGACTTGCTCCAACAGCAACCTGTTGCGATGCTCATCCACTCCCTTTCTAAAACAACGACGAGACGCAGATGGGTATCCAAGATTGTCGTTGGATGTGTTTTTGAAGGTAAAGAAGCGAAGAGAGAGAGAGAGAACCACTTTTGATATTACCAACTTGAAAATCGTCATGTTGCATGGCGATGATTGAGCTAACTTCCTCGACGGATGCGATTGATTCGGCATCCTGAATGGCGGATAAGAGGTGAAGTACGAGAGATTGATGGTGAGTACAAAAAATAGCTGCCAAAGACAATGGGCTCTGGAAGCACATGAATGGCACTGTGGGAGAGGCATTTGGTGAAGCAGCAGGTGATTGGGTGCATGATCAAGGTGTGAAACCTGGGATGTGGCTGTTAACGGATTTCAGTTGTCGCAACGTCCAGCGGTGGTTTTTAAGGGTGTTTTGGGAAATCACAAAATTCAATAAAGTCCACCTACCTGCTAATCGACGGCGATCGTTAACTTGGGTTAATATGTAATTTTGATAAAATTGTAGGGAGGTAATATGCAATTCATGAAATTACATAGGTATATCTATAATTTCGGTCAACCTATGTGAATATATATGCAAATTATCCTTAGTATATTGATAAAGTTTTTTATTACCAAATTAAGTCCATCAGAGCTTGATGATTTTTAACTTTAGGCATTGAGCTAATTTAATTTAAGAATTTTGGATATTAAACAATTATTCGTAGGGATGCAACTCGGGTTGGTTCGGTTCAGGTAATGGTCTATTCTATCCATACTATATTTGTAAAATATCTATCTTACTCTATCCATTTGTCGATTCGGTTCATAGTATTCTTTACCCTACTTATTATCCATAGGATTGGTTACGGTTTCGGTTCCAAATCGGTTCCTTTAATACTCAGATACGATATTTTAAAAAATTTATATGTTATTTTAAATAATGTAAAATAATACTCATTTATGTTTTAAAATTATAAGTATACATATTATTGTTTATATTGTTATATAAAAATATGAAGTATAGACCATCATGAATCAAAAGTCACAAGTGTATTTATAAGAGTCTTTCATAAGTCAATTGTGTATATATAAATAACCAAACCAATTTTATATTTCACAAGATACAAAATTCATTTAAATTTAAATTTGTTAAAACATATATGTACATAAGATGTCAAAGACAAAGAATAATACATACTATATAATATATATTATACATATATATAATTATGCACCTAATTAATTATTCATATGAGTACCTATGCGAGTCAGTTCTAGATACCCAACGTACTTATCTTACTCATACTTTATTTGAGGAAGTGAATAATAATTTGCACCCCGCATATACACAGGTAATATTTTCTGCCTTATCCTACTCAAATTAGGGTCTTGTCGGTGCCCATGAGTACCCTACCCAAGTTGCACCTTAATTGTTCATAAAGAAGGCAGAGAGTCCGTATTTTTGAAACTTTATATATTGCTTGAATCCACATTAAAGTGGAGACTTGTTGGGATATGACTTCGCTGACTTGCACACAAAATCAGGTTTGTGCAAGTGCACAACACTTCGGAAAAGCAGTACACCATATTCTACATGAATTTCTACAGTGTAAATTTAAACCGCTTCTATATTATAAATAAAGGTTTCCTCCGACGAGATCGAAATTTTGTAAAACTCTTTTGCGTACTCATTTATAGTGATTTATTTTTCTAAGAGTTTCTTGTTAAGTATATTAAATTTCGGAATTTTTTCTAGAATTATCAATCTCTTATAACGTCTTTATTGCTATAGATTTTCTCTTTCCTCACCCGTAATTTTCCTCTTTATATTGAAAAGTCTATACAAATCTCTGTTTGTTTTATTTGTTCTTCTCTAATTTTTCACATTACCTTGTTGTTTTATATGTAATATTATTCCTAGCGTCTCCTCCACATTTTAATCATATTTTCTATGTTTTCATATAACTATTTTACCTATTTTAACTTTATTATTTTTATTCTTAATCATTACATTTATTATATCACATATTTGTTCACTTCAATTTTTTCTTGTTCTCACTTTCCCGTTTTACTTTTACAACTACTCAAATACCAAAATAGTTATGTTTTTAAGGAAGAAGGAGAACCGGCGATTAAAACACCCAAAATCTAGTTACCCAAACATCAGCACGTTAAATGAGGAATGACGAAAAGAACGAAACAGCCATCAGCAGAAAAGATGCCATCAAAATGGTGCTGTTTTCAGGATCCTCAGTAGCAAGTGCCAAATTCAGATTACGGTGGATGCAATCGGAATAGTTTGGCTCGATTCTGTACAAATGAAACAATACAGCTATACGAATTGCCGGATCAAAGAATAAATTTTCTTACAAATAAATTATGTTCTTTTTCCATATTTACCACTCATGATGTCCCAAAACCACCACTGTGAGACTGTTGTCATTGAACTCGGCAGCCTTGTTCAGCTCTCAAAAGAACTAGTCCACGAGATATCCTCTGCAGACAAATGTAAACAGGATAAGACAATGAAGGCGACACAGACAGGACATGCATAAGCGTTCGGGAGATCACCTCACGTGTGTCTCTCAATCGCAGGAGTTCCAACCTCTCTGATGGCCTCAAATTCAACAGATTCACAAGCTGAAACCAATATACAGCAATTAGAAAACAACTTCAAAAGATGTCCAGAAACAAAGTAGGCATAAGAACGTCGATACCCAGAAGCTAAATCGTTCAGGATCATGAGATCCTGGCATTCCTTCGGCTTGGAGGAATTCCATGCGCCTTGATCTCCGGTCTATAAGGTCAAATTCTGTTGTGAATCTTAATTGAATGGAATATAAGGTCAAATATATAGTAAACAAATTTGTGTATCCCACATGACCTAGTCCTTCAAGCATAACTTGGTGTTTTGATGAACTCAAAACTAACCATATTTATTCTCGACCATACATTGTATGTAAAATCAATCTTTTAGGTCCTTTTAGGAAGAGGTTTAAAAAAAATGTGACAAAGTTAGAATGCAAAAACATTTTGAAAAAGAGAGATTAATGTAATATAATAGGATTAATGATTAAAGTAAAGAAAATGAAGATAAAATAGATGAGGTAGTTGTATCAAAAATGCAAAATAATAATAATAATAATTGGAATGTAAAGAAACAATAGAAAAGCAAGGTAATTAGGTAATTAAGATTTCAAATCATATTGAAAGATGTGTAGGAAAGAGTTTGGACTTTTTTTATTACCAATTCACAAACAAACTCTTAATTGGAAATGATGGTAGACCATAGCAATCAAAACTTGCTAAAGAATCTTTACGCCTCATGATTTCATACTAGCTTGCATGACCCACCAAAATATCCAATCAAGATGATGTTTAAATGCATAATTAAATATATGAAAATGAATAATAAGAACAACAAGAATAATAATAATAATAATAATAATAATAATAATAATAATATTGCTTTGATAGAAGTAAAACAGTATAATGGGCACAATGAAGAGCTTGCATAGAAAAAATTTGGTATCACCAGTGCTATGCTGTATATGAATGTTTCCAGTGTAAGAAAATAATGACAGCCTCTCTATATAAAAGTTTGAAAAAAAATAATAATAATTACCTGTTCTTGCTGTTTCTTTTACTCGTCTTATCCAAGTGCGGACCATCTCAGCTGCCCCAGTAGCCATTTCTTGCAACTGGCATGCCCAAAAGCCCAAGAAAGATAATCAGAAAAAAGAATGACACTAATAATCCCATGTCAATACACAAGAGGGGATTCCAAACAGTAGCAATGATAAGAACCACACAAAGTGGCAAATTTTCACCAGAGCGCCAACTGGCTATCTTATGGAAGAAAGTTTGAATGGAAAAGAATTGGCTCCATAGGCACCATGCTTTCACAATTATTGCTTTTGCATGCCTACTTGCTAGAACCGTAAAGGCTAGCATCATCCAAGCCACATTTGCTCATCATCAAGAATTTATTTTGAACCATGCCAATACGTTTTAAGATGTTGAATGCCAATCAGATGTAAAAGGTGACCAGCTACTCACGTCTTCTTTCTCTTTTGTTCCTTCAGATGGGAAAATATCCTGAATCCATTCAACTTTTGCAATGCGATACCTACGGCCAAAAGAAGAATACCACAGGTCCACACCCCATAAACAGAATTAGAATATCAAAAATGCATACTTTTGCCCTTAGGAGGGGTTCATATCATATTATTACACGTGCAATAAATATAAGTAAATGACTGTGTTTTGATAGGGAAATTACCCATCCTGATCCCAAGAACGTAGAATACGAAAGCGCCGGCGTCCTTCAACCTACGCCACATCATCAGAAATCGCTTTAGAAAATTTGGAGCCTTTTCTGAATCGTATCATGTTGGGTATGCATCAAATTGTGACAGGTTGGTTACTCATTATAAGTCCAGACATATTTACATCTTTATTCCTAGTTCCTGTTATGGCTGAGATGGTTAAGCCAACTGCATAAGCATATTTATGTAAGACAAACTGTAAGATTCATAGAACAGAACAAAAATGTTTAGCATCAATCCAAACCTAAGAACGATGCAAGATACTCAATCTCACATCAATAACAATGTCTTCATTTCACAGATCAATTTCATGGAAGAGAACAGTTGTTGCAGTAACAAGACACTGATTGATGGGGAAGGAAGGATGGAAATCCCATATTCTTGATGATTCATTTACCAGAAAAAGAAAAGAAGTGTGAATTCCGTTGTATTGGAAAAGGACAAGAAACCTTGCCCGCAACATTTGCATGACAGTATTCAGACAACTGACTTTTTGACCAACTCCAGGATGGAGGGGGAAAAACAAACAAAATGACTGTCCCCAGTAGTTGTTGCAATAAAAGTCACTGATTGATGGAGAGTAGTAGGGACGTAAACCCATATTCTTGAGGATTACTTTACTGGAAAAAGAAAAGAACTGTGTATTCCAGGGTTTGGAAAGGACAAGAAACATTCTAGCAACATTTGCATGACAGTATTTAGACAACTGCTTTTTTGTCCAACATCGATGACAGAACCAATCAAATTCTGTAAGATTTCTAATGATAATCAGGACAAGCTCCATAGGTTGTTTCCAAGAGGTCATCACAAATTTTAAATTGGTATTTTCTAGTTCATTCAGCTGCAAGATTCAAATAAGGATGGATCAGGGATGACATAGAATTCATCACTACCAGCACTCATTTGAGGGTTTGTAGCACTATGTAGTGGCTTTGGAGAATATCCCAAAGAGAAAGTCTCATTCAAGAGCATTGCTAACTGTTAGGCATAGAGTTTCATGCACTCCATCCAGTGAACGTGAAAATTGTTAGCCTTCCATATTGAATTCAAAGGAAGTTGTTTGGCTTCAGCCTTCACATTTTTATGTTTCACCTAACTTAAAAATCATTTTTATTGATTAATAAAGAGAGAATTCTTTAATACCCATAACATTTGCCTCTAATTCCCCTAATATACTCACAACATTTCATAAATTTTTCTTGTACTTGTAACATTTCATCCTAAATTCTTACCATACCCATGTCATTAATACAACTGTTATCTGCCCTACTGAAAAAAGGATTTTGCCCCTCTAAAATTTTCTAATTAAAATGATTCAACCTTAATATAACTCTTGAATCATTTAATGTCACGTATTGATGATTTACTATCATTAATAATTAATTAAGTCATATTAAGGTTGAATTATCTCAATAAAGAAATTTTGAATAAGCAAAATCATCTTTTCAATAGAATAGATAATGATTGTGTTGAAGGCATGCGCATGAAGGATTTTAGGGTGAAATGTTATAAGCACAAGGGGAATTTATAAAACATTGTAGATATATAAGAAATTATGAGCACATCTTATAGATATGGGAGGAATTTTATAAGGGAGGAATTTTCCCTTAATAAAAAGAAAACCTTGAATTGCCCACCTCCAAGTAAAATCGTCCATCTGGAAGTGGCTCGCACCTACATGAACAGAAACGATCTCAATGATATAATGGAACACTAATGAAGCATGTTAACAAAAAGCCAAGAAGCTAGGATTGCAGACTCACTCGGTTATTTCCACCTCACAAGCGTAATCAGCAATGGAACCTGTTACGGAATCAATTACAACCTAACAGGGAAAAGAAGAAAAGAGATGAGAATCAATCAGGCTTATGCACACGTCAGGGGATAGCATTTTTATGGGAATTTAGTTTAATGTTATTTCATTTTCTATTTCACAAGAATTTTTATAGGGATTCATTTCTAATTATCATCTAATGGATGTCTAAATGCGACACTCTGTTAGGATTTTAGGCTCTCAAAATTACCAAGTCTTTCTTGCCTTTACCCTTAAACTATTCTGCTGATTTTTTATTCTTCCCTAAGGTTTGTTCCCCTCTTTCCCTTGAGAGAATCTTTCTCTTACTTCCACCTTCTTCCCTTTATCCTGCATCAAAATGTACACCTATATGATGTAGAGACATGCCTTATCCTAAATAACAGAAAAAAGAATCAAATCTTGATGATCATCTAACAACAGGGAATCCAGCGGGTGAGCAGGTGACTTGAGAGGGGAGAACATGATATTAACCAGTGTTTTCAGTGTTAGCAGGGAAGAAATCATTGAAGGGAAGCAACTACATGAAATGTAAGATATCTCCTTAGAAAGGAGATTCAGCTTCAAGTAGGGAAGAAATCAGTGAAGGGGAGAGCCAACTATACAAAATGTAAGATATCTTTTTAGGAAGGAAGATTCAGCTTCAGCAAAAGCTAGTAGAGTTAACCTTCACAAACATAGGAAATAGTTCTACGAGTTTGACCTTATTTTAAGCTAATTTAAGGTTGAGTTGTACAGTTTATGTACTATAATATATATGGTATCTAAAACATTAATCTGTACAACAACATTATGGAAATCAAGTTTTTTGGAAAACCAACCAAATCCAAGACTCTTGTCAGGCTTAGCATTTGAAACAGTGAAAAATCATGCATGGGAAGGATCAATACGGTTTTTAAGTACTCCTGAATTTTAAAATTATTTTATATTTATTACAATAATACATCTAACAATCATGTTTGTCCAGATTGAAGTCCGAATGTTAATATATGAAATAAGTCCCTGAGATGCGTGTCCTCTTTGCACTTTGGTGTGCATCACCCCTTTGTACGACATTCTTCAAGTCAAAGACAGACTCTTTGTGTTCCATGGTAGAGGAAAAGGGGGAAATGAAGAATGCAAAAATGAATGGGAAAGGAAAAGAGTACAAACAGATTTCTAACTTCGTTTCCCACAAACGGCGCCAAGTGTAGAGATCCCAAAAAGGGTCTTTCGTATAGATACAGTAAAGGATTTGTGAACGTGGCACTCCTTGAGAATTGAGATCCTTTAGGAGTTTCAGGGAAAGTAGAAGTGTAATCTCCGCTGGAGTCTTGAGTCCTCCCTTTCATGAACTCCTCCTTTTATAAGTCCCCCTTACTGTTTGTTAGAATCCCATAAACATGGGAGATTTTTCAGGTTGTGGGCATTACAGACCGGATTTTTGGGGAGTGAAATCAGGATACGAGTGAGGGATGGTTTTAACCAGGCTTCTACAGGTGTAAATATCCTCCTCTTCCTCTTTTTTGCATCAGAAGACGAATCTGAAATTAGAAATCAACTCTGTGCTCCCAAATCAGAAGCCGAAGCCACTAACTTCCTCTCTCTTGCATTAGAAGACGAATCTGAAATCAACTCTACCATTTAGGATCCTCTCTCTTGCATCGTTGCTACCACCGGATTTCTCCCCAGTGCATTGCTGCCACCAAAATCAGCATTCGTCTACTGCCATATGAAGCCCTAGGGGATTGCTAGAAGCTGTTGAACCTTATTTCCTCTATTCTGTTTTATGAGATGAATCTGCTGGGAAACAGGCAGGAAACACATGCTTCTAACGTGAAGCAACCTTTCAAGTTCAAACAATTGAACAGAGACTTGAGACACTGTTAGTAGAGAATTACTGCAGAAGCTGGTCTCAAAGTTCAAAGCTGGTGGATTCAATTTCTTCCAAACGTTTGTTTTGAAAGAGGCCTGTTCAGTGAGAATACTTCCAGAAGCTTTTGTTTTGAGATGCCAAAAACTTTGGTGCTACCTTCAAGTGTTTTTTTTTTTTTTTCTTTTTTTCGGTGTTGCTTCGGATAGTCAAAATCACCAACTGGAGAAAGCTTTTTAGGAGATGGTGAGGTCAATATTATTGGTTTTGAGAGCTGTTCAGGAGACGGTAGAAAGACATAATGATCAAATACTCTTCCAGATGATCCTCCCAAGAGGCCTGCTTCAGCATGATCGTATCCTAGATGATTTTCCTAATCTAATACCCAATTTACTACTCTTGATTAAACAGCTAGAAAATGACAAGTTCCAAAACTGCAATTTCCTCCTCTTCATTAATCTGCAAATCAACCCAAAGGGAAGACAAACAGCAATTTTGCATTTGGTGAAGACGAGTGCAGAGCTGATTTCATTTGCATCAACAAATGGAAGAGGAGGGCTTTGGTTTCTGATTTGGATTTTTTTTTTTTTTTTCATTTTTCAGTTTTATATTTGCATCCCATGGCAGGGACTCATTTCGTATACAACCCCATAAAAAAAGGAATGCCCTCATCTCTCCTGCACGATCCGACAGCTCAAAGCAGGTGCATCAGCAGTGGATGAAGTTGTCTGGACTTCGGTCCAGATGCACATGATCGCCTTCCATATATAAATAATGCATGTTTAGATATATAAACTTTAGGTCATAGAAATAATTTATAAAATCTTAACACTAACAATGGTTAAATTATGAACTGAGGTATTTGAACCTTGAGCCTGATATAAGATAGATAAACAGGATGTTATATATAACACTATTTTATGCCAAACAATGTAGCCTCACTTCGGGTTAAATTAAAATTGACCTTACCAAAAAAAAAAGAAACACTATTTCCACGGAGAGAGAGAGAGAGAGAGAGAGAGAGAGAGAGAGTCTACCATTCCCATGCGATGATTTCCTTCCATAATCCTCCTCACCTGCGCCAAAATGGAACACAGAACAAGAAAATATTCCATAAACTTCCACAACTAAAGCCGACAAAAAAATCAACCACATCAGATGGGCAAAGAACACATTAGTCATTTTTTAAAATGTCATTAGCTAGGACAAAATCCAAGACATGAAGGTTTTAATTTTCAAGCTATTCACTCTTAAAACAAGAAAATTCTGAACCCGAGGAACAATTCTAAGTAGGCAACAAAAATAGCTAATAACACAGGGAACTTAGTCCACAAAATTAGTGCATAAGCCAAACAAACACACAAACAATGAAACCTCACACACTGCAAACCACATGTGCAACATAATTTAATACGAATAAACTTTATTACCCAGAGCAGGTGGCAATAAGTCCTGTCTTCAATCCCACAATCATATGCAACCTTATATAGGAATAGATTTTCATTGAGAAACATTTTATTCATGTTTTTAAGATTTTGGTAACCTGACATTCAAGAGATCCAAACAGCATGTTCCACTGGTTTGGCAAAACAGATGGTCTACCATATTGACAAGAGCAATTGTGCACAAATTAGCAATGAACCCCATGCATGTGGGCTCTGCAAATCTACTCCCTCAATAACAGAATTAATTATCAGAAAGAAATGCATGAAGACCAGCAACATACATGTTTGCCGCATCCATGTCAGTTATACATTAAATAACTGTTATATTCTCTATGATTATGCTGATATAGCATATCAGAGAGTGCATGTGAGATACGTTTATTAGTAGACAGTATATGATGCTCGTCAACAAACAATATAAAGTTGCAAAGCAGACTCAAATCCAAAAGATTATCCTCTAAAATCTGGAATAATTACTGTGAATAATTCTCAGGGACATTAGCTAAAGTCAACAATATTTGAAATTGTCGTATAAATTTCATTTCGAAACCTTTATGAATCCAGATATGAGAATGATTAGCAATAAAGAAACTTACCATGAGCCTATAACGAGGCTCAAATATGTTAAGTGACAACTTCTGGCAAGGAAGGACAACATCCATCACAAACAGTGGCATCAAGTCAACACCTGGATCTGTCAAATTTTGATGCTCTAACTTCCTATCAGCATATTCCTGTGGGAAGTTCTTCTGAATTATATTGTTCAGTGTTACACTGTAGACAGACAACAGAAACATAAATTAGAAATTTCTACACAAAAAAAAAAAAAAAAAAAACCTACAATGATTAAGAAGGATACAAGGGTAAACCATAAATGTTTTACCTTACACAGCATGTTTTAGGAGTGATAAATAGCACTGTTCGGCACATTGGACACTTATTACCTGCTAATTAAGTAGAAAATTAGTTAGAGAGTTACCAACTGGCAATATCTAAAAAACGAAACACTAGTCTGGGATATTCACCGTGGTCCATGGACTGAAAAAGACAAGAGCGACAAAATGAATGCCCACAAGTAGTAGTAACAGGTTTGTACATCAGCTTCAAACAGAGTGTACATTCAAAATCATCTGTTCGCTGTGGCTTCCCTTGTTTTGGCCTCCTAACCAAACCATCCGAAATACTTTCTAAGTTCTGGATGGAGGCCTGAAGACAGGAGCTATAAAATCCCAGAATCAGTTGCATGGATGAAGAAACCAACAACATCGTGAGAGAGAGAGAGTACCTGAAAGGATCAATCTGAAGGCCAGAAAGTAGTGTTTCCCGTGCATCTTCATATTGCTCCAGCTGCCATACAGTGAAGCTATTCATAAAAACCATGTGGACTTTGGAATAACCAATAAAATCCAGTAAGTTTGGTTGACTTTCTAAGAGTCATTGTAGAACGTAGACAAGTGCTAAAAATACTATTCTGGAACACTGTTATCAGAAGATTCAAAACCGAACTGCACCAGCGGATCAAACTGGTTCAAGTGTAAGCACACAACTGACCACTCCAGTTTAGCCTGGTTTAATATGGTGATAGTTTTTGACTTTTAGGGATATGTATCAAATAAAAATAGGTATTAAGATCATATAATCTATTAATAAAAAATCTACTTTTCACAGTTGAGATAAATGGTTTAGAATTTTATTTCATCATTTTTAAAAATATATTAAACGAGTAACGTTGACTCAGTTGAACCTTGAACCGGATCTTAACCAGTTTGACGTCTAGTCTGGTTTTAATAAAATTGTTCTGGAAGATAACTACAGACAAGCAAAACATCTATATTTATGTAAAAAGAGCAAAAGAAACCTCCCTCTGCAGGGAGACAACATTTTAGTACCATAAGAAGGGCATTGGCCTTCAGAAAATATGATTTGGTAGAATTACTTTGGATGCTCATCAACTTCTCAGCATCTTTCAAAGCAAGCTGAAATGGTGATTGAAGAACATCAGCAAGGATGAAAATGAGAAAAGCAACTTTTGAGGATGCAAGAAATGAAAGTAGATCCTTACTTCAGCATGCGTTGTAGGATCCAAACCATTCAGTGGTTGATATTCAGAAGCAGACGCAGATCGGCTTCTCAGTTGTTGACTAATCCTAGAGCATGACAGATGTCACATCAGTAAGGGAAATCATTAATAGTTAACAGGAGTCATTATCTCTCTACATCTCCATTAGGGCTGTCATTGCAGCTCCACGAGCCAGAGGGAGGTTTCTGCTCAGATGTCAGCTCAGTGAATAATTCCTAGAATGATACAAAACATCACTGAGAAGATGAAGATGACAATCAGCATAGAACAGCTTCAGAGGAAAAGGTGAAGATGCAATGAGCCAGGAGAACCTTCAGTAATCATTCAGATATAGTAGCAAAATGAGAATTGCAACCATTCCTTGACAAGGTACATGTATTAAACACAGCAAGTAACACTGACCTGCAAAAGGCAGCACTCCGATTACTCAAGATAACAGGATCACCTGGTTTTAAACTGTGAGCTTTGGAGTAACAGGCAATTGCCTGCATCAAAAATCTAGTATAGTTATAGAAGCATGAAATTTATAAAACTGACAAAAGCCTTATAAGCATTAACTCTTAGTCAATCAGTCACCTTGTTCCAGATGAATATTTATAATGGAATTATCAATACAAGTGATTGCAACTGTTTTTTTATATTCTATCTTGCAATTAAACCATCCAAGTACAATTTTTTGTCCAATTTTTGCTCAATAGATGCAAACCAAACAATAAATCTACAAGAGACACTGCTCCTGAAAATGGGAGATGAAACTCCCCTCACCCTTCATTGAAACCAGGCCGCTGGCATGCAGCCAAAAACAAGACACCAGCATCAACCAACTGCGCTTATGCTGGGCTCAACTGATTGCAACATTAGTTGACCTAGGGTATTTTACCCGAAAAAAAAAAAAAAAAAAAATTGACTTAGCATACGCCGAAATTGAAATAGTGTCCAGTTTTACACCCACGTATGAGATAAGACACAGGCATATAAAAGAACCAACTGGGATTACTTGATAAGGTGCTAAAACATTTTCGAGACTAACACTTTACACAGCAAAAAAGCCGACAGAAGAGGCATGAAATTTTGGGCTATGGTATTCACAACATTGATGATGGTGGGTGATATCTTCTCAACAATTTATAAATAATTTATATTTTTGAAAGAAAAAAAAAATCCGAGAACTCTCCCATTGGTAAGGCGGCTTTTTAACTTAATAAAAGCGAAGAGCATACAGCATAGTGGCAAGGGAAGAGATATGGAAGAATTTCAGGAGACCATTGAAAAGTATTTAACATTGATTCAGTTGAGGAAGAAGAAAGCTAAATCAGACATAATTACGGTCACCAAGTTACCAGTACAATTTGGAACAAAGTAGCATACAACTATTTGCAATCATCCAGGTAGTTGTACAGTCCCAACCAATACAATTCACCCACTGACTTCGGACGGTAGCATGCTCATTCGGCGGAAGAAATATCAGCGATTTTCAAGGGGAAATGAAAAGGCATGTTTTTCCATTACATTTTGCGCCAGTGGAAGCAGAAAAGAATACTGAATACCATCGGAAGCCAGTCATGGGTACATCAAAATTCAAAGTTGGAATCTTTCCTAACAGACTGTATTTTACTAACAAGAAATTTCTATCAGAGATTAAGAGACCAAAAAGTCCAATTCGCACAAAAGCTAACCGATATCATATCGCACCTCTTCGATTCGATTCTCTCGAAACAACCTGTTTCCCTTCTGCATTAAATCAAACACCTGCCCGAACCGCTCCCAGGGAATTTCAACAGTAGCATCGTTGGCCTGCAATCCAACACCTAGAAGAGATAAATCCCCAACCACTCATCCATCCATCCGCAGAAACGAAACAACCAAAAAACAAAAAAGTGCTAGAGAGCAGCAGCCAGACCCAGACAAACTCCTCAATGTCGTAGGGACCCTCGGAAGCAGTAGCAGCTGCAGCATTATTTCCAGCCATTCCAGTAGGGAAAAAAATCGAAATTAAGAAGCTTGGGCAGAGAGGAGAGGAAGAGGTAGGGCAGCGCGCTCGGGCATGAAAGGAAGGGAAGGAATGCTCTCTCAGCCTAAGATCTCGTGTTCTTCCTCCCTCCCTTATTTTGCGCGGCTCACATTCGAAGACGTGTACCTCTCTCTCTCTCTCTCTCTCGTTATTTATATAATTTTTTTTTAACAGCGAGAAAAATGGTATTGGCTGGACTCGCAGTTCTAACGAGTGATGTGGAGTCTGGTCTGCGTTTCTTTCATCTTCTTCCTTTTTTTTCTACTGTTTTTCGTTTGTTTGCTTTCGCGGCAGTTGGCCGCGGACCTTTTGCACCTTCCCCTCCCGCCAATGGACGGAGGAGATGCTTCCTCCATTCCATCGCCCTGGCCCACATCATTTAACTGCTTGAGTTTTTGACCCAACAAGTAATTCGAGCCGCGGAAAACAGGTCCATCAAAAAAAAAAAAAGCCACGGATGGCAGGGCACTTTTGACTTTTGAGTGCAGAACCCGAAACTCATCCTAAAAAATGTACTAAATGGATTCGGACCATTCGGCAGATATTTTTTCAGATTTCTGATTTTCTAGTTCGTGTCTAGCCTAAAGTGAATTGGATACTTACTCAAAGCTTACTCTTTATTTTTAAATTTTTTAATATATTTTTAAAATTTTAAACCATTAGTCATTCTTAATGCATCTTGTTTTGTCATCTGACTGAAAATAAATTTAATTGGAAAATTATATGTGGTAAAAAATAGTATCTTTGTATGTTTTAATCAATGTTGTCAGAACCGAACCGGTGATTGAACCGGTAAAGGTACCGGTCTGGTTCGAACCGGTTCGACCGGTTAATCAAACCGGTTTGAACCGATGACATCAGCATGACATATTTATAATGTCATAAATATTAAATTTTTATATTTTAAATAAATATATTGTAAAATTATATTTTTATAAATTCTAAATATATATATATATATGTTAGATTTTAAGGACCACAATATAAGTATAAAACAAGCAGGAAAAAATTAATAGCAAATTTTAAAAAGTCTTTGAGCATGAATTTTAGAAAAATT
>JAXCLR010000063.1:41926634-41943483 GCA_035584095.1 Annona squamosa | reverse complement strand
GGTGGTGGCGCGGTCGAAGGAGACGATGCGGGTGTGGCCGCCTAGGTAGCAGAGGGATTTGTCATGAGGGCGGGGGACGATGCGGCCGCCGTAGCTGCACATCAGCCGTATTTTAGCGGAGGGCGGAAGCTGGAAGGCGGACTGAGGTTGCTCGTCCCAGGAGTCGGTGGTGAGCGAGTGAGGCGACGAGTCGACCGAGTCGGCATATCCAGCTTGCTGAGCGAGCTCCATATCGGCGCCGCTAGCTCGCAGTCGCTGAAGCTAGGAAAGGAGAAACGCGGACGGACGGAGGCGGATTTTCGAGTGAAGGTGGAGAAAGCGGGCGGGTTTTATTAAGCAGCTCCCCAGGAGCAATATTATGCGATTATGCGTCGACATCCGTATGACCCCACATACAATCTATATTCATATAGACCATACAAGTTATTAAAACTAAAATCTACCCCGTTGATCAAAGGAAAGACTAATTGAAATTAACAAACCGGTCTATCTATATATTTTACGATGGTAAAATTTAAGAGAAACAATGGCATAAAAATAGTAGTGGGTTTTGGTAGTGATAGAAATCTTAGTATCGCTGAAACCGTTAATCATGGGCATTTAATACAGATGCTTGAGGAACCTTTCGTCGTTAGGACAACCCGGCTTGAGCTTATACTCCGGAAATGTGATTTGTCGTCACGTAACTTGGCATGTGGGGTAAGATCCGATTGCAAAACATTTCGACGTACTAGATATTGTGAAGGTCGCGTATCTCACACAGAAGGCATTTGGATGGCGATTGCGCTTGCTTAATGCTTATCGAAAATCATATGAGTTTGGTAGTTAAAAAAACAACATTGATTAACTTGAATGTAATGATCAATATTTCTATTAAAAGTAAAAATACAAACCTTTTGTATGGAGGGTTAGGATTATTGTAGGAGAATATGCTTTATTGACACGCAAAGCCTTGAGGTATAGTCGCGTGCGAATTCGGTTGGGTTTGCTTGCCACAGAGGTTTAGGCTTGTTCGTTTTTTTTTTTTTTTTTTCATATATGCCGACCATATTTGATTAATATTACATATGTGTTCCTAAGTTTGTTAATATTGTAAATAGAACTACAAAAATTGCATGAAATTACAAGTGTGTTCTTTTCGTCGCAACGTGAAATATTTTTGTAAAATAACGATAATACTCTTTAAGTCAAATGACAATTTTTGCAAATATTATACCTATATTTACAAAAAAATTTAAATAATAATATATATAATAATAAAATAAAAAATATATCTACAATATTTAAAAATTTGTAATTATATCACTTGGCTTAAAAGAACATTATCATTATTTATAGAAAATTCCAACGGTATCTTAACAAAAGGCAGACGCTTGAAATTTTTTACAAACTTTGTACGCATATTTGCAATATCAGTAAACTTAAATATACAATTGCAATATTAATTAAACTTTACAGACATATTTATAAAAATACCACTATTTTCTCCGTGATGACATGGTTTGTTCATGTTTGGCCGCAGAGGACGTCGTTTTTGGGTGCTCAATGCTCCCGGGCGCATCCACTTATTTTTTATTTTTTTAAAAACTTTTTTCATGAACTTATTAATCTAAGTATATTTAACATATATATATATATAAATTTTTACTATTTTTAGAGATTTTTATATATTTATTTCGGATTTTTAAAAATTAGTAGTATTTTAGATTTTTAAAAATCCAAAATAAATCTCTAAAAATGTTAAAAATTAACAGATATATTAAATACAATTATATTAATGTTTATGTAAAAAAATTTAAAAATAAAAAAATAAAAAAATAATTGTATTCACCGGGAAGCATGGATGCTCAGTGACGAGGGGAGCACCTGATCAGCACCCGTGGTTATGTGGCGTGGAGACAGAGAAAACAAGGAACTGCCGCGGGGAAACAGTCATCGACACGTGGGCATGATTTTATTCAAACGGGTGGGGCCCCTGTGATCCTGGCGGTCGATCTGATAGTGACTCTGTGGGAGAGTTCCTATATTCGAGATCGGAAGATTCTAGCCATCCAACCCGACTTTCGAGATAGTTATTTCCTAATTGAAATTCCGCCGTACATTCAACGAACGTGATGATAGCTTTCATTGTTTTTGACGTGCGAATTTTTCCGATGGATATTCTCCTACATGCAGGGGGTGCAGTTGATTTCATCGCCAAGGAGTGCGGTGCTACGCGTTGGACGGGATCGACCGCATGGAAGGCTCTGATCGTCGTGATAGTCGACGATGTGGGGCCAACATGCTCCAGCCTACACCTGGATTTCAGTCGCGAGGTAGACGATAGACGGACCACTTCCAGGCGTAGATTACGTCAGCGGCCGTCCGAATGCCGCGGGAGTCTGCTCCATAATTAAGCTGAATAATTATTTTTGTTTTGAAAATACTCACCATATCGAAGTTATCGTGCCAGAGAAAAGCCAAATGCAAGCAATAATGTTTTGCACATTTGTCATTTGGTAAAAGAAAAATAACTGTATAATTTTGTCACCTACTTTTCCACACAACATGACAAAACTGATAATCCTAATTTTTTTTTTTTTGCACGTTTTCATGTGCTTAATTGTTTTATTTTGACTATATTACCTTTGTTTACCATCGTTGCCGAGGTCAAATCACATAACTATCTTGCTTTTTAATTTTTTTTCCAATTTTTCAAATGCCAAATGTACCTATATTTCATTTAAAAATTACACATTTTGAGCATACTTGGCTATCCTACAAATTTTTTTAATCCACAACTTTTGACTCTCAACAACTATACTATTTTAAAATTATTTTTTTAATATTTTTCCGTAAAATTAACCCATTTTTTAATAACTTTTACACAACTAGTCATACAACTATTCAATCTATTCTAATTTTATTCATTTTAATTTTCATCATTATTCCTATCATGTCATATTATTTTTTCATATTTTAAAAACTTTTATCCACAAAATTTTTTATCCAGAAATTTCATTACTTCCCAACACACATCATTTATTACTAGAGAAAATTTAATGATTTTTGCCATTGTTTTTCAATATTTTGATTGTTATACAATTTTCTTCTTTTTATTTGTTAATTCTTTTCTTTTCGCCTCTTTTCTTTGACTTTTTTTTGGAATTTGCATTTTATTAATAAGATATTAAAATTATTGCACTTTTTAGCTCTTAATTCTGACCTTGAAATAACGTGGCTGTAATATAGAGCACTAGACAATGGTGAATTGGCAATTTGGAGGATTTTTTTCTTTTTTTTAAAAAAAAAAAAGCTTAGAGAGCTTTTGTAACTTTCCTCCACCATCTTATTTCAGTGGTTTGTATTAGGGGTGAGAACTTGGATGAGTTGACTTTTGACCTGGCCTTACTTCGACCCATTTTTCATCAGGTAAAACTAATATTTTTTAACCTGGTATAAGGATGAGTCATAAATTTTGATCTGAATTCAAAAACAGGATCGGTGTGAGTTAACCATGTCTTGACCTGCCCCATATATATTAATTTATTAAAAATTATAAGCATATATTTAAATCTTATTATTATTTTCTTTCAAAATTTTCATGTTTTTTATAGTTAATTATATCAACAATAAAATAATTAATTTATCCAAAAACTAATATCAGAACCGATAAGAGGAATTTACACGTATATAACTCTTACATATAATTGTATCTTAACCTATTTTAATAAATTTTACTATATTTTCTCATATTTTGTTTTAGTAATGATGTGTTTTTTAATAATTAATAAAATATTAAAGCATATAATATTTAAATTTAGTATAGATTAATATTTATATTTAATAAATATATAAAATTTTAAAATAATCTTATTTGACTCTTTTTTTTTGTCTGACTGATTATCTTGAAATCAATTCGATGCCAATATGAAGTTTGTTCTAATACCCATGAGGAAAAAAAAAAAAAAAAAGGCAAAGGTCGAATCAATCTTATTCCCATTCAGTATAAAAATAAGATGGAATTGAATTTTTTAAAAGTGCAATTATAGTTAGCCAAACCCTAATCCAGTAGGACCCTACCAGTCATCCATTCGCAATTTGGTGATACGATAATTTCAAGCCCCGCTGTTGGCCATTAGTCGTCATTGACTTGCTAGGATGTCATCGCGATTAGCTTTTAGATGGCGCGTGATTTGTCATAACTGATGTGCTTAACGCTAATATACTTCGCAAATTCGGGGAAAGCATTAACTTATGATGCCCACTATTGTGGACCGTCCAACACACGGCATCATTGTCGATCCAACACAAAGCCACTTATAGGAGTTATTCATCCGATCCATCAGGCCACATCCATACTAATTGCTTCCCGCTCGGGAAAACTCAAAATGAAGGGCACAATCCCCAGCTCTGGATATGAGATTTTTAGACGAAGCTTATAATTGAAGGGCGTGTTTCGTTTGGATAGAGCTTTTCAGCAAAACTTTTTCATTTGGAATTTTTAATTCTTCGTAATTATCATATATTTTTTATTTTTTTTATATTTTCTTATATCAATATTATGCTTTTTAATTATTTACATACATTTACTTATACAATTAGTTTATCTATTTTAACTTTATTCTCTATACTCCTTATCATATCACATCATTTTTTTATTTTAAAAAGTTTTATATCAAAATATTTTCTTTCAAAAATTTTATCAATTTCCAAACATATATAAAATGAAAATATAACAATATTTATTATATATATAATTATATTATAAATATAAAAAAATCCTATTGAAAATTAAAAACTACCTTAAAATTTTAAAATTTGTCTAAAGTATAGAGATACAAATGTAATTTCAAAATCTTATATCATTTGAAATAGTCAATCAAATGAAACCCTTCATCTGCTGTTACCTGCGACCGTGACCGAATTTTACAACATGGTCCATCCATCACTAGGCCCATGGTTTTGATGGTCGAGATGGAAACTGATTGAAGCCACTTGCATGTAAATATCCCTTCATTTCCAATGGGCCTATCATGACCTGGTGACCCTTCTTCTGAATTCCTTTTTTTTGAAAAAAAAAATCGAGCAGCTTCTTTGTACTTATTTGGAAGATGAGCTTTTGGAGCTAGCTGTCAGCGATTTGGGTAATTTTTTTTTATAGAATATATTTACAACATATCTCAATTCATATCACATTCAAAGTTCTAAGACAATTCTAATAATATTTCCAAAGAGAGACAATAAGCTCCCAAATATCAACGGAGAAACAGTCAGTTCCCAACCAAATAAGGAAGACTACACACATGTTTCTACAAAGATTTTGTTCGAAATCTCCACCTAAGATTCGAACACACACTGGTGTCAATTTGGGTAATTGAGTGCGACGTGCTGCAAGTATTTGATCAGGACAAATCATACAAATTTTAATTATTTTCATCATCATACAATTTTCTTCTTTTTATTTCTCTGTTCTCAGTTTTTCATCCGTTTTCTAGCTTGGCCTTGTACGGACAAGGAATGAGTTTCGGAGGCTGTTGTCAGGAGTGTCTGGAAGCAGTAAAATTTTTGGGGTGAAAATTTTTAAACAGGACAAAATAGATGGATTAATTTTAGGACTAGTTATGCATAAATAATTAGATAAAAATATATAAATAAATAATTAAAAAATATAATACTGATGAAAACTGAAAAGTTAAAAGTTTAGTTTAATTTTTGTTTATCGAAACGCATGATTTGTTGCGTCGTCTGAAGCTGAAATTCCGCCGTGATTTAGATAATTATTCATTTTTTATTTTCACTTTGTTATGTTGATATTCTTTTCGGATTCAAATATGGAAAAGCCAGCGCAAAGGGGCCCACTATCCACATCATCATTTCGCCTGTATATGAGGCTAGCGGGGCCCATCCATCGTATGAACCGCCGCCCACAGCACACTTTCGTGAGAGGTTGGTCATCGTCTTTCAAACGGAAAGGCTACTTCCGTTGGAGTCCCTCCGTCCAACTTCACAGCAGCAGCGACTCTGATCGGCTGCCCAAGACGCTGGAGAAAGAAACATGTTGTGGGATTACATCCCGAGCATGAATTTTTAACTAGAAAAATTCAAGTTTCGGCCCGGTCATTCATGCATCAACTTGCATGTAGATGGAGAGAGGTCGGTCCGGTGCCTCACGAATCATTTCACACCTCCTTTGATTTCGGTCCTGCGGAGCCCACCTTTGTTTTTTTCTGACGTGGCTTGTAACGCCGGATTGGAAAGCTGGTGCCCCCGGGGGCATAGGCATATAAGCGGAATGAAAAGTACATAAATATCATATAAGGAGAATCAGAATAAAGTGCAGGACATGGCCTCACGATTAAGTGCTCTTGGGTTCAAATCTACCTAGCAACATTTCTAAAGTGGTGGCATTGCAAGTCTCCTCAAATTTGTAGGAGCCGTCCACCGGTGGGAAAATTTAAAAATAGTAGATAATTGTTAGTAAATTGTAAGAATGTCTCAGAATTTAATTGTAATATCAGTTGAGATTATAATGTATGAATACTCATAAAAAAGTGCATTTACATGATTTTTTTTAATCTACATAGTTCTGATTTCAAATTTCAAAATTGAAATAGAAATTGAACTCCTTACCACTCAGACCAATAGGGTAAATAAAAATAAAGTTCATTTATATGCATTTTACTTGTTATAAAAGAATTCACGATTAAAATAAACCAGCCTTTAAAGTAGATTTAAAATAAATTTATCATTTCTTTCACTCAATAATCTTGATACTTTTAATATAAACAGTTTAATACCAAAATAGTTTATTTTGAAAATAATTAATATTTTAAAATTTCGTAATTAATTAAAACTAAAAAATTTACATATGAGGATGAATCTAATATATATTTATATTTTTTTTATCAATTTTTAATAAATATAACTTAAATAGGACAATGTATCACTACTTTAATCTATCATTAAATTACCATTATTTGTTTAGTCAAAAGATCAAACTTTATTCAAATCAGAGACATGCATAGATAATATTCACTCAAAAAATATAATCATGTGTAAATTATGAAAGATATTTAAATATATTTACACATATATTAAAGTGCAACAAGGTTTTATATAATTATTTATCCAAATAATAATAATATTTATATGATTTAGATGTAGAAAATACAATTTTAAATTTGATATTTAGCATGAAATAGTTTTATTACCTTGATTTTGCATGGGGCTATGCACAATAAAACTAGAGAAAATGCTAGGTAAAAAAGTTTTAGTGATGATATAAATGAAATAGATAGGATTGTGTGGAAAAGTAGTTTCATAGAAGCTTAACTTTTGAAAATATTTGTCTAGAAAGTGAAGTCAAATTCAAATTTTTTTTAATGTAATTCATATAGAAAATTGTATGTAAAATTTTTTATGTCAATTATTAGATAAATACGAAATGTAGAAGTTAAAAAAAATTTAAAAATTGGATCATATAAATATGCATGTAGATATCAATAGCCATAAAAAATATAAACACATTTTATGGATGATTTTTCAAAAATTTTAAAATCTTAGACCAAATGAATAAAATATATAATGAAAAATGATACTATAAAATGGATTATTACTTATGTATTATATTTTTATGAGAGTTTGCTAATCCATGTACTGAATTTCATCAATTTTGATTTTTAATATAGTTTTATAAAATTTAAAAAATAAAAGAATGTTCACCGCTCTCCCACATATGAAAAATGATTAATTTTATAAAGATATATATACAAAAATTCAAAAATAATAAATTTTATATATTAACTAAATACACTTGAACTCACTTAAATGTGGAGTCAAAAATAAAAAATACATAAGGTTGTTATTTAACTAAGTAACAACCCATTATATAAGGACTTGAAAGAAGATTTTATGGTTTTTAAGTGTTTCATTTTATCAGCGGAGGTCGAAAATGATAACATCTGCAATTTTTATCGCGGATATTACTGATATGGAAAATGCTAACGATATGTAATCCAGCTATAATAGATAAACAATTTATTTAATTAGGAATATAAATTTAATCGCATACAGAACTAGCATGCAGTAAAATAGGAAAATTTCAAGTGTGAGCATAATTTTTTAAGAAAAATTGTTACTTGATCTGATGATCAAAAATATTTTAATTGAAATAATTTTTAACATTTTGATTAACATTAAGATAAATAGCAGTAAGTATTATAATAGGCTTAGATATCACAGACCATGTGTCGTTGAGGTGGACTTCAACGGAAAGGCTCCACTGGAATTTCTGTAGATCGGCACTAAATTACTAGCGGTGAGTTTGGATAATCATAAAATTTTTACTTTTCATAACTATTTAATTTTTAATTTTTTATATTTTCTTATATAATTAACTTACTTTTTAATCATTTTTACATAATTACTCATACAACTAATATATCTATTTTAACTTTATTCTCTTTATTTTTCATTATTATCTTTATCATATGACAACATTTAATACTATTTTAAAAACTTTTCGTATAAAAGTTTTATTATTTCTTAGATACACCATAAATCAAAACCCTCCTTCAAAATTATTAAGGGCTAGCAAGAAAACGCCCGCAAACTAAAAACCTTATTAGAAAAAATAAGCTACCCCACTTTGAAAATAGGAACGACGGACCGGCGCATGAATTAATCCTTTCTTTATACTGGTTAGGAGGTGCATGCCTGCCTACAAATTATTTTTTTAGGAAGAACAGAATAAGGATCGGCAAAAATAAAAACTGCATTGCGTCCTTTCTAATTAATAATTTGTGTTTTGATTTTATTATTCTATGAAGAGAGGCTATGATGACTGCTTCCAAGCCGAGTCCAACCCTTTCCCCACATTAGAACTCTCAAGACTTCGGGATGTACCAAATCCAACAGGATTTCACCCGCTGCACAACAGAAAATGAAGAGTAACAGGTTGCTTTACAGAAAGACAGTTTGACATAATCATTACGTATACGGTAGGTAGAGTATAAATGTTGGGAGTGTTTGGTACGTACAAAATGGGGAGGATGCAGGATCTGAATCCTCAACTTTGGTACACTGAGCAAAAACTCATTTTTTTTTACTTTTTAAATTTTTTTACAAAACTATTAATTTAAATATATTTAACATAGCATGCTAAGCAGATTCTGGTAGGGAGAGCAGGAAAATAAGCAAAAAATGTGTTGGGTTGCGTGGAAGGATATGTGCACACGAAACTTTTGGGAGGTATGTGGTTCAAGGAGCTACATGCTTTTAATCTTGCTCTTCTAGGTAAACAAGTCTGGCGCCTCATTTTGCAAGCAAACTCACTATGCTATAGGGTACTCAAAGCTAAATACTTTCCGCATGACGACATTTGGAGCTTCAAAGTAAAACCTTCTAATTCATTTACCTAGAAGAGTATCATGAAAGCTAAGGAGATGATCCAGAATGAATGCTGGTGGCGGATTAGTAATGGTAGACGGGTACAATTCTTCAAGGATGCATAGCTTGAGGACCGGATGACAAAAGCGGGATCCCTCCCACGGGCAATTCCGGATGAAGTGTCAGTCAATTACTTCATAGACGAAACAACACACTCATGGAATATGGAAAGAGTCATGGCGGCCGTTGGGGAGGTGGGTTGGCAACGAATCAATCAAGTACCCCTACCCCACATGGATATGGAGGATCGCATGTTCTGGATTCACAAACTAAATGACACTTATTCAGTGAAATCTGCATACAGAATCATGAGGGCGGCGACGGACAATCCGGCAAACGTGGCAATTTATAAGCTATTTGGAAGACAAAGCTGCCGAGCAAAATTATGATATTTGGGTGGAGACTTTTCCAAAATGCCCTACCAACAAGGCAAAACTTATTGCGAAGGAGCATTGATGTGGATCCAAGATGCCTTTTTTGCAGATTTGAGTTGGAAGATGTGGATCATGTATTCACGGGGTGTCAATACACAAGGAATATTTTTCTAAGAGTGGTTACAATCACTGATCCTTGGGAATCGATACAGGATATTTTTCGGCGTATGGTCTCTTCAAACCGCAGGAAGGTTTGGGTTTTTTCATTCTCTACTGCTGGCGGGTGTGGCATATGCGTAACAAACTTTGGAAAGAGGGGGTTCAACCGAGCTTTGTTAATATATTGGAATGATGCATGGACTACCTTGAGCAATATTCGAAAGCAAAATTTCTTATTCTTGATGGGACGATTGATAGGCCTTTGGTGGTTAGATGGACCAAACCACCCTAGGGTGTCCTCAAGATGAATGTCAATGCGAGGAAACATGACGACAATCACGCTTTGGGGTTTGCTGCTATCATTCGAGATTCTAATGGAAGTTTCATTACTGCAAAGGGATGGAAAAGAAATGGTATCATGGAACCTCTATGTAGGGAGGCGACGACCTTCATTTTGGGTTTTAAATGGGCTATTCAACAAAGGCTTAGGAATATTCAGTTTGAAACGGATTCTCTTCTCCTCGTCAAATACATTTTAGAGGACAACTAGATTCTTTCACTGGCCGGGGCTATCATTGCGGAAATCAAATCCCTTCTATCTTCCTCCCAACTTTTCACCGCTCATCATGTGTTGAGACACGGCAACGCTATGGCCCATTCTCTTGCTGATTTTGTGTCTATGTCTTTTTTGGATTTTCAGGAATGGTGGGGCAATCCTCCTCATGTTCTTTTGGAAAAACTCTGTACATATGTATTTTTTGGCAATGAATTACTCGGGCGCTTTTATCTCATCCTCCCATCAAAGTGATGGGGAGAGGGGATAGGGCGTGTCCGTTTTCATCAAAAAATATATATTTTTAACATATGTATTAAGTTTTATAAATTTATACATATTTTTATTTTAAAAATAGGGGTATTTTAGTCATTTTCAAATGACTAAAATGTTCCTTTTTTTAAAAAATATATATATAAATCTCTAAAATGGTATAACTCAACCTATAAATTAAATACATTTAACAGTATACAAAATTTAAAAAATAAAAATAATCTTTTTGCATCCTGGTGCACTAAAGTAGAAACCAAGAATAAAATATAATGAATACCATAATCATAGAGTGGGAACAAAATAAAAATAGACTTGTTAGTTGTAGAAAAGATACAAAGAAAATAATTGAAATAGAAGGATTGCAATGAAAAATGACTTTTGGTATTCCCTATATTACTATGCACATTCTCATAAACTTATTAGGTAATTTTTAAGATAAGGTAGGCTTCGTATATCATACTAACATAGATATTTATATGTGCTATCATTCACATGTCCTTCTTATCCTTATACCTTAAATATATTTTTATTTTTATTTTTCAAAAAAGACTATTTTCTTCTCATATATTTCTGTAAATCTTAAATATTTTATTTATACGAAGAAACAACTTGATTCTCTATTGCTAACTATTTTGCATGAAAAAATCTATTTTAAACCAAAATTGAACTAAACCAACTTTACGCACAAGATAAGACTGAATCGGTTGATGGATAATGCAGCAGGATAAAACTTTGCCAAATAAAGTATGGATGATGTCACGTACAAACCCAGAAAACGTCCATTGGGCTTGCGGGCTATGGGCCTCACGGTGTGATATTGTCCACTCTGGCCTAGCAGCTTAGCCGCACGACTTTAAAATGCGTCACACCATATTGAACTTGAGACCCACTTATAAACTACCAGGAACTTTCTCCCCTTTTCGATGTTATATTCGGTTCTGGGCTATTACAAGCCCACCAGCTTCCGCCTGGTTCGTCCCCGAACCACAACCCAACTCTGGGCTTCTGCCTGCAGCCCTGACTTTCACTGGTTCAACTCTCCGAACCACATCTACTGGAGGGGGAGCCGCTCTGATACCACTTGTCATGCACAAACCCAGAAAACGTCCATTGGGCTTGCGGGCTATGGGCCTCACGGTGTGATATTGTCCGCTTTGGCCTAGCAGCTTAGTCGCACGGCTTTAAAACGCGTCACACCATATTGACCTTGAGACCCACTTATAAACTACCAGGAACTTTTCTCCCCTTTTCGATGTAGGATTCGGTTCTGGACTATTACAAGCCCACCACGCTTCCGCTGTGCCACTCTGATACCACTTGTCACGCACAAACCCAGAAAATGTTCATTGGGCTTGCGGGCTATGGGCCTCACGGTGTGATATTGTCCGCTCTAGCCTGGCAGCTTAGCCGCACGATTTTAAAACGCGTCACACCATATTGAACTTGAGATCCACTTATAAACTACCAGGAACTTTCTCCCCTTTTCGATGTGGGATTCGGTTCTGGGCTATTACATAAGTCTTAAAAGAGGCGTTGAAATGATGAAAAACAGATCTTAACATGGCTGTGTTGGAAATAAGTGATAAATGGATTAAAAATCTGAAATTAAACCCAAAAGTATATGATAATTAAGGGGTTTAATGATGTTGAAATTGGGTATAAGTTGCTGTGTTAAAAAATTTTAAGAAACACATAATATATGTGTTGTATGTTGAACGTATGTAGAGCATATGTATAAATGGATGATATGTGACTTATGAGAGATTGCTAAAATATAAAATATGCATAAATATGTGAAAAAATGCATAAGGATGTTGTTATATGAATGATGTTTGATTATCTCAATTTTTGATATTAAGTTATGAAGTTTGAAACGTCACTTATGTGCTTAGAATGAGCATTGACATAGAGAAAATGGAAAATAGATGAAAAATGGTTAATAGGAGATATAAATCACCATATGTTGAATTATGAATGAATTTTATGTGTTTACCCTAAATATGAGATCAAAACACAATATGGAATGAATGATGTAATGCACAAGTGCATGTTGTGTATGTATGATCGAATTGAAAATCCAAATTGATTATGTATGATATGGATTATGGGATTGGAAAACTAAGTGAATGCAAGTAAATGGATTATTATGAATGCAATGTTATGTTTATGTGTAGGCAAAGACAAAGAGATAAGCAAGACAGAAAGTTAACCAAACAAGGTAAGCAAACAGTTTTCTAAATGCTTTGTTTTATCAAATATGATAAAATATTTATCAATGATATTCTAACTGTTTAAATGAGTTAGCAAATGAATGATTTCAATTATTTCTAAGTTTTTTAAAGATGGTCATTATCTAAATGTGTATTGAAATGTCATTTCCAACGAGATAAATGAATTTTTTATTATTTTTCAAGTTCTTATGTCAAATGATGAATCATGAATTTAAGAATGAAAAATCATGTTAACATGTTAAAGTTCATGATTATGAAAGAAAGTATGTATACAAAGCATGAAGTTCACCTCAAAGGTGTAAGTGAACCGAATGTCCTCCTTTGATGCGGCCAAGTCGCTAAGAGAGGCCTAGGGCCGACGACGCCTCCCTAGAATCAAAGAGAGGATGAAAGTAGGTGGTTGGCTAGCTAGCTTCTATTCAAAGAAATATTATGGTTTTAAATGATGCATCACATTATTTATGACATACCCTAGATAGGTATAAGAAGCATGTTTTATGATATACCCTATAGTGGGTATAAGATGGCTTTCCATGTTATTTTCAATGAAAATGAATTGCCTGAAAATCTTATAGTTTGCTTATTAAGTTTCAACTCACAGTTTTGTTTTCTAAATCCTAAAAATAAGTGAAATGACAAACCATGCAGGGAACACAGATGGAGATTCAAGAAAATATGAATTTCTATAAGTTACCTGTGTATGAATTTTATGAATTGTATAGTTGTATGAATGATGACATTTGAATTTTAGGTTAATGACGTATATGGATTATGATAGGTTTTATGACTATAGATAGCAAAAATTTTATGGACATATGTTAAGGTATGAGCTAGCATGAAATGACTAAGTATGAAAATTATGAGATCATATGTATAAATTTCAAATAGAATAATGACTTAAAAAGGCATATGATGGAAATTGAATGTATGAAATGATATAAACTCCTAAGGAGTTAAAATAAAATGGATAAATATCTAATAAGTCCGCCATGTGGCAGGGCAATAATCCTAATCACGTTTACCAATCGATAAATCTTGGAGTAAGGTTGTGACACTTAGGCTGGGGCACCACAGTCTCAAATTACAGTTAAATATTTTTCTCAAGTAAAATATTGTATTCTTGTTTTAGCATAGAAGTAATCTACGGCTCTGAAATCAAATTACAATTTCTAGGCCTCTAAGAGGCTTTCAGCTTGGCAATTTCTGGTTCACTCCAAGGACCTCCTCTCCCTCGCTACATTTACCTCTACCTTCAGCAGCTACATTGCCACTGGCCAAGTCGATGAGGCCATCTTGGCTTTCAAAATGATGGACCAATATGGTTGCCCTTGTGATGTCATTGCCCTCAATTCACTTCTCAGCGCCATCCGTTGGGGCAACAAGACCTCTAAGGCACAAGAATTCTTGTAACTAGTTGTGGTAAGATCCGCCCGGATGTGGACACGTACATCATTTTGCTGGAAGGTTGGAAGAATGAACGAGACGTGCAGAGTGTGAGGCAAACTCTTGGGGAGATGTCGGTCGTTATTGGGTGGGACCCTGTGAATGTTCTAGCATATGATTCAATCTTGAACACACTACTCCGGCGTTTGGTAGACCTCGCGACGCCCTCAATTTCATCTTGATCATGAAGGAGAACCTATGCTAACCGGAAGAGAATTTAAAGCACACATTTGAGGAGTGATTTAACTACAATGACGCTGACAACACTCTTGAGCTCTAGAAGGAGATTGAGGGTATGGAAGGCTACTTTCCCAACACCCAGATATACAATTTTATGATTGCGCTACGGTCGTACAGGAATCCTCTCGAGACGGTGAGCCGTTTCTTTGATGAGATAGTCTTCTATGGCGCATTACCTAATACAGTCATATAAATTGTTCTGTTGTTGTTCCCAATCAAGAACAAGAAACTACATTCGCTCATTTTTTGTGAAATGGTGAAGAATGAATGCCTCCCAAACCTTGTGAACTCCGAAGCAGCTTTAAAGGCCCTCTTGGACGCACGAGATCCTGACATGGCAATCAAAATCTAGAAGTGCATTGTTGCAAATGAAATTGGCCCATTAAAGAGCGTTGGAAACATGCTAATAGGCGAACTCTTGTTCTTGAATGAGCTTCTTGAGATGACCAAGTATGCAAAGGACACTGGCCTTCAGGGGGCAACCGTCATCACCAAAATCATCTGCGTTTTGGTGGCGACGTTCTTCCTAGAAAGGGTAGGAAGGAAGTCGCCACTGGTGAGCAACTCCTTCTACATGTTGTTATTGCTATTAGCCTCTCCATCACAACCGTGTTGATGTTCGTGGGTTCCTTCTCAATCGAGGGCTTAGGGTCAAGCTTAGGGTTGGCGACGAGAATGAGGGAAGGGTTGAGCAACGAACGAGGCATGGAAGAAGGGTATTTTTGGAAACCAAATAATTCACTAACGTCTCAAGTCCTTATATTTGACGGAAACTGTTAACATGGGGTTATCTGCAATTTTTGTAAAACTATATAAGGGTATTATATAATTCGTAAAACTATATGGGTATATCTATAATTTCGATCAAACAATATAGGTATATATGTAAATTAATCATAAAATGAATATAGATATGATAGTTGCTGGGATAAAAATATAAGACAGTAATTAGAATACGATGGTAAAAATGAAAAAAAAAAGTAGTTGGATAATTAATACATTTGACTTTTTGTTATTCCTCGTGGACAAGCAGAGCTTTTGTGTCAAACAAAATTTGGAGACGTAAAACTCTTTAAATGGGAATCAAAACTTCAATGGCTTAAATACAAATCCAAAACTTTTACCAACTAAAATATGCTCGTATTGGCCTAACAAAGCCAATTAGTACATCTTTCAATTGGAGTTTTCTTAAGCGATTATGAGAAATCTAACTTAATTATTAGTTTCATTATTAAATTTATAAATCGGAACACGAATGTCAAAAATTCATTTTAGCAAAAATATATGAAGTAACCGGTTAAAATTGTTTATTTTTTAAAAACACCTTAAAATTATAAATTAAAATGGTTTCAATATTGTGTAATTATTAACCTATTCATAACTTGGATTGGAAGAGAATAGGATGATAATATTATATGCAAAAAATATTATTTTGTATTACATAGAGAAAGTTTTATAAGAAATATATACAGAAAATGAAAAAGTAAATTTTTGTTTTTTTTGGGTGAGAAAATTATATTCTAAAATGGAAGATTCAATCTTCTTCTCATCTTATCCACATCTTATATAAGTTATAAAACAGGTAAATAGAGCTAAAAATGACAAGTATACCAGTTCACTTTGGCCATTACGAACCTGTTGACACCCCACCCCCGGGGCCCAAAAATGGACAATTGAAATAAATCTCAAGCCCAACCAAATTCAATGCAAAAGGAAATTCAAGCAACTAAGCGGGTCATCCCGCACTCAACCCACATGAGCAAAACTCCACTAAGCCTCGAAGCAGGCTTCTCAACAAATCAAAACCGGCCCATAAAGGCGAAGCTCCTACAGGCCACCTCAACGGGCTCTACAAAGCAACTCACCGGACAAAACAAACGGGATTAGCTAAGCTCTCGCCCATTAAGCCTCGGAAGCAGGCTTCTCTACACTTCTGGGCCCCTACAACGATCTGCCCAAAAGCCATGGGCTAAGCCAAGCTCTAGCCCACCAAGCCAAGCTTATGGACCAAGTCCATGATCTCACTCAAGCCCAAGCCCATGGACCAAGTCCATGACCTCAAGGGAGCCGAAAACCCACTCCACCATCTATAAAAGGAGGAGCTCCCCTCTCATTCCCACACACTTGAAGAGAGGCATCCCAAGGGG
>JAXCLR010000063.1:41912507-41926534 GCA_035584095.1 Annona squamosa | reverse complement strand
CTCCCTCTAAAGATCGGTGGCGACTCCATTTTCTTTATTTTTCTTGTGTGCGTGTTTGAGCTAACGCCTTGTCTTAGCCGTCATGCCGCCAAAATCCCGAGAAAACGCCCATATGCCAATTTTTTCTAAAAAATGTGAAGCCTAACTTATTTTACCCCATGTGAATGCAGAAAATCTAAGCCCACGTTGCCATTCAACACGATCCACATCTCCAAGGTCCGGAAAACTCATTCCGAGCCCATCGTAGCGCTCCCGGCGGGTGCTACAGAACCACTCCCGAAATGCTTCCCGAAAATAATAATGATAAATGAATACTTTCAGCCATTGGAAGGGGAACATATTTGAAATTTGAGAAACAATTACTGAGAATGATTATTAGACACGCAATCGTCAAATCCGGATGGAGGTCCTGACTTCTATCAATATAATAAATGCTTTCATTAGAGCCAAGCATTCAACGGTTATTGGATAACAAAAATTAATAAAAGTCAAGACTGCTCATGAATATGGTAAATTATAAAAATGCAACCTCTAACGTAGGATAAAGGTACAAAAATTATTGTCTTCGATTAGGATAGACTAATTTTTTTCATGATAATTAGGATAGACTAATTAAGATAAACTATAAAGTATTGAGAAAAGACCAAGGTGTACGGTATTTTGAAAAACTTTTGTAAAACCAGAATTCATTGAAGTAATTTTACAAAACTCTTTATTTTTGAAATGTTGGTGAGTAATATAAAACTCGATTCATTCATTATATTTAACATCATTTGTTTAGCAACAAGATCAAGTTTTATCTAAATTCAATACGTGCATTAGCCACATTTGCTCGAAAATGGATGCTTTCATGGGTACATTAGGAAAAATGTTTAGATTTATTCGCATATATATTAGAATGTAGTGAAACTTTATAGATTCACATATTCATGATATTTAAGGTCATTTAAATGATGAAAATACTACTTAAAAATATGCAGTGATATTAGACAAATAAAAGAGTTTATATACTAATATAAATAATGCTAAATATAATAAATTGAGCCAATTTTCTATCAAAATATTAAAAATGAACAGAGTTCCATAAAAAAAAGGATTTCATAGAAGGGTCATTATATTATATTTCATGAATATAATTTTTTATATATACTATCAACTGCATGGATTATGTCTTTAATTTTATAATTTAAATACAATTCTATTTTTTCCCTAGAAATATTTATCTTTTTCATCATGGATATTCTCTTCTCAATATTTTTATAAGAAGAAACAACTCAATCACTTTAATATTAAATATTCTGTAATGGAGGAATTTATTTAAAATTAAAATTCAAACAACCAAACATTAACATACATGAGCTAACTTACTGAAAACCAAACCCATTGACACCATAAGGTAGGAAATTATACCATGATAAAAGAATTTTTATTTGACCCTAATATCAAATATATCCACTACATTTTCAAAATCCTAGTTATGCTTACTATGTTTACAGTTAATCTTAAAAATGTTTATTTCGTGTATTCGTCAGTTAATATATAAAATTACTAATATGTCCATCAAAATTTGGACATTATTAAAATTTGAACGTCATAACTCAACGATGTCATAATTTCACATGAGCTCTAAATTCAGAGACCCATAATTTCATTTTTTCTATTTTATTTCATATTTTATTATTTTATACTAAAGGTATTTTGAGCATTTATAAAATTTTAATTAATGATTTTTAACGAAATGGGTATTTTTAGAATTAACTACCAATATAGTGGATATATCTATAATTTTAAAAACTTAATAAGTGTGTTTGAGATTAGAGTTAAGGGTAGTATATTTTGGGCACTTATAAAAATTTAACTAACAGTTTTTAACAGGAGAAATGATCTTGTTAACTCGGGCTAAGTAAATGTCACACTTAGCCCACCTCAAAAATCATATTTAAAATAACCTTTTTTTTTCTTTTTTCTTCGTACGCTTGTTTATCTAAGTGTATTTAATATATAAATTAAATTTTACCATTTTTAGATATATGTATATTTTTTTTATATTTTTAAAAATAAGGGTATTTTAAATACATATATACACATAGATGTTTAAAAATCTCAAAAAAATAAATAAACATATTCAAAAATGGTAAAATTTTGTCTATGTGTTAAATACACTTAGATAAACAAGTGCACGGAGAAAAAGTAAAAAAAAATTATTGTAAATAAGTTTTTTAAGGTAGGCTAAGTAAGGTATTTATTTAACCCGGGCTAACAGGATCACTCATCCTTTAACGGAATAGGTATCTTAAGAATTAACTAAAAATATAGTGGGTATATGTGAAATTTTAAAAATGTAATAAGTGTATTTGAGATTAGAGTAAAAGATGGTGAGTATATTTGTAAAAAAACCGTGATCAAACAATAATGGACCCGAGTGGCACCACCGGCCCTGGGCCCACGACAGTAGCTTTCGGCATGTGAAGTTGGGGACCGAAATTGGAAATAGAACCGTCCATTTCAATTGGTAATTTATTATAATCCTGTGGACAACTGGCTTTGTCATGAGAACATAAGAAGACAGGCCTCGGTTCAATTACTCCATCCAACATGTAGTGCTAGTGTAAATCGCCTCCAACCGTCCTACTTGCAGATTTCCCTCCAGTGTCGCATCGGTGGAATATGAATGATTTTTGTGGACTTTTAAAATGCATCACATGTTTTTCTTTCTCAATGATTTAAAATGATTTTCGCAATTCTTCTAATCTAGAATGATTATGAAAACGTTTAACGCCACATGATGTTTTTCAGAATGCATTTGATCTAATTCGAAATTAATTATACTAATTATTTAAATTTAAAATTTTCTTATTTGGCTATATGATGATGATGCAAGAAAATACAGAGCACTTGAACAAAAGCATATGAAGAAGATTTATCTGCAAAAGAGCCTTGGCAGGATCAAAAACCATGAAAGGAAAAGGAGAAATTTTTCATTAACGAATAAAATTGAATACAAGAGAAATTTGCAAGAATTAATTACACAAGGCTTACTTGCACGGAGTTTTCATCGTTGGATTACATGTATCTTACCCTTTCTGGACCATTTTTTGTGGTTTTAGCTGCTTTCGCTTATTTGATATTGGTTTGTGATTAATTTTTATTACCAAGTAATGATAAATTGAGAACGCTGATGTTATCCACCACCTGTTCGGATTTTTTTAATTAATACTTTTATAATTTTACCACTTAGTAGTTGGTGCTTGCAGTTTTATTTTTAAAAAATTATCTTGTACACTATGACATTAATTTGTAACATTTTAATTCACCAGAGTATCGTGAAAAAACAATATTAGGAGAGGTAAGTATGTTAGTATGTCCAGGAAAACAATTATTTTATCTTCTATTTTTCAAAAATAAAAATAAAAATTGACTGCCGACTTGCCATACTAGGCCGAGAAGCTGATTGCCGAATATCCAACAGCAAGCATCCACGGACAAAAGGCAGAACCTGATTGTATTCAAGTGCACTTAGGTTCGGTACACTTCCAAGTAAATATTTTATTTTTTAACTTTTTTTGAAAAAATTTTATATAACTGTTAATCTAAATGTATTTAACATATGTATCAATTTTTACTATTTTTGAATTTTTTAAATATTTTTTTCATTTTTTTAAAAATCTAAAAATATCCAAAAATAGTAAAATTGATACATATATTAAATATATTTAAATTAATATTTTTATCAAAAAAATTTCAAAAATATTTTTTAAATGTGTTAAATGCACCTAGAAACACTCAACCTAAGTGCACCTCTATAGAATATGAGGTGCAACAAATCACATTCCGCAAAAGGCTTGTGTTTATTGTTTATAAGGTTGTCAACTAGTCAAGCAACGATTTCCAATAATCTAGTTTTTCTATTATTCCAAGGATATGAATATGACTAAACTAGTCACACTATGATTTCCAGTGGATCTAGCTTCATTGTTTCTCTGATCTGGATTTTATCATGATTAAACTAAATTAATATGCTAGAATCCTATTTCCAAAACGGACCAAAGCTGCTTTTTATTGACAACAAAATGGTGACTTGAGACCGTGGACTGAAAAAATGCATAATGATGAGATGATTGTGAGAACTCGTATACACGGAGAACATTTCCTGTGCAGTGAAATTTTACCATGATTAACGGTGCATTTGGCCCAAAATAGATTTTAAATATACTTAAATATATTGATACTTTATACAATCATTTATCAATATATAAATTTCATAACACATACTTTACATGTCCAAAAAACAACTTTAAAGTTATTATTTACATCAAACTATTTTATTATGTATAAATTTATATTATTTTTAGATGAAGTCCATACACATATCTAATTAAGATTAAAATTAGTATAATAATAGAATACATAGTTACAAATACAATTGATGGAGTAAATTATAATTTTATAACAATGTGGAGCCTATTTTGAGGTAATAGCATCTTAATTGTAGTGTGTGCGTGTGAGAGAGACTGGTCTGCCCCGTGCATGATTGTGGGCCGAAAAAACGCATGACTGATATTGCTCAAAGCCCTGGAACAGAGATTCAATTGCAAAATAAGATTGTGCTAATAGAGACCGCCACAGACAAACCAACAAGCGACTACTACATGGTTTTTAGTGTCGACAACAATCCTCAATATCATCCTAAGCTACAAGTCTAGCTACAAGCTAATTTTCCTCTTTACTTCAAGCTACATCTGTCAGTGTTGCGAGGATCATAAAGCTTTTCCAAATACAGGGTTACTAAATAACGCCCCTAGTTACCAACATTAGTTATGAAACCCGAAGAAAAGAAATTCCAGACAATCTCTTCTAATCGTGATCTACTTTAAGATCCTGAAGCTTTGATTCTAATTCCTCCCCATCTTCGGCTCCCTTATCCTCTTCTGATTGGGCATCATCATCATCTTCTCCTTCAGGGTCATTCTCATCCAAAGGCCCCAGGACATCCACAGATTTCTTATTAGCTTTCAGTATCTCCTTCACTTCATCAATTCCTTCATCGGATATGAAATTGCCATTAATATTGAGCAAAACAAAATCTGGCTTACCAACGACAGCCTGAGCTAAGATCCTTGCACCAGCCCTTCTAATGGCATTTGTGCTTAGATCTACTTCCTTCAAATGTGGGTGGCCCTCTTCCAATGCTTTGCCAATAATAATTGAACCCTGATCCTTCAGTTCATTTTCAGACAGGATCAACTTGGTAAGGAACTGCTTTGCAGTGATACACTCAGCCAAGGGACCTGCAGCTCCAATAGTTATGTCATTCCCAGCCATTTCTAGGACTTCCAGAGATGGAGCAGATTCTTTAAGGGCATTAACAACCGGTATTGTTCCCTCGTCTTCCAGATTCAAGTAGCTTAAATAAGCTTCAGTAAGACCCATAAAACATGAAAAGGCTTTACTCAAAGCAATTCCAACGTCCACTCCAAACATGTTGTCACGCAGATCAAGCTTCTTCAATTTTGGACATGAACTCAATGCATCAGCCAATGCAACTCCTCCATCAGAGCCTACTCTTGTGGAGGAGCATCTAAAATCTTCCAAAGCTGGGGACTGCCTCACGAGCTCAGAAATAGCCATAGCACCCTCATCTCCAGTCATATTATTGTGAAAATGAAGGACTTGAAGCTTCTCGGTAGGTGGCATGAGCTCACATATAGCCTGAGCAGCTTCCTGGGATATGCCATCATTGATCAGGTACAGTTTTTCTAAGCTAGTTTGGGACTTCAGAAGTGGTCCAAAGGCCCGGACACCCTTCTCACCCAAAGCATTGTTTGAGAGGTCAATAGATTTCAATAAGCAGCCCTCCAGGGCCGATGCAAATATCTTCATAACTTCAAGAGCATCAGCTTCTGGCCTTCCAGCAACAAAGTCTGAAAGGTCTACCTCAGTCAAATGATCTTTAATGGATGCTAAGATAGGCCCTGCAACATGGGCAGCATCGATGCCAAAACTTCGATTGCTGAAACATATCTTACTGTATGGTTCGGCTGTTTCTTTAAGTGGTTTGAGAATCTCCTCAGCCTCTTCTGCCTCAATGAAGGCCCGAGGACCCCTGGATATATCAAAAACCTTATTAGCTTCAGGAATTGAACTAGACACCGGAACTTCTCCATCTTCCTTGGGTCTTGGACCTTTCTTAAGAACTTCAAGCATAAGCTTGCTAGATTCTTTGGCATATAGCTGCACTGCAGAACTACCATCACCATCAGGCTCATCCTCATTATGCTGATTTGCAGCTGCAAAAGCAACCTCTTCAATCTTCTTCGCATTCTCCTCAGCTTCTTCTTTGCTTAGGAGGCCATATTTTCTGGAAAAAAGTGAAGGAGAGGAGAGGTTCTTCGTCATCCGCTCCACAAGCATCAGCCGTGTACTCTGACTAGGAGGCCAAAGTCTGATTGAGAAGGCCCGGCTTTGAAAAGTCTGTGTAGTCTCCATATCAGATCAAATACTGACAGCCTTGTGCAACAAAAACCATCAGAACATTACCCTCCATTGAAAATATTAAATAAATGGCATACTAAGTGAAAATGAATCTCTCTGAAGAAATGGGAAAAAAAGCATTTATGCAGTTAAAAAATAATTCAGTTGATTAAATTAGATTGGAACCAACTGAGAAGAAAGATAAATGATATCAACCACAAGCCAATTCAGTGGATTAAACTAGACTGGAACCAATTGAGAAGAAAGATAAATGATATCAACTACTATGTGGATGCATATTGAGAACAAGGACATACTGAAAAATAATAATCAATTATAGAGGCAAAAATGTGAAAACCAATTCCCAAAAAAAAAAAAAATGTATTAGATGCTGGATAGAAAAATCCAATCTTCAAGAGGGGTACAGTTTCCAAACCAAAGGGAGAGAACAGATGCAATTAAAAAGCACAAGCATTGCAATCATCAGATGGCTTTATAGGATGAAGATTTCATTTCAAATTGTGGCAGATCAACCATTCGCGCAGGTACCATCCAGCATCGAGTGATTATTGTGATGACGATGAGAAACTACAGACACATCATCATTGCTTCAGCCATGCTACTTGTATTGATATGCTTTGGGCCTGTCTTGAATCAGCATGGGTAAAATGATAGATCAAACCTACAGAATCCAACTCAACAAAAAGAAAACACAGCAGAAATTGCATATCTAGCTTTAGTACATGGTAAGAAGATGATTGTCATTAGGCGAGAATCTTGTATTATGGCTTTTCCTCTCAAGAAAAATCCGTAATCCTAGTCACCACAAGTGTCATTATTGAAACCAGATCGGACTGGACAGTACAACCAGTTCAACTAGGAATCCGTACTACCTCTGATCCAATTTCTGCTGATTGTCAAATTGAGTTTTAAAGCCAGATTCAACCAGTAAAATCGGTGGTTTAATAGGATTTTAAACCAGTTGATTTAACCGGTCCTTGCCTCGGGTCATCTAATCTTATGTCCCTGCCGAGATTATTAGAAATAACAGCCTTTATCCTCCTTTCTTTCTTGGGCCATGTATAGGGCCTTGCTCCTTCCTCTATTGTGACAACAAGCTGGGGTTCTGAATTTCCTTCCTAAATTAATAACCCTCTGCACAAAAAATATAAATACCCCTGACGCAACATTAAAGAACATGTGGGATGATGAAAACTTCATTTATTGTTATGTTTATTTACTTTTGAGCATGGGAATTATGATTTCTTATGTATCGTTCTTTATTTATCAATTATTCACTTTAAAAATTTTCAAAAAAACATGGAACTATTCTTGATTATTTGATTTAATAACCTCATCCTTCTTGGTTACTTTGAGCTGAATTCTTACTTCTAAAATATCACATATTTTATATATTGATCAATTAAATCCAGTTTTGTAAATTCGTTCCAACCAGCCCAATGCATTGACCATTTTGATTACCAGTTTTGTTTTGATAACATTGGTTACAACCACCAGAATGGAGGATACTTATAGATGGATGACAGCCGAAAAACAGACAGGGAAGAGGCAGTGACACTGATGATGGAGGGAAGAGGGCGAGGAAGAGCAAATTAAGGACAGGCACAGTTGGAAAGCCGGAGTAGGAGAAGGAGACAGGATTTCAGATGCATTAGCAAAGAACTGCCAGCAGCAAAGGAATGGCAAGCCAAGAGGGAAGGAAAAAGCAGCAAGACTGGAGAAGAGAGACAATGAAGTGGCAACTACAAGCCGGTGACACTGCAATTGCAAGATGTTGAGAAGGCTGAGAGAGAGGGCAGTGCTATGATGGGAGAAAGGGAAAGACAACGGAAGAGAAGAGAGGCAGCCGTGCTGTGACATAAGAAAGGGTTTAAGGTTTTCTCAACCATAATCCTATTTGTAAAACTTCAACCCAACTCCACTTTCAATCCTATTTTCCAACCTAATCCTAAAATAACCTTATTTGGGTTCATGAATCGGTCATTGGGTGATCCCAGACACCTCTGTTGTATAGTTTTCAAAAAAATTTCAGCAATGTTTCTGTGGTCCACGTAGTTATTATATGGTAATGCTTACATGATAATCATCATATGGGCACATACATAAGAAATCTTTAGAACAACATACACAAGAAAAACGCAAACGTTAAGAAATTGTTACAACCAGTTATTATCATACGTATATGATAAGCATTACATTGTAAGTGATGAACTGCATGTGATAAGTTGCACTGTGTAATAGAAATGTTATAGCTTCCCAACAGCATTCAACATAGCATACAAATTTTTTATAAATTCACAACAGCATTCAACAACACATCGTATAAATAAGAAGTCCTATTTCAAATTGTTAAAAAAGAAAAAGAAAAAAAAAGAAAAAAAAAAGTTACCTGAACCAGATGGAACTGCAGGGATCTGGATTCACTGTTAAGAGATGGATTGCGTAGTGGCGCTGCGCCTGGAGAGCAGATGGAAGCAGCGGAATGGGGAGAAAGCAGCAGAGGAGAAGAGGGGGAGACTCGTGAGGGAGAGGGAGGGAGAGAAGAAAAGGAAGAAGAATCGTTGAGAGAAAATCGGTGATGCAGATTGCAATCAGCCAGAGAGAGACAGCCCGCAGCCGTCAGTCAGGAACAGGGATGGAGAGAGAAAACAGCGACGGAAGAGGGAGGAGACGACTCGGAGAGAAGAGAGAGGCAGGGAGGGAGGGGCGCAGGGCGGGAGTGAGAGGGAGGAGACGAGGGCGTCCAAGGCACGAGTGAGGAAGACGAGGAGGAGGGGCGGGCAGGGAGAATGCGGCGCGGCGCTGCGTCTCGGAGACGACGAATTAGGGCAGGTAGGGAGAAAGGGCAACCGTCCGTTCGGTAGGAGGAAATGCCGGGTACGTCGTAAGTGATGAACTTTTGGGTGAAAAAACTGCTGGCGTAAAAGTCAGTGTAACTGTGTAAAACGAAATGTGTGTTTCCTGGGATCCCGATACACTCCACTTACATCAGTATTCAGGTGTGTTTAACTTATTTTTTAAAATTTTTTTATAAAATTATTATTCTAAATATATTTAATAAGCGTATCAATTTTTATCATTTTTAGAGTATTTTAAATATTTATTTTTTATTTTTAAAAATCAATGGCATTTTAGGTAATTTAAATTACCTAAAATGTCATTTATTTACAAAAATCAAAAATAAATTGTAAAAATTGATTATCTAAAACCCCACTGATTTTTAAAAATTAAAAATAAATATATAAAATATTTCAAAAATAGTAAAAATTGATACATATATTAAATACACTTAAATTAATAGTTGTACGAAAAATTTTCAAAAAACATGTTAAAGCATCTGGGTGCACTATATTAGGTTCCATGTTTTTTAGATTAAAAAAATGCCCAAGAGAACTTTTCAATAAAAAAAACTTTTTATTTTTTTAATAATTATCTTATTTTTTAATTATTTTTTTACATATTTTTATATAAACTACCATATTTTTAATCATTTCCACACAACTACCCGTACGACTAACTTATCTATTTTAACTTTATTCTCTTTACACTTAATTATTATCTCTATTGTATCACATCATTTTCTGTCAATTCAACATAAACTTATATATCAAAAATTTCATCAAAAAATTTTACTTATAACTAAACACACGTGTAAGGCACGTGGTAAGTGATAAAGTTTTGGATGAAATAACTTCTAGGGCAAATTTTTTTAAAATTATGTAAAATGAGAAAATAAATTTAAATTGGATTGATTAGTTATATGAGTAGTTTAGTATAAATATTAAAAAGTAAAATAATTGTATAAAAAATATAAAAATAAAAAAATTTAATTTGAAATGTTTTGATTTTATCCAAACATATCCTTAAAAAACCCTTTTCCTACACATTTTCATAGAATTTAATATTTTAACTACCAAATTATAATGATTTATATTATTGTCTTTATATCTTAATATTTTCACATCTGTATATTCAATTATTTTATCTATTTCATTTATTTCTTTTACTTTTAATTATTTCTTGTATTATATTATAGCAACAACTTGCTTTTTCGATTTTTCTCATTTTCATTTTTAAAATTTTTTTCCCATCGTGCAAAACGCACTCCGATCAATTTGCAGGTATATATCATTTAATATTATAATATTTTTTGAATTCCATTTAATATTATAATAATATTATCATACTAGTCAGGTGAACTTAATCGATTATATAACCCAAATAAACAACTCTAAGAACCTTTTTTTTGAAAAAAAAAAATCTACTTTTCTCGTTTTCAATATTATTTTTTATTTTCAATCTAATTTTTCATTTTACAACAAACAATCATCCCTCTCATCCTAATTCAATGTCATTGAATGATTTCGAACCTACGTTTGAAAATATATTCTATCTGTGTTTATCCTATTATTGGCGGTACTGTCATTGTTTCTCCCAAAATTGAGTTGAGAATTCTCATTTTGCATGAGGCGATGCGGCCAATGCCTTCCACGTCATCCTGTTGTAACTACTAGGTTTGAAATGTGTTTCGATTTCGATTGTTGTAAGCATTTTTATGTTTAAATCTATCTATTTTTTATTTTTAGTTTGCGGAAAATAATTCAAGAAGCTTTAATAGAATGAAAAAATAAAATAAAAATGTAATAATGTTATTAATAACAGGAAAAGTGTATCAAAATATAAAAAATTATATTAAAAATGAAAAAGTTGAATTGAGAATGGAAATTTTCATCCCGTTCAAGAAAATAGAATAATTTAGAACATCCTTCGCCCTTAATCATTACTCTATGGAACCAATGCATCATGCATCATGAACTAAGTAAATAATAAAAATAAATAAATAAATGAAGTTGCAAATAATCCTTTGGAATAGATCAGAACATGTTACCTGTTGATTATTCGAAAAGACACTAAGTCATGGAAAACGTGAGTTATGGCCATGATCAATAGTTCAAATGTGTTTCTTAATCATGGATTGTGAACTATGATCTTGTCGTAACTTGAAAGAATGTAATCATGAATTGGGAAGTATGATCTTGCCGTGACTCGAGAGAATGTATGACTTTAGAAAAATTATTGATGAATCGTGCAAAGTATTTAAAAGATGAGAATGTAAAGAACTTATGACTCAAGATTTCAACCCCTCAATGAAAAGTAGTAGTTTTTCTGTACTTTCTTTATTGACTTATGCCTTGAGTTTTCTGGAGTATTAACTGTTTATAGCCTTTTTTATGCTGAGGTGAATAACACTTCTCCTCTTTATTAGTGACTTTTTTTTTATTACAAAACAACAGACCGCGTTTCTTTTCCACATTGATACCACTGGATTATTTCTTAATTCAGTTATTTACTGCTGTCTCATGTTTAAATTTTAGCATGCTTTGGATGATTGAAAGTGTCTACTAGATCTTATAATATACTTCTAGTATTCTTGATGGTATTTATATATTTTTATTTCCCTCACATATTAAATTTAGAATGTGTTCAGGAAGTGATAAAATTTTTGGATAAAAAAATTTGTGTGTGAAAATTTTTGAATTGGTAAAAAACGATGCAATACAATATGCGTAATAATAATAAGTAAAGAAAATAAAGTTAAAATAAATAAATTGCACTGGTAGTTATGTAAAAATAATTAAAAAATAACATAATTATATAAGAAGATGTAAAAAATTATTACAAAATATGATGGTTATAAGTAACAAAAAGTTTTTTAAGAGCTATAGCCCAACGCTCAATAGCATTTGCGATCAAGGGGAGTTGATACCCGACATAGGAGTATTGCGCCCAAGCGAGAAACCACCGAACTAAAGGCTTGTTCTTAAAAACAAACAATTTTAGATTAAGATTTTAATTTAAAAAGTTTTTGTTATAATTAAACATGCCCTTCGTTGGATTCTTTTAGTGTGAAGTAACCATATTAGGTTATTATTTATATGGGTGTTATCAAAATCAAACTAGTTAATAAACCAATTAAGAGATTGAATTGATTTGGATCGATTTAACTATCTATAAAAATTGGATTGAACTAGTGCGCTAGAATTTATACTTTTATATAAGATGTAGCAATTTATAATTTTATATAAGAAAATATTTTAGAAAATAAAGCAAAATACAAATGATAAATATTAAATCTACATTGTTCTCAATTCTCACTCCTTGTTAGATATCTAATACTAGAAAAGTAAAAACAAATTAAATAAATAACACACGAAAATGCAAAGGAAATGGTCCTAGTTCACCCATCTTTATCTCTACATCATCTATTTTATCCTATCTCAACCGCCCTCTCATTTCTCTCTCTCTATATCCCAATTCTTCTCTCCTCTTTCTCTCTCCCGATTCTCCTGATGCAGGATGTCCCGTCCCAATTCTCGTTTCTGCCGAGAATGCAACTAACCCAAGCTCAAATATTGCCAATATATGGTGAAAATTGCACAATTCGCTACAATGACTTGAATGAGACGAAAATTAAATAAGGATGTAAGATAAAAAAAAATATTATCATGTTCTAGGAAAAAATTATATAAAAAATGTAAAAGGTTTCAGATGAAATAAAAAAACTACGTTATTATTTTTAAAATTAAGAAAAATATTTTTAAGACTTCATCTCATTCTTATCTCATTAAAGTTATGAAGAAGTTAACCAACAATAAATAACTCAAATACTTGATTATCTTAAATTTTAACAAAAGTGGAAAACTAAATTCTCCTCTTTGATTTAATAATTGCGTTGACGTGTACGGACTCATTTATAAAACTATCAACACTAACTTATTTAATAGTTTTTTTTTTTGATTGGGAGATATTTACATACATCTCAACATGTAATACACTGAAAGCTCTGAGACATTCTTACAAAGCTGGAGATACAACTCCACTAAATAATCAGAAAGACACAGCTTCCAACAATCAAACGGGAGACCACTGCTCCCACAACAACCGGACGGGAGACACAGCTCTCACTAGTCAACTATTGGCATCCACAACATAACCTCGCATGACCTCGCACCTGGCGGGAATCGAACGCACGACCAGACGGAACTGCTGTCCAAGCCGTGACCACCGAGACACAAGCCTCGGTGGTAACTTATTTAATAGTTAGATTCGGCTAATTAAGCTTTACCGATCTGATAATATTCTAGTTGGCTTGACTATTTTACACTTCTTGTAACTAGGGGCAGATCCACGGTGTAGGATAATTTTTTTATGATTGCAAACAAATTCTGTTTTTAATTAAAATTAGAAAATATGGAAAATTTAGATTTAAAAAGCCCTTTTTCATGATAGATTGAAAAAAAGCCTGAAAGGCTTTAATATCCTCGAATGGAATATACCACCTCATGTTAACTTTATTTTCAAGACAATATTTTTTTTAATTCTCAAGTTGTCATTCTAATTTTTAATATAACTTTTTATATTCATGATACACATAATATATATGTGGCTACATAAAACTTGTCAACCCAAGGGCATGTTTGTTTGCAATAAAAATTTTAAATTAAAATTTTTCAATCTAAAACTTTCATTTACAT
>JAXCLR010000063.1:41897346-41907753 GCA_035584095.1 Annona squamosa | reverse complement strand
CATTTCCATGACCAGCATAGTTTTTGGGTTGTATCTCATGAAGTTATCGACGCAAAGCAATTTTTTAATAATTGTACAGTATATTATTCTTTCTAATTTTTTGAAATTAATATTCTAAGCTTGATTTTTTTCAAGTTTATTTATTTATTAAAAATGTACTTTGGTTAACTATAAAATTTAACAATTTAGAATCTTTTACTTTTCACCATCATTATATTTTTAATTATTTCTTACATTTTTTATACAGCTATTTTATTGCCGCTTTTACATAATTATCTATAAAATTAATTAATTTATTTATTTGAACTTTATTCTCTTTTTTTATCATTACAACAATTATATTACATTATGTTTTATTATTTTAAAAACTTCTAGGTAAAAAGTTCTCTTTAGACTCTTTTAAGTTATAGTACATGAAAATTACACCTTATCAACCATTTGAAGTGGATAAGCCGCGTCGACAAACAGTTTAGTAAATTTGTAGTTTATTGGCAAAACCACCCTAATCATCATCACGCTTGATCGCATGATGAGATTTGCATTGAGCTTAACAGTCACGAAGATCGTACCCGTCCAAACAAACGTAAATTTCCGTCACTTTCGCTTTTCGCGTTACAGAGACGTGCCTGACTTGGATATGCATCAACTGCATGCACAGCAAGAGATCTTGTTGAATGCAATTAATTTATTGACAATATATAATATAAATCTGACTACATATAAATATATTTAGTTAGAATTGATTATTTAACCGCAAATACGTCATTATTTAAAGGTAAAGACATTCGCACGATTTTTTTTTAAAAAGCAGAGACGTTTAATCAAATGCTTTTATTTTTACATCCAATGTAGTCAAAAATAATATTTAATGCAAGCATTCAATTTTAATTACAAATAGTAATAAAACGAGTAATATAGTACTTATGCATTTAATATCAAATGCAACCAAATTTAAATTTGCTTCAACGATGTGTTCGAAATACTTATAATAGATTTTGTTCTAGAAATATTTAAATATTTTTTAAAATATTAATAAATAAGAGAACAAATTTTATCCAAAATCTCATCATATCCACTATCTTTGAAGCATCTCAAATGTACTTATCTATTTTATCCTAAATTTCGTTCATTTTTGACTTTTTATACAATGACAAATATGATATAACCGTATTTATAATTTTAAATGAAAATTTTACACCAAATGATTTTTTTGTAATTTTATAGAATCATAACTTTTAAACTATAGAATTATAGTAAATTTTGGTTTGTAAATTCATAACTAAATTTTTTACATATTCATCATCACAGTTTGTAAATTCATACTTAAATTTTATACATATTCATCATCTCGCATAATTGTGTAGGCATGAATGAAATTTTTAATATAAGTATATTTCGAATTTTTAAAAGTTTGTAGATATAAGTGGAATTTAAGGCAAAATTGACAGGTATAATTAAAATTCACCCTAAATATAATGGACAACTTAGATTTGGATTTAAGTTTTCTAATATAAATGATTAAAGGCTTCTGTTCATAATGATGCTGTTTATTAAAAGGCGACCCAGGCAACTCCTCCTGAGCTCATCAGATGGCAAAGATCAGGAATGCTTAACCAATATTCCATAGGCGAACAAAAACAGTGCAAGGAGAAAACCATCGATGTAGTATGCGCAGCTAGACCTACCGATTGTCCAAATACAAAAACAGTGCATGGAGAAAGCCATCCATGTAATATGTGTAGCTAGACCTTGTCCATGGGATCTGTTGCCTTACATATGTCGGCCACGCCATACGATTTATTCTATTCTGATTTACAGTGCGTGTCAGCACGCCAATCTCGATCTCTCGATGCCACTAATCTCGCCCCATCTTGTCATAATTTCCCTTCTCTACTTTATCCTTGAATTTCTCTTTGGCTTTCTCGGGCTCCGCCTCCGAATCCCCGGCGGAAGAGACAACGTCGGTGAAGTCGTCCCATGCTTTCTTGGCAGCTTTGCTCGCGGATTCGGCCTTCTCCTTTGCTTGCCTGCTGAATTCCTCCGCAGTTGATCTCGCCTTCTCGCCCATGCCTCCTGGACTCTCATCATGACACAATCTGTACCTCTGAATCACCTAAACCAAATTAATGCCCTGCCATTATCTAGTGATTTTCAATCGATCATATATCAAGCCAAGTAATCCTAAAAACACAAATCGATTACACAGCCAGTAAATTAGAATCGAGAAGCTTGAATGAATTATACAATATTAATTCATCCACATCAAAAATAAACTTTTTTGCAATCAACCAGCACGTTTTAAAAATTTTTAAATATCATCTTATTCCTACCTTGGTGACTTGTGGAAGAGCATAGGGCTTGTGCAGCGGCCTCACAGAATAGCAGCGAGAAGAGGAGTACAGGAGAGCGAAAGCCCCCATTTCTCAATCCCAGCCCAGGAACAGAGACTTCTAGGACTGTCCGCTCTCGTAAATACATCGATTTCGAAGGCCGGCAGATAGGATCACTTTAAGAGGACACACGTGCCGAAGTTTTCAACCTCCAACCAAAACGTGTTTTCACCAACGGGTGCCACGTGAGTTTGGCATGCAAAAAGTGCGCCGCGCCGCGCCGCGCCGTCAGGTTGGGATGCATGAAAAAGTTTTAAAAAGTAATGTCATAATGAGGTAATGATTTGGAATTAAAAAATAATATAAAATATACATAATAATTATATAAAATAATTAAAAATTAAAATGTAAAATATGTAGGATAATCATACGAAATGATTAAAAAATAATTGTAACATAAAAAATTAATACAAATATAATCACATAGTTAAAATATCATTTAATACAAAATGGTGGAACAGATGGTGAATTTTTTCCTTTCATCAACCATCAATTTGTGACCTAAATAAATAAGTGTATGATTCTACTACAAAGTGGGGTGCATAAGAGCAATCATGCATACAACTCAAAAACATATATTTTTAAAAAATTTGTACATTTTTTATAAAACTATTATTTTATGTATATTTAATTTATATACCAAATTTTATCATTTTTAAAATTATGTATGTATATATATTTTTGAGTTTCAAATATACTGTAATTTTTAAATAATAGTTGTATATTGAAATTTAAAAATTACAAGTATTTTAAAAAATGTTTTAACTTGATACGAGTGTTAAACAGGTCTAGAATAAAAGTTAAATGTTTAAAAATATGTGTTGGGCATCCTATGTAACGACGGGTGCATAGAATCATCCCTCAGTAAATAAAGGGTGTGTTTGGCAATTAACAAAAAATGTCAAGTTAAAACTTTTCAATCTAAAACTGTTCACTCTCTACAACTATCATATTTTTAATCATTTTTCACATTTTTATATACAATTACTTTACTTTTCAATCATTTCTACAAAATTATTCACACAACTAACATATCTATTTTAACTTTATTATCTTTACTACTCATCATTACCCCTATTATATCACATCATTTGACAACTTTTATTCTCCAAAACTTTTCATTAAAAGTTTTATACATTACCAAACACACCCAAAATAAATAAAATCTAGAACAGGGATGTGATCTTCAGCTTACGTGGTTAGATTTGAAAAAGCTACTTTGAGGTCAAATATTTTCAAGGGAGATTCCTTGCGTCTAGCCATGGATATTTCCCTTAAAAAAAAAAAATTTCTAAACATGTAGAATAAGGTTTACTTAACTTATAAACTAAGTTTTACTATTTTTTATTTTTAAATGTAGTGACATTTTTGTAATTTTCCAACTTAGAAATTACACAAAATGAAAGTATATTTAAAAAAATAAAAAATACTTTAAAATATTCAAAAATAGTAAACTTTGGTTTATAAGTTAAATACACATACCTCTAAATGTTTATAAAAATTAAATAAATAAAGAGTTCCACGGCCCGGCGCCAGAGGGCTCTCATCCCCGATACTTTTCTTTGCAAGTTGGAAGCATGATTTTAACTAAGCATTGATTTATTGCGTTCTAAAATCTGAGTAGGGTGACTTATAAAAGAGTGTTTTAATGGTATAATATGCTAAACAGTATAGTACTATTAAAAAAATTTTAAATTTTAAAAATATAGAAATTGTCAAAAATACTAAAATTTGATACACATGTTAAATACACTTAAATTAACAATTGTATAAAAAAAATTTGAAAAAATAAAAACACGTAAAATACACTCATGTGCGCCGAGGCTAAGCACATCTAAGTACATTTGATAAAAGCTCGTGTTTGGTAACACATAAAACACATGAAAAAGTAGTTGCCAAAGAAAAAGTCAACAAAATATATGAGAATAACTATAAGAATAGTAATTAGGATTAAAGGATCATTGTATAATATAATATATATGATTATAATATATCATAATTGTGCTAAAGATACTTAGAAATGATTGAAAATAAAGTAGTTATATAGAAAAGTATATAAATTTTTTTATTATTTATATAACTCTTATCCTTTTTTACTTTATTTTTTAAAATTTCTAATTATTACCTTTCTCATATTGCATTATTCCCTTCATTTGTTAGAAAATTGAATTTTTCAAATATACTTATTACATTTGACTTTAATTTTAAATATACTCGCTATGGGTGTGTTTAGGAAACGATAAAAAAATTTATGTAAAAGTTTTCAAAATAAAAGAAAATATTGTGATATGATAAGGATAATGATAAGAAATAAAGAAAATAATATTGAAATATATAAGTTAGATGTATAAGTAGTTGTGTATAAATGCTTAAAAAGTAAAATAGTTATATGGAAAGAAGTGAAAAATAATTTAAAAAATTAGTGCAATTGTGGAGAGCAAAAAGTATTAGTTTTAAAGGTTTTTAATATTCACATACCTTATATGTTTAAAATCTTAAATATAATCGCTAAGTTTACACTGAATATAAAAAAATTCTCAATTTAGCACTAACCATTGAACAAGTTAGTGGTTGTTTGAATTAAATGCTAGTTAATTTTTGTAAATACCTAAAATAGTTATGGTATAAAATGATAAAACATGAAATAAAGGGTGGAAGGGAGATGAAGTTAAAACTTTATAGGTCTACAAATCTTGTGTAATTAGGTTAACGATGAATTATGAAATTCAATTATTTTAATTTAGTCATAAATTTAATAGATATGTTGATAATTTCTTGCATTAGCTAACAATATTTGCTCGTGTTCGTTGTGTAATGAACATGTTTTATATTAAGGATTTATTTGATACATTTGGAATAGAATAAAGAGGATAGAAATGAAAACTTAACACCTACTAGAAGTGCAACTTAGGTAAGATACCCACGGGTATCCGCCGTAGGGTATAAATTATTATCTAACATCTTGAATAGGGTAATAGTAAGATATACATGCTAGGTATCCGGAATCGACTCAGATGAGTACTTATATGGGTACCCTTATATGTAAATAATTTTAAATATATGTATATAAATAAATATAAAATAGTTTTTATCCGTCATTCCCCAATAAATTATTGTTGGTTTTATTTATTTATAAATTATACAAAGTTTTTATTTTTAATGATTGATGATCATAACATGAATGCGGACAATGATGTCAATGTGATTGTTAGGGTATGTTTGTTAATGAATAAAACTTTTGATGAAAACTTTTGAAGAATAAAAGTTGTCAAATAATATGATATTATAGGGGTAATGATAACGAGTAAAGAGAATAAATTTAAAATAAATAGGTTAATTGTATTAGCAGTTGTGTATTAAATGATTGAAAAGTAGGGTTGCTGTATATAAAGATGTGTAAAAAATAATTAAAAGAAGAGTAGTGATGAAAAGTGAAAAGTTTTAGATTGAAAAGTTTTAACTTGACAACTTTTGTAAATTGTCAAACCACCCTTAATATGAATAACGAGACTATAAAGAATGAGAAAATAGATGTAAACAATAACAAAATGAAATCAATTATAAATTGTAAAGTCTAAAATATAATAAAGTATTGATTTACATTATTAAAACAACACACAAATATTTTTTTTCACATGTCGCGATTAGTTATTGTATGAACCAATTTAAAACCGAAATCAACCCTATAAGTAGGCAGTAAAATAAACTTTTTGAAAAAAGGATATGGGTAAGGTAGACTACTGTATGAACCCACTGAACCGAATTGACTCAAGTTGCACCCTTAGCACCTACTTGCCTATTCTATTTTATTTATTTATTTAAATCATTTTCTATATATCTTTTTATACAACTATTTTATCTATTTCAATTTTATTTTCACTTTGTAAGTATGTTTGGGAAATGATATAACTTTTAAAGAAAATTTTTTAGTAAAAAATTTTTAAATGGGAGAAAATGATATAGTATAACATGGATAATTATGAGGAATAAAAAGAATAAAATTAAAATAGATAAATTGGTTATATTAATAGCTATGTACAAATGATTAAATATAGGTTAATTGATGATAAGATACCAGAAAAGATTAGAAAACATTTTAGTTTCGTAGAATGAAAAGTTTTAGATTTAAAAAATTCATTTGAAAAATTTTAAAACTTATCAATCTAAAATTTTTCACTTTCCATAGTTATTATATTTTTAATTATTTATTCACATTTTTATACACTTAATCTACTTTTTCATCATTTGTACACAACTATCTATACAACTACTCTATGTATTTTAATTTTATTTTTCTCATCATTATCTCTATCATATCATATTATTTTCATTCATTTTAAAAATTTGTACATAAAAAACTTTTTCATTTAAAAATTTCACGTACTAAACATACCCTATATCTATTATATACATTTCAAAAAAATATTTTAGATTAAAGTCAAACATAATGATTACATTTTTGAAATTAAAAAGTTTTCCATCAAAAATTTTTTTCCCTTCTTTATTTTCAAATGTCGAATGCATGTTGAAAGTAAAAAAGTCACCTGATATTTAGAGACGGGAAAATTGGACATAAAATCTTTCCTTTGCTTTTTAATTTTTATACGCTTTAAGTGACGTGACATGCAGTTATCTTACTTACCATTCATTATTTCTTCATTCCAATTTTTTATATTTTTTATAAATTAATCTTATTTATTTTAACTTCGTTATCTTTACTCTTGTGAGTAATTCTACTATATTACATTACTGTTTCTTTTGATAAAAAAATTTCTACAAATTTTTCCTAGTGCGTATGTCAATGTGAAAAAAGTAAAGCTAAAATTTTTTAATATAAAACTTTTCATTTTCCATAACTATTGTATTTTTTTAATTTTTTTTTTACATTTTTTATACAATTACCCTATTTTTAATTAGTTATATACAACTAATCATGCAAGTAACGTATTTATTTTAACGTTATTCTCATTCACCATCATTGTCCCTATCATGTCACGTTATTCTTTTCAAATTCAAAAATGTTTACGTCAAATACTTTTTTATATAAAAATTTTATCACTTCTCAAATATATCCTCAATACTGAGTAGAGATTAACAAAGGATATCATGTGGAGTTGTATTAATTTTTTTTAGAAAATAGGAAAGAATAAAAGCAAAGTAGAAGTAGAAATTGGGATGAGTTGATTAATGACCAGACCCATTATATTGTAAAACTAATGTTTCTTTACCTCATGTAAGGATATGTTAACAATTTTGACCCGAATTCAGAAATAGAATCGAAATGATTTGACCATATCTCGACCTAAAAAATTCCAACCCGCCCCACATATATTCATTTATTAAAAATCACAAACCTATCTTATTATCATTTTCTTTCAAAAATTTTCATATTTTTTTAATTAACTATATTGAAATATAGAAATCACTTCATCGAAAAGAACGATATAAAAATCAATAAGAGAGATTTACATATATATAAAGAGGAGTAATCATTTAACTCGGGCTAAATAAATATTCCACTTAACCCCCTTAAAAAATTTATTTACAACAATTTTTTTTTATTTTTTCATATATTTGTTTATCTAGGTGTATTTGACATATAAAATAAGTTATATTATTTTTGGATATGTGTATATATATTTTTGAGATTTTGAACATTTAAGTGTATATATGTATTTAAAATACCCTTATCTTTAAAAATCTAAAATAAATATATACACATATCTAAAAATAGTAAAACTTGGTTTATATGTTAAATATACTTAAATAAACAAGTGTATAAATAAAAAATAAAAAATTATGGTAAACGAATTTTTTGAAGTAAACTAAGTGAGACATTTGCTTAGTCCAAGTTAAGAGGATTATTTCTCATGTATAAAACTCTTATGCATAATCGTATGCTAACTTATTTTGTTAAAGTTATATTATATTTACTCGTGTTTTATTTAAGTAATAATGTGTTTTTATTAATTAGTAAAATATTAAAGCATACAATATTTAAATTTAGTATAGATATATTTTAATGTTTGATAGATATATAAAGGGCTCCATTTTTGTATAACCAAGTAACATATAAGCGGATCTATACAATCTCTTTAAAATTTAAGATCTTTATCTTTGATAGACATTTAATTCATTTATTATATTTAACATCGTTTTTTTATCTAGGATATCAAATTTCATCATACTCAAGTATGTTTATAAGCCGCATTTGCTAGAATATATATATATATATATATATTATTGTATAAATTATGAAAAATGCTAAAATATCAATTTTAAAATAGTATTTCGACATCTAAACTACCGAAAATGTCATTTTTGTGTGAATAAATGATTTTATAAAGTATTATTATATTTTAATACATGTATAAATAAATTTATGTATTTTTCATAATTTACACTTTTATAAACATACTTAATAAGAATGAAATTTGGTTTCTTAGATAAATAAATGATATTAAATATAGTGACTAAATTAGGTTTTCTATGAAGGATCAAAATCTTAAATTTTGAAAGGGTTACATGAGTCTTTTCATATGTAACCTAGTTACATAAAAGCCGAATTAGCATATAAATTCTTAAAATAATTTTATTTAACTTACATTTGTTACTAACTCGCTATTCCAAAAACCGATGCCAATTTTAAATTTGTGTTACTGACTATTGAAAAAATGTGAAGTTCAAACCGATAATGTCCTGATTTGATATAAAAATAGGTTCAATAAAATTTTTAAAAAATAAGATCAATGTTGAAGGAACGTTGACCCGACACGACTCATTCTGATTCTTACTTCTAATATTAGAGGATTTAAGAAATAACAAAAGAAAGCTAGTAAAAATAGTATAAAATGTAGAGAAAATAAGTATAATAATGATAATGTTTAGGAATGAAGAGAACACATTTTGTGAAATCAACGTAAGTAATAATAATAAAAGTATTAATAGTAATGAGAAAATAATTAGACAATTAAGCTTATATTATATTAAAATGCTGATAAATTTTTTTTAGATAAATTCCTCAAATACTTACAAGATTTGTCCCTAATTCCTTTAGTACCTCCAATGTTCGGATAGTTTTTCCGATACCCACGACATTTCACCCATTTTCCTTTTATGACCATTACGTCCAGCACAACATAAACGTTTGTCGTACATTAAAATGTCAATTTTGCCCTTGGCGAATTAAGGAATATAGCCGTGAGAAACGGAATCCCTCAATCAGTGCAAGAAATGATGTTTCTGCATTCTCGGGCTTAGCACCTAAAAAAATTTCTCAACTAAAATCCCAAATTCCACAATTGCCTGTCAAGCCCATCCCCTCTCTGCTCATCTCCTCTGATTAACGCTCATCTGCTGCACCGATTTCTCCACTCATCCCTTTTTGTTGCTGCTCCCATCAGCAACAACGCTGCGTGAGCTGGTCTTCCTTCTCCTCTGTTTAGAAACATCGACAAAGCCAATTGCTGCTGACGAATCAACCGACTGCAGCCGACGAAGTGACCTTGTTCAGACAGCTGCTGCTGATTCGATTGCAAATGGAGGGCAACAGGGAAGAAGGGGGAAAATGAAATGGAATGGAAGAAGAGACAGAAACGGAAGAAGCAATGGGGGAGGATAAGTAGATAGAAGGAAGAATTAGGGATTTAAGAGCGGCGATGAAAAAGGGGAAAACGGAAGCGAGGATTAGGGATTTAAGGATTGGGGGTGGTGTAACTGCCTAACTGGTGCTCTGTAGCTCGCAAGGGCAATTTGGCTATTGTAAAAAATTAACACGCATTTTTAAATCCGTCAAATATAACTGACTGTGTCGGACGGAATGAGCGTAAAAGGAGATATTAAGGAATTATCAAGGGATATTAGCCGACTGATCATTTACAACCGGATTTCCGACCGGTCAAAAAATATATTTTTTTATTTTTTTTTTGAAAAATAATTTTATAAACATGTTAATCTAGTTATATTTAATCTATAAACCAAATTTTACCATTTTTGGATATATATATATATTTATTTT
>JAXCLR010000063.1:41885403-41897246 GCA_035584095.1 Annona squamosa | reverse complement strand
TTCAAAAAAAAAACAAAAACATCTCTTTTTTGACCGGTCGGTAAGTAGAACATCAGGTCTCGAGGTATTAAGGGATATTAAACGGTGTCGGACGGATGAGTGAAATGGTACGGATATTGACGGAATTATCATTGTGGGTATAAAAAGAATTAACCACATATGATCGCCGTTGCGGGTATAAAAAGAATTAACCACAGATGATGTGAGTATTAGAAGAATTTATCCATGTTTTTCTTGTTATTATACAGCCCAGTCTTAATTAAATCCATAGTGTTGCCACGGTTGTTGTGAAAATAGGAATCAAATACCTTTTAAGGCACAAATCGTTAATAATATTGAGTCAAAATTATCTTTATAAATCACTTTTCAAAAAATATTTGACATTCCACACATCTAACGCAATTGTTTTTTTAATAAAATATATCCTTTTCTACTTTCTTATTTCTCTCCCCGTCCACATTAAGAAACGGCGTCCAAATGTTTGGTAAATCACGGACAAAATGGAATATAGAATGAAATGAATTGGAATATAAAAGGCATTAATAGCTTGACCTTTAAAAAATTTACAATACAGGCTACGGTTCGTTGGACTCTGTTCCTGTGCCCCACTCAATACTCCTAGGCACATACACCTTTTTTTTTTAATTTTTTGAAAATTTTTAAATAAAACTATAAATCTAAGTGTATTTAACATCTGTATTAATTTTTACCATTTTTAGAGTATTTTAGATATTTATTTTTAATTTTTGAAAATCAGTCGCATTTTAGTAATTTTAAATTACCTAAAATACTAAAATACTCCAAAAATTGTAAAAATTCATACACATATTAAATACATCTTGATTAACAATCTTATAAAAAAAATTTAAAAAAATAAAAGAAAAAGTTCGCGCCCAGAAGCTTTGAGAGCTCAATGCTCTCGAAAGCATAGGATCAGAGTTCCGATTTTTTACGTGAATTGTGCACTTACGAAAAAGGCTGGACGAATCTTTGTTTAGCACGCTCTTTATTGTTATAATTTAAGAGTGGATTTGACATTTAATAAAACTTTTGAAAAAAAACTTTGACACAAATTTTTTTTTTATATATTTAGTATCTACAATCATTACAACTAGTATTATAATCAATTTCTAAGACATTCTAATAATTTGTATATGACATCTTCATAAATATCTAATAATCTCTTTGTAAAATCCCTAATTCAATCGACACTTTTATAAGTCAAGAAGACGGATGCCACCAATCGAACCAACGCTTTTTGAAATGCTCGCCTGCCCGCGATACTTATTTATTTTGCATCGGTTCAAAAATTCTTTAAATATTAGAAGTAATACTATATAATAGAAGTAGAGATGATGATTAAAAAATTAAAATAAATAAGATAATTATATGCGTAATTGCTTACAAATGATTGAAAAGTTGATAATTATATATGAAAATATAAAAAATATTAAAAAATAAGATAGTTATAGAAAATGAAAATATTTTAGTTTACAAGTTTTATAATTGCTAAACACATGTTTAAGTGTAAAAATTATATAAATAAAAAACTAGGAAAATTTCATTTAGGGTGTGTTTGGAAAGTGAGGTGAAATGCTTTTGGTATAAAAGTTTTTGAATTATAATAAAATAATATAATATAATAAGGGTAATGAGGAGGAGTAAATATAATAAAATTAAAATAGATATATTAATTGTGTGAAGAAATTATTAAAAAATAAAATAGTTACCGAGAGTGAAAATTTTACCTTAATATTTTTTTATTTTTTATTAATTGTCAAACACACCCTTACCTTTGAAGTACAAAATAAATTTATGAGAAGCCAAGACCGCTCATACAAGAGTAAGCAAATAGACCCTATGCATTTAACGATGTATTCAAGAGAGCTGTTTAATTTTTTTTTTCTTGAGCCATTACCATGAATATAGAAAATTTTCCTCTATACTATGTAAATGTACTTTATTGTAATATCAAAACGTCACAATGTATAAATATTTAAAAATATCTTCAAGCTTTTTTTCAAGTATACCAACCATATTTGATTATAATTTTTAAACTATCCACTGTGTTTAAAAAAATTTAAATATACATACTACATTGACATCTAATTTAAAAAGTGCTTTATGATAAATTCCATTGCGAAAGTTAATGGATCTTTGTTTAAATATTAGTTAATTTTCATAAATCCCTAAAATGCCCTTAGTATGAAATAATGAAAGATGAAATAAAATGAAAGAAAATAAAACTAAGGCTTTATAGATTTAGAATTTTTGTGCAGTTGAAATAGCGGTGAATTATGACATTCAAATCTTTCAATTCAACCTTAAATTTAATGAGTATGGCGGTAATGTTACATATAGGGTGTGTTTGGAAAGTAATAAAATTTTCAGATGAATTTTTTTTTAATATAAAGTCATTTAATTGAAAGAACAATATACAACAGGAGTAATGATGTGAAATAAAAATAGTAAATAAAAATAGATAAGTCAGTTGTATAAATAAATGCGTAGAAATAATTAAAAAATAGGGTAGCTATATAGAAAAATGTAAAAAATAATTAAAATAACAATTATGAAGAAGGAAAAGTTTTAAATTGAAAAGTTTTAGCTTGACATTAACAAACACACCCATTGGCTAATGGTATTTGTTGATATTTGTACAAGGATAAATATTTTTGGGATTGGGTATAAATATAATAAATATATTTGAGATTTTTGAAACGCAGGGCATGTTTGGCTAAAAGTAACACTTTTTAATTCAAAATTTTTTTACTACCTATAATTATTCTATTTTTAATTATTTCTTCACATCTTTCGATATAGTTATCTTATTTTAATTATTTTTACACAATTATTTATATAACTAATATGTACATATTGACTTTATTTTTTTATTTTTTGTTGTTATCTTTATCCTATTATATATTTTTTAATTTAAAAAATTTTATACAAAAATTTGTTATCTAAAATTTTTTATTACTTTTCAAACACACTTGGAGTAAGTATTTATAAAATTAAAGTTAAACGTAGTAAATATATTTTAAAAAAATCTCTAAATTTAAATACCTTGCACATTTTGTTTCGCTTTTTGGCAAATGAAGAGGGAAAAAAGTGCGTTTATAAAAAGCAAAAAAAAAAATTACTTTAACCGGGAACAAATATGCAACAAATATGCAATTTGCTAAAAGCAGAAGTCAACTCTTCGAGGGCTGTTACGAAGCATTCGATGGAGGATGCATGAATGAAATTGGACTTTTTTTTGTCAGTATAAAATTTCATTTTCTAATATAATTTTTTTACATTTTTAATACCACTTATCGCATTTTTAATATTCATTATCAGGGTCTGGTCCCATTTCTAATCCCATTCAAGCCCTTGAATTGCTTTGAAGATTGGAACAGCCTCCCTATTCATGAATGACAACACGTTGGAGTGGCACCAGGAAGATGTTACCTCTTACCTGGGCAATATGCCGTCCGCGACCCGCCTCTGTTTCGGGTTTTGGTTGCGAGGCGGGCGGGCAGTCGGGCAAGAGAAATAAAAGAGAAACGAAAGCAGGCGCGGACAGTCGGTACATGTCCCTTCCGTTTCTGGCGGTGAGCTGCTCCGGCACGATTGTTAGTGTTGGCCTGCGGCGGGTTTGTTACAGAAGCTACAGCACATCTTCACGGCTTCATTCTCGATTCGTCCCTACCATGTCTGCCCGCGGCCGGCAATATAATCCCAATCGAGGAGGAGGACGCGGAGGAGGAAGAAGGGGCGGCGGCGGCGGCGGCGGAGGAGGAGGAGGAGGAAGAGGTGAGCAGCGATGGTGGGATCCCGTCTGGCGTGCGGAGCGTTTGCGACAGAAAGCTTCTGAGGTACGTCGGTCTCTGCCTCCATCGGAAATGGCAATCCAGGGCTCTGTTTTTTATTTTTTCATTCTGTTCGGAACTTCGATTTCCTCAAGCGTGCAACAGCCGCTGTCAAGTAGCAAAAAAAAAAAAAGATCTTTCGACTTTGTTTTCCTTCCGTTTCAGGTAGAAACCCTCGACGTGAATGAGTGGCGGACTAAGATGCATCAGTTCAAAGAAGGTGCGCAGCAGGAGCTGGTAGTGAAGCGAAATTTTGGGCGGGATGGGCAACAGACGATGGCTGATATGGCTTACCAACTAGGCCTTTACTTGTACGTCTCTCTCTTTCTCTCTCTCAAAAAAAAAAGGGAAGTAATTTGCCACTGTAGTAAGTAATCCTTGCTCATTTTTAACATGTTACGATGAGTACTTTTGAGAATTCAGAAATAGATGGAAGTTTCTATCATATCCTTGAGAAAATGCTTGTGTTCATAGTGAGAGGGCAATTATTGATATCATATGATTAAAACAAACGGCAGCCTTGGCTTGTCTAAAGATATCAAGGAATTGGGATTCATTCAAGTTGTCATTGTGCTTATTTTGTTAGAATTAGCATAACAAATACTAAACGGCACTCTTTTGCTGATTTTGTCTATTAATGGAAGTAAGCCATGCTTACAACAAAGGAAAGACACTTGTGGTCAGCAAAGTTCCATTGCCGGATTACCGAGCTGATCTTGATGAACGGCACGGGTCAACACAGAAAGAGGTGCGAATGGTTTGAGCTGCCCTAATTGGTTGGAAGTTCATTGACCAACAGACTGATTTTGGTGGTCCCATTCAATTTTTGCAGATTCGAATGTCTGTAGAGATAGAGCAAAGAGTGGGAAATCTTTTGGCAGTCTCCAATTCAGCATTACCTGTTCATGATTCAGTTGGCCCATCTGATCAGGATAACAGACAGTCTATTGCTGCCGCAACAATTCCTATAGGTGGCTTTATGTCAGAGGATGATTCTGTGAAGAAGAAATTAAGCACTGAGTTCAGGGATAAGCAGCAGAAATTACAGGTGAAAATTAATCCTCAACGGTTCAGTTTCTTTTAAAGACTTATTTAAGTTTTGTTTAGCATAAAGAGACGGAAGAGAGGATTTGCTATTTGCCTGATATAAAATCAATCAACTTTGAAATTCATCCATAATTTGCATGATTGATTGGTGGTGATGGACAGGCAACCCAGCGTGTCAAAGAAATGCAGTCTTTTAGGGAAAAGTTACCTGCCTGGAAAGCGAGAGCCAAATTTCTAAAAGCTGTTGCAGAGAATCAGGTGCAAGTTGCTTGCTTGGCTAAGTTGAATGTTCCATGTTTTTATATGTTTCTTTTGTTCTTCAGTTGGGCAGTTCATGCATTTAACAAGTTCTCTGGTGCTTGCAATGATTTTTTCATAAGTATGGAGGATTATCCAGCTATATGATCTAAAGGCGCTTTAACCCATTCTCACATGCTTGATTTGACTGAATAGGTGCTTGTAGTTTCAGGAGAGACAGGTTGTGGCAAAACAACACAACTACCCCAATTTATATTAGAAGAAGAGATCTCATCCCTTCATGGGGCAGAATGCAACATAATATGCACACAACCCCGTCGTATATCTGCCATATCCGTTTCTGCTAGGATTTCCTCTGAGAGGGGAGAGAACCTTGGAGAAACTGTTGGGTACCAAATTCGCTTGGAAGAAAAACGTTCTAAGTGGACACGTCTTCTATTTTGTACAACAGGAGTACTACTGCGCCAACTGGTAATGTATTCTCATTACTTGTTTTCTCTCTTGCTCTCTCTCTCTCTCTCTCTCTCTCTCGTGGTTTGTTTTATGATTTTTTTATTTAAAAAAAAATTGTTATTGCCTCCTTCATTTGATGTGCTGCATGGCTTGTCGAGCTAGATATCTGGTGATTGGTCTGGGATTCAAATTTCTGATGTTCTAGGCTTGGGGTCCTCATTGCAAGTAACGTTGTCTGTTAAGCGTACAGGCAAAGTCGAAGCTACCTAAAGCATAACAGCATTCTATTGTTTTGTCCTGGTGGATTCTTTCAATGCTTCAAAGCATTTTTCATTTCTCAAGATGGGTGCCAATCATTCTAATTTAATCACATTATAAATAGACTAAAAAATTTTATTTTCTGATAATATCAGCACAATGTTTTGATCTATTTCTACGATTGAGGATTTTAAATTCCAAACAATTTATACTAATGTGTCAGATGTTCCGTCGTCTTCAATATTTCATAGATATAATTCAGCAGATAATTTGTTTAAGCATGCGTCAAAATCCACCGAGGCTGCCATGTAATTCCCGGCATCTATTTACAAAGAATTACCGCAAAAAATTCAGTTAGCAGGGGTGCAAATTGGGATGAGTCATATTGGGTCAAGGTTGTCCTAACCTTAGTTTGAAAAGCCCTTGTCTAACCCCTTCTAACCCTATATTTTATATCAAGTCATGCTTCTATGCTTGTGTGAGCATTGAAGCTCAATGGTTATGCTTGCATTACCTATTTTTAATTCTTTTGATTTTTTGTATGTTTGTATGGGCCCAAACAAGATTTGTTTTAAATAATGAAATTTGACATTTTTATTTTAATATTTTATGTTGAACTCGAAAAATAAAAAAGCATTTTCTCATGTGTTGGCATATGAAAAATGTTTGACTTCTTCCATTTTCGAAATTCAAAAAATATTTTGAAGAATAAAAATATCAAATTTCATATTCAAAAAAATCTTGTTTGGGACCACATATCCATGCAAAATGATTCTATTTTTTTTAAGGGTGTGTTTAGGAATGAATAAAACTTTTGATGAAAAGTTTTGGAGAGTAAAAGTTGTCAAATGATGTAATATGATAGGGATAATGATGAGGAGTAAAGATGATAAAGTTAAAATAGATAGGTTAATTGTATGGGTAGTTGTGTAGAAATGATTGAAAAGTAGGGTAGTTGTATGGGAAAATGTGAAAAAATGATTAAAAAATGTGATAATTATAGAGAGTGAAAAGTTTTACATTGAAAAGTTTTAAGTTGACATTTTTTCCTTGTTGCCAAACACACCCTAAATGCGAGCATTGAGATTCAAAGCTCATGCAAGCATTGAACCATGACTCTGTTATATTGGGTCGGTGAAAGATCAATCTGACCTTCAGCTTCCTTAATCGGTCTCTAGTCAAACAACGGATTAGTCTTGAGTTGGTGTACCTAGGTTGAAAATGTGGGTCAAGTGCTATAGTTTTAAGAATATTTTGCACCCACTGAATATAAAGTCACATCTACATTACGTTTACATATTGAATACTTCAACATGTTACTAATTAATGAAATTAAAACATTGTCAACCAAAGTAAAACATCATTAAACGTGGATCATGTAACAAATTTGTTGAAATAAGTTAATGAAGCATCCGTCATTGAAAATTCCATTTGCAACTTGATCCACTAATTGCTTATATTCATTTACTGTCTTTTGATATTAGGAAATAGCAACTAGGAACTTGTGTGTTTACCTACAAAAAAAGTAACATAGACGTTAATTTTTGAAAGATGATATAAGTTGATCAAATGTAGTGAGATGTCAACCTGTCTTGATTGAACGGAAGAAGATCCAAGCTTATAAAAATATAAAGGCGAAATTCAGATTTTTTTTAGGTATAGGTCACTAAACTAATTTTAAAGGGACAACTCCAAGCGTATCTTGCCAGCAGACATTTTCAGAAAAAATGCTTTGGGTGCATTTACTAGACATAAAAGCATAAAACTAAGTTTCCATTCCAGAAGAGCAAGAGTGCATGTAACAATGTGCATCCTTGCTTCAATTTTCTCACTAATTACAACTAATCTAATCTCCAGTCCAATGATTTTTTTCAATTATATGTGTGTCGGGTCGAAATGGATTGAGGCATGGGTACCAACCAGATTTAAAGGGTGTGGGTCTGAAATATCAAACCGTGCTACCCTGTCGACCCAAAGTATTAGTCCCAACTCCGTCTACCTGACCCAATTTGCACCTTTAGTTGTTAGTACTTCTGTACAAAATAGATGTCAGAGACACAACTACATTGACTAGAATAGCATAGGTGGTAGTATGAAAACCCACCAACATGGGGTACACATGGCTGTAAACAATAATCCATACCTCATATGTTAGAGTGACAAGGTATATGCTACATTTATAATACATAAAATGTCTCAAAAGTATATAACTAACTGGAAGGTCAAAATTCAACAATCCTCACTACTTGTTCACTCTGACTCCATTAATATATACAACAAAACAGAATACACTAGATTCTACTGATCACCTCCTCATGCATCCTGATGTACTTCACCTGAAGGTTAGCTATTATAGTTTGTTTAGCATCTAAAACAATGACAGAATAAGAGTGATAAGCCAAGGCTTAGTAAGTAGTGTAAAACAACTAAAACATTTTAAAATGCAATAGATATGTTATGCTTATGATGCACGCCACACACGAGCCATGGGAACCCCTCTCTCACACACCAAGGCCACACACATGCATATACAAATATAAATATTGCACTATTGCTTTCCATTTATGTATTCCCACGACCACCACACAAACATTATGCACACAGGGAAAGGACATAACAGGAAACTAAGCCATAATTGGCTACACACTGTATATATATAGTATACATTCATCACACACTCCACAGAGAGAGAGAGAGAGCATACCATCACTTCCACAGGCACAAATGTATCTTACGAATTCAACATACCATCTGTGCAATCTTATGAATAAATAGGCATGCTAAGAAATCAACACTATTATCATATAAGTTAAGTAAAATCACATGTTAAGAAAAATAGACAAAAATCCACTTTACGTAAGAGTCACGCCGTAATTTCCCACTGCACTAATCTCAATCTAGGGTCATGTAGGAATAGTTCTATGATCATCCTGCATGCAAAAAGCAAAATCCTAGGAATTTCATCATAATTTTACTGTTCCTTTAAATCCTACGATTTAGTTTTTCCACAAAACTTCATAATCTCTCAAATTTTCACCATCAATATGATCGACTTTCATCATTCATCATTTCCCCCCATTCATAAGAGATCAAACCCCAACAATTTTGTGTGCTACTGTCAATATCCGGAAAATAGGGTTTTTACCCTATGTTTCAATCCACATGAATTTCACGATGAAATCACACTGAACACACTATTTTATTTCCACATTGTAAGTAACAAAAATATCGTGAAAGATTTGCAAGAAAAACTATTTACATCTCTAGCTGCACAAATTGAAGCTTTACTAATGAAGAAAACTGTTGCTCACAAGATTTACACATCAACAACAATTAAACACCATAAATTTATGCTAAGAGCCACTCCTCATGCAAAATTCCTAAAATCTGTCTTTCTCCACATTCTCCAGAGGTTGAGAAGTGTAGAAATGACATTTTGGGTTGAAACCTAACTTTCGTTATTGCAAAAAAAAAAAAAAATTGTCTATGGGGCTTAAATCTTAGCTGCATGGACTAAAGCCTGGGACTAAGCCTCAGTCACAAGCCAGGTGTGTTAAGGTTTGAGATTGCAGTTCAGTGACCTATAGCAGATTTTTTCATACAATTTCCAAATCACATTTTAATCACCCAATCAACTTGTAGGCCATTAAATCAACTCGTTTATCACCCAATACACATGATTAAACCATTCCAAGTGGTTTCACACTAATCCATCAAATATTTTGGGAGAAATCCCAAATCTCACTTTTACTTCAAAAGTTCATTTGAACAAGCGCTCAACTTCTTCAAATCCGAAGCACCCTGCGCACACTTTACATCTCAAAGAGAACAACACTTCCAATTTTGCATTCAACATTCTAAAATTCATCCAATCGCACATGCCACAAATGCATAAAAAAACGTGTCGGGCATGTTACACAAAGGTTAGACACACACATGGGTGACATTACCCACTTCATAGCACTAGTAAAAAATCCTCATTTCATACCCATTTAACGTTCAGATCACGTGCCAACCATTCCAAATCAACTCAAATCACTTCCAAACACAAACTAATACATGCTACACACATCGCACGTGCTAAGCGTAGCAGCACTCCTCCAATTGGCACCACACATACACACATATTGCCTTACTAGACACATGTAACACATCATCCTCTTTTCAACACACACCATACCCGCAAAATCAACCAAAATCACAAAGATTCCACAGAGAAGCTAATTAGGTTAGTTCCCACATACGCATTTCATACACATGCAAATAAATACACGAAGTGGCCTCCTCCAGAACACTTACACCACATATGTAGCAATTCAAGGATGCACACCACATTCACGTCAGATGACTTGGGATCTCGTGGAAAGGTTCATAAATAAAATCCTTTATCTGGAGTTTTAATATATGAATATTTCTCAGGTGTTACTCTTGCAAATATCAGTGAGTTCAGTGATTTGCTCAACTAGCCTGTTCAGCACAATTTAGATTGAATGAAATGCATGCCATCATGTAGTTACTCATAAGAAAATTTAGCTGATTGGCTTTTGCCCTGGTAACTTGCATTATAATCACAGGTCCGAGAACCTGATTTAGCTGGTGTGAGTCATTTAATAGTGGATGAAATTCATGAAAGAGGCATGAATGAAGATTTTCTTTTAATAATTCTCCGCGACCTGCTTCCCCGACGCCCAGATTTGCGGCTTATTCTTATGAGCGCCACTATAAATGCAGATCTGTTTTCCAAATATTTTGGAAATGCACCAACCATCCACATACCGGTAATGTTTGATTGATTTATTTCAATACATTGCTAGTGAATTTCCTTTTGAATTCTGAACTGTTGCCTCTCTTATCTGCAATTTTCCAGGGCCTTACTTTTCCCGTGGAAGAATTTTTTCTAGAAGATGTGCTTGAGAAGACACGCTATATTATAAAATCAGAATTTGACAACTTCCAAGGAAATACTAGGAGAAGAAGGGGGCAGTCTGTACTAAAACAAGATCCACTGATGGAGTTGTTTGAGGCATGTTAATCATTCTTTTACATGCATTTCTTATTTTACTTGCGTTAAATTATAGAACGAAAGCGCATATATGCCTTCTGATAAGAATGATGTGAACTCAAGAATTTAATGTGCTATGGTTTTCATCTGCTATGCATGCGAATATTCAAAAATAAGGAGGGCATTTTTTTCTTTAGTTGTTAGTATTGCATTGCAGTATGGATTTTTTCTCTTTGTATTCCTGAATGTTATTAATGTTGGATGAAATAATGAGATGGTTTTCAGTTCATTAACTTTTGTGAATTTCTGATACACTATTGAGCTGTTCCTTCCTTTTTACAGTGTTAGAGCTGTCGTATAATTCCTCATTTTTCTATTATTTCCTCCCATTAGTTGCATGTGTTACAGACTTGCATAGAAATCAAGTCAGTTGTGTTACAGTTTAAGATTGCATTTGCAAGCAACAAATATCACTGGGATGTAACTCAGTCATGTCTGTCAAACGTAGACTGCGACAGGAAAAATTCTTCTCCATGTCTTCTGGGGGGCAATGGGTGGCTACTGGCATCTAGGCTTTCATCTGTATGTCTATTGAACTGCAATGCAGCTCATCAAATGCATTTCCATCTGAACAATTTCATTCGTGCATAAATAGAGTAATTGAATACTATTTACATTTTTTTATTCACATCACTTTATCAGCATAAAACATGATGGATCTTGCATGTATTTCTACTTTCTTAGTAAGCGTATGAATGCCTTGTCAGTCATCTAGAATGTTACATGCTGTTTTACAAACATTTGGGCACATGATGAGGACACTTTTATGTTTCATGAAAATTCCAGTACAATGTCTTTTTTTTTTGTTTTGGGTGTGTTTGGGAAGTTGTAAATCTTTTGATGAAAAGTTTTGTATGTAAAAGTTGTCAAATCAGTAGAAAATAATGTGATAGTATAGGGGTAATGATGAG
>JAXCLR010000063.1:41840544-41885303 GCA_035584095.1 Annona squamosa | reverse complement strand
AAAAGAGTAATTATGGAGAGTGAAAAGTTTTAGATTAAAAAGTTTTAATTTGACAAGTTTTTCAAATTGCCAAACGCACCCTTTGTTTTGTTTTGTTTGAGGACAGCACAGCTTTCTTGCTGAACAGGATGTGTTACTTTGCATTTGAAGATTAATCGGTCTTTGTTGCAGGAGGTTGACATTGATTCTCATTACAGAACCTTCAGCATAGCTACAAGACGTTCTCTTGAAGCCTGGTCCAGTTCACAGCTTGATCTGGGTCTTGTGAGTAACTTCAACCTTCTTCTGTACTTATGGGGAACTTTTGAAAAATTAAAGTTGTCATGTATTTGTTCATCCATAGAGAGAATTTCTTAAATGCCTACTGGCAACTGTTTGTTGTCTGGTTTAGTTACAAAGATGAAGGTTTGTTTGGGACAAAGTGCTTGCAAGCAATCAGTATCTTGTTGTTCTATACTTAGTGAAATGCTAAATTTGGTTTATGCTTTTTGCCAATTGTAAACTTTTAGTGTACTTCAACCTAGTGTATATTCTTTTTCTTGTTGCTATCATAATCATCATCACAGTGACAAGTTGTGTCCCATGTAAGTGGTGTCATCTAATGGCATTTTTTAATACTTGCATACATATGTTATGTATAAGGGAGCACTTCTATGGTTGCATGACCATACAGATGAATTTATGAACCTCTGTGTATTTGCAATTCAATCTGATAGGTGTGTTTGGTAACACAACAGCACCCACCCCCCACACCAAAACAAAACATTTCCACGCACTTTTCCATGCAAGTACCCTACTTTTCAATCATTTCTACACATCTTCCGTACAACTATCCTACTTTTGAATCATTTTTTACATATCCTTCAATGCAACTACCCTTTTCTTCTAATCATTGCTCCTATGTTATAACATTACTCTTCCACCTTTTCCAAGCTTTCTCCCACAACTTTTCCACATTTCTTTTTGCAGACTGCCAAACACCCTAGATTTTATATTATCTATTTACTAGAAATCATTTGAATCTGATGCCTGGATCTGCTACAGCATTTGAAAATCTATAAAATCATATTAAAATGCATAATCAAACCTGGATCCTTTTAGAATACTATAAAATGTTACAGAATGATTAATCTAAATGAAAATTTTTTAATGCAACTTTTACTAATTGTGAACTTCTTTGTTCACTGGGGAATCTATTAACCTTAATGGATTTTACATTCACCCTGAAGTAGTTTCAATTTGGACCACTCAAGTCTGTGATAAAGATAAGTAAATCAGTGAGCATAAATTAATAATTATTAGGTGTGAAGCACAAAATAAGCAAAGCCAGGAGATTTGGATTAAAGATCACATAGTCGTCTGATGGGGCCAAAACTTAAAAGAGTTCTCATGCATTTGTTTGCATAGTCACATGCGCACGCACATTTTCCTTGAGTTTATGCTCTTTCATGTTATTGGTCATGTTTCTTTTCTCCTACCATATAATCCTGCATATTTTTGGTAACTGTAGGTGGAATCCATCATTGAGCATATTTGTCAAAGTAAGGGGGAAGGAGCAATTCTTGTTTTCCTTACTGGATGGGATGAGATTTCCAAATTACTTGAGAAGATCAAAGGAAACAGCTTTCTTGGAAATTCAAGCAAGTTTCTGATTCTTCCATTGCATGGTTCAATGCCAACTGTAAATCAACGTGAAATATTTGATAGACCACCGAATACAATGAGGTGAGTTATCATTGTTTTGCACTGCCGTATAAAATTGTTTTTCCAATTTATTTCCATTATCTTTTAGAGCAATGCATAGAAATAAAAGTGTATTCCTAAATAAATGGCTGGCAAGTTTTAAGACGAGTAGTGTTTTTTTCCCTGAATGCTGGTATACCTTTGAATTGTATAGTTAATATAAGAATCTGGCTGAACATTTATTTAATAAAGAATATGGCCAAAGACATAGTTATTAAAAAAGACTGGTTGAACTATTAAAAGCAATTCAGTGTGTTGGAGAGAACTGTTTTCATGTTTATATTATTTTCTGCCGATTCTTTTTGTCAACTTCAGTTGATGATTGCAGGAAAATTGTTTTAGCAACAAATATTGCGGAGAGCAGCATCACCATTGATGATGTTGTATATGTTATAGATTGTGGGAAAGCCAAGGAAACCAGCTATGATGCCCTGAATAAGTTGGCTTGTCTATTGCCATCATGGATTTCTAAAGCTTCAGCACACCAGGTGAGGCTACACCACTTAGAAGTTGAAATATGCATTAACTAATCGTTCCCGTTTTTATTCTCTAATTATGGGGTGATTTGTAGAGACGAGGGCGTGCAGGGCGTGTGCAACCTGGAATTTGTTACAGGCTATACCCAAAGATAATTCATGATGCCATGCCAGAGTATCAGTTACCTGAAATCCTCCGGACTCCTCTTCAGGAATTATGCCTTCATATTAAAAGCTTGCAGCTTGGGACCATTTCATCTTTCTTAGCAAAGGCACTTCAGCCGCCGAATGCTCTCTCAGTGGAAAATGCAATTGAACTTCTAAAAACTATAGGAGCCCTTGATAATGCAGAGAATCTGACTCCCCTAGGTACTCAATTTCATAAAGTAACGAGTGAAATTTTTCTTAGAATGACGACGTCATTTTCTCCCATGAAATGCAAAGATAATTGGTGCAGAATGCGTGAAAAAATGTGATTTGTTTGGTCAATTGGTGATATGGCAATCTTTTTTTATTGCAATTGGGGATGCAGCACATATGGGCAAGTTGTTAAGTTTAATTGCCACTTAACTGTATTGGCTTAGGGCATGTAGACAGATAAAACAGTGACTTATGGCCACGACTAATCTATTAAAATCTGTTTGTTTGCTGGTTTTATATGTTTGTGAAGGTTGCTATGTCAACCTGGATTGATAAGGACTTGTCATTCTTCACCTCGTTGGCAAATACTTCATCAATTGCCTTTGGAATTTGATGAGATGTCAATTTCCTTGTTATTTCTCTTTCCTTTTATCTGGAGTTTGGTTTCTTATTCCAAGTTCCACTGGTTCAATGAAGCAGGTCACCATCTTTGCACACTGCCTTTGGATCCAAACATTGGAAAAATGCTTCTTTTGGGATGCATCTTTCAGTGCCTTGATCCTGCACTTACGATTGCTGCTGCTCTTGCATATCGTGATCCATTTGTCCTTCCGATAAATCGAAAAGAGGAGGCTGATGCTGCCAAGCGATCCTTTGCTGGTGATTCATGCAGGTTAAGAAACCTTCTCCTGTTGACCTGTTGCTCATCAAATGACAAAATCCCCTGCTATTGCTGCACTAGGTTTAGTGTGTGCATGATTTTTCTTTTTGTCCAAGTGGAATAAATTATCCCATTCCTTGGGCTATAGTCCAGATACCCGGAGGACCTCCCGGAAGAGACCCAAATGTATTCAGTAGGTGATGATTGTGACAGAGTCACCGGGACTGGGTTCACGTTACTATATTCTGACCTGACTATTTTTTCTTGAAATTTTGGTTTGTTTCCATTAAAAAATGAGACATGTTGTATAATCAAAGCCTTTGTTTCTAGATCATCAGAAATTTATGCATGAAATAACATGAACTGCATGTTAATGAATGCAGTGACCACATTGCAGCACTTAAAGCATTTCAGGCTTGGAAAGGTGCAAAGCTGAATGGCAGGGAACAATCATTTTGTTGGCAGAATTTCTTATCACCAGTGACACTGCGGATGATGGATGACATGCGGAACCAGTTTTGTGACTTGCTTTCAGACATTGGCTTTGTTAATAAATCCAAGAACTCTAAGGTGTGTTGGGCCTTTCAGAATATCCAGTTTGCAGATAGATCACAATCTGAAATTTACATACAGCTGACAGTTTCCTCATCATGCTCGTGTGCTTGATTGATATTTACAAGCAGGTTTCTTAATACAGGCAGGTATTCTTAAGAAACCTTGCTTTTTTATGTAATGCCTCAGCATCAGTGCGCATTTGCAGCAGTGCCTAATGCAGCAAATCCTAATCTTTAAACTATGAACTACAACTACAAAATATGATGGTAATATACAGTTTCACATTCACAGAAAAGAGCCAAACCATAATTGAGCTGAGCTCCAATGCCATACGGGCCCATAAGAAAATTAATCTGAAGAGAGAGCCAGGGCAATGCTTACATGTGATCAATGTCATGAATGACTTGTATGTCCTCAAGCGGCACAAATAATAATCTCTAAGGTTGGAATTTTCTATGCATTTCATGCAGAAAGAGGGATGTGTTTTTGCATAAGTAATGACCTTCATTTCTTTCCTGTTGCAGGCTTACAATCACTATGGTGATGATCTCGAGATGGTGTGTGCTATTTTATGTGCCGGGCTTTACCCCAATGTTGTTCAATGCAAACGAAGAGGAAAACGAACAGCGTTCTACACTAAGGAAGTTGGAAAAGTTGATATCCATCCCTCTTCTGTTAATGCGGGAGTTCATCTCTTCCCTCTTCCTTACATGGTATACAGTGAAAAGGTTAAGACCACGAGCATTTACATAAGGGACTCGACTAATATATCCGATTATGCTCTTCTTCTCTTTGGAGGCAACCTTACACCAAGCAAAACAGGAGAGGGCATCGAGATGCTTGGGGGCTACCTCCATTTTTCAGCATCAAAGAGTGTATTACAATTAATCCAGGTAATCAAAGCTTTTCTCATGCCTGGAGTGGCCTGCATTCCCCATGCATGCATTAAACAAGGTAGAATCAACTCACACCATGTGTAGTTATGGCTATGTGAAAGTTCAGTTTTTTATTATTACAGTGCCAAAAGTTATTTTGCAAGTCGCGTAGTATAGTGTACCACAAAAGGCTATTTGTCCCAGAGAAACTAAATGAGGGTGTTATCATGCTGGTAATCTGGTGTGAGATAGAGGCTGTCATGGATGGAGCATGCATTGATGTCACGTACTGGTTGTCCTGGCATGAATGAATTTTGCTTGCATTGCCAAAGATCAATTTTCCAGTCCTTTGTGAGTATAGATGATATGTTCAATGTGATAAATGGCATATTGTATGTGGATAAAAAATTTTAATGTTTGAAAGATGAATAATGTGGAAAGATGGGATTTTGCAGAAATTGAGACTGGAGCTTGACAAGCTTCTTCAGAGGAAGATTGAGGAGCCTAAGCTGGACATTCCTGCCGAAGGAAAGGGTGTTGTTACTGCTGCTCTTGAATTGCTGCACAGCCAAAATGTACACGTCTAGCGATGATGATGGTTACATAAGCAGAAGATGCCCCTAAAGGATTTTCATGGAAACTATACCAGCTGTTTTTCTCTTGCCATTACGCGTTTTCATTTTGATTCCTCATTACCCATTGTAGAAGTTCGCGGTAACAATTCTATACAGTAGCACTTGCTTTTGGCAGATTTTCCGGCTAATGAATAGGGGTATATTGAATTTCCACCCATCATCCCGTGTACACGTTTGGAGGGGGTCTGTCAGCTCATGGGAAAAAGCTTTGTTTGGAATGCAGGTTTATGCAAGCACCTCAGTAAAAGTGTCCATGGCTCTTTCAACTGGTAATTGAATTTGGCATCTAGAGAATGCGTTTGGGCTAAATAACAACAAAGTTAAAAGAGAATATGGTATTATATTGGTGCGGCTTAAAAATTTAAAACAAAAAACAAAAACCCTCAGGTGAGACTTTGTTTGTAGCAGCCGTTGTTTTGTCACTCGCATTGATACAGCTAGCCGGCAATGCTTTTTAATCTCGAATTAAGCGATTCCATTGGCTCTCTTTTCATTTTTCCCGAGCACGATCAACTTCCATTCGTATAATCATATTTTCTGAGTTGCTCAAATGTATGACTCCTCGTGTCAGACTTTGAATGTACACTCCTGACTGTTATAACAATTTACAAATGTTTCGCAGTTTAACTTCTCTCTTTACCTGATCTTTTCACAAATGTTAACATTATTTAACATTTTACATACTTAGTAAATTTAATTTTTCTTGCTGTTACATCATTCCTTCACAAAAATTTTCATTTATCCTTTTTCTCTCCTTTTCATGCACGAGGTTAATTTAAATCCCAAATGGGCAAATTATTTAACTTATTTTAGATTAAAAATGCATGAAGAATACGAACAAACAAAAAATATAACAATTTGTTTGGCATGGAGAAAAATACAGATACACACAAAACAAAAAGAATTGGGAAAAAGCTGAAAATTGAATACTTTTCCATTAATTTCCTCATTCCCAACAGCCTCAGAGAATTAATTTTAAATACTGATCTTTTTTGTGTCGTGTGCTGATTATCAATTTGGGTAACTTGTCATGCAAAATAAACAAAATTTCATGTTTATTTACACTAAAAACTTTTCAAACTAAAATTTTCCATTTTTGACAACTATCCTATGTTAATTATTTCTTCACATCTTTATTTATAATTACTTTACTTTTCAATGCTTTGCACACAATTATTTACATAATTAACTAATCTATTTTTACATCAACCAAGTGGTAGCCTGGTTAGTACACCATTCTTTAACCACGGTTGCGACAAGTGTTCGACTCTTTGGAGGCATGTTTTTCTCCCTAATTTATAGGTGCATCTCCTGAGTGTGAATCTTTGTATCTATTTGATATTGGTAAGTGATCTGTTAGCCCGAACTAAGTAAATGTCTCACTTAGCCCACCTCAAAAGACCTATTTAAAAATATTTTAAAAAACTTTTTCCATACACTTGTTTATTCAAGTGCATTTAACATATAAATCAAATTTTACCATTTTTGAATATGTGTATATATTTTTTTTGAGATTTTTAAAAATCTCTGTGTATATATGTGTTTAAAATACCCATAAGTTTAAAAATCTTAAAAAATATATATACACATATCCAAAAATATTAAAAGTTAGTTTATATTTTAAATACATTTAGATAAGCAAGTTTATGAAAAAATAAGAAAAAGTATTTTTAAATGGGTCTTTTGAAGTGAGCTACATGGAGCGTTTACTTAGCCCAGACAACTCTTTAATATTCGGGAGCATGTTGTCTTCCCTCATAATATTTGGAAGCTTGTGGTCTCTTCATTAATGCTTATAAAAATTTCTTCCGTTTGATTGTAAAATGAACTTATCTATTTTTTCTTTTAATTTTTTTACTCTTCGCCGCTATTCTATCATATTACATTATTTTTTCACATTTAGAAAACTTACATGTAAATGTGAAATGTAATTTTTCACATTTTAAAAACTTTTATATCAATGCTAAATGCTTACTTACACACGAAATAAAAAGGCATTTTTGTAAATTTAAGAGAATCGAGGTAAATGATTTAACCATACGGTAGGCTTAAGAATGGCATTCGTGCACCTCGATTAAAACCTGACAGTAGGCTACAGAATAGCATTCATTACACCACAAAAAGCCCTACCAACCCACCTAATAAATTATTATGGCTGGTGAATTAATTGTTTATTCTTTTAGATGCTGCAAAGAGATCTCGTCTTCATGACGTCAGACACTCCGACAGCACGTATCACGTCGAGGTCCATGAAACCGGTCCGGCACCTGTTTCCTCCATTTTATTTCATATTTGAAATATATATTAATAATTGTTTTCACGGAAATTCACAAATATACCTACGAATTGTGATCGTAATTCCTTATATATTCACATATTTTCATACTAGAATCCATTACCAGCTTTTATTAAAAAAAAAAAAACCAACATTTGTCACTTCCAACTTTTCATGCGATTAGTTATGAAACCAGATGTAATTAACATAACAACTTTCTTTTTCTTATTTATACAGGTATATTAGTTATTTTCCATGTATGTTAGCAACAGTTGCCAACAAAACCTTACAGCGTGGATATGAGAATTTTGGAAAAAAAAAAAGAGTTGTACAAAAGGAATTACTAAAAATACGCGTACATATAAGGAATTATGATCAAAATTTGTGAATAACCTTAATTTTCATCATTATGCATTTATCTAATAGTATTCCAAATTCACATGGAGATAGTCATGGGATATATGAGATTGCTAAATGACATAGAAGAAAGCATTTTTGGCCATATATTTTCTCTCTTCCCACTTTTTCAGAACTTGAAAAACATTTAAATAAAGGTTTGCACTGTCTGACATAGATTTCGTAGCATGCTATTAGCAGGTCTTGGTTTAGCGGTGATATAAAAGAAGAGAAGCTCGTTACAATAGCAGTTAAAAGAACGTCTTCAGTTGATGTAAACAACAATACTTTTTTTTTTTATGAAAGGAAATACCCTGTCACAACTCCCTCAGCACATGTAAGGGGGAAGGAACGGAGTAATTCGAGTATTTTATTGCCAAAAATTTATCTGTACAGATTTTTTCCATTATAGCTTGTGGTAGATTACCCCACCATACATGATTTTTCAAAAAAGACAAAAAAAAAATCTACTAAGAAAGGTGCAATAACATTTTCTAGCCGTTAAACATGATGGAACGAAATGTTGCTGGTGGAAGAGAGAAAAGATTTGATCTCTCCAATAACATTTCCAACCGAAGAGAAGATGGGGCAATCACGCATCAGAAAGTTGAAAAGGAAAAGTGAATCAGATTCCATTTGTACGTGTCTCAAATTTAGTTCCAGTGCCCATTTAACTTCCAAAAGAAAGGCAGTAGCTTCCATAAGCAAAGACTCCATTGCACCACTCCGTCTCCAACCCTTTTGCTGTAATAAAGAAACCTTGAGAATCACGGATGACAGCTGCAAACCCCATGTACTGTTTATCAATATGTTTTTGGGCATCCACATTCGTCTTGAAAGCACCTTTCGACAGTTTGGTCCATCTTGCCACAAGCGGCCTATAAACCATGCCAGCATGAATAAAAAATTTTGCCCTCCTATGCTGATCAAGAAAGTCCACACACCATTCAAGAATATGAGAAAAAACCGGTTGGATACCTTCCTTCCTAAGCATATTCCGCATGAACCACACTCTCTAACAACAAAGGATGAAAAAGGCAAGATCATCATTTTTGTTTGTCTAGGAGAGAGTTCTCAAAATATCTTGTACCATGACCCATGGCGTGATGATTCTGACTGCCCTCTAACAGATAGCCCTTGTGAGTTCACACGCCGTGAAGATGTGGTTTAAATCCTCCACTTCTTTCTTGCAAAATAGACAAAAAGGATCAACCATGATACCCCTTTTTGTCAAGTTCTTCTTAGTTGGTAGGACATCTTCGAATAGCCTCTAACCAAAAATGAGAACTTTGCTTGAAAGCTTTGTTCGCCAAATAGACTTGTAAATGGCAGAATCAGAAGAATTATCTACTACACTGATAAGGAGCCTATATGCAGATTTAACAGTGTAAGATCCATGAGGTTCATACATCCAAAAAAGTCTGTTTGCCTTAGCTATCTGTGGGAGGGGAATAAGGTTGATTGCTTGCCAGCCCAGTTCCCCCACGACAGCCACAATTAGTTCCTTGTTCCACGACCTAGTTCTATCGTCGATGAAATGGCTAGCCAATACATTATTCGACATAGAATAAGATAGGGGACCAGCCTTGGTCAACCTAGTGTCAAGCCATGTATCCCTGAAGAATTACACCTGCTCACCATTTCCAATTCACCATTTACAACCATGTAGAACCACATCTCTTGCTTTCAATATACTCCTTCAGGTGAAAGAATCAAAAGATTTCTCTTTGCAATTCCATATGTCCCCATGCGGAAAATATCTAGCTTTTAGAACATTATGACATAATGAGTTGGTGAGAGTTGATAACCACCGAACTTGTTTAGCAAAGAGAGCATAATTAAAGGTAAGGATGTTTCTGAACCTAAGCCCGCCCATATGCTTTGATGTACATATCTTTCCATGCAACCTAACTCATTTTGCGCTTATTTCCTTACTCACCCCACCAAAACTTGCTTACAAGCCCATTGATTTCATTGCAGAAAGATTTAGGCAGTAAGAAGATGCTCATAGTGTATGTTGGAATGACTTGAGCAATAGCTTTGATTAATCTCCCCCCCCCCCGCCAAGATAGTAATCGGCCTTTCCATCCTTAAACTTTTTTCCATATTCACTCTTTTAGCCCTTTGAACATGCCTCTTTTGGACCTTCCCAACTATGTTGGTAGTCCTAGGTAATGATGAAACTCTTGGCCCATGGAGCCTAGCAATTGAGTAATCTCCCCTTTAAGATTGACCCCTGTATTGGAGCTAAAGAATATAGATGTTTTATCAACATTTACCACCTGGCCTGAGGAGTCTGAATATTGTTTAAGGATGTTCATGAAGTGGCTGAAATCTTATCTCGCGGCCCGAATTAAGATGAGAGCATCATCTGCAAAAAGTAAGTGAGTGAGGGAAGACCCTTGAGGGTTAATTTTGATACCATGTATTCTTCCCTTGACAGCTGCATTTGATATTAAAATGGAGAGACCCTCAGCACATGGGATGAAGAGGTATGGGGAGAGCGGATCCCCTTGCCGTAATCCCCTTTGTGGTTGAAAATATCTAGTTTTGAAACCATTAACATTAACCCATACCTCACTGATTTTATGCAGCTCATAATCCAATTGATCCATACCAGACTAAAATTCAGTGTCCATGATTTGTTGAAGGAAAGCCCACTCCATTCTGTCATTATTTAACTTTATGACTGCATCCTGCCTCTTACCACATTTCCTTCTACGAAGGGAATGAATGACTTCATAAGCAACAAACATATTGTCAGTGATGAGCCGACCAGGAACAAAAGCACTTTGTTACTCACTGATGACATCATGAAGACACAATTTTAGTTTATTCTCTAGCACATTGGTGAGAATCTTGTAGGCCACATTGTAGAGGCTAATGGGGTGGAAATGAGATAACGTTTGAGCGTCGACCTTTTTTAGAATCAAAACAAGAGTGATGGAGTTTATATGTCGAAGCTGCCTATATTGCTATGTTAGCTCATCCATGAAAGTTTTGCACATTAAGAAGACATCTTGACATACCATCTACCAATGTTTTTGATAGAATCTTGCTGGCATCCCATCCGAGATAAGAGCTTTGGTTGGATTCATGGCTTTCAAAGCTTTTGCCACTTCATCAAATTCCGGAGGCTTGATCAGAGATTGCTTTTGATGATCAAAGATTCTTTTGCTTATAAGGGTTGTGACGGAAGAATGTCGTGTTCTTATCCCCTTGATGTAGCCAATGGGTCTTTGCTCATTGCCTCCATAATTCCTCCTATCTTCCAATAGAAGGTTTATCTAGTGTTGAATACCCCTTACTACTCCATCTCTTTGGTTAGATGGGCTCTGAGTAGTAAGAGTTGCTAACTCTTGCTGTTTTTGATCAATGGCTTGCCTGAGATTGCCCCGCCTTTGACGATTCCACCTTGATAACTCGATGCTACATTTCTTGATCTTCCTTCCAAATAAATCAGCTGTCAGAGTGCCCACGTTATACTGAGATGCCAAAACATGGTCAACAATGCGATGAGCCTCCTTATCTCTAGCCCAGAAGATCTCATATCTGAACTCGCGTGGTAGCTTTCTTTTACTTTGCTTGGTATCAAAGACTATCATAATGGGACAGTGATCAGAGGTGGCCATAGATAAATGGTATAATTTTGCAGAAGGGAATTGTTAGACAGCTGGGAGTAGAGAGACCCCTATCCAGTCTAGCTTCCACTCGCTGTGATCTGCTTCTATTATTCTTCCAGGTCATAGGCGAGCCCATAAAGCCCAGATCCAACAAATTGCAGTTGTCCATTATGTTGCAAAATAGATTCATCTGTGCCTGAGGTCGAGTCCTCTTACTCAAGTATTCAGTGGGTCCAGTTACTTCATTAAAGTCACCCATAATAAGCCAAGGGGCTACAGATTGGGTTCTCAATTGAGTGAAGATGTGCCAGGTTTGTGATCTACGATGTCTATTGGGATAGCCGTAGAAACCTGTAAATTGCTAACCCTGCATGTCAGCATCAATATGATGAATGGAAAAGCTCTGATTGTGACTGGAAAGTCGTTGTTCCATAGGAGTGCCAATCCAACCCTCCTTGCCCTTGAGTCCACTGCAAAGCATTAATCAAATTTTAGCTTTCACCTAATCCCCTCTATCTCATTTGTTGAACGTTTGGTCTCACTAAGGAACACTAGTTTGGGAGTTTGTTTCCTGACCAAGTCAAGGAGGCAGCAAATTGCACGTGAGTTCCTAAACTTATGACAATTCCATACTATAAGAGTCATATTAAATGAGGTGGGGCTGAGGGCCCTCCTCAACCACTACCTCCTCATCTCCAACAATATCACCCCTCTTCTTTCGTTTCTGGGGGTGTTGCTGCCCAGTAGTCTCAACCGTCTACAATCTCCTTTTGTTGTCCAAAAGTAGTTGTCCCCCTTGAGAACATTCGTGGACTATGTACCCCATACCCCTTGTTATCCTCTTCTTTCTTCCTCTGAATTTCGGCAGTAGCTCCTCCCCATTGCAATTCTGAAACGAAGGAAAGAAACCACCTTCCTGGCCAATGGAAGGGTCCAATAATGATTGTTGCACACTTTTGTGGGAGAAAATTGCCCGCGGACCCGTATTTGATGTGGCCTTGTTAGACTTTTTACCCATTTGGTGTTCCATATGTGTCTCATCACGTGCTATGATGTCATGGTAGAGAGTGTGGTCCGTGTCCAGTAAAGGAAAAAAAGAAGAGGCGCTGCTGTGGGCAGGGACCTTTTCACAAACATTTGGGTTGCGTGCACAATGTCGACCCGTATGCATCACATACGGTTCCTTTGTTGCCTTGACAATTGTGAGAATGGGAGGATGGGAAGTAAGTGTAGCATTCATTATGGTTGGTGGGGGAAGCAAGGCATTGGGCTGGGGTGTAGTTATGGGAGTAGTGATTAGGGTGCAAATTTTTGCCAGAGAAGTGGTTTGAGTAGTTCATTTAAAGAGAAACTCGGCTCTCCTTAGTAATTTCCCTGCTGGCCCAACTTCTTAGATACCAACATCGTGAGAGCATGAGGTCCACAACAATATGGTGAGTTCTCCTTTCCAAAACTGGCATGTCCACGATTTGGGGGAGTGTATGCGGATGTTGGATTAAAAAGTCCCGCTTGGTCCACTTTACTACCTTGCGATTGATTCTCATTAGGGGACGAATGATTTTCGTGGATTGCCATCAAATCAACTTCAGCACTTGCCGGCTCCCTTTGATTTAAGGTTTTGTCTCCGAGGTACCACCTTGGCTCCACTCTATTGCCATAGTCCATGTTAGATTTTAGCTGCATGAGTCTGGTTCTCACTCTCAAGAAATTGTCGTAGCACATATCAGCTTCTAAATTTGCAGATTTTTTTGGAGAAGATCATAACATTCTTTGTATGCATGGCCCATGGTGCTGCAGAAGTAGCAGAAAACTAAGAGTTTTTCATATTGAAAACTCACCCATTTGTGCTTCTCTGTTTCTATTTGGATATATAATCCTCTCCTCAGAGGTTCCCTGCAATCAACTGTGACCTTAAGCTTGAGCGCAAAGTCTATGGCAGCCAGCTCCCAAAGCTCCTCAAAGAATTGGCCAATACTATGTCCGATGCATTGTTTGTCGACCAAATAGGGAAGTCATGGTACATGCATCCACATGGGCGTTTTGACAAGAGCCACCTAGGCGTGATCAATCTCTTTCATGAAGTCTGCTAGTAGAACCAACTTCCGTTTGAACAGCCAAGGGTGACTAGCTAGAACCCTATTCTTATCATCCTTTTTAGCAAATGATACTCTATAGAGTTTTCCCCTACTTCGTGAACTAGAAATTCCCCTTTGTCCGCCATAGCCTGCACATCATAGATTTAAAGAGCTCTCGATTGTATGATTTGCATGCCTAAATGGAGCAAAGAATGGCTACCGTGTCGCCCAGATCGATCTTCCGGATAGAGTTTCCCAAGATCGCCATTATTTGGAGCTTAGCTCCAAATAGGTCCCCTTCACTTGGATTCATCGATTTTTGACTATGGTAGTTGTCCCGCTTGCCTCAGCCCTTTGATCCCTCCCTCTAGGATCGAGCCCCAACCCCAACCCTAAACCTCCACCTTGTTCCGAGCTCAAAAAAATCGCTTGTCGAAAACCACTAGGGGAAGGACTGAGAGCAAGGGGACTTTGGGTAGACCGAATGATGTAAACAACAATACTTAGTCTAAAGGACATTTTGAATTGATGTAAATAACGGTACTAATGCCGAATTTCAAACAAAAATTATGATGTTTCCAACAACAACGATTTAGGCAATCAATTACCAAGAAGGACATGGGTGCAGATCTTATCAAGGAGTATATGCATGATTAGCCAGGAATCAATGAAGGAAGACCCACCGTACTTGCTCAAATGGTGGTAAATCAAAAGATTGTACAATTAGCTGATTTTAACTTGAATATATAAATATATATTTATATATTGATACAAATGATGTTAAATATAATTGATGGAATTGGTTTCCTATCAAACGTCAAGATATTAAAATGAAACAAATTACATAGAAAAAGAATTTCATAAAAGCGGAGCCCTTTATGTATCTCTTTCTCATCCCCTTGGAGCCTCAACTTGGAAATGCAGGAAAAAGAGGGAGCAGCAGACTGTAGGAGACCTGGTACTTGTAGCAGGCAAAACGCCTAATTATTTGAAGTAAGAACTCAGGCAACAGTGGCAACACCCGATATGCTAATGATTTGATTTCTCATATGCGTCTCCTTAGAGTGGGCTTATGGCAGATTCATTGATTATTTCATATATTGATAGGATATTATCAATAGTTAACAGCACAATAACGCACCACTCCAAGTGATTAGATCGTTGGTGTTGAAGTACTTCTTGCAGAAAATAGATGTTATGCTGCAAAAAGGCTTATGAATCAATGTCAAACTAGGAAAAAGCAGGCTTCCGTTTTACAATTAATCAACAACATAAAACTAGTTCGAAGGAAAAGAAATATGAGAAAGAAGGATTTTACCTCCACAAATTTCAATTTGAAGTCAAGGCTGCCAAAACGTTGCACAAGCTCATATTCATCACGGAGGTATTCAAATATCTGGGAATAGTTTGCATTTCGCCAGGCAATTTCAGATCTGAAAATTAAAAGAAATTTTGCATCAGAATCATCTAAAGACGACCCATTTGATGTGGCTTATTTTTAGTGTTTTTTAGCTCGCTTGCAAAACATGCATATATGTAAAATGGCTTGCATTTGATGGAGCTTATAAAAAAAGGGTAACAATTCCCTTACTTTTTATGTTTAAAAGTAATTCTTTTCAATCTTAGCCATTTACAATATTCTTCTATATGCATATATTTATGGGAGGCTGATCCTACATGTCCATTTGATTTTGAGTGGGTGACTCTGAAATGATGGAAATTACATTTATGCCCTTGCTATTGGAAATGAATTGCATGATGGAGACCCTGCTGACCATCAATGGTAAAAAAAAAAATACAAGGTGGGCAAGTTGGATTCACCCTGTGCACAGAAAAATCGTCGATGGCAGAAACAATCACAAGGAGGGTGAGTTGGATTCACCAGATGATAGCTACAAAGAGAACAGGGAGGGAGAGGTAGTCAACTTCCCCAATTCAAGAGGACATCAGCTTGGAGACAGTTTTAGGTCATCAACAACCTAATCCGAGAGAATTTGGTTGGATTCATGCCATTATGAGGAAAATGGGAAAGAGTTAGCATCAAATCTGTCAATGCAGAACTTCAAGGGAGCTCAATCTATAGAAGGAAACAGAGAATTCATGCTGACCAAGCCCGATAGGATGAGTTGGCATCAATTGCAATGTAGAGATGGTCACGGTGCATTGATGACTTCAAGGAAGATAGTCCAGGCAGAGTGAGAAGAAACCCTTCTTGGGTTTCTTAGATAGCCTACCATTGTGTAATTCATTTCCAAAAGCAGGGGCGTGAATGTCATTTCGATATTATAAGTTTGCAAAAAAAGAATATTGTAAATAGTTAAGATTTTAAAAAACTTTTGTTAAATATATAAAAAGAAGGGGTTGTTACTTAGTTAAGCGACAACACCATTGTATGTGCCCATTTTTTAGGATAATTCATGAGCACCAAATTAGGTACTTCTTGGCTAATTAAATTTTTATCTTCCTAAACTATCACTATGAACAGTGAAATGTCCCCAAGATAATTATTGCACTAAGTCACATTCCCACCACCAATCTTTTCATCTTTTTCTCATATAATATTTTCACCTTTTTAATAACTAAATAAAGAAAGACTAACCATTAATTAAATAAAGATAACATATATTTTGTAAATGAAAAATAAGTGTAAATAATCTATAAATTTTTCTTGGTTTAAAACTCATGCATTTTTATTTTTTATATTTATTAGTGAATTCATATTTGGTAACATTGTTTAATCTAATTTATTCATATACTTTAGTTACAATATCTTAAAAAGTGCTACGTTTAGCCCCAGCCCAATGAAGGTAAATTAAGTCTTTTGTCCATTATTTCAATATTTTAGCTTTCAGTTGCAACAAACACAACTTGAAGTCTTGAACATTTCAAGTGATTTACTTCATTTGTATCAAAAAACTTATTTGATTTCAGCTGCTAATTATTTGATTTCAAATCCTCAGCCAACAAGCTCCAGTCAAACAAGGCCCTATCCAGTTTGTTTAGCTTATGAACAGCCACATGTCCCATACTTTGCAAAACATGTCTCACAAGGATTAAAATTACTAATTTCATCTGTGTGATCAAATGGACTTCAATGTCTTGGCCATGATCAAAGCCAAAATATTAGAATAAGCTTGTATCTTTGCACGCAATTGCATTTAACCATTGACAAATTTCGCTAGATCCAAAATTATTAGTTTCAGCTGCATGACTAAATGGTTTTGATGTCTTTTAGCAATAATGAAAATCTCAAAGGCCTAGCATAAGCGTGCATTCAATTGCAAAACAATCCATCCAACTGCTAAGAAATTTCAGTATTGAGTTCTACTGATTCTGAATGTGTTTGGGAAGAGAAAAAAAACTGAAGGGAAAAGTTTACTTGTATTACTCAAAGATCACTCAAAAGTCAAAACTAGGTTACTAAGCAAATTGATACTGATGTATCGCTCATATGGTCACCAAGAACGAATGAGTCAGCTCTAATGGCATGGGAAATTTATTCACTTCTCAGAACTACACATAAATTTAAACAACCAAGTCATCAGAGTTATACTAGCCAGGTATATAGGCAGAGATTTCAAATCCCTAGGTTAATCATACTTTGGCAACTCTATGTAAGGCAGACCAGTAAGGCAGAGTTTGGTCTTTTGGGCGTGATAGTGGAAAAGTTGATAGATAAGTCACTTTTACAATCACTCCAAAATGGTACACAAGATTTTCACCTCATATGGCTCCTCATTCAATTCTTTTGAAGTAGTTTACTCCTAGGAACTATATATAGATTTAAACAACCAACTCATCAGAGTTATACTTTGTGATGTCTAATATCAAACTCGGTATCTCAGAATTAATTAAAGAATCATTTTCAGATAAAAAGGCATTACCTCTCAAAAAGACCAAGTTTTATGATCACATCAGCTAGATTAGAGTTCGCTTTCCCTAAAAGTTGAAAGAGTTTCTTCTCCTGCATGGTAACAGTGCCACTCTTCTCCATGCTGCGATTGATGTCTGTAAACTCCTCAACGATCCAATCAACCTATGCAATGAAAAAGGAGTTACAAAATCATTAAATTGTGGGAAACTCAACACTTACAAACATTTTATACCTGCCCAATAAAATGATCAAGTGCAATACTTTGACCAAGTACACTTGCAATAATGCGTATGCTATCAGTGTCTAAAATTTTAAGTACAATATAATCACGGCCTCCTTCCATCCATGTTGCTAATTTTGGCTTCTCTACAACTGCATAGTCTGTGAATATAAAGACAAATTTGAAAGTCATATATATGGCTTTTCCACAACTGCGTAGTCTGTGAACACAAAGACGAATTTGAAAAGTTCTGCAAATGTGCTATAAATAAGAAAATAACAATCTAGCTAATTTAGAAATCACAATTGTGGATCATCAATTTTTAGAAAGATCGTCAATCAAACTTTTACATAAGAAATAGCAGTTTTGAGGCTAATAACATTGTTTTTAAAAGAGAGAAGACAGAACTCCTCAATGTATGATTGTGTCCAAGCTATAGCAGTGCATATTTAGATTGATAGTATGACATAAGCAAAGGGAGTGACCAATACATTGACAATAATGGCATGCCATAAATGTTGCATATCTCTTAAGTAGGGATGCAATTCGGGTTCACCTCAACCCTAAACCTAACGTTATTTATAAAACGAGAACCCTAACCTTATTTGAAAAAACTAAACCCTAACCCTATTTTTGAAAATCAAGTTCGGGTTGGAATTTAGGTTGATACGGTAACATTTTGTTTAAGAGTGACAAGTTTATAATTTCATATAAATATATAATAATAACAAATCATGTAAGTAAACATAATAATATAAAGTCAAACTACAATATTTTTTTAAAAAATTAAAATATAAAGAATATTTCTAGAAAAAATTTAACATAAAAAACAAGATAAAAAATAAAATTAATGGATGTAAAAGTAAATGATAGAAGTAAAAGATAAGTATAAATGAAAATAATAGATATTATTTATAATATAATTACAATATACCAAACACGTATTCAAATATAAATACAAATAACAAAAGTATACAAAATATAAAGAAATATTATTTAAATATTATGTATATAATATATTTTATAATAAATACAAAATGGAAAATCGGGCTCGGGATCTTCAAATTCAGGTTCACTTAAGCCCTAACCATATTATATTTACAAACCGAGTTCCTCAGGTTCGAGTTCTTTGAGCTTGGGCTGGGAAAAAGCAAGTTCAAACGCCATTAGAAATCGGGTTTGACATGACAAATTTGGGCTCAACCCAGCCCAAGTTACATCCCTGCTCTTAAGACCCAATCCAAGAAACAGGAAATGGAGAATGAATGATTTGTGGAAAAAAGACAAGTAGGCTCAGTCATCATCCAGACACAAGCGACGCAATCATGACATAAGTGAAAAAATGAATCTTTGCAAGATCCAATTCCTGAAGCACAAGGAATAAATGCATCGTGGAAAAATGAAAACAAGTAAATGCAGATGTCATCTGGAAACATTTTTTTCCACACTTGTTAGACTCCAAACTAACACTTCAAATCATCTGTAGCTCCAAAAGGCAACACACCATTCAAATAGTCATACATTCTGTGGAACTGCCAGAGGGAAACATGAAACATCAGTTGCTCTCTTCAACTCTTTCCAATGAAAATTAAATGGACCCTACACATTAAAATTTGGAATTCTACACTATAATTTTTTTTGCTGTCATCTCCAATGTGGACAAAATCATTTCATTCATACATTTTATTGTTGACCCAATCAATTGGTATAAGCACTAGATGAAAACGATACCGATTGGGTAAAGTGGTATATCTGTCTGTGTGTATACATGCAGATATGCACGTGCACATGCATACATGCCTCAATTTATAACCGGAAGCAGTCGCACAAATTCCATAATTAAGCCAAAGCTAACTCGCAAAATCTCAAGTGGAACATTACCATCCTTCCTTATTTCGGCAAGCAATCCAGAAGCATGTTTCCTAACAACATCCAGATATCTCCCCACTTCATTGTCTGGAATGTTAAACAAGACGACAGACCCATATTGGAATACAACCACATAGCGGTAGCAACTCCAGTCCAATTTGATCCTTGTGCCCTAAAATGGAAGCTCTGTTATCAAGATAGTAATTAACCAAATTCCAAGAGAGGAAAGTTAGCATTCATACAGGACAAAATAAACACAATAATAACAGATGAAAGCATAAATATAAGGACTGGAAAACGACACATGAGAGTAATCCACAACCAAAGCTGCAAGAAAGATAATAGAACAAATGAGGTAAAAATAGAACAAATGAGGCAGGTGCTAAATATTCTTACCGTATTCTCAGGAAGATAATCACAATATTGAAGAGCAACATAGTTCAATAAGCGAGATGTTGTAGGATTGCAAGCATCCTCTGTCTGCATACTCTTCAAATCAATGCTGCAGAACACATGAAACTGACTCAAATAAGGGAGATAACCACAGATCACAAGACTCAATAATACAATGTATGGACCCAGACTATAACCAGTAAAAGAACAAAAATAGAAAATAAGTTTTTCGTGAAAGATCAGAAAACAGCCCAAACATTAGAAAAAAGTTGCAAAATCGTGAATTTACAGAATACATGACAGGAAGTAAATGAGGGAATTGCAAAAGGACAATAAATTGAATTAAAATGAATGAATTATTAGCTTGTAATTATTGTTGAGATGGGTAAACCAAATCATTTTTTGTTGGCCACTGTGATGGAAAATGAGCGCGTAGACCTAACAGCTAAATGGATGTTTTTCAAGGAGTACAACTTACTAAACATAAGAGAGAGAACAGAGAAGAGTGGCCAGCATTAATCAGAGAGAAGCATTCCAATCTAAACGATTTCAAATTTCATCAGCCTACTTGAAAATGACCAAGGGAGAGCGAGATTGGCACAGCAAATTAGCTCTTGCAGAAAACTAAAGAGGTTGAAGAAGTCATGCAAGCAACAAAGACCTCAATTGCGTGACTGCACCCAATACAATCGACTAACAAAGCTACTCAATGCCAAAAGAAAAAACACGGAAGCTATCCAACATCCGAATATCCAAGAGCTAGTAAAGAATCAACTAACAAACCATCCTCATCATAGTAATTCTCGAAAGGCGGAAATTTCCTCTTTTTTTGTTTGTTTGGTTCGGTGTTGGCAGCAAAAGCCATCAAGTCAGGAATTCCAAAGTAACTCGGAAGAAACCAAAATCATGGAGAGGAAGGAGAACGAAAAGAACCTGGTACATAGAAAAAACGCTTTCACGGGGATGTGTCTGGTTCCCTCCTCGGGAAGGCCGGCTGCACGTCTCCAATCCATTTCATGTTCCCCTCGCACAAGCTCATTGCGTTGAACTTCATTGGCAGACGAAGAGGGATTAGTGGAGAGGCGTTTGGATTGCACGTGTTGTGTATGATTTTTGGAAAGGACCGATACGGCAGGAGGTGAGGAAGGCCGCAATGAAACCAGTCGGCGACGGAGGAGGAAAAGGGAGACGGTTCTCAGCTGCCCCATCCCCGTCTTCCCAAACGCTTCGGCCACTCCCGAGTTTGCTCGACAACGCTGCGGCTGAAGACGGGATGGTGGCAGCTTTGAGGTTTCGAAACGCGATCTGTGAAACCGGCAGCTAACGTAGCCTTTGGCGCTTCAGGATCCGTAGCCAGCGCTCCCTGCCCACGTATACTTATTTTTTAAAATTTTTAATTTAAATGTATTTAACATTTGTATAAATTTTTACTATTTTTAGAGTATTTTAGATATTTATTTTTTATTTTTAAATATATCTAAATTAACAGTTTTATAAAAAAATTTTAAAAAAATTTTAAAAAATAAGTATATGCACCTGGAAGCAGAGAGCGCTGCCTGCTCCCGGCTGCAACAAATTAAGCCCCATAGTTATACCCCTGTTTATGATTTACCAACCTATTCTTCAAAGAAATTATGTTTGTGGACTTAAATTTTGAGCTTTTCTTAATTCTCAAATATATTCATAATATTTTTAAATTCTTAAATACACTCACTATGTTTTATGTTTGATTCTAAAACACTCATTATAACGATTAGTTAGATTTTCATAAATGCCCATAATGCCATTGATAATTCTTTTTGGAATATACTCACTATATTTAGCCCTAATTGTAAATATACCAATGATATTTCTAAAACTACAAAGATGCCTTTTCTATTCAATCCCATGAATCGATGTCCCTGGTCAATCTAAGTTTGAGAGACTTTTGCTTTTTTTTTTTTGGAGCGGTGTCTTTTGTAAATGTATTGTCAGGTCTACATTCCTTGAAGAATAATGAGAAAAATGTACAGGATGATTTGAGTTTTGAGATAAAGAAATTGAAAAAATGCCTATTATATTACTAAATAGAAGAAGTTACTAATATGCCTATGAACTAGGTTAAAAGAATAGAACATTGTATGTCATTTATGGTTAAGAGGTGTGCATTTGATGTAGTGTAATCAATCATGAGTTTAAGGAGATAGAGGCTCTAATATACAGAATAATGATGTTAGAAAAAAAGAATATGGTGATTGGAGCACACCACCAGTTGGTAATAAATCAACATAGGTAATAAAGCACATCATCAGTCAATCAACACAGGCGATAAAACTTCGATCACCAATTTCTTGTTCGGTAGACATGGTTGTAGATGTCGTGACCTTCATCCATGATAAAGCATAAATCAATTGCAAAATTTTAAATGCACGCACTTATCGGGAAAAGCTACTATAAAACTTTTGGATCTTTTAATCTAACCCACGAGTATGTTGATAATTTCACATATTAGGTAATGGCGTTTAATGTCAAAGTAGACATTTTTAAAATTAAATGTAAATGTAATAAATATATTTAAAATTTTAAAAATGGCATAAGTATATTTGAGATTATGATAAAATGTAATAGATATATTTGGAAAAAGCCTAGCACTAGAGGCATTTTTGATATTTATAAAAATCTAACTAAATTATGCGGCAGAATAAGTATTTTGGTGTTAAATGTAAATGTAGAGTATGTTTGGAAAATAATAAAATTTTTAGATAAAAAATTTTTGTGTAATTTTTTTTTAAATGAGAAAAATGATGTGACAGGATAAAAGTAATAATGAGGAATAAAGAGAATAAAATTAAAATAGATAAGTTAGTTTTATGAGTAAGTATGTAAAAATGATTGAAAAGTAAGATAGTTTGTAGCGGAAAATGAGAAAAAACAATAAAATAATAAGATACCTTTAGAGAGTAAAACGTTTTATGTTGAAAAGTTTTAGTTAATCTTTTTTTTAAAAAAAAAAACAAACAAACCCATGGTGAGTGTGTTCGAGATTTTAAAAATGTTACAAGTATATTTAGGACTAAAGGCAAATGTAGTGGACATATTCAAAAATTTTATTTATTTGTTAAGTTGATTTTTATACATTAAATAGATGATAATTTATCTCCTAGCTAAATAAAAAATCCAAAATGCAATTAGAGAAGTGGATTTTGTGTTATCATTAAGGTGGGCCTAGACGAAAGAATTTCTTATGTACTAATAGATAATGAACTAATGATTCAATACTTGTAGTAAGCTTAACTTTTATTTTCAAATTATATACTTTAAATCTAAAGTATTTTTCATATTCAATGCATCTTATTTTCCCATACTATTAAAAATAATTTTCATTGAAAACTTATATTTTATGAAAATTAGCTTCTTTTAAAAGTAAATACATAACTATCAAAATTTTTGAAAAAATAAAGTATACACATGACAAATAAAAGTTTTCAAGACGTGCAATTTTTGGAATCATAAATTAAAACACATAGATAAACATGATAAATGCTTTAAAAAATTTAAAAATTTTAAAAATTAAAAACTATGGGTAATCACGAAGGTCTTTTACTTACCATGGGTACTGAATCATTACCATAATTATTAAAGCGCTATTAATTATATTATTTTGCAGAATTAATTTCAAATACGAGTACAAATTATATCTGTATTTGTGTTTAGTTATATAACCTCATGTCTAGTAAAACGACAAAGATGACCACATGTTGTTCCCCTGATTCAAAATACTACCTTGCACGGAGGGTTACGTTAAAAATAACTTGAAGTAAGGAAAAGAAAAATTGCCCCCAATGCAACTGTTGATTACAAAATCCTATGCATCGGCGACTGCTCCCTCCACCGCATCGCCCCTCCTCTCACCATCGTCGTTGTCGGCAGCGATGTCGTGCGTCGTCGTAAGTGAGTTTAGGTGAGTTTTGGCCTTAAATCCCTTGCGATTTTTGTCCTTTACTGCTTCTACTGAAGCTCCGCGAGCGCATCGCTTTCCTCATTGTCGATGGACCACCACACGCTAGCTGAAATCAGCCAGCGTTGGCAGCACTTTGATGGAGGTGTGGACAGTGGTCTTCCTGAACTGGGATCGAAGAAGGAGAAGACGACGTTGTTTGCTAGTTTGGCCGGATTTTGGAAAGATTACAGGGTAAAGCGCCTTTTGGGTTTTCCGGATTTCAGTGTGAAATAATGTTGGCGCATCCGTTGGTGATTTACTATCATAGGCAGCAAAAGTTTACGCATACAAAAAGTATGGACTTTTTTCGAATATATTCATTGTATTTGATTTTAATTCCAAATATATTTACTACATTTCCATTGTGCTTAAATTGTAATAAAATATAAGTGATATTGTAAGAAAACTATCAAAAAATTTGGCAATAACGTGTGTGTTTGGTAATGAATAAAATTTTTAATAAAAAGTTTTGGAACGTAAAAGTTGTCGGATGATGTGATATGATAGGGGTAATGATGAGTAGTGAAGAGGATAAAGTTAAAATAGATAGATTAGTTGTGTGGACAATTGTGTAAAAATGATTAAAAACTAGGGTAGTTGTATAGGAAAATGTGAAAAAATGATTAAAAAATATGATAATTGTGGAGAGTGAAAAGTTTTAGATTGAAAAGTTTTAACTTGACTTTTTTATGAATTGTCAAACACACCCAATGTTTCGAATTAACTAATTTTCCATGAATTTTATAATCCATTCATTATAAATGTATGAGGTTGTTCAGTTACTGATTTACAACAACTTCCAATAAAGTTTGATTTTTATATTTTGTGTTAAATAATTATTTCCAAACACAAAGCATGACTTGGATCTAAAGATCATACGCAAAACACAATACACGAAATTTTAAGTCTTAACAGCTTTGATACCCTTCAATCGATTTTGCCTAAAAGTAGACTACACTTCATTTTCCTCATTTGAATAAGACCATGAGATGTGTAGGAACAAGATGATTTTATTTTATTTGCTTACCTAAAAGAGAAATATTTTCGCAAATATCTTCATACATAATTCCATGTACCGTAAATATAATACTCATACTTTTACATTTTTAAATACACCCATTATGTGGATTTTTTAATACTATTTTTAAGAGAATGTGTGGGAATTGAAAATTTTATGGGATTATGGGATGAAGTGGGAAATTGAGAATAAAATATTTTAAAAATTATATGATTGTTAGAGAATGATAAGGGTAAAGTTTAAATAAATAAGTACGATGAAAGTTGTTGGTAAGAAAAAATAATTAAAATGTAGGAATAAAAGTGAAAAATATTATTATTGGCGTATCAATCATTGCCTTGAGAAATGAATTCTCAACCTCTCTCACTTTTTCTCAATTTTATCGCATGCCAAATGTTCATGTTTTGAATGGATGTGGGAAATGGTGGGAGCAAGGATTTAAAGGCTAATAATTAATCAATTAATTATCATATTTTTTTACTTTTACTCTTATATTCCAATTATTTTTCCAATAAACTACTCTCCAATAAATTTATTTATTCCAAATTTACTTCTATTATTTTATATCAATTACAACATTTTCAAAGTACTCCATTTCCGCTTATACCTCATCCCATAATTCTCACAACTACCATATTACTAAAACATCCGCTAAACCTCAGTCGCAGAAAACTGGGACCCATATGATCATTGTTCCATTACGTAGGTGCATTTGTAATTTTCTTTTCCTGAAAAAGAATGGTTCTTTGCAGGCAACCATTGCCGGTAAAGAACTCCATTCAAGTTGAGAGTACGGTGAGTTATTTCCATGGGGGACCAACGGTAGCATGAAGATAGCGGGGTTGCTGCGTGTGTTTCGTTGGCAATGATGCAACATCAGAGGAGCAGGATTAATGAAGTCCAATGATGGGTTACCTACCGTGATCGATGAAGGCCGTAGAGGTAATTACTATAATTTTTTTTTTTTGTTTAACGTCAAAACAATTCAAGCTAAAACTTTCACTCTTTAAAATTATCATATTTTTTAATTTTTTTACATCATTTTATATAACTACTTTACCTTTCAATCATTTATACACAACTACTTATATAACTAACCTATCTATTTTAACTTTATTCTTTATCATTACTCATATCACATTATTTTGCCCTAATTTAAAAACTTTTAAATCAAGAAATCTTCATCTAAAAATTTTATCATTTCCTAAATATGCTCCATGGTGAAAACAAGTTTCGGTTGTATTGAACATGTTTACTAAGCAAGTTTTTCAAATGATTGCATTTTTTTTCCCATAAAACTTTCTACTTGCAAAAATATCAATAACAAAAATCACTAAGAAACTAATGATGTCTATTGGAAATGAGTAAAATTTTGTTGGAAATGGAAACAGTTGTATTGAAAGTTAAAAAATTATCTTGATAACAGTAATATAGATTTAATTTAAAAATCTTATATGACTTTTAAAAAGCCTTAACATTACTCGCCAAAAGGGATAAGAACAAATATTTCAATAGAAAGAGGATTAATATGTTTGCAACTTGTTACATAAAAAGTTCACAACTTGGATAAGATGAAAATAAAATATAAATATAAAATATGAAAAGTATTGTTATGCGTTGTAGATGAAGAATGTATTAATATTAAAAAGATTTGTAATAAAAATGGAAAAAAGGATGTTAATTTTTGATAAATAAGTTATTATTTTTGAAAATATAGATGTTTTTTGAAATTAAATATTATATTGCATTCTCATGTTATCTTAAATGTCAGCAAAATGGGATAAGATTATCTAAGAATGGAATCTGTTTTCTGTTCAAAGCCAAACTTCTTCTATTTTTAATTTAAAATTTCACTTTTCGGTACATAATAATTTTACTTTTTATTCCTAATGCTACTTTTTCCCTTTTCAATCCAATTTTTGATTCACTTTTATTTCTTTGAAACCTATCCTCCTGTATAATTCGATTTATTTTTCCATTGTGATGATCTATGAGAATCCACTCCATTGATTATATTTGGTATGTTTTATATTCTTATGAAAATCACACCATTTATATAATATTATTGTGCATAACCCCATCTACAAATATATAAAATTAATATGATGAAATAATTTAATGCTGTATATTAATGTTTGAAAAGGACTAAATATCAATTTTATAACTGCATTTTTTAATATCTAAATTGTTTAAAATATTATTATTATATGAGCAAATGATGATATAAATTATTATTAGATTTTAATGTGTATTTAAATGGATAAAAGCATTTTTCATAAATTACATGAAAAAATATTTTTAAGCAAATAAATCCTATACACATATTTGATTTGAATGAAATTTAGTCTCCTTACTAACAAATTATGCTAAATAAAATGGATGGAGAGAGTTTCTTATTAATTATCAAAATGCTAAATAGAAACGTAATAATGTTTCTACATATAGAAGACTCTTTTTCATTTTATGTTAAATAAGTGTGTATTTAGGAAGTGATAAAATTTTTAATGAAAAACTTTTATGTAAAATTTTTTGAAATGTGAGAAAATGATACAATGTATTAGAGATAATGATGAAAAGTAAGAGAATAAAGTTAAAATAGATGAGTTAGATATACGAGTAGCTATGTAAAAATGATTAAAAAATACGATAATTATATAAGAAAAAGCGATTGAATAATTAAAAAACAAGATAGTTGTAGAAAGTAAAAAGATTTAAAGAGTGTTTGTTTACATCAAAAATTTTCAACCTAATGGCGTGTTTGGAAGGTAATAAAATTTTTGGATAAAAATTTTTTTTGTGTAAAATTTTTTGAAATGAAAGAAAATAATATGATATTATAGAAACAATAATAGAAGTAAAGAAAATAAACTTAAAATAGATAGGTTAGTTGTTTGTTCATATGTGTAGAAATAATTGAAAAGTAGGTTAAATACATATGAAAATGTGAAAAAATAATTTAAAATAAGATATTTATTGATGATAAAAGTTTTTTATAGAAAAGTTTTGATTTAAAAAGTTTTAGCTTTTGATAAACTTGCCTTAAAACTTTTCAATTTTAAATTTTCTACAATCTGTCATTGCCATTTTAAAAAATTATTTATTTACTTTTTTTTTTTATAACTTTTCAATTGTTTCTACATCTGTCAGTACATTTAACATATCTATTTTAATTTTATTCTTCTCACTCCAATTATATCATATATTTTCTTTAATTTCAAAAATTTCTGGTTAAAAATTTTTTTCATTAAAAATTTTATTATTTCTTAAATACGCCTTCGAATTAAAAAAATTTAGACGTTAACAAATACCCTTCGTGATAAAAACCCCAATTTAATCCCGATAATCCTCGCAAGCCAAAAAGTTCGCCAGTCTCCGCGCGTTGCTGTGTGCCTTTGGTCCACCCTCTGCAAATTCCAAGCCTGCCTCTCATTTTCCAACCCGTGCAGAACGGCTAAGTTACTTTTTCGGTACTCGTCGTTAGCAACGGTCACAGTCGTCCACTCAGCTTGAATTTTCGGACCACGTCCTAATCCCCGCCCGTCCATTTTCTGTCTTCACGTGACGCATGAGCCACGCCCCTCAAACCCAGCAATGTTGCATTCCGTGCCTTCGCTGAATACAACATTCATCGCAAAGACCATCGCGCAAGCTGCGTATGCCGTATGCTACCCTCTGTATCACTCTACGCGTCTGTACCGCAATATATATCCTATATATATGCACGTATTTTAACCTTTCTGTTTTTTTATTTATTTTTCTTTTCATTTTTACTTACACAAGCATATTCAGTTCACATATTAAAATATATGATCTTTAGATGTTATTTTTTATACTTTGATTGTTTCACCGTGTATAGTGTTTTTTTTTAGGTTCACCCTTTATAATGTTAGATGAGATAAAAATCGTTGATTTTTAAAATTATAAAAAAATACATAAATGTAAAAAAATAGAATTCCACATATATGAAAAAAGTACAAGTTAACTCAAGCAAAAACAAAAAGAAAAAAAAAAAACTCTCAAAACTCCCGTATGCCGTCAAAATGTACTCGATCCTTGGTCCTTACCGTCTATATATAGGGTAAATGGTCGAATGGATGAGGTGTATGGCACGAGGCGGTCCGGACGAAGCGTGCGAGCCAGCGAGCGATTCACGCACACTCTTCCCTTCTCCGCCGTTGTCTCTCATTTCCCAGACGAGCTTCCTTCTCTTTGCTTTTCCCCTTCTGTGCTCCCGCACCCACCATCCATCCCTGCAACCCAGCCGTTGATCGCCTTCAAACGCAACCTTCTCGCCATCCATCCGTTCATTTTCCCCAAAACCATCGTCTTCTCATCGGTATTCACGGAGTTAATGGCGAAGACGAAGCCCGGCAAGAGGGACTTGGATTCCTACACCATCAAAGGCACCAACAAGGTCGTCAGACGTAAGCCCATCTCTTCCCCATCTATCTCTCCCTACCTGTTTATTTGCGTGTCGCTGCGGGAAATAACGAATTGGGGGTTTTTTGTGGTTTGAATCGGCAGCCGGGGACTGCGTCCTCATGCGCCCAGCTGATATGGACAAGCCGCCGTACGTCGCGCGGGTGGAGAAGATTGAGGCCGACAACCGCAACAATGTGAAAGTGAGGGTGAGGTGGTACTACCGGCCGGAGGAGTCGTTGGGAGGGAGGCGGCAGTTCCATGGGGCGAAAGAGCTCTTCCTCTCCGATCACTACGACGTGCAGAGCGCCCACACCATCGAGGGCAAGTGCATTGTCCACTCCTTCAAGAACTACACTAAGCTCGAGAACGTCGGAGCTGAGGACTACTTCTGTCGCTTCGAGTACAAGGCCGCCACAGGGGGTTTCACCCCTGACCGTGTCGCTGTGTCAGTGTCCTTCTTCTTCGTGCTCTTCCTATTTCGCAATCTCTGTGTTTTCTTTTGTTGACTCCTGCTAATATTTCTACTTTCAGCTTTTTATGCTATGGTTGATTGAATTTTTCTTGGCTTGGACTTTGGTCTTTGAAGGTATTGCAAATGCGAGATGCCGTATAACCCAGATGACCTAATGGTTCAGTGTGAAGAATGCAAGGACTGGTAATCAGTCTACATTTCTCGTAGAATACATTTCTTTTCATCCTTATGCTTTTAATGGCAACTGTATGAATGCTGAACTCATAGACAAATAGACAATGGTACTGTAGAATGGTAAAATGTCTTCCAGAAACCAACCATTTCTAAGGATATGCAACATCCATTTGTGACTGGAACAAGAAATTCCTGGGCTCAAGCGCTTTTGGTGCTGGCAATGTTGAGGTTGTGTTATCCCCTTTCTATGAACAAAAGCTATTTTTCAGCTGTTGGGACATGCCAACGCCTTCATTTAGCTAAACTCATTTCGTGGTAGTGGCAATAATACTTGACTGAGAGAGTCAAAAAAGGAACTCAACTCACTCATTCCCATAAATCTGTGACAGATTCTAATAATTAGCCTCCAGATTCCAGAGCAAGTAAATGGCCTAAAGTCTTGCATGTAAAATTGCTTAGCTATTCTTAAATCATTGCAAAAATAACACCTAATACAATTCCAGGAGTAATGCACTGCCAGCCTTGCTGCCATGAATTATCGACTCACTTACAAAACAGCTCATTTTTGTGATGGCTGTCCATCAAAAATCAAAACTTGGCCAGTTCTTCATTTTATTCCTGTTGATATTAAAGTTTCATTCTAGAAAATTTCAATTGCTGCATGTGTTGGTGAACATTTTGCTAGTAGTCATTTTGAAAAACAAACTTCTTGGGATAATGCAAACTTTTTTCTGGCATGATAATTATGTTTTATGAACAAACTTAGTGGATGATGCGTCCAAGAAACATTGTTTCGGCAGGTTTCATCCATCCTGCATGGGCATGACAATTGAGCAGGCAAAAAAATTAGAACATTTTTTATGCTCTGATTGTTCCTCTGCTGATGAAGATGCTAAAAGATCTCCAAACAACTTTCCAGTTTCACCCCTTGCTGAGCCCAAGGTTAGATCACTACTATTCAGCTATTGTTCTTTACCTTGTACTGTGGCCTTAATTGGTCAGCCTTCCGGTTTTGTTTTTTTGATTCTTTTCCTCTGGTCCAAATGCAGGCTTTATCATTGACTAAATTCTTGATGGTCTATTATGACCATTCTATTTTGGATCACTCTTCCAAACAAAGCTAGGACAATCATGATCGGCATTTTTGTCTTAGAATTCTGGATGTTGTTTTGTAAATTTCTGTATATAAACTACAGAAATGGGGGAATCAATTCTTGAAAGGGACATTTTCAGGGGTTAGAGACTAGGAGTGTGTTTGGGAATGGATAAAACTTTTGATGAAAAGTTGTAGAGAGTAGAAGTTGTCAAATGATGTGATATGATAGGGGTAATAATGAGAAATAAATATGATAAAGTTGAAATAAATAGGTTAGTTGTGTTGGTAGTTGTGTAGAAATGATTGAAAAGTAGGGTAATTGTATAAAAAAAGTGAAGAAATGATTAAAAAATAGGATAATTGTGGAGAGTGAAAAATTTTAAATTGGAAAGTTTTAAATTGAAAAGTTTTAAATTGAAAAGTTTAACTTGACAGCTTTTACTTATTAACAAACGCACCCTAGGACTTGCATAGAGGAAAAGTCCTATATGTCAAAAAAAAGGGTGAGCACACAAACATAATTGGTCCTTCAAAATGTTCCAGAAGCAAATATTAAAATGTATTAGCAACAATGAAACTAAAGCAACCTTTGGTGAATGCACTAGAGCTAGTTAAGAAAGTCAAGATAAGCAGCTGTTATATTTGGTCAAGTGATTGCTAGAGAGTGCTATTTTTTAACTTCAATCATCTATCTCTAGTGATTGTTGCATCAATGAATTTGTCATTCGGAAATCAGAATGTAAGTCAGAAAAGTTCCATAAAGATCTGCTGAATTTGTCTTAGTGTGACCACCGATTATTTAAATAATTTGCCTTCAAGATTAGTCTGCTAAAAAGTAATTATATTATAGAAAATTTTTCTCTGAGGTGGGTATAATGTTTTGCCTTTTTAACTGAGAAAAGATCGGTATGTGGAATCTTAGTGTTCCAATTTGCAGTTCTGTAGGTGTCTGAGAAAAAAATACTATTCCATTTAGGTTGTGTTTGGGAAGTGATAAAACTTCTGGATGAAAAATTTTTGGTATAAAAGTTGTTAAATTGATGGGAAATGATGTAATATAATCGGGGTAGCAACGAGGATTAAAGAGAATAAAGTTAAAATAATTAGGTTAGTTGTGTAATTAATTATGTAGAAATGATTGAAAAGTAAGGTAGTTTGTATAAGAAAATGTGAAGAAATAATCGAAAAATAGAATAATTACGAAGAGTGAAAAGTTTTAAATTAAAAAGTTTTAGGTGAAAAGTTTTACTTATTGCCAAACATTTCTAAAACTTTTCATTCTCCACAACTATTGAATTTTTAATTACTTCTTCACATCTTCCCTATACAAATTACCTTACTTTTCAATCATGTCTATACAACTATTGATATAATTAATCTATCTATTTTATCTTTATTTTCTTTATTCCTTATCGCACCCCTATTATATTACATCATTTTCTCTCATTTCAACAACTTTTCATTCAAAAATTTTATCACTTCCCAAACACACCCATTTTTGTCATATGTTGTTTGTACTATTCAATATTAAACAAATAGACAATAAGATGCTCTGTACCTGCTCAGAATTTTGTAGCCTCATTGGTTCTTTTAGTGTGATTTCTTTTTCTATGCTGGATCTTAAGCTTTGCTTGATCCATATCTGGAAGTATCCATCCTATTGAAGGACTAACAAGTTTCATGCCTAAGCTGCTGATGCTTTTGAGACATGCATGTATCTGGGAATTCAGTATTTAAGATCTCTAGATCACAATCAAAGGACAAAAAATTAGTAATGGCATCAAGGGATTTCTAATTATTGAAGATAATGCAAGTTTCAAATGTAGGTAATAAGGTGAATGCTGTGTTTTTGTGAATGTTGTGTTTGTGAAGAACATGTTCTTATTTTTAGCAGTGAGGAAGTTGCTTGGCGAGAGCTTTTAATTCAGATATAGCTCCAAATTTCAAGGAGGAACTCACTATATTAAGCTGTCCACGGATACCTGATTACTGTTTGAAGGTTCTTTACTAATATATATATATTTTGTGACTCATTGCAAAGTCAACTTGAAGATAGGTCAAGATAGGTCGATTAGTTTCATAATGGAAACAGTTAAATTTCAACACATCAATGTGGAGAGGTGAAAACAATTTCCAATTTGGTTAAAACAAAAATAAATTTTGCATTGGAAAAGCAATTTTTTACTTTAAAGCTTTTTTCCCCTGTGGGTGTTGCATGTCTAAAGATAACTCTGTTAGGGGATTTGATTAATGGCATTAGTGTTGCGTCTTTTCTTGGACAATTGTTGATAATGCCCATTTTTAGTTGGTCGTTGGCACTATATTTTATAAATTTAGATGGTTGAAGCTATTTCTAGTGGGCAAACTGGTGATATGACCCAAGGCTAAAGGAAATATTGAAAGGATTTTAGATGTCCTAAATGAACAGATTGATCTCTTCTTATCAACAACATTAGAGCCTGGCAATTGACCATGACTGTTGACTGAGGTTGTAGGTTTAATTCTTGGGAGAGGTGATCTGGCAGTTAGATTTTGAAATTACTGTTAAATGAGCGAAGCCACCCTATTAAGGTAGAACGGCAACCTTCAGGTTGGATTTAACTACTAACTACTATGTGCGTGAAGTTATCCTGATAGGGGAAGGGTTATTGTTGGATTAGTGTTGCTATAGTAGAGCACCCCAAGTCAACTAAGTATCATATTTAATATCATTATGGGAATCAATTTACAACTGCTGATGAAGTTGGGAAGAACCAGAGTGGAAAATGGCTCAGTTGGGACTTCCTTTCATAGACGTTGATGAATGCAACACATGATGTGGATTTTAACATGTATAATATCTCATTCCATACATGACTTAAGTTGTTGACAATCAATCAAAAACATTCATCTAAGAATTTTTCACATGACCAGCTGGCGATGTGATGTTTTGGGGAGTCTTCTCAAAAGGAAATGAACTCTTTCCATTGAGCTTTTAGCTAGATCCAGTTTGGGTTCTATGCTCTTTACCAGAGGATTTAGTTACTTTTGATCACCAAGCTAAGGTTCATTTTGGCTGGAGCATGGATATGGTTAAAAAAGTTTCACATTTTATTAATGGAGAATTGGTGGGTTGGGCTCTGAGTAAAAAACCTTCACTAAAGATGTAATCAACAACATTTTCCAAATAATGTGTTAAGAGTGCATAAACATTTATATATGTATGTATGCACTGCTGTTTGTGCAATTTTGTTTTCTGTGCCATTTTCCACTCTTGAACTGAGCTAAATAGTGTGGGTAGAGACATGGAAGTTGGAGAAATAACTCAGGTATCTAATGAGAAGTAGTGAAACATAAGGATTTTGAGGACATTGTTTGTACATGTGAAACTAGATAATCAATTTTAAAATATGTTTGTTAAATGCAAGCATTTCACATTAAAGAACGCATCAAAACATGTTGGTGGAATACCCAAGCATATAAAAGATAGTTTTTGATTGATTTCATACTTAAGAAGAACATGTGTTTGTTGTCCCTATCTAGACGAACCCTGGGTTAAATGTGCCGAAGAACTTGATTCTCTTTGATAAAGAGGATGAATGTTGAAATTGGAACCAATAATTTTCACTTTTTGCCATCTGTGCTCTTTTCTTAGTTGGCCTTCTAAAATTTCTCCTTGATGGGATTGTTTTGTGAGCCTTTTGCCACGTTATGTGCCTTCTTGCAGAGTGCTTGAAAAGATATTTTCTTGATTAGTAAGTTAGATTACTATCAAAGAAGAGTATTTTCTATAGCTGTGACAGTGTGGATATTCCCTAAAGAAATACTTTGATAATAATTAGAACCTAGAATCTTTCCCTTTGATATAAACCCTAGATTGCCTCCTGCTTCTCTTCGAAAAACCTTTTCCTTCATACTTTGAATATCTCCACTAGATAAATTATCTCCCAGTAGATAGCAAGATTCATATCAGTCAATCCCAGTCATAAATCCGGGTATAATTTTCCAATTCTGGCACCCTGTTTTCCAAAACAGTCAAAACATGTTTGGCACTAGCTCATCAAAGCAGGTAAAAGAGTACATTCAGGCCTCCGAGCTTGACCAATACCAGATCCCAGCCTTTGAGAAAGAAGCTTTTGTTTGCCTTATATCATCAGAAGAATTCCTATCATCTCTCATGGGCATGCATGGTTTCACGTTAGTGTTTTCTGGTCAATCCTCGTGTTCCATTGCAGAAAAGGGTATGAAGCACTATTTCTAGGGATATGTCAGTTGAGAAACTATTTGCATGTGCTGTTATTGTCGTAGGACAAGGTTCTTAAAAGAAGAAAACCAAAACCCATCATAATATGAACCAATTGCTCAGAAACAAAGCCCCTTAACATGAGCAAACAGTTGCATTACTGTTCTAATTCAAGTATTTTTGCACCCACTTCAAATACCAAGCTTTTTGAGTATCCTTAGGGTTTCATCCTCAGCCGTTTGCACCATTATTCCGATTCAAGTTTTGGCTCCAACTTCAGGACTAACCTTCATGAATATCTTGAGTAGGGTTTCGTCCTCGGCTTGGTCAAAAGAGAGATATATATATATATATATATATCTATATATATGTTATATATATAATCTCTTTCTGCATTACCTTTTGATTTATGTAGTCTCCTAAAAGTGTACCGAGCAGGTTGATGCTTCATTTCTCTTGTAGCGCATATGAGACTAAAAGCTCTTCCACTTGCCCATCTGGTATCCTGCTTACTGTGGGTTCATACAAGCACGAGATATGTGTCATGCTCCTATTTTTTCGGCTATTGACGTGGAGAAATCTGGTCTGTGGGCCTTTCCTTATTGCAGCTGTGTTGAGAATGCTCGGGACCAGGGATAGCTCAGCTTCCGGGGCAGCGGACTGAAAATCCGTGTAACAAATTCAAATCTTGTTACTCCTTGCCTTAATCATGGATGCATTTTTCTGTTGATGTTGTTTATTTGGGAGTGAGCTCAGTTGACTCTTATGACTGGCTGTGAGATCTTTGGATGCATTAAATTGTCTGTAGTTGTTGGTTTGTGTCTCTACCTATTGGATTGAGTTATACCAGGGCAGTAAATACCGAGAAGTGAAAAGTATGAATTGTTTTAATCATGAAATCTGTAAACACACATTTGATTTCACTCTGAGTCCATTAGGTTCACTGCTGTGCTTTTATCTTTCTAATAGTATCTTTAGTGCCAACTGTTGTACTTGTTCTGTCCCTGCAAATAGAGATAACTCGGTGTATTGAAATTCTGAGAAAATACTTCCCAAAGAGCTTAGGATATGTTTCTATATTGGGCCTAAAAAATCTGGTCTTGAAACCTGGAAAATGGCATGTGCATGCGTGAATATTATGTCTATGAAATAGGAATGAAAATAAAATTATATACTTTTCTGTATGAAAGATAGGATTGATGATGGAAGATGTTTGAATACAGAAAAAGAATGATACACTTACACATTTATGTATCTCCTTTGAAATAGAGGCGATAACTGTTGTGTTAAGTTCGCTGTGGGCATATGTGGGAGGTTGGTTTGATTCCTTGATGGTGCCTCGTTTTAGCAACATTGGCCCAATGGTAGCTCTTTTTACGCTCTTAGGATGAGGATCTGACCTCTAGGTCAGCCCCTTCACCTTAATGGGGTGGCTTTACTTACCTACCAGTAATGTTAATTTGTCCTCCAGGTAGTCCCTCTTCCAAGAGTTGAACCCATAACCTAAAGGTCTATTGCCAACCAGTGATGTGAAAAGTTTCAGTGGTTGTTCTATAGCAGAGGGAAGATATTTGAATCTTATGGGCTTCAGCATTTAAAGAGTGAGTTGTTGAGATCCATTGAAGTGATATTGTATTTGTGAGAGGTGGCGGCCAATGTCGTGGAATTCTATTGCATGCTTTTGGTAAAGGAAGTTCTCTATGAGCCACGTGATTTATGACATCATAAAAATGTCTTGAGAAATGATTGAAAATTTAATTAGTATTTGAATCACATTGTCTTTTCAATGTAAATCACCTCTTTTCAATTATCAAATTTCTTGTTTTGCAGTCTATTTTTTTTCTCCTAAAATTTATGATTCTTGATTTCTTGGAATTCATTTTGTGTTTGATTCAGGTGGAGTCTAAGCGCCGGAAACGGTGACCATTAATACTTTTCTAGATGATGAAATGCGGAGGTAATGCATTATCTTGAATCTTAGCTCTCCGATTATTGGTCATGTGAATTGTACATTGCAGAGACAGCTGTGCAGCTAGAGGCTTTTGTACTTTCTTTAATATGTGTATTTAACTTCTTGTGAGTATGTTTGTACTCTAGGAAAGGGATTGGAAATGTGTTATGTCAAGTGAAAACTCTCTCAGTGGTTTTATGTTATTTCCTCTAGGATATCAAGAGTAACATTTGAGAAAGATTAAGAAAGTAAAACAACAGATGATTTCATATCTTTTACTTGTGTTTTGATGCATGGCACTGCCCAGTCAATTGTCATATGGGGGTCTCCATCCGGAAGGAAGTACATGATTTCTTGGTTGTTCGACTCACTTGTCATATGTACAAATAAGCAACTGAATCGCCATATATCATATGGACTTTATGCTCCTGGAGGAGTAGAATATATTGATTCCTGAGTCCCTGACAGGCATGAAATCTTTGTTGTCAGATTTTCTGGAATGGAACCCTGGGTGTTTACCCTGTCCAACCTAAATATGCTCCATTGTTGTTTTTCCACGTTCACTTAACATTGTTCATTTTTGACTGATATTTGAAACGCTGTAGTTTCAGTTCTCTAGTTTGAGGTCCACATCTGGGTCAATTCCTTCTTTATGTGGAGTAGCATGTATAGTCTCTCACATAAATTGTTGATTTTTTAAATTTTATTTTAGGATGTTATATGATGCTAATGTACTTTCTGTGACCAATTAAATGGACTCCTCAGCATAGTTCTTCAAGCTGCCCAAGTTTGTTTCGGCAGCAACTTTAATTAATTTCTACCAAAATAAATTTCCTCTGGTTTGTCTCTGGGTGTGTGTGTGTGTGTGTGTGTTTTTTTTTTTTACCGAATATTTGTCAAAATATGTCTCAGTCTCGAAGTTTGAGGAGAAATGGCTTTTTCTGGCTTCTGCTTTGAACCGTAAGAAATACAGTTTCCTCAAATCACGAATCGTAACACGATTCAAAAATTCACTTTTAATTTGAAATTTGCCTTTTTGTTGACGTCCTTCTTATGGTCTTCAACATGTGGAACGAATTCCTAAGAAAGTCTATGGGCCTTGTACTTCTGCAATTCATGAAAAATTTACCCGCATGGGCTGCCTCTATTCTTGTTCCCGTCGAGCGTGCAAGTGCTTAATCCTCTGTGCTTCTCGTCACGAGTCATGAGTTAGATTATCTTACCTGGTGGGACTGGTCGATCATGCTAGTTATGTTCAGTGGCCATCATGATCTTTGCTGTAGTTTCTCTTGGGCCAATGACGAGATGATCTCAATAATATAATTGTTGCAAGGCCTTGGATCCAATGGAGCAAGTGCTTTCTTAGGTTGTTTTCCCCGGCTTGATGTATGAATCTGGGTTCTTGCGTTCGCTGTCATTCTGAAGAATAAAAACAAAGCTTCAGCCCCATTGATGCTCAAAATCCTTGCGCCGCAGAAAGGCCAGAGTTTGAAACCTGCAAAGCTTTTGGTATGGGTAACATGTTGGTCAATGTTTTGGTTGAAAAATCAACTTCTGAATTACTTAGATTCATACTTTCGAGGCTTTTCGAGTGCATATTTGTTCTATTTGGTTCGGATTTTTATGCTCTCAGGCAGTACTTTGGTATTACAATCCAGTGACAAAGTGCGCTGCTGCTGCACGATTTGAGAATCTGGGAACGATGATAGTTTGGTCACTATTTCAATCACAACCACGTGTATGTTTGGCTAGTCTCGAGGATTCGGCATGGATCTTTAGCACAAGTCAATGCATTTCCGGCATTAAAATAGCAGGCAGCCAGGCACTGACTGTAGAGCTATAAATCCTTGTGAACATCAGTGCACTACCAAACAAGGAAAGGAACAAGGTAATGGACGGAGACTGACAGAGACAAGCAGCGGAAAGAGTGGGTCAATTTCACTAGTTTTGTCGACGAAGATACCATTTCTATCTGTCATTTCTCCGATTTTGGTTCGAGAAATCCAAACACGTTGTGGTAGCTTAGATGGAGAATGGGAAGTGGAAGTTAATGGCAGTAGAAACAAGGAATAGATCAGCAGAACGGCCTGGTTGTCTAACAACCACCATTCAACAACAATATCCGGAAAAGAAGGTGATACACCCACCCACTCACCTATAGAGGATGGAAGAAATTGGGGGAAAGAAAATGACAAGGTGGGATGCCGTCCAAGAAAGAAGGACAAACGAAATGCTGATTTACAATAACTGGGTCACTGTGGTTGGAAGGCATTATTAAACGATTCCTAGAAGATGAAAAGAAAGTCTATGACCGGCCTGCCTGGCTAGACTAAAGAAGACAAAAATAGGCTACAAGAAAACGAGCTCACGAGAAAGTATCGTCGCTTAACTGGTCATCTCGCAGTCCACGTGCAAATGAAGCAAGCAATCTTATTCGTAGCGACTTAACTGCAGACCCTTGGGATCAGCAATCGTATTGGTAATTTGGTACCACATGTTCATGGCTGGGATCACCGATGGAATGATCTAGAATGGAATGTTATATTTTGGAGAGTGTTTGGTTTGGGATAAAATTTTTGTATGAAAACTTTGCAGGGTAGAAGTTGTCAAGTTGATAAAAAATAATGTGATATGATACGGTTAATAATGAAATGTAAAGAAAATAAAGTTAAAATAGATACGTTAGTTGTACGAGTAGTTGTTGTAAATGATTGAAAAGTAGGATTGTTTGTATAGAAAAATATGAAAAAATAATTATAAAATAATGTGAAAAATTTTAAATTGAAAAATTTTAGTTGACATTTTTTTTTGTTCAACCAAACACATCCTTTATAAGACACCTTTATTTATTCTCAATACACTTTTTCTCATTATCAGTACACTTTCATTCTAAATCCTCATCCAATCTTCATTCTAACAGACTTGTTAAGCATGGGATGAGACGTGTCAATGGGGGTAAAAATGAGATAGAGTAAATTGGATGAAAAAATAGTTCATGTATTCAAATTTAAAGGTGTGTTTGGAAGGTGTGAAAATTTTTGGAAGAAAAATTTTTGATATAAAATTTTTTAAAATGAGAAAAAACAATTTGATATGATAGGGTTAATGATTGAAAAATAAGATAATTGTATAAAAAATTATAAAAAATGATTAAAAAATAAGATAATTGTATAAAAATATGATGAAATGCTTGAAAAATACAATAATTACAGAGAGTGAAAAATTTTAGAGGAAAAAAATTTTAATTTGAAAAGTTTTGTGTGTTAATATACACCCTTAGTTTGTAAATTTTTGTTGTATATCAATCATATAGTCTCATGACGCAGGGAAAGAAATGCCACCGAACGATGACTTCGACAACATAAACACACACACACACAAATATTCAGGTGCAGTGTCACTTTACCAGAATTTTCGGTGCAACGACGTTGAAATAAGCCTCACATGATCATAAAATCATAATCTGCTCCATTCATTGTATTTCGAATAATGTATTTTATTACCATACTAATTTTCATCCCAATCAGATATGTATATGGGCCCCATCTGAAAATAGTATAAATTCAACGTAATAAAATAGTTTGATGTAAATAATAATTTTAAAGTAGTTTTTTCAACATATAAACTATTTGCTATAAAATTTATATATGGATAAATGATTGTATAAAGTTTCATAGCATTTTAATATATGTGGGGCCCATTTTTGATCAAATGTATTATGTTTCGGTGCAATTGTGCCACACCGGAACAATTACTATATATATATTATAAATATTCAGGTGCAGCGTTGTTGAAATGGGCTCACATGATCATTAAATTATAACTTACTCCACTCATTGTATTTAAAACTATATATTCTGTTACCATACAAATTTTCATCCCAATCAGATTTGATATGAGCTCTATCTGAAAATGGTATAAATTCAATGTAATAAAATAGTTTGATGTAAATAACGACTTTAAAGTAATTTTTTTAATATATAAACCATTTTTTAAAAAATTTATATATGAATAAATGATTGTATAAAGTTTTATGTCATTCTAATATGTATAAGGCTTATGTTTGATCATATGTGCTGTTGTTCCGGTGCAATTTCAAGTACTTATATATATATATATGTATACTTTTTTGATGGAAATGACTTCGACCACGTCAATATTACATCAAAATATGTATCTGATAGGGCATCCATGTAAACATTATATCAAAGTATGTATCTGATGGGACATTTATGTGTTCCTTGTATGCAAATATGTATCTGATAGGGCATCCACGTAAATATTATATCAAAGTATGAATCTGATGGGACATTTCTGTGTTCCTAGTGCTGATGGAATGAAATCGAATTTTATTTAGGGTGTGTTTGGGAAGTTGTAAAACTTTTGATAAAAAATTTTTAATGTAAAAATTGTCAAATTAGTAGAAAATAATGTAATATTGTAGGGGTAATGATGAAGAGTAAGGATAATAAATTTAAAATAAATAGGTTAGTTGTATTGGTAATTGTGTTGAAATGATTGAAAAGTAGGGTTGTTATATAGAAAGATATGTACAAAATAATTAAAAAAAAATAGTTATGGAGAGTGAAAAGTTTTAGATTGAAAAGTTTTAACTTACAATTTTTTCAAATTGCCAAACACACCCTTAATAAATTCGATTGCTCAAAAAATTATATAATTGTGACAATATTGAAGGTGCATTTGGTACATATGCGGGTAAAGTGTAAAGGAGAAAAAATTTATGAGAATTGTAAGAATAGTTGAAGCACAAGAATAAAAATGAAAAAAATAAGGTAATTACAGCAGGTAAAATGATTGAAATAATATATGGTAAAATAATGATGTGTTTAGGAAGTGATAAAATCAAAAGTTTTATGGTATAAAAGTTTTTAAATGTAAAGACAATAATGTGATATGATTGAAATAATAATAAAGAGTAAAGAGAATAAAGTTAAAATAGATAAGTTAGTTGTATTGGTAATTGCATAAAAATAATTAAAAAGTAGGACAATTATATATAAAGATGTAAAAAAATAATCAAAATATAATAGTTATGAAGAGTGAAAAGTTTTAGCTCGATATTTTTTAGTTTTTGTCAAATATACCCTAAGTTAACAAAAAAAGTGCTTTAAAAAAAAAAAAAAGTATAAGCATGAAGGAAGGATGAAGTAAAATTATAATCTCTGCTGTCGGTCTACGAAACATTTGAAAACATATGATCTATGTATAATTCATTTGGCCCAATTCTGCTTTCAAAGATGATTTTTTTCAATTTTTGTATTTTCTTTATTTATTGTATTTTTTATGTTCAAGCACCGTAGTGATTAACGGCGTGAAAAGCTCAAATCATTAGGTTTAACCAAGCAGGAATAATGGCAGAATTGACTCGAATGATGAAATGAAGGGTCTGATAATCATAGCAAAGGGAATGGAATTGTTCAGGGGTTTGTTGGACAAGCGGCTCGGTATGTTTGTTTTCAATTAAAATTTTTGGGTGAATTTCTTATATACCCACTAACTTTACCTAAAATTCCACTTAGACTTATGTATTTTAAAAAATTCCTTTCATACTTATAAATTTTCATCATAATTCTACTTATACCTATGCCATTAAAGATGCGGTAAAGCAGCTGTTAATTCTTTAAAAAATCACGAATATGCTCATTATGTTTTTATAGCTAAAAATTTGTATTACAATGAATTTTTGGTAACTCTAAAACTATAAAATCATATATTATTTGAAAATAAAATTTTAACTTTAAGTAAACAACCTGAAATTACATTAGAGCGTGGACATATTTATTATTTTACAAGGGAGATAATAGCATATTTAACGGATCCCAAACTGTGTGGGTATAAGCGGAATTAAGATGAAAGTCTTGGGTATGAGATAAAATTTTGAAAATTCATGAATATAAGTAGAATTATGGATAAAATTCATTGACATATATGAAATTTTTTCAAATTTTTTAACAAAAACTTTTCAATCTAAAACTTCTTAATTTATATAATTACTTATTTTAAAATTATTTTTATATATACTTTTCAATTATTTCTTCGCAACAATCCATACAGCTATTATATCTATTTTTATTTGATTCTTTTTTTTATCATTATTTATTATATTACGTTATTTTTTATAAATTCAAAAACTTTTACATTACTCACACGCGTGCCCACACACACACATATAATTCACGTGTCCTGCTGACCTCTTCTCTGGCAGGGCGTCACACACGCAAATTAATTCACGTGTCCTACTGACCTTTCGTTGGCAGGGCGTCCGCGCACACCCGACAAGACATGGAAATGTTACGTGATTATGCACTTTTTTTTTCTGGTGGAAGTAATTACGCACTTTTTTCTATAGGAGTAATTCTGCAGTTTTTGATCTGTAAGGCAAAAGGATTTTACAAGAACGCACTTGCAGAATGAGCACAACAATTAAACATCATTTCAGGTTCGGGGAAAATGGCAAAATTACCCTGTTGGACGGTTGAATATAACATTTTATTATTTTTTTTAAAAGTTAATTTGAAAATTATACATGAGATACAAGAAACCTATAAGCCATCTAATTAGGATTTTTTAGAGTGGATATAAATCCATGAAAAATTTTAATTAAATATTTATAACTTTGAAAAAATTTCATCCGATGACTGAAGGTACCTTCGTACAATAATAAGTATTAAACCTTTTTATATAAAGAGTTGGGCTTATAAGAAACCCCACATTAATCTAACCTCTTTTATTTTTGTTGCCTTAATGATTAATTTCATTCGTTGTATTCGGTATCATTTATATTATTTTATTATAAAATACTATCATTTATTTAGTTGCATTATGCATGGCCTCATCTATAAATATATAAAATTGACTCAACAAAATAATTTAACACTAAACTTCAATTTAAGAGTTGTATTTTTAATATATAAATAATTTTAAATATTATCACTACATAATTAAATAATTTTATAAAATTTTTATTAAATTCTAATGTATACATAAATGGATGTAAATATTTTTCATCTAAGTGCATATATTTGATATGATAAAGGTTAGTCTTATAAGAAAACGATATTTGATATGATAAAGGTTAGTCTTATAAGAAAACAAATAATGCTAATCGATAATCAAGATAGAAAAAATAGAGTTATATGAAATTAATGCTGGTATGTAAAATTGAAATTTATAAGTCAAAATATAAAAAAATGCAATAATGTATGAATATATGGACTGTGAAAGACTGCATCGTGAGCAGAATTTCAGCAGTTCAGTATTTATTTTGAAATTTTTTTATGATATATTTTTTAAAATTCAGGAATATTCTCAACGGCATGCCAATCTTGACTGATGGCAATTCTACAAGCACAATCACCAACAGGTGTTGGATTT
>JAXCLR010000063.1:41808022-41830696 GCA_035584095.1 Annona squamosa | reverse complement strand
ATCATCAAATCATGATCTACTCCACCCATTGCGTTTAGAATAATGTATTCTATTACCATACCAATTTTCATCCCAATTAGATACTTTAAAGTTGTTATTTACATTAAACTATTTTATTAAGTTGGATTTGTATCATTTTCAGATGGGGCCTGTATACATATCTGATTGGGATGAAAATTGGTATAGTAATAAAATACATTATTCTAAATACAATGTGTGAAGTAGATCATGATTTCATGATCACGTGGGGCCCATTTTAGGCCCACTGTACCACTGTTCCGGTGCAGCGTCACTGCACCGGAACAGCACTCTCTCTGTATATATATATTATGCAATTGCATTTAGGACGACAAATGAAAACTGGTAGCTTAGGCTATCGGGATCACTACTTCACGGTGGATGCTTAAGGTAGGAAGTTGGCCAGTGGTAAATAGTTCCTGTTTCTTGCTCAACTGACTCAATAATGTTGGCGTTTTCTTTTGTTTGAGCTTATTCAAGTCCGTTAAGCCGATCAAACAATCTATATAGTATGAAGAAACTTCTTTTGGTTCAGTAACAACTTGCAAACATGGAGAATTCATCATTAACTTGGAAAAAAGAAAGGAGGAAATGTCCATTACAAAGATAAATATTGTATGACATTGAATCTTATGAGTTCAACTTGGTTAAAGACGTATGAAATTATCTTCTTCGAAGATAAAACAGGCTGCACCAAGGATGTAATACAAATTCTGCGCAGCTAGAATTTAAGGTTTAGAACCTCACCCAGAGGTTGATATGTTACAGATTTGCTATCATAAGTCGGACGATACCCATCCCAACTAGCTTCTGAAACTTTTATGATCATGAAAAACCAAAAATCATCACCTCAAGAAGAGGACTTCACAGCTAACGGACTGCCCAAATGGTTTACATTGATGCATAAGAGCATTAGTAAGTAAATCAAGTGCATATTTAAGCTGGGAGAGAAATAAATCTGCCGGAGTTCTTCAGTAAGGCACTCATATCTTTCATGGCAAAATGTCTCCTGAAATCCTGAACAAGGCGTTGCATCAGTGCTAAATAATTACCAATTAGTATATATCTACTTTTATGTAGAATATTTATTCTAATGAAGGGAAAATAATTGACCGACCCAAAACTACTTTTTTGTACTAGACAATGGTTAGGTTCAGTGTATTTAAGTGCCAAATCTATAGACGATTTTTTGTAACCGATGAGTACAACTCTTGTTTCCTTTCATCGGGGCATTCGACTCCTGCTTTTTCGAGCTTACTATAATTCATGGAATGCATGCATCACGGTTCCACGGAATAGTTAGGACCCTTTTCCGTGGGAAAGAAGGCCTTGTCAGTACGTCTCCATATTTTCCAGTACACACCACCGCGAAATCAAACGCATACAAAAATTTAAACAACAAATCCAAACTGTTCAGTGAGACACATAATCATAAAGATACCGAAATATATAGATATTCACATTCAGAATTAGTCTGAGCTTGTAATTAATTCAAAGATGCATATATTCGACCAGCCCATCAATTACAAGCTACAACGAATGGGATCTCTGCACCAGCTCTGGCTCGTTCAAAAAAACTCGAAGCAACGGTTTTAGTTAATCCAAAACCAGAAAAATTGAATGTTGTCTTAAAACTCTTAGTGTTCAAATGATTAGCTGCTCAGTATCCGATCCTTTAGTTGCAACACCGACCTTCCAGACGGGCTGACCAGCCAACAGGCGGTCTGTGAAACCCCCCATCGGCCGTCCAACCCAGTGCCGTCTGACTTGCAAATAAACCGGAGCTCCACAAACTTGGAATCACGACGAACTTGTACACATCCCGATCGACGGGGGGTCTGGAGCGTGGTGGATCTATAAGCGCAATGAGTCGACGCCGGGCGCCGATGATGGCCACCCTTGAATCCATCAGGCGGTCGTGGTATAGGAAACCATGAATGTTTGGGATGGGATGACGGGAACATTGAAGTGTTGGGAAGAACAGGGTACTTTGGAATGAAGGTGAGAGTATTGGTGCGTTGGGAAGGATGGCCATGGAGATGTAAGGGCCGAGTGGAACGCTTCATGGGTCATGTGCCATGCATGCGAGAAGCATAATCTTCCTGGTCGAAGGGCTCCAGGGTGCAGTTTTCTTGGGTTGTTTTGGTTGGGTTAAAACATGTCAACTAAAACTTTTCAGTAAAAAAATATTCATAATTATCTTATTATTTATTTATTTTTTCATATTTTCTTATAGGAATTATCTTATTTTTCAATCATTCTCATGCAATTACTCATATAATTACCCTATCTATTTTAACTTTATTCTCTTTACACATCATTATTATTTTTATCGTATCATATCACATCATTTTCTATCGAATTGACAATTTTTACTTCGAAAAAACTTTACCCTCAACCACACCCACCCTTAATTAAGAAAATGATTTGTGCATCGAATATGGATAGATAAACTTTGAAAGTTAAAATTTGAAGTATAGTGGCTTGAATCCCAAGAGCTCTGTCCTTCATTTAAATCTAGATGTTTTAATTTATATAAAAAAAAAAACTAAAAATTTTACTCGACAACCATATTACACGAATTACAATGAGACTTGTGAGAATATCATATGGAGCACAAGTTGCACCAGGTGTTGTATTTTAAAAAAGTATATTATATATAACTTATTTTTAATGTCTAAATCATTGATTGCATTCTACTTAAAATTTAACATAATATAATTAACTTTTTATTATTTATACGACTTTTTAGGAATTAAATATCTCTGAAATAATATTAGTTCCATGAATATTGTATTATCCTAATCTTTTTGTTATAAGAATATTTTATTGCGTTGAATATCATGTATAGATTTGATTTAAAAACGAGTAATCAATGTTACGAAAATCAGTTTATGAGAATTTAACCGTTTAAATTTCATTCCTAGACACCAGTTACGACAAGTTGTACACATATCCAATGAATTTAACTTTTCATGTAGTAAATTTAATATGAAAATTAGAACTACCAAACAGTTCAGATTTTTCATGAAACATAAAAAAAAAAAACTAATTCTAAAAGTGCTATTTTCTTGGAAGAAGCACTTTGCTCTTCATAATTCCGATGCGGACTTGTAGTCCAGAGATGAGATGAACCCTAAAATGACATTGCATGTAGCCCGCATGCGGTGCTTTTATTAACATTTTTCATAAATATGTATCCCCAAGTGCATTTAAATCGTATACCCAATTTTACTATTTTATAATTTTTTATTTTTAAAATATCAATTTTAGGGCATTTAAGTCATTTTCTACTCCTTAAAAACCTTATTTTTTAGAAATTAAAAATACATATATAAAAGTATAATAAAATGTTAAAACTTGGCATATAAGTTAAATATACCTAAAAAAATCTAAAAACAAAAAAAGAATCATCGCATGTGATGACAGGTTGAAAATGGGAGTTATCGAACATGATCACCCAACCGAGTTAATTTTTTATACTCATGACATCTCTTTTGGGGAAAGTTTGGACTATGGTCTTGATTTCAATTTGCGTTTTATTTTAAAATTTTTTTTTAATAGGGCTTATTTTGCGTGCTTAATTCGGATGGGGTGAAACGATGGGTGGAGTAAGAGTACATTGTGGGGATAGCCCATAGCTAGCTATAATTTTGCACTGGCATAACCTTCTCATAGTAAACCAACTAGAGCAATAAGTCTTTTAGCTGCCAATGGCAACAATTTCACTCTCCGTGGAGCGCTAATGTTGTTCAGTCATTATTTAAAAAATGGGTAACATGATAAACGAAATGGCAACAATTTACAATTCAGATGCCCATCAGCAACGATTTGGGTGGTAAATTTTGTTTCCAATGACCAGGAAAAAGGTTTCCTGCAGCGATTAGAACTTCAAAAAATCATGTCGACTGGGTCAACGCGATCACGGTAGAAGCACGCAATGACAAGTTTCATTGTGCGGGAGAATGGTAAGTACCGATATCTTCATCTTGATCGTCCATCTCGACAGGGTTAATATGGGCTATTGGATTAAAAGAGCGGATGTCTTCTGTAAGAAAGCCCATCCCCTGAAAATGATTCGAGTGTTTAACCGCTTTGGAACAAGCGAGACGGGGGTTTTTCAAAGATGCCTGTCAGCAGTTCGCTCGATTGAGTTGTGGGTTTGAAGATAACAACTAGCAAACATGGAGAATTCACCATTAACTTGTAAAAAAATTTTGAAAAATGGAAGAAATGCAACGTCCCTTACTAAGATACTTCATGGAGCCCAGCAGTTTAGCACAGCAAGTGCTCCAGTTGCCCCGGTTTCGAGTCTGGACGGACGAGTTTTGTCTTCCGATTTTAGGAGCAGCAAGTAATAATTTTTTTTTTTTTTTTTTTACAGGAGTATATTTACAATATATTTCAACTCATATCACATTCAAAGTTCTAAGACAATTCTAACAATATTTCCAAAAAGAGACAACAAACTCTCAAATATCAAATGGGAAGACTACCAGCTTCCAACCGAACAAGGAGGACCTACACGTGCCTCCACGGGAATTTTTGGTTTGAAATCCCACAGAGATTCGAACACGCGACGGGTGGGAACAAAATTTTCGTTCCTCGTCCGTCGACCAAACGAGCGCCGCTCGTTTGGCTATAATTGATGAGCTGTTATCTAGTGCAAAAATTTATTTATTTTTAAATTTTTTTTTATAAAACTATTAATTTAAGTGTATTTAACATACGTATTAAGTTTTATTATTTTTGGAGACGAGTATATCTTTTGATTTTTTAAAAACAGACGTATTTTAATCTTTTTTTTTTTTTTTTAAATGAAAATTTGCACTCGATGCATTTAATCAAAAACCATAGTTGGTATTGGCATGATTGAGTTGTAAATATATACCTTAAAAAAAAGATAAATATTCCATGACATTATCTTATGAATTCAAATTGGTTGACGGTCCGTGAAATTATCTTCTTTGAAGATGAATCAGGCTGCACCAAAGACGAAATACAAATTCTGTCCATCTAGAATTTGACATTTAGAATCTTACCCAGAGGTTGATATGCCGCAGGTTTGCTGTCATAGATTGGAGGATGCTTATCCCCACTTGATTCTTCACGGAATGCTGTTAAAGCTGCCCTTCTCTTCTGCTGTTGCTCCCTCCACTTCCTCAGCTGATTCTCTATAGCGGCTTTAGCGGCCTCTGCCTGCTCTGCCCTGCTAGAAGCTTGCTCTGCCGCGCGTCGGAAGTCCTCCATCTCTATCTTTGCAACTTCAAGCTCCTTCTTCAGTTCCTGCAATTCATTTTCCTTTCCATACCTCAACATATGCAATGCATCTGGAGATGGGGGATCTGCCACTTTGTCTGCCTTCTCAGCCTTTTGGACCAAGGACTCATATTCTTCCATTGAAATTGTAATCCCAGAGCAGAAATCCGAGGAGTCAGCAATGCCCCTACCTGCTGCCGCTTTCAAGTTTTGGTTCTCCCTCCTGGTTTCCTCGACTTCTATTGCTAACTCTTGCACAGCAAGATACATCCCTGACTTGACACTCTTAATCCTTGCTTCCGCTGCTTCAGCTGCTGCAGTTTTGGCTCTGCCTCTATGAAGTTCAGATCTCAGCATTGCAATTTCAATTTGTAAATCGTTTTCCCTTTCTTGGATTTCGTTAATCTCGTCTTTAGTCCTCAGCATCTCGCTCATAGCTAGTTCAAGCTGATGGTGCAGTCCATCCCTCTCTTCTTTCATACTCAGCGATTCCTCACGGGATCTATTTAGGTCCTTTCCCACGCACTCAACAACCTCCCTCACTCGCTTAAGTTCAAAGCGTAAAGAATCAACAAGATGGGACTGCTCTGTGAGTTCATTCATCTCTTTTAGTTGATTGCGCATCTGATTCTCAGAATATTTCACTGCTGCCAACTGTTTGCTCTTCTCTTCTAACTGCTCCTGTATCTGCATGGCTGCAGCAGTCACCACCTGTAGATCTTCGTCCTTTACCAAAACGAGGTTAGACATGTCTTTCTCTGACTCATTCATTGCCGGATTGGACAAATGAAAGGCTTCTTTGAGCTTTGATTTTTTCTTCAGAAGCTCTTCCGTATACCTTTTACCAACCCCAATGGCAGTTCCCATCCTTCCAGATAGTCCTAGCACGTTGAGCTCTGAGTGAACTTCTGCAGTGGGCACTTTGAGCTCCTTATGAGTACCTTCCCAATCTACTGCAAATTGAAAATCTCCTTGAGCCTCCCTTCTTTCCAACAGCTGTCTCAAAAGGTCCTTATTTTCAGATTCAAGATCGGCTATGCGGCTTCTGGCTGCTTCACATTTTTTGCTGTATTTGTCTCTGTCAGCATCAGATTTCTTCAGCTGAGAAGAAAGCTCCTGAGCTTCTTTTTGGTAAACTTGGAGCTGAAGGAGGGGCTGCTTGTAGGCAGATTCTCTTATTTCCAGTTGAAACCTGTAGCTGGCGAAGTCCTGCAGGGCGAGGTCAAGCTCTTTGTCCTTTCTTGTCTCCTGCTTAGCATAAATTAATTAGCATGCAGCCAGACACTTTGTCTTTCATGTTCATATTTTTGCAATCGAATAACCAGGTCCTTTTGAGACTTCATTTAAATTGCCGGCTTCATATATTTCTAATGTTTAATAAACTGGACAATTGAACATGCCCAAAAGTGATACATTCTCATTTGGAAGACTCTGTATGAACCACTTCCCTCTTTTCAGTTTAGCCTTTTGGTTTTAAGTGTTTTAGCTTCCTTTTCAAATATCATATATTTTGAAAGGGAATGTGGGTTGTAGGAAAATATCTGAAAAGTGTCATCACGAATATTAGATTTCCGAGATCTTTAATGAAATATATTATGATACACTGAAATAAAATAAAGATGAGTAACAATCAGACTATAATGCTATTGTAAAATGACATTTACTTTTTAGAAAGATTTGGTAAACACCGTTACTTTGAAAAACCGAAACCACAATTATTGAAAAGGATGGCGGAGGATTTTGCAGCCCTCTTCTGCCCCCTCTTTAAACATGCACAGACACATACATACAGCATAATGTATGCGTGTATGCACAACGAGCTTAAATAAAGATGGTTCTGATAAAATTTCTGTCTTTGATCTACTTCCCTGGAAGAAAAAAGAACCGACAGCCCCTTAGGCCTTAGTAGACAGCCCAATAGATGATGTATGGTCGCCAGCCCCATCACTCCGATGAAAGATGCAGCCTTTGAAACTTATAAAATACATGGGGGCATACCAGAAAGCCATATCCACCAGTTTAAGACCAGAAATTAGGGTGGTTTGACCTGTGACTGGCCCCTAAGTTGACTTAGAAATTAGGGTGGGCAGACCTGTGACTGGCCCCTAATTCGACTCGTTTCTGGCCAGATAAAACTAATATTTTTATGGCTTAGTCAGGATAAGCTAGAAATTTTAATCTCGAATTCAAAAATAGGGGCAAGATGGATCAACATGTTACAACCTGAAGAATCCTAACTCGTCGTAAATATATTCATTTATTAAAAGTTATAAGCATAATTTTAAATTTTGTTTTCATTTTAAATCTTATTCTCATTTTTTTTGAAATCTTCACACTACATATAATTAACCATATCAACAATATACGAATTTTCTTATAAATAATTGTAGATAGTATTTCAGAAACTAATGGAAAATACTATTATTTTAGAAAAATATTTTTAAAAGTGCCAAAATTCATTTTAAATGAGGTATGTGTTATTAACTTATTTTCATAAAATTACACTATATTTACTCATGTTTTGTTCTAGTAATAACGTTTATTTTGATTAATTAGTAAAATATCAAAGCGTACAACTTTTAAATTTAGCACGGATGTATATTTATATCTAATGTGTATAAATTCTTAAAATTATCTTTCTTAACTAGTATTTTCTACTCCATCTATCGTTCTTATACCAACTTAGACTAAGATGAATTTTGTCCAGAGACTTGTTGAAAAATGTAAGAGTTAAATCGACCATGTCTTAATCCAATATAAAAAATAAGATTAGACTGAATTTTTGAACAATAAGATTTAGAGTAGGACAAACCTTGATTCCCCAGTTCCCAACCCTACCACCAAACCTTGAAATTGCACTTTTTCTCTCCCTTCTTATTTTAATAAAAAGGGATCTGAGATCGTTTTCTTTCTAACATAACATCTTACCTCAGTGAAGCTTGATCTACATCTTCTAGAATCACTTCTTTGCCCAAACAGGTATAAAGCAGCTTGGACTGATTCAATTAATTTTGTATCTGTTTCGCCCCTTTCCTTCTTCACAGAAGATAATCCTATGCACTGAAACACCAGATCAACTCATCAGCGTCAGCGTGGATATGTGATCATGTTGTCAACATGACCGATAACTGCCCACTGGACCTTTATTAAGAGAAGGCCATTCAAGAATAGGGATAGAAAAAGATTTCCCAATGAATTTTTCATTTGAATGTCCAGAGAAGGCAGAAACAAGTGATAAAAATCAGTAACCGATAAAAGATGGCATCAGACGCTATCCATTTGCAAGATCAATAGAAGAGGTATACAGAAACCAAAAACAATACAAACTTCAGCCAGATACAGAGGTTGGAGGAAAAAGACACCGGTGCCATGAACATTGAAACCTGATAACTAAAGCAATAAGTTAGTCTCCTTACAGCCTTTAGAAAAAAGGATATCAGGTGGATGTTGACTTATAGGGTTCACAGCTAGGATGAAACGAGGATGAGATGAAAAGGTGAAATGAGAATGAGATGAAAATGTGAGATGAAAAAATTGTTGTTATGTATTGGGAATGAGAAAGGTATATGGGGATTGAGAAAAAATGTATTGAAAATGAAAAAAAGCAGGCTTTTATTTTTTAGAAATGGGAAAATTTTTTGGGAGATTCTATTCTAGTGGATGAAATCCTTGAGTCCATTTGAATTGCAGTGAAATGCACCTTTTTTCTCTTGTTCTGATAACCCGTTTATCCAGCCCCACAAACATAGGTGTTTGGCATCAGGTAACAATGTAACCTTGCAGAATCTCTCTTTTTATTTATGCACTGGAGATTATTGATCTCTTTCTTGTGTGCCATTACACTTTTTTTTTCATCAAGTAACAAGAACTTCGAGGTTTTTCTTCTTGTTAGTATTTGCCAAGTTTCGATTAGTGCTTGATGTAAGATTGTACGAGTCCAACCAAGAGAATATGGCATCCAAAACGTGGAAAGAGGGGCCCATGCACACAGCAATTGACAACCAACAAGTACAAGGCAGCTAAAATCAAACATATGCTAGTCACATTGAATTACATGTGCAGTCTCCTGATGGCTAGACTAGCCCCGACTTTTTTTTCTGTTCCCTTCATTGTTGTATTCGTGGCAGAGACAAAGTTGTGTGTGAAATCGAACTCGCATGGAAATGTGATACAGGGGACATAACGTGATGAGTTGGATTAATGAATAGATAGATGATGAGCTTGAAAGGAGATTGAGGAAGACTAAACTGAAGGGAAACTTAGTTAAGTGAGAAGTAGAGCAGGTCAGTGAGACACCGGTCGAACAGTTGAGACGATGGGCAACCGATCGGCTGGGAAGTCCTCACCTACGGATGACAAGAACCCAAATTTGCGGAGATAATCCACACCGCAGAGAGAGAGAGAGGTGAATTGCTGTTTGAGCGTTCTCTCTGATTTCATCCGTTTCAGAGCAGGAATAGAGAGGCAATTCGTCCGGATCGATAATTCCATCTTATCCATTTTCCAAAACAGAGGCGTTTGATCTGGGACCAGAGCTGCGGAGGTTTTAATGCGGAGGAGGGCAGGCCGGCGAGAGAATCCAATAATGCTATCCATGATTACGTCCAAGGGTGAGTGGTGGGAAATGGAATGGAAAATGTGGAGATCTCAGTCGTCTACAATGCATTGCAAGCTTGCTCAATTCCAGATTTTTAGTCGGTACTCGCAGCCGAGGGCAACGGAAATCTGTGTAATTTAGGGGTGCAACTTGGTACCGGGTCGGTCCGAACCCGCTGACCCGACCCGACCCGACCCGGTATCAAAACCAAAAATGGGTTTTATTTTTAAGATTTTTCAAAAAATAGACCCGGTTTCAACCCGACCTATAGAAACCCGAAACCAAAACTAGGTTCACACCAACCCGATCCGAACCCGGTGTAATTTATATAATTTTTTCATAAAATATATATGTTTTTTTGTAATATTAATATATAGGTGGCTAATATATCAGTAGATTAGAATGTTGAACCATTATACTTAATGTATTTAGATTTAGTTGCTTTGAATAATCGGTTTCAACCCGACCCATAGAAACCGAAAACCAAAACTAAGTTCACACCAACCCGGTCCGAACCCGGTGTAATTTATATAATTTTTTCATAAATTATATATGTTTTTTTGTAATATTAATATATAGGTGACTAATATATCAGTAGATTAGAATGTTGAACCATTATACTTAATATATTTAGATTTAGTTGCTTTGAATAACTGTTATGTGGATTATGTTTGAATTTAAATTGGCATGATAAATCTATTTTATATCATTTTTTTTGTTAGTATGAGAAATCTGTTAGTTTGAATTTCAAATTGTAGTATAAATTTGATTCATATTTTAAGTTTATTGGTATTATAAGTGGTCAATTTCTATTTTAGCAATTTATATGATAAATATTTAGTTTGAATTCAATTTCAGCAATTTATATGATAATGTTTAGTTTCAACTACAATAGTTGGTATGATATGTTCATTTTTTATTTGCTAAACTTGAGTCATTTCTATTAGCTATTAAATAGAAATGACTAACTAGTCATAAAACTAACTAATTTGTAATTTATTTGTGTCTATAGGGTGCTGAAAAATTGCTTGCAGAGTTCATTCAAAGAATATTGCAAAATTCAACTTGATGTTGCAAAATTCTTTGAAAGGATGTTGCAAAATTCAGCATGAGATTTGACTTCATAAATACAGATATGTATATTCCAATAATTTTATTTTAGATTACAATTAAATTTGGAAAAAAAAAATTTATTATTAGCCCGAATTTTAACCAGAAACCAAACCAAAACCAATGAGACCGCAGTCTAACTCAGATTAATTTTTTAGGATTTTGGTTTGGATTCACTCCAACTCGATTGGCTGAGGGTTTGGGTTCGCTCTAACCCGCTATAAACCAACCCTGGTTGCACCTACATGACTCCCACGTCGATTTTTTCGCGTGGCCAAGTAGGTGTCGTGTCGTGGAAGAGCACCGTGAGCGCGGCTGGATAATAAAACATTTTATACCCCTTCACAATCATTATTCTTTTGATCAATGAATTTGTTTCTTCGTTTCATCCGCACTATGTGCCAACGACACACCTTTTAATTTATTTCTAGCTATACATATTTTACCTTTTCAATCATTCACAATTTTACTTTTGATTCATTCCAAAACACATTACCCAACTTATGTGCGAAGGCTAAAAAAAAGCTTTCAATAAAAAAAAAGTTTTGACTTTACGTAATTATCTTATTTTTTAATTATTTCTTCTTATCTTGTGGTACAATTAGCTTATTTTTTAACTATTTCTATACATATATCTATACAATTAACCTATTTATTTTTACTTTAAAAACCTATCTATTTTAAATAAAATTAAATAATTACCTATCCACCTTAAATAAAATTAAATAATTAATTTTAAATAAGTTCGAAATAAGTTATACCCATTTTTACACAAAAAAATGCTTCAATTTATATTGAACTATTTTGTGGACTCTAATGACATTAATTATATTGTGCGCTGAATGCATTTTGAATTAGTTAATTTCTTATCCTTACAAGTGAATAAATTATCACATTTCTATATTTTAATTAGAAAATATTAAAGTTATATTAAATAATGTATTCTATATTTTTATTAAATAAAATTCGAAAATATATTAATGATTAAAAATTAGTAATAATTATCATATCATATAAATGTATAATTTAAAATCTATATACAAGTCATAAATTCAATGTTGATACAAGCGTTACCTAATATCAATCCATAAATATCTAACTAATTTTTTGTCACCAAACTTTTATTTATTTAATTTTGTGTAATAGGCGTGAATTAAAGCAATTTGCTATCTAATAACTAAAAATGAGTAATGAGCGTGGATTAAAATAATTGGCTATCTAATATTAAAAAAAGAGCTACCGTGAGAAATCTATGAGTTATTATTACTTCTTTTTTTTTTTTGCCTTGTGTAATAAAAAAAAATTCTTGATATCGCCTATGCTATTTCGGTGGAAAATAAATATACCTTAAATTTCAATTTAAAATTAATAAAGCAATTTTAAAATATATTATTTTTAATTAAATTAAAAATTAATTCCATTAATAATAAAAATAATCAATTTACTGTAACTTTGTGCGAATCAAAGTATAATTATTTTTTAAAATGGAGAAATGTAATCTATATATCCATCTAATTTGGCAGGCTACACTTTCAGTCCGGCAATGCAAACCTAAGATTGCTATAATTGAAAAATATAAAAATTTATGAAAATACAAGTTGTGAAATGTACACGGCTTTTTAGGATTGATTTAAGGAATTTTCTTAGATTGGTGGGTAATCATTTATTTGAAATTGATGGAAATAATTATTATGGTTTGCTTAGTTGTATCTATTTTAATACCCTGGATCATTTCTCTAGTTTCTCATTTTAATCCAAAATTAAAAAAATAAATATTAATATTAATCAAAGAAAATAAATAGAATTAAATAGAAAGATTTAATTTGATTTGAAATGAATATAACCAAAATTAAAAATGATTACCTCTTTTTAAAATGAAGCGCATATTAACATGAAAATATCTTTTTGTAATTACATATAAATAAAAAATATTTATATCATTTTAACAACATTCAATTTTATATAGCTGTTTTTTTTTTTTTTTAACATTCATATCACGGAGAAAGTACTCCCATGAGATACATTTATGGGGATGTCACATGGGATCCTCTTCTACGTAAATACTACACTTGGTCACTTAAGTACTTCCTTCTTCTAGACATATCTTCACTCATGCAGATAGAGAAGAGTAAAAATTCATGCAAATTAAAATTGAAATAAAAAATGATAGAAATAAAAATAAAAATAAAAATTATTTGATTTTAAAATAATGAAAATGAAAAATATCAATTATTGAATTTTATTTTAAAAATAAATTATAAATGATTATTTCAATTATATATATATTAAATCTTTCAAATTTATATTAAAAATATTAAAATTTATATATTAGTGATATTTAAATTTGTTATTATTTCGTTTTTATATAATAGATCTATAATTTTGTATATTTGTATTTTTCACACATCCAATTTAAATATTTTAAAAACAAACTAAATTATTTGTATATAACTTATAGGATTCACCTGCAATAACTTATAGAATTCACTCATCTCTCCGTTCCGTTGTTTCAATGTGAAATTAATAAAATTAAAGTTGAAATAAAGATTAAAATAAATTAAATTAATATATAATTATCAATTTAACAAATTATAAAAATACAATGAAAATAAATATTAATTTGATTTAAAATAAAATTTAATTCAATTAATTATGAACATAATCAATTTTGTGTATAGTGCTAATTTGCGAAGTTAGCAAGTTAAGTTTTCAAAATTCATAAATTTATCTCATTTCTCTTGTTGCTCTTTTCAATTTAAAATTCATAAAATAAAAATAAAAATTTAGGAACATATTTGCTATACAAAAGGTCATTTTGCATAGATATGAGACAAGTAATTAAATGAGCTAGAAATGATTAAATTAAAAATAAATTTCAAAGAATGCTTGAACCATACCTAGTCACATTAATTTTAAAAGGTAACTATAAGTTTTTGATTTCTAAAATCATGGGCAATATTTATAGCTTAAGAATTATATTTAAAAATTTTATATATTTATTATTACTAACATTAGTAAACTTAAAATATTTATAAATATTTATTTGTCTGTAATGTTTATTAGTTAAATTAGTGTCAATTAAAGCTCTACTAAGAATTAATTAAATTTGTTTTATGATTGATCGTGGGTGGATGATGAGTGGCCAATTGTAACTTTTATGAAGAAATAATTATTTTAATATATTAACTTTTCTAAACATGAAATAATTTATAATTAAAATAATTTAATATACAATATATTTTATATTTATTCAACATTTGGATGATAGCAAGAAAAAGAAGATAAAAACCCATTAAATCAGCTGACGCCCAATCTGCTATGGTCAACTGGTTGCAGGCCACCGGTAAGGAAGAAGAAGATAAAACCCATTAAACCTACGCCAACAATGAAGATCTCCATGCAACCACTCCCCTCTTCAAGTGTCTTCGAATCCGGCCGCTTCTCTCTTCAAATACGTCGTCTTCGAATTTGAGACGGGAAAAACCGAAACCCATCTCTACTGCCCTAATAATCAAATAGCAAATTCCCATTCATTTCGTGAGCTCCGATAATCCAGCCGGCGAGTAGGGCGACTTCATTTCCATGCCTCGCTTACGTTTTTTCAGCTTCCCGAAATGCCCCCTCTCAACCTAGCCCTCCATTAGAAATTGATGGTGGACATGATTTTCAACAAGCGCTTCGCATGGGTTGGGTCAACAGATCTGCGGACGGTTTAATCAGGTGGAATTCTTGGTTCTTAGCGGGAATTCATACACGGGAGGCATAATCGAATCTGGAATTCTGAAACTGCCCAATATCATCTACTTAGAACTCAGCCACAATCAGTTCTCTAGCCAGCTACCTGCCGAAATCTACCACATGGCGTCTCTCAAGTTCTTGATCCTCGCAACAATCGCTTCAACGGGAGCATCCCGCCGCAATTCGGCGAGCTTTCTAACCTGAAAGCGCTCGATCTGTCATACAACGATCGGAAACACAACCTCGCTTCTATGGCTGACGCTCGCCCGGAACAGGCTGACGGGCGCACTCCCGAGAAAGATCGGCAACTGCAGCAGTCTGCTGTGGTTGAACCTCGCAGACAACGGTTTCGTGGGTAAAATTCCGGACGAGCTGTCGAGGATCGGCGGGGATCCCAATCCGACAATCAAGTCGGGGAAACTATTTACTCCCCGTTCGTCCTGTCGCCTCATGAAGCTGTGGATTCCAGCAGACACCCGCCTTTCGGCTTCGCATACACTCTTTTGACACGGCATCGCTGCCGAATCCTCTGGTGGCAGTTCCTGAGTGAAGAAATGCCGTTCTCCTTCTTCGGCGAAGCATCAGATTCGAGAAAACATGAGGCCTCCGGCTATGTGCGGCTCACCGGAAACCACTTCGCGGGCAAGCTACCACAGGAGTCGGAGAAATGCAGAATTTGAGGCTCTTGCAGATTAGTTCCAACCGCTTAACAGGAAGGCTTCGATCGGCTCTCAAACGGCTCCCGCTCGTCGTGCTCAATGTCTCTAACAACGAATTTTCGGGAGCAATTCCATCGGAGCTCGGGAATATGACAGGCCTGCAGAACCTCGACCTTTCTCGGAATAACTTCTCTGGGGAGTTCTGGATAGACTGAATGGACTGAGCAAGTTCAATGTCTCTTACAATCCTTCCCTCTTTGGCGTGGTTCCGATAAATGGGCAGCTAGCGACATTCGACAACGACTCAATCCTTGGCAATCCAGGGCTTATACTCATTTCCGGCGTCTCAAAGAACAGGCAGAGAGGTTCTAACAAGACGTGGCCCGCGTGATCAAATGGTAACAATTCCTGTTAACCTTGGCCACGCCCATTCGACATTCCTTGCATCAGCTCCTGCTTTACTGTTTTTCGGCATACTGTCCTTCATCATCTCCACAGTGCTGAGACTTCCCTCCGCTTGCGTCCGGCTGACTCGGCGGGTTTTGTCTTCAGGGAAGATGAAATCGGCTTTTTCTCTTCAGACTGCGTGGCGGATTGGACTTGAATGAGTGGGTCTCCAGGTTTCAGTTTCAAAAAAAAAACAGTGTCCTTCATCGTCTCCATAGGCAAGGTGAAAGTGCTTTTTCTGGCCATATTGATACTTCTGATGGTGGACAACTGAAATACAATTTGAATTGGACGGCTGAAATGATGAGTTGAGGACGGCAGCTTGTAGCGGATTTAAAATTTTCAAATGGGCCGCATCAGATGGTGATGAAATTGACGAATAAGGAGCTTTGAAAATTCTGGCCGTCAATATTTCTTGTGCTTAAAAAAATTTTCATCCGTTGGAAATATGAGATAGGCGGTGGGCCCACAGCTGATCATTGCAAATCTGCATAGAAAAAATTTTAATTATAAATTCATCAAATTGATAAACAGGTGATCAATATATTAAGATTATTCCGAGCACAAATATTTTTTATTCCAAGCAAAAATATCACAAAATCATTCAGATAATTCGGAAATTAATATTCAATATCCAAACATTGTGAAAATATATTTTATATTGTATTTCTCACAAATATTAAATAATTAACCTGTGAATTGGTGCAAAAATACCCATAAAATATTTATTATTTACCAAATATCAACACGTCTCCAATGAAAGTTATTTTTGGCAGTACGATAAAAACAGATATATTAAGCATGATCAATGGTTTATATTTCAAAATCTAAAAATTAAAGAATAAGCATGGGGCTTCAATACTCACATTAGAATTAAATCACTTCTTTTTTATATTACATCAGAATTGTTTAAATTACAGAAATTTGAATATGCAAAATAGGTGGGTAAATTACGTGTACATTAACAACATTGGCATGATAGAAATTTGTGCTAAAATGTTACGAATATAGAAGTAATTTGTAAAATATTACCGGTGTATTTGTTTGGAAGAGAATGAAGACGAAGGGAATGAGGTGCAAAAGTTAACACCTAATTACTTTTTTTCCATTTTACCTGTGCATTTCAATTATTTCTCATATATTTTTGTATAAATATTATATTTTTTTTCTATATTTTAATTTATTTTTATCCTATCCATTCCATTTTCATTGACTTCTCTTTCATTCTCCTCTAAACAAACACAATATGAAAACATTAAAAAAGTAAAGGTAAACCATATGATTAAAATAGGAGTTTTTCAAATATATAAATTTCATATTTGTTTTTTCTGTATTTTACTTTACTTTTATCAGATCCATTCCATTTTCAGTGGCTTCTCCTTGGTTCTCCACTAAACAAACACACTGTGAGAACATTAAAAAAGTAAGGGTAAACTCCGTGATTAAAATAGGAGTTTTTCACAAAAATGGGAAATTAAATGGACGGTGTGGTGTGGATGGGAGAGGCTGAAATGTGTGAAAATGGTTTACGAATTTAAGAATTCTACCGCATGCAAATAAGAAGTTAAAAAAAAAAAAAAAGCCATGTGAAACCTGCGTCCTCACAAGTTCCCACCGTCCTCCTTCTGTCTGTGTGCTATAAACCTCCCTAATAGCCGGCGGAGAGATGGATCGGCGGTGTCATGGCTGAGGAAGTGGCATTCTCTGCTTGGTTCTTGTGTCCGATTATGTTAATCTTCGTCGTCTTCGTCTTGTTGGCAGCTGGTAAGAAGTAAGAGTGGAATACAGAACATCTCCCCCCCCCTTTCTCTCTCTGGATTCCTGATTTTTCTTTATGTCCATTTCTCCAATCCCTTTTTTTTTTTTTTTTGATGAAACCAATCCCATCTTTCTGCAGCGATAATGAGAATTTTTTTATTTTTATCATAACTTTTATTACTATAGTTGATGATGAATTTTTTTTATCATAAGTTGATAATGAATTTTTTAATAAATTGTGTTCTGACCGGGATGAAAATTGGATGGTGTGCTCCAATCCATACACGTCTCTGATGTAAATATTTTCAAGAGTTCTTAAATAATATAACTTCCGGTGCATGAATCCACCAATTGATGCTCTTATAACTTGTAGGGCTCTAATCTCATGCAGTTTTTATCTAAGTATTGATCATTTAGGGTGTGTTTGACAATTAATAGAAAATGTCATGTTAAAACTTTTCAATTTAAAACTTTTTTTTCTCCACAGCTATCATATTTTTTAATTATTTTTTTACATTTTCCTATATAACTACCTTACTTTTCAATCATTTCTACACCACTAATCTATTTATGTTAAATTTATCTTCTTTACTATTCATCATTACCCTCATTATATAACATCATTTGACAACTTTTATCCTCCAAAACTTTTCATCAAAAGTTTTATTCATTACCAAACACACCCTTAATATAATATATTAAATGTGTTATATACAGTTTAGCGTTGTAGGCTTTTAAATCCCAATTAATCTGGTGCATGCATATATTGTACGGTTTGTTTTGAGGTTCTCTGTTTAATCCGTATGTATCACATTTAGGATGTGTTTGGAAATGTATAAAACTTTTGGTGAAAAGTTTTAGAAAGTAAAAGTTATCAAATGATGGGATATGATAGGAGTAATAATGAAGAGTAAAGATGATAAAGTTAAAATAGGTAGGTTAGTTGTATACGTAATTGTGTATAAATGTTTGAAAAGTAGGATAGTTATATAAAAAATATGAAAAAATAATTAAAAAATATAGTACTTATGAAAAGTGAAAAGTTTTAGATTAAAAAATTTTAACTTAACATGTTATATTTATTGCCAAACACATCCTTAATATATCGTCCACCGATGAGTCTTGTCGTTAATATTGGCTTTTCAGAAAGATTCAACAAGTGAGAATGGGATAGGAATAGGTTAAAAATGCAAAGATGTGCATCAAAAATGGAAAAAGTTTCATTGAAAATGTAAAAACTTGTGCTGAGAATGAGAAAAATTGAATAAGTTACATATTCCATTCAATCACAAAACACACCTAAGGTTCGTTTAGGATAAAGAAAATAGAAATGGAGAATAGAGGATGGAATGGGTATGATTCAAATAATGTAAGAATAAAAAAAAATTAGATAAACTAATTATATAAAAAGATATTAGAAAAGAAACGTATTTTTATTAGCCCAAGTTGAGTACTCGCCCACTCCAAAAGATTTATTTAAAATTTTTTTGCCTTTTTATAAACTAGTTAATTTACGTATATTTAATATATAAACTAAATTTTACTATTTTTAAATATGTGTATATATTTTTAATATTAACATAAGATTATTTTAGTAATTTTTAATCATTAAAATGGCTAAAATTCCTTTATCTTTAAAAATTAAAAAAACATACATATATCAAAAAATGTAATACTTAATTTATACATTACATACATCTAAATTAACAAATTTATGAAAGAAAAATAATAAATAAGTTTATTAGTGTGGACTCTCGAGCCAATAGGATTATACCTCATTACAAAATTATTGAAAAAATATAAAAATAATTAAAATATAGAAATAAAAAACATAGAATAATTAGGTATTACCTTTTGCAAATTCTTCATTTTTCGTTCTTCTCTAAACAAAAATTCTCCTCATGTACAACAAAGGTGTTTTGTAGAACATTATGATTTTGGGCTGGCCTAAGTGGTTATGATTGGCTATCTTACTTATGTTAGGAATGTATTTTTTTGATATGAACGAAAATTATTGTTCCAACCGGAAATCAAAATTGAGACCTTACTCATACACTAATGTCAAATTACTTGACTATGCAAGTGTTAACATGTTAGTAATATATTCAATAACTACTATAACTGAGTTAAGCATCCATTTTGCCGAATTTTAATCATACTTAAAATTCATACCAAATTTATAATTTTGTTTTTGGCTATTACATAATTGTTACTATAAACATATTGATATGATCAAATCTAAAAGCTTAAAATTAGTCGGCTAGAATTATTATTGTTGTTTTGATTATTCAAATACGATAATAACAATATAATTTTATTAGTTAAGCATTTGTGGTTTAATGGGCTGAAAAATGAATAGATAAACTATATTTGTTTAAATTTAACTCTTTGTGAATTAAATAAGTTGTTATTTAAAATTTAATTATTGGTGATGTTACACCATTGAAAAACTCATGGTGTATCTACGTCTGCTCATGGAATGCCACAAGGACTAATGCAACCTATCAATGCATATTTCCAACACAGGCCAGGTGGACAAGGTCATTGGCGGCTCCCTGCAAACAGATAGAGACGTTTTTTTTTTTGATAATTTTACAATCATTTTAATATGTATTTCAATTAAATTCCTTGAGACATTCTTATAATATTTCTACATTATTCTACCAACTATCTAATAATATAGCTATTTTTACTCTTCCTATTTTTCCAACAAAATCTGTAGGTGAACACTCCCATGCGAGGAAGACGGGTGGCACTATTATTTTTTTTGCACTTGCCACCATTCGAACCCATGGTCACCCAACGTGAGGAACACGACCATGTAGCACGCGGTACAGAGAGAGAAGTTTTGAAAGTCTTCCTTCAGCAGAACAATCCAGTCAACCAACGCCCCTACGCGGCTACGCCTGGTCAGGAGAAAAGGAGCCGTCTCATTTCTCTCTACGCTTGTGTCATTGGTATCGATCTCTCCAGTTCAGAGATCTGCGGCAGCATTTTAGGCAACTTCTTCCCCCTCCCACAGCTCTCCGTCCTCGACCTCTCCAACAAGGTAACAACGACCTCGGCGGCGCCATCCCTTCCGATCTCGGCCGATGCAAGAACCTCAGATTCCTCAACCTCTCCTACAACATCCTTGCAGACGAACTCAGCCTCAACGGGCTCGGCAACCTTGAAATTTTCGACGTCGCCGAAAACCGCTTCCAGGGCGAACTACAGCCACATTTCTCGACCATCTGCCGGCGTCTGATTGTCGCGAACCTCTCGTCCAACGATCGTTCCGGCCGGATTGTAAACTGCTTCAACGGATGTCGGAAACTTCAAGTGCTCGACTTGAGCGAAAACCAGTTCGGGAGGCCCCTCCGGCCTGGCCTTGCGAGGCTGCGGGAGTTCTCCGTGTCGGAGAATAACCTCACCGGAGAACTATCCCCGTCTCTCTTCGCAGCGAATTGCTGTCTCCAAGCTCTCGATCTTTCGGTAAGTAAACGACTTCCACGGACTTCTTCCCAACTCGCTTTCCAACTTCAATGCGTTGGAGTTGTTACATCTTCTTGGGAATCGGTTCCGCGGCAGGATTCCATCTACGATTGGAAATCTCTCGCGCCTTGAAGTTTTCAACCTAGCAAGGAACAACATCACCAGGGAGATACCAGAAGCGCACAGAAGTGCAGGAATCTTTCGCTCTTAAACCTGGGCAGAAACGGATTCGCAGGCGATATTCAAGACATCTTATAAATAAAAAATTAAGTGGTCACCTTGTTAAGTAAAATTTTTATTTTCTGATGAAAATTATTTCATTTGAAATCTTATGTGAAAATATGACTTAAAAATATATAATTATGTGTAAATTATGAAAAATATTTTAAGTTTATTAATAAATATATTAAAATATTAGAGTAATTTACAAAATTATTGTCTATTAGAAAATATTTTAAATAGTTCAGATGTTGAATTGAAAGCTTCAAAATTAATATAAATAAATAAAACATTTTTGTTGCATTGATTTTATACATATCTTGGATAAACATACACATTTTATGTAGATTAAATTTAGTTTTGTAATTTAACAAATAATTTTAAATATAATAAGTGAAATAAATTTCAAATAATCGGAGAAGTAGGCAAAAACGACACGATTTCAGAAGTGATGCCACCAGAACAGGTCCTTACAGAGAAAGTACCTAAATAGGGAGCTACTAGCAGAAAATAAAAATTTTAACGTGAAAAGGTAGAATCAAGAAATTATGAGGAGATGCCACGATGCCGCCTGCCTTGCCCATTGCAGATCATGTGTTCAATGCTTGCCTGCTGCAGTACCATGTGGGGCAGTTTTACAAATTAGTCCCCTGTAATTGAGGTTTTACAATTTCCCTCATTGTGGCGCTTTATAATTTTTTCCTTGTATGGTGGGGATTTAAGAAAAATTTTCTTCTAAGTGTGAGGATGTGAATGTGCTTCATTTTAATATATGGATTCCATGATGTATATAGAAATTAAAAAAATAAGAACTTATGAGGGGATGTGAGTAAAAAAAAACTCTTCCATTTATATTTGAGTATTTGTTAAAAGACAAGGGTTTTGAAAAAAGAAATCATTTATTAAGGGTCTTCTTAGGATTATCCAACTACATGCTATTAGATATGATTTTGATTAGTAAATTGGACGAGAAATGATGGTGTGTGGATTGAAAAATTAAATTTTATATTAAAAATGAAAAAAATAGTATTAAAGATAAGAAAAATAAAGTTATTATGCATTAAAAGAAAAGTAGGCGGCAGTTTTTTAAGTTCATTTATTTCATACAGAGACTGATTCATAAAGAAATGAGAAATTTTTTTAAAGAAATTATTTGAAAATAAAATTTTTTTATTCTATTATCATCCTATCTTCTCATAAAAATGGGACCAATCAAGGGAGTTGGCTTCTTACTAGTTTCCTAGAGAATCCTTTGGTTTAATACCTTGATAGCTTAATTATGAAATTCAAGTGGTTAATTGTATTAAGAATATTTATTTAGGGTGCGTTTGGCAATCCATAAAAAATGTCAACTTAAAACTTTTCAATCTAAAACTTTTCACTCTCCATCACTAT
>JAXCLR010000063.1:41784402-41795909 GCA_035584095.1 Annona squamosa | reverse complement strand
TAAAACTTTTCACTCTCCATAACTACTCTTTTTTTAATTATTTTTTACACATATTTCTATACAACAACCCTACTTTTAAATCATTTCTACACAATTATCAATACAACTAACCTATTTATTTTAAATTTGTACTCTTTATTCCTTATCATTACCCCTACAATATCACATCATTTTCTATTGATTTGATAACTTTTACGCACAAAACTTTTCATCAAAAGTTTTACAACTTCCCAAACACGCCCTAAGTTAATCACGGCCGTTTCTTGATAAGTGGGCCATGATCATTGCAGCTCTCCGACATCTACTCCATTCCTTAGATAAGCTGCGTGGAGAACAACACTGCCGATGTTTTGGTTGATGCCTAATTAATATAATTATAGACATCAGTTTGTCTGTTGAAGTTGAATATAATTATAGATTTGATTTCAAATATACGTAAGTAACTATTATCATACAAGCCCAATGATCTTTTGAACGTGAAGCCTCCGTGAAGCTGGCTCAAAATTTTATTTATTTATTTATTTTTATTCTTTTCATGGATAAGTAAATTTAGGTGTATTAAATTTATAAACCAACTTTTACCATTTTTAAATTTTTTTAGTATTTTTTTATTTTTAAACGCAGTGGCATTTCCGTAATTTTTTGAGATCCAAAAATTATGAAAATGACACTGTTTTTAAAAATCCAAAAAAAATACTTAAAAACATCCAAAAATGGTACAAATTAGTTTATAGATTTAATAGACCTATATTTACTTACCCATGAAAAAAAAACAAAATAAAATTAATTCAAAAGATCAGGACTCATCGTAAAAATGCACCCTATATGCGTTACCGGTTTCAATTTCTGCCAGTGGCAGCAGGAGCAAGTTATGCCGATATTCAATGTACTTTCAAGTTTGTTTTTTTTTTTTTTACACTAATTTAATATGACTGATAAACTGTTTGAATTTTTACACTAATTTTTCTTCACTATTTCTATGTAGGGAGAGTGTGGAGCTCCACCGAATCTGCTTCCCCGGTAGTGAGAATTTTCCACTTTAATTCCAAACATGTAGTGGTTGCTTTTGTTCTTGGAGCTTTGAGAAAAGTGACAAGAAACAATAGCAAACATCCTCCTTATGAGTCTTAGGATCATAAACCAACCTGGCCTTCTTGAAACATATCTAGGATTATAATACCCATCATTGCTAATAATTTCATCTGGCATGCATGGACTGTTCTACATATAATTAGACAAGTCACACACTGACACACACATACACACGCAAGTTAAGATGATCAAGTATGGCAATCTCATGATCCACATCCTCCGATCCATTGATCTATTCCACCCAACCTACAGTGCTTCTCCATATTGAAACTTCCCCGGGGATCAAGTGCGCTTTGAATGCATCAGGACAGACCGGCTAATTGAACAAATTGCCAAAACGCATATTTAATCCTGCAGAAAACAAGAAGAAGAATCCTATTGGCTGAAACATTCAGCCATCATCTGCGGTAAATCCATTAATTTCATCTCCACCTCTATAGAAATTAAGGAAGACCGTGCAATCATCATCATATCATCCACTGATTGATGAAGATGCACAACGTAACAAGCTAGCCGACAACATCAAATCCTCCCCATCTATCCTCGATCTCGTGTACGCATTTTGGTGCGCCCCCTGCTGCCCTGCATGGGTATTTTGGTCGAATGATCTAAACAAAAAGAAATTAACAAAAGCTGTGGCAAAAGAAAAAGGTTTTCCTTTGGGATGCAAAGCGAGTTGGATTGGGTAATAGTTACAAGTCCAAAAGAAAAAAGACAAAAAGGAAGAAGAAGAAGAAGATGGAACTTGAGCAGTAGAAATTATGGATGAGGGGATTAAGCAGGTGGAGCTGGTATGGATTAGTTTTCAAGCCCCGTAGCGGATTTCAGTGAGCTTGTTCTTTATCCATTTGAAGCTACTTCGCACCGACGACTTGAGCTTGCCTTCCACACTAAGCACGTTGTAGGAAGCCACGCGCTTTTTCCTCTTCAGCTCTGGATCGCTGGACGATGCAAAACCGCTGCTGCCTGATTTGTTGCTTGGTCCATTGAAGCTGTACGACTTGGGCTGCTCCCCAAAACTATATCCAGCTCTTGAATATGAATACTCTGGGAAAGATCTGCTCTTCTCCATTATATCTGTCGTTCCTCGATCGGCCTACCTACAGCTAACTGCAAGAAGCTAATAAAAGATGCTTGGTTGTCTTCAAGAAAGAAAATTAGATGGTTGGCTGCCGGTTTTCTGAGATGGATGGATGGAAAGATGTGACTAGCCAGAGGAGAGTTTCGCAAGAGTAGTCCTGCCCTCTCCATGGCTTATAAAACACCACCTCAAAGCCCCAAAACCGGTACCCCACCTTTACTCATGAAGTTTCTTAATTAACCCATTTCAAACATAAGGTGATCGAATAGGTTGATTCCGATTCTGCGGGTTTTCACTTTATGGTTAACTTGGGGGACAAACTTGGTAAAGTTGCATTATTTTATTGATGTCAACCATCAATAAAATTTCTTTTTAAAAGTCTTTAACTTTTATTTTTCTTTTAATTTCAATCTAAATCTAAACCTATCAGTAATTCTACTTCTAGAACTCTAATCCAAGTATCCAACGTTTTTAAAAAATCAGTGGCTCAAGTTAATAAATAGAGTCGGTTTTAAACTAAATAACTGGGACCTCGGGATTTATTAATCATTGATTTAGTTAAACTGGCATTTTCGTTGGTAAAATTATCTGTAATTAATCTAATTTAGGCATTGTTTTTCAAAGTGCGGCATGTTCTCAATTACTAAGTGGGATTAAGATAAATAATAATAAATAGGGCAATGATTTAATACAACGGACTACAAAAAGTGATCTATGCGGGCCCTTATTTGTTTTAATTTTTCAAATTTAATCCATTTATTTTATTTAATATTATTTATTTTATCATGTTACAAAAAGTTATCTGAAAATTAGCACCTTTTGAGAATGAATATATAGTTATTAATTTTTCAAAAATTTATAATGTATACTCTATTAAAATTTTTAATACATGTAATGTTCAAAATTATAAGAAAATATATAAATAAACATAATAAATAGTTTAACTTTAAATTAAAAAAGTGTTATATGGAGCATGTATTGCTTTTTTTATATAAGGGAATCATTGCCCTCTTGAATATCGAATTGGTAAAAGTTTTTTTGTTTTTTTTTTTTTGAATATAGAATTGGTAAAACTTAAGGTAAAGGAAAATAAAATTTTCAACCATGATAATATAGCATGGTTGTGTCACTCCAAAAACTCATGGACAAAAGTAAAATAATGATATTTAAAGGGAGTTAGATACAGTAGATAAATATCACGCCCATCTAACAGGTTTATAATAGTTGGATTACATTTATTTGCCCACTTTGCCTTTTGCTAGATGCATTATATGTAATTTTTTATTGAGTTTCTATACTACAACTTATTTCAAATATTACAATTAAATCTAAATGAGAAGATAGGCTCCCATTTAACCCATGAGAAGATAACAAGCTCCACCCATATGTTAAAAAAGACAACAAACTCTCATCAATTATTAGGGAGGCAAAGCTCCTGTATTATTCAGAAAAATTGGGTTTTTCGTGAAGGCGTTATGATTGCTTGCGTCCCGGACTACTAAGCTATTGCCCTTGTGGTGCATCTATATATATTTTAATTATTAGACTTTTGGCACTTTCCTTTTAATTCTAATAGCCAATATTCAACAACAATAATAGTAAGATATAAATTAAAATTTATCTTCATTAATTATATGATAAGGGACGTCCAATCCTTATTTCAAAATCGAGCATAATTCCACCTAATCCTTTCCAATCCAAATTTAAATCATGTCAATTCAATTCTACTTTGCAAAATCTAACTTGGATTGGTCGAGGTGGAATTCGCCCTACACCAATTTCAATCTACATCAATAGAGCAACTGGGATGTCCTATTGATATCTAGTCTACTATTCCCATTTGACTTGATATACGGCCTGAATTTTTAGAGGCCCAACTGCCAAAGTCTATCGTTAGCGAGAATAATTTGTTTTTTGTGTTTCTGAAGACAGCTAAGAAGCTTATAACCATGCTGCAATACAATATAAAGAGCCGGTGAGTGAAATATAATAATTATTATCACCGTAATGATTATGATTATTATTAAATTTTTATACCCCAAAAAAAAAAAAAAACGCTCAACGAGGATCATTCAGCAACTAAAATATTCAGGCGCATTCCCCCGCCTTTCGGCCGCTTGAAATAATGAATTTTATGACATGATGCTGGTGCGGTGGCAGACCATGTGTGCATGTGTGAAGTGCTGGAAATATTGCTTGCTTTTCCCCTTCGAAAGAATCATCACATGTATATTAGCCACTTGGGGCTCTACGGGAGGTGTACGAGGGACACTCCATAGATATTAGGTGGAAATCGACGCATGTTGTAGTGAACAGGAGTCTGTCTAACCTTAGTTTTACTTTTTAAAAATTGGATCGATGTTGGAACAACATGTCAACAAAAAATATGAATCAAATAAAACGATTTTAAAATTTTATGCATAATTCAAACGTAAAATATATCTATGTAAAATTTAAATGTTGTATATTTCAATATTTTTTTAATTAATAAAAGTAAAAATCACTACTAAAACAAAACAGATTAAATATAATGTAACTTTATTAAAATAAGTTAATAAAATATATTTCCTTCAAAATGAATTTTAATATTTTTAAAATTATAACATTTTCCGCAAATGTTGAGAAACTCGAAGGGGCACATTCACAATCCTCGCAAGGAAAGTTTTCTATAAAAGCCTTCATTTCAAGAAAAAATCTTTAAGAACACCACAATTAAGGAAAAAATTACACAACTCTCATTGCTCTCCACTTAGAGAAGGAGACTTGAACCCTTGACGTCCACAAAGGGGAGTTTTGCCCTTGCCACCCGTGCTAGTTGCAAACGGTTATACATATAATTTTTAATAAACGAATATGCAAGGGATGGGTTGGGATCTTGTAGTTCAAGATATAGTCCACCTATTTTGATCCTATTTTTAAATTAAAATTAAAATTTCTCACTTATATTTATGCCAAGTAAAAAAAGTATTAGTTTTACCTCATCAAAAAAGGAGCAAATCAGGATCAACCCAAACTAACTTTTATCCCAAACTCCCTAGTTTTTTAAAAAAAAAGAAAAAAAAAATTTCAATTTTGCAGTATTATTGCCTATTTGCTTCTTCAAGTGCCCAGGAAAGGGGTCCAAATTTCGCAAGATCATCACGGAGCCTGGTGAGTGGTAACAAAACATCCTTGTCACCAATTTCTCTTGCCAATATAGAATTAATTTTAGTTTGAAATGATGAGTTATAAATGTTAAGCTGCAATGGATTTCAAAACCCAGTAAATATTTTTAGGTCGGCAAGGATTTGAAATTATTCGGGGGTTGGAATTGAATTCTTTATGTGGAAGGCATTATCAGCTGTCAGTGATGTATGGATGCATGGGCAGTGTGGACCACACGAGGAATCATTTCGTGGTGTAGGTAGAACCAGTGCTTGGACAAGGCTCAGTTGTGCTGATTCACGCACACTTCCCTGTCACGGATTTAATAGATGGGAACAAAGAAAAACCGGGACCGGTGGTCCACATGTTCATATCCTCCAATACATATCTTTTCTTTGATTATAATCGTGATGCTAATCTTTCTTTCACGGCCATCATTAGAGATAAATCTAACTACAATTAGCCTATGATATATGTGCTAATATATATACTAAAATGTTTTGCTTTTAGGGCTCTTTAATTTGTTGGGTCGGCTTGATTTTTGTGTATTCTATTTATACTTTTCGAATTTCGGATAAGTGGCCGCAAATTTTCAAGAAATATTGATTGTTATATTCAATTCGAATTTTGGGATTACTGTTAGAAACCAGACCATATTAGAATTCGATTTAGGTTGAACTGACAGTGTCCTCCAAATCGATTTTATTGGCCCGATATTATTTTTTCGAGGATTCATTGATAAAAACATAAATATGAAAACGTTTCTATCTTTTTTCCAATCTATCCCGTATTTGCATGAGTGGAACTTGGATTGAGTATATCCTGGTGGAAGTCATCTCTACTTTTTCTTTATTTTCAAAAAATCTTATCCTATACTATTTTAGGCTGGGATGATTCTAAGCACATCCTACTATATTTTTAATATCTGGTCCGTTCTTTAAAATCAATATGATAGTAATATAATTTTTGAAATATGTTTATTAAATTTACTAAATAATTGGTAAACTAAATAAATTTCTATATATTTAAATAAGAGTTTAAATATATATTTTTATCTTTAGCTATAAAAGATATTTTATAAAATCTATATTAAACATATATTAATAATTCGGGTCGATTCCAAATACCTAAACCTTAGAACTTATCCTGTCATAATTAAACTGAGTATTTCTTTACTTGGAATCTACCTTAACCTATGGGTATAAAACTAGAAACCTAGGCTACCCATTTGGGATATCCAAAACAAATTGACCAATGAGTACCCTACTTAAGTTGCAACTCTAGTTATTTGTCATGGATAAATTGATTGAAAATTGAGAAGTATTTATCCCTTGCGGCTAATGTAGATGGCAAGGGCAAAAGACCTCTTAAATATATGTCATATGTTCGAATCCCCTCCCTTCAGTGGAGAGGAGTTTTTATTAAGAAGTTCTCCTAAAATAGGGAATTTATAATTTGATCTTTCGTATGGGATATTTATAGAAATTTTTCTTGTATAAACACCAATGAAAGAAATTAGGAACGATGCTATAACCAATTTGAACAACCAATTTGAACTGCTGTTGCCTAAAATGCATCTTTTTTTAAAAAAAAAAAAAAACCTAAAAACTTGTCCAAGACTAGATTTAACGGTTTCGAAGATTTTATTGCTTCGAAGATTTTATTGCTAATTTGTCAGGAAAAATTTAACAAATTCTATATTAAAATTTTTATTTTTTGTGCTCCGTTATTTAGCTATCGGAACTTTACGCGCTTCAGAAAACATGTTGGAAAACTATTTTAGCTACAATTTTCAATATTTCCAAAGATATATTATCTATTAATATATATTCTTTGTTAAGATTGAGGATTATTCTTTATATGACAATTTAAAATAATAAGGAGAATTTAATATTTTATAAAAATAGACAGGATTAAATTATAAAAGTATTTTGAATTAAAACATTCAAAATGTATGTTTATATTTTGGATTTAGTTATTATAAAATTTTCTTTAATTTATTTTTATGATTTTTTAAAATTTTTTATTTTTCTGTAAATTTCTCTAATAAAATTGATCATATCTCTAGTGAATATTTTATTTTTGGAAAAGTTTCCAACCATACCCCTTCCCAAATCCCATCCATCCAACACTTTTTTTTTTTATTATTGGTGCAGTATTACGTCTTATCATCATACAATCAAGCATGAGAGAGACATCAAGCTCACATCTCATCTGTACAGGTGACAACAAACTTTCATCCATTTAAAAGGAGACAATAGACTCTCACATATTATTTAGGAGTTCAAGCTTTCACTCTCATGTGCGGGGAGTTTCGAACCCATAATGACTAGCCGTTGTACTAGCATCGCGATTGAAACACACCTAAAGTGCGGTTAGCCTTCCACCCAAGACTTAGGATGGATAGAGAGAGGTGTGGGGAAAGAAACATTTCATTTCAAAGAACAGGAGTCTGTACCGAGAAACTCTACAATGTAGATAGTAGGGATCCTCCTCTAAATAGTACCTTCAGTTTCATGAGCTAGATGATACCTACAGACAAATCCAAATGAGGGGTCATAAGACAAATGAGGGGTAATGAGTCAAACACTTTTATCTAACTTTAAATCCTGAACCTTTCACCCGGCATACACTTAACTAGTTCCTGTTAACCACTTGTTCATTCAAACAATAACAAAAAAAAAGCATTTTTAAGCACATTAATTGAATTCAATTATTCAAAATGAATTATAGGCAGCCCACCTGCCAGTACTTGATGAGATGAGCAGGTGGAGCAGGGCTCCTGATTCTAGTCAACAAAAGAAGCCAATAAATTAATAAATCCAAATGTTGCGTCCGATGATCGGTGAAGAGCTGTGGAACCATATATGCATACATATTACTATGCACACACATGAAATGAGCAACTGAAGGAATAAATCTAAAGAGATGGTTGAACCTAGTTATTAAAGATGAATGCACCATATTCTCAGGGGTGGGTGCCTTTTGTCTTCTGCCCACCCAGCTGGATTGGACTGCCTAACTGTCTCGTTGTCCTCCTCAAGAGATCCCCATCCCATCTATATCTCACCTACTCAGTCGCTCTGGCCCCGCCCAACCTAGTCTCTTACTAAATCGCAACTCGCATGAGAGTCGGCCTCGCATACTTAATTTGTGCTGCTCTGCTGCCTTTTGCTTTCCACAAGTTGTATACATGTTTCTTTAGAAGCCATATTTTTCTGCTTGTTAGATACCAACATATTTTTCACCCACTAATTCAAATAAGCATTTGAATTTAGTCGACTGTTTCAAACCATACAAAATTTTTGGATCAAATTTGCATATGGAATGAAAATATAATGACATATATTAGAAATGTTGTATTATAAATGGGTAAAGTTACGTTGAAAGTTGAAAAATTATCTTGGGAATGATTATACAAATTCAATTCAAAACTCTTGTTTGAAACATGCCCCTGTAATTATGACTTGAGAAAAAGCGGCGAAGCAGTTCTAAATTATGGCAAAACAAGGAGAGAGCATGCCAGTCCAGACAAGTGCTTTTCATTGGCTGCTACTGCACTCCAGGCTCCAGCAGGTGGTGTGGATCATCCAACACCCCGATCCACACACGCTGCTAGCTGGTTTATATGAATGATTTGATCACTGTGTCTGTCATTGTCTAGTCCAGTGCTACTGTTGTCATGGGACCTCTTGATGCACATTAAACAAATCTCAGTCGAAATACTTGCTCGTTCTCGGGCCCTGCAAAATGAGATATTCTTCACTTCTGTTCTGATCTCTTTTTGTGATGATCATTGGGAATTGTCTGGTCTTTTTCCCATGCAGAACTTACATGGCTTAGGCCTTTCAAATTTTACCTTAGGCACTTAACCCGTGCATCCTTAGTATCAAAAATCAAGGGAGCTTGCTAACCACCTGTTAGAAATTTTTATTTGCACACTTGAAGTTTGAACACAAGGAAAGGAAATGGTATGTCATACGTTAGTCAATCCATTCAAGAAGAAATTTTCTTCTTTTTTTACCCTTTGTAATTCATGAAATATTTTTGTTCAATAAGAAGAAATTAATGGTGTATTTGATCATAAGACAAGACTAAATATTTTTCTTCTTTTTCTACCTTTTTTAATTCACAGAGAATACATAGAGGATAATTCTCTAAATAATTATGTTTTTATTTTTAATCATTACCTAGTATGTACATTTAACTATATCCTATCACATGATTTTTCTTTCTTTTTCAACTTTGTTACATGTTAATTTTTCTTTTTCATTTGTGAGTTTTGACTCCCATTGCGACATAATCAGACATTTTAACTACTCAGTAACTATATTTTGTTCTAGCTATGGTCTCTGTTTTTATTGTAGTCTTGAATTTCCTCGCCTAAAAAGTCCATTCATTTTTTACTTTAATTCTTGTCATTATTCCTTCGCAATATTATGTTCGGTCCCACATTTATGAAACCGAATTACACAAACATAGTTCCACTACCCCTTTTATCTTTAATATCATAATAATTAATACAAAAATTTATCCTGTCTATTATATTTAGCATTATTTTTTAGCTAGTAAATTTGCTTTTGTCAAAATGATTAATGTGCATGGGTCACATTTGCTTAAAATATTTTATACATGAAAAATACTTAAGTCCATTCACATACGCATTAAACAATAATTTTCTAGAATCATTTATCTACATATTAATGATATTTTAAACAATTTAGATGTTGAAAATATAACTTCAAAATTAATAATTAACACCAAAATATTCTGTTGTATTGATTTTACGTATTTTTAAATAGTCTCATGCACAATAATACTAAAAAAATAATCTTTTAGGATAATAGAATTGCCATGTTTATTTTACAACAAAATTTTTTAATCTAAAATTTTTCATTCTCCAACTATCTTATTTTTTAATTATTTTTTATATCTTCATATACAATCACCTTACCTTTCAATCATTTCTACTCAATTACTAATACAATTAAAATATTTATTTTAAACTTTATTCACTTTACACTTCATCATCACCGGTGTGATATCATATCATTTTCTTGTAATTCAAAAATGTTTACACTATAAAATTTTCATTTAAAAGTTTTATCACTTCTCAAACTCACCCTATTATAATTAATAGAGTGAATTTAACATCAATCATTAAGGGTATAAAAATAAATAGATTTTGATAAAAGTAAAATCCTATTAATTATTTTTTTTGAATTATGATTTTCCTTTTCTAACTATAGACTTCCTTTGGCTGGGTGAGGGCTGGGCCCACCGCCTGCTCGCCCAACTAGTCATGTAGTGCTTTCACCAAGAGCAGTTTCAGTTGCTTCTTTGGATGGCAATTTAAAAGCTATTTTTCATATGGAATTACACGCGGTGATTATTTAGCCAAACAAGAATTTGGAAAGTAGCCAACAGATTGAACTCGGTCGTGGACAACAGCCAACCCACATTAGCTCGAACTCCAAGTGAGGTAAAAATGGTGGTGAAAGCTTCGTCTTCAATGAAGATAAAATAAGAGTTTATTGTCTTCCCTAGAATAAGTATAATTGCAATATCAAATATTATATCGTACAAATACTAATAAAAATTTTTAAAAAGTACTTAATAGTACACGAAGGCATGCGGACCAAACGAACCCATAGTCTGCCCAAGTACAGCTCTCCTTGCCTTTTTCCCCATTTGTCCTGGATTCCTAAATGTAAAAAGCAAGACCTGAAATGTGGCGGGGCTACCAACCGAGTCTCGGCCACGGGATTTCAGGCATATGTTTGCAGGAGCTGCGAAAGTTACTTGGAGCTGTGGTCTTTTATTCGGTTGTTGAAAATTGTATTTTTTTTATTTTTTGGCGGAGCTGTGTATCTCCGGATTTCTTTGTAGGAGCTGAGTGTCTCCAGATTTGTAAAAATGTCTCTAAACTTCAATGTAATATGTGTTGAGATGAATGTAAAAATATACCAATCAAAAAAAAAAAAAAAGAAATGTGGCGGGGCTCAACGCTTCCACTTGCATTCAAAAGCAGTTTATTCCATACACTACCCACTGACGCATTTCCCATCTATTACATTGCTCTTGTGTTTTAACACTGAAACATTGATCAAGCTCAGGTTTGTAAGAGTCAAATATATATATATATATAGGAAATTGATCAAGTACAAATATATATATATAGGAAATTGAT
>JAXCLR010000063.1:41771513-41784302 GCA_035584095.1 Annona squamosa | reverse complement strand
TTGATCAAGTACAAATGGGTCCCTTCTAATCATTAAATTATAACGTCTCATACATTATATTTAAAATTATTTATTTTAGCAACATACCAATTTCCATTCTAATTAAACATGTGTATATACTTCCTAGACACTTTTGATATTAAATCTTAATTACCAAACCTACCTAATTTTTCTATTATTTTCTTATTTAGGAAAATTTCTCTCATGCCATGACATTTGCCCAAATTTCTTATATACTAATAATGTTTCATAAATTTCTCCTGTACCCGTAACATCTTACTCTAAATTCCTCCCATGCTTATATTGTCAATATAATCATTATTTACCCTATTAAAAAGATAATTTTCTTGATCAAAATTTTATAATTGAGACAATTTAACCTTAATATGACTCAATTAATGATAGTAAATCATTAATATATAAAATTAAATAATTCAAGAGTTATAAACGTTAAATTGTTTTAATTAGAAAATTTTTAAAAGGATATGATTGTCTTTTCAATTAATAGATAGCGATTGTATTAATGGTGTGGATATAATATGAATTTATGATAAACGTTATAAGTATAAAAGAAATTCGTAAAATGTTGTGGGTATATTAGGAATTAAGTGCAAATGTTGTAGGTATAAAAGAAATTCTCTCTTATTATCTGTATATGTTAATCATTTTTTTACATTTTTATATAATTATCTAATATATTTTATCTTAGTCACCATAGCACTATCTCATTTTTTAAAGATTTTTACTAACTTTTTTTTTATTTATGGTGCGTTTGGGAAGTTATAAAACTCTTGGATGAAAAATTTTTTGTATAAAAGTTGTTAAATTAAAAGAAAATTTTATGATATAGTATAAATAATGATGAATGGTAAAAAAAATAAATTTAAAATAGATAAATTAGCTGTGTGAGTGGTTACGTAAAAATGATTGAAAAGTAAAATAATTGTACAGTAAAATATAAAAAATAATTAAAAAATAAAATAATTATAGATAGTGAAAAAAATTTAAATTAAAATTCTTTTACTATTTACCAAACATTTCAAGTAACAAAAAGACACTGAAGTCCATTGCTCAGGACCGAATTTCTGAATTTGCACTGGCCGCTGTTAGTCATCGCCATGTCTATCAATGCATCCGGACGTCGGAGTCTCGACTCTGGCGTGCTTAACATCACATCCCCATTGGTCCAAAGTGGGAATGAGCTAGCATTCCACCTTTCCTGTAATTGTCGGGAACTGATCGTATGCTCCCCGGAGCATTGAGAGCTCAACGCTCTCAGGTGCATACGCCCACTTTTTTTTTTTTTTTGGGAAAGTTTTTTTACAAGATTATTAATTTATGTGTATTTAATATGTGTATAAATTTTTATTATTTTTAAAATATTTTAGATATTTATTTTTAATTTTTAAAAATCAGTGGCATTTTAAGTAATTTAAAATTACTAAAATGTCACTGATTTTCAAAAATCAAAAATAAATATCTAAAATACTCCCAAAATGATAAAAATAATAAAGATGTTAAATAAACTTAGATTAACAGTTTTATAAAAAAAAAATTTAAAACAAATAAAAGAATGAGTGTATGCATGCACGAGCATACGGTCAGGCTCCCTAATTGTCCATCATCATTCCTTTTTATTATTTTATAGCCGCTCTGCGCCTTTTCCAGCCGAAATGGAAGCCACATTCAATTGAATCTTTTGATTGCTTTGACAGCCGCGCACTGCCTTTTTGAGCTGAAATGAAGCCACATTCGAGTGGAGAGTGATGGATCCCTTTCATTTCTTTCTGCTTTTCTTTTTTTTTTTTTTTTTTCTCGCCCATCTTATCAGATCTTTATCCCTAATGCACGATGAAGTGCGGCAGAACCTAGTGTCTGGCATATGTGCTTCGATTCCAGACAAACCTTGCCTCACCTTGCTGCTGCTGCTGAGTGAAATTGAAACACCGACAGCAATAATCTAATCCCAAGGTTATACAGATTCCTCTAGCCCAACGGCACCCATGACGCATTCATTCTCTTGCTCGAGACTGTTCATGTGGAATTGATTCTCACTGCACATTCAGCTCTGCATGTGAAATTGCTGTCCACCTGGAGGTTTTTTTTTTTTCTTTTTCTTTTTTTTTTTCGATAGAGACTGTCCAGCTAGAGTTTTCAGCCAGTTTCTTCCTTGGATGCCACGATTTCCCTCTTCCCATTCGTTGGAATGGCATTTCTACATATGCGTACAGCATATCTCGCGTTTCTCGCGTTCAAGAACTGGAGAAGGGCATTCAGAGGAGAGCGCATTTGGAAAGAAACAGTAGCTGGGAGATTTCTTTTCACCCCTAATGGCACCTTAGGTTTCACAAACTAGTGGAGTTAGAATTTGCCTAGTTCTTCAAAAGATCCTAAAGAATAATATGCATCGTCATCCAATGTATGAGTAACTTTTTTTTTCCTGGTAACCGTTTAAATTCATCAACTCAACTAAGGGGAATGACACTGCCAACACCAGCAAAATTTTTCACTTAAACGAAAAGGTAATCCGATACATATTATCTATTTATAAACCCTCTAGTATACTAATTACAAATCAGGTCAAGTATTAAAGTAGCCTGAGAATTTGATGGTTATCTGAACTTCCACTTTTGAGGAGTTTACCATTTAATTACAGCTTACTCGCCGTACAAGTGAACTCCAAAAATAAGCATTGTGTGCGGGTAAGGAACATGAGCAGCATACTTAATTTCAGCTGGCGTGGTGGCTTTAACAGTTTGCCATCTTCGGCATTGACCTTTTACTTTCAGGACTCAGTGTAGACGGCAAGTATCGCAAGCCTTCAAACAGTTGGAACAGAAATTTGCTCCCTCTCTCTTTCTAATGCCAATCTGTATGCCACGCTCATATCGTGCAAGAGATATTCAGACTACCGCAATATGCACAGTGGATCATTGAACCATGGCCACACGATTATGAACAGCAAAATGCCCAATTGCAACATGGTCTATTAGTCCACCTGTGGTGAAAAGTCAAAACTCATATATGAAACTATGTTAGATGAACAATCTAACTATTGAAAAGAACTACAGGATACATACAGAGTCTGAATAGAAGTCTTGCCCAATCTCAGCCTTTCTACCCATCGCGAAATTTACGGGCTCGATCTCGCCAAGAACCTTGCTGCTTGGTGAGCAACTGTAAATGACAACACAGCAAGATAAGCTTTTGCCTGTTCCTGTTTTTAGCTTAAAGTCAAAACACCAATAAACAATTAAGGAAAATGAAAAAGGAAGAGACTCGGTGGCTGCCAAAGTAAAGCTTTTACCTGGTCACTCATTAGGTTTTCACAGGATTCAGCGCCATCTTTCACAGAGTTCTCTTCAGGAGATAATTCTTCTTCAACAATGGGCAATGCAGTTGATGTTCCAAAAATGGCCTCATCATGAGCAGCCTTGGTATCTGCCTCCCGCTTTGCCTAAAGAAAAGTAGAGACAAAACATGTGAAATTCCTTGATCCAATGGTCTCTGGAATCTACTGCACAATAACCTCAAGATCAGACCTCCACTGCAGAAAACCTGAAACTTCGCCCCAAATCTTTGACCAGTTCTGCATCATCTTCTGCCACTGCATGTTAAGAAGCACTAGTCATCAATCAAGCCTCACCAAATGTGTGTGGGACTGCCTTATCTCCAGAAAGGCACACGTCTGGCAAAAGGTGGCCTATTTGTATTCTGAACCAGATACCACGATCCAAGCATGCTCAGCCCATCAATATCATTCATGGGAAGAACATGTTGCCAAAAGGATCTTGATCCAACTCCTTTAACTTTGGGCCTATAGGTAAGGTTGAAGTCCATATGATTGTTGAAAAGCCCAGGCAGCAAAAAAGCAATAAGTAAATGATATAATCCTGGTGTTGTGTGAACGTGCAAAAACCAAAATAAAAAGGAAAGCGAACTGTCAGACCCCCATTAGGTATAAGAGCTCCTAACTACTTGAGCTGAGCCATGGCATCACCCACGAATATACTTCTTGGCTCACTTCAGTACTGCGCTAGGCTTTCCTAGTCTAGCCTTTATGGGTCTTCAATTCACTACCAAACTCAACTCACTACTCAGGTATTGTCCCTTTAGTTCATTACTTCAAATGCTCAATGTTTCTGCAGCCATCTTCACTCAAACCTGAGACCAAAGTTTTGCTGGTATTTAAAGCACACCCACACAATTGTTGAGAGGCATAGTCTTAAAGACCAACAAAACTGTTATTATTAGATTCAAGTGGAGGCGATTGCAGATGAATTTAACATTTGAAGTGATGGACCAAGAGGACAATACCTGAATAGTATGCCAAACTTAGTAAGTGAAGTGAAGACCCATTAAGGGATGGACTAGGAATGGCCAGCCCTTTGAAGTCAACCAAGAAGTACAGTCGACATCGTGGGTAATGTCATGGCTTAGCCTGAGTGTGTGTGTTTTTTTTTTTTTTTTTGAGGTGCATTGGTAATTAAATAATGGATTAAAATCAATATCTGACTTGGACCTGTATCTGTTGATCCCAATTTATTTTCCAACCTTTCTAACATGTGAATTAACTTCAACTCCTCAAAATTTAATACAGATTACGTATACTTCTGATAAGCAATCTAAAAATATGTGGATTTTATTGTTGAAGCAATCATAGCAGTTTTTACTTCCTAGCTGCATACAACCAGTGGGCAAACAATAAGAAAAGACCGGTCGTGAGTACTAGTGCACGACAAAATTAGAATACTGAACAGCTGGCCTATTGGCATGCTTTAACTTGACTGCAGGTCTGCATCAAAATGAAATGAGTTGGTCTCAATCATATTATAATCAGGTCTGCATCAAAATGAAATGAGTTGGTCTCAATCATATTCTAATCAGTAGTGTGTGCCTTCTGCAGTATGGTCAGCTTATTAGTTGAACCACCAACAGAAATTCTAATTACTATTTGCTAGCAATCCTACAAGATTAGCCTAGTTTATAAATATTTAAAGCAGACTTCATCATCATCTAAACACATCCAACCACGAGGAAAATACATAGAAATTAGGAAGTATACAAATATAGATAAAAACATTGCCGTAAGGTGTAGAGGAAAAGGGTAGCATGCAACAGAAGAAAGAAAGTGGGGGGCAAAGTGAAATCCAGACATTGACCATAAGGAATACACAAAGATGCACCAGCCAGCTAATGCATTGACAGAGCGTGTCTGCTTGAGACAACGGAAAAAATATTTTAGTAGCCCTGAAGCAGATTATACTGCAGATGTTACTGCAAGAAGATAAAGTCATCTCGTTCAGTTGATGCATGACAATTATAGAAACAAATTAACATCTTAAAACAAGTGAAATTTTCCTTTTTCTTTTTTCTTTTTTCTTTTTTTTCTTCCAAAATGGTGCTGTGCAGTTGATCAAGACAATTTTGCCCACTCGACCAAAGGCTGGGATGGGGAAATGGAGCCATGCTATGATTGATGAATTAGATACAGCAGCTATCAGCCATGCAGGCAAATGGAATGACATCATCATTAGCTTACTGCTTACATTGGGCTTAGCAAAACTTTACCTGTACCACATGCTAATTTAAACTTCTAAACGAAAAGGTAAAAAAAATAGCGCACATTCAAAAGGAGGAAACGTAACCAAAAAAAAATTGGCAAAACTGGTGATTAAATAACTTCTGGGGTGGGGTCAAATCAACTATGAAAAAACGTGTAAAGAGAGGCAGTCTCCGACTAGCAAAAGTTTCACTCCAAAATATGCTCTGGCTTAGATAAAATGGAAGATACCAAAACTAGAATAGCTGTCCAACTAGATCTGTAAAGAAAAAAGATTCCAAAAGAAATAGTGAAAAAAAAAAAAAAACTATTTTCAATACCAACAGCATGAATATTGTGCAGAAATAAGTGAAGGTGGGCTAAACTTTTAACCTTCAATCTCTTCATCATCAAGTGGAGCTTCCTTGTTGAAATCAAAGCGTTCCCATCCGGTGGCCATGCCCTTGGTGGTATCTTTTGCAGCTACACACAATAACAAGTAGATAAAACAATGAATATGCAGAAAGAATAATCCCATTGTATAAAAACTGAATAGTAGATGTGCTTGAATACATAATGGATCAAATAGGAATTGGAAATCCTAATTTTGGTCTGAGAAAAGCTTAAACAGAATGATACAAGATTAGTTAAATGGCAATATCACTTTGCAACTATAGACGGTGATGTTTGGAAGAAATATCCACCGTATCCATGGTCTCAAACCCCAAAAATAAAACTTATATTCACAAACGCAGCCTATGTTTGAAGGAACGCGATTATATGCGACATGTTGTGTTTTCCCAGTTTTTATGACACCCTCATCTCTGCCATTCATTGCAGCTCGTTTCATATCCGTTGTTTGTCTTGCATTAAATGCATAACTAGCATGGGTACTAATGTTGCAGATGTGTACATGCAACAGTGGAGAGAGTGGAGAGAGTGGGCTCAAATCGCATCAAGAGTTGGTTCATTTAATGGAATGGGAAATGGCACAGTAGCAGGCTTGCAGTAGAGAAATTGTCTCTTGCATTTGACCACCATGTTCAGCTACCTATTTATTCTCTATTCGAGCTTCATTTTCTTTTTATTTAAAAATTTTTTTCTTTGTTTTACTTTTATTTTTATTTTTTGTTTACCTGGTTTTTTTGTACTTTTCTTTTTATTTCAAATTTCTAAATTTTGTTTTCCTAGTATTTTCTTCAGTGTTTATTTTCCATTTGTTTTTTATTTTTAATGTTTGTCCGGTTGTTTTATTTTTTGAGTTCTTATTTTTTGTTTCTTTTGTCTTTTTACTTTTAAATTTTTTGTTTGTCCAGTTGTTTTATTTTCTATTTGCTATTTTCTATATTTTTATTTATTTGCTGACCAACTCTACTACTATTTTATTTTTTTGATTCAATACTCCTACTTTATTTTTAACTTCAAGTATGATTGGCTCCTTTTCTATCTGCTTATTTATTTTTAATTTTATAAAATTTCCATTGAAAGCTCTAAGTGTAACTTGGAGCTTGATTATTTACATCATGATGCATTTTAGAATAAAATACATCGTTCATTTATTTATACAATTAATTATATCTTTTAATTTTTTTCTTTGTAAACTTGTTTTTGAGCATATTTAATTCACTACCAAAATTTTCAATTTTACAATACTTTTACATTTTTATTTTTTATTTTTAAAAATCAAGTTTTTTAAGGAGTGAAAAATGACTTAAATGTATCTAAAATTGATAGTTTTTAAAAAATAAAAATAAATATATAAAAGTATGGTAAAATGGAAAATCTTGGCATATGAATTAAATATACTTCGAAAAACGAGTTTACATCGAAAAAATTAAAAGATATAATAAATTATATAAATAAATGAATGATGTATTTTAGTCTAAAATACATTATGATGTATATAATCAAACTCCAAGTTGCACTTAGAGCTTCCAATGGAATATTTCATAAAAATAAAAAAAGGCAAAAAAAGGATCCAATGACACTTGAAATTAAAAATAAATAAAATAGGAGTAGAGTTGATCAACAAATAAATAAAAATACAGAAAATAGCAAATAAAAAATAAAACAATTGGATGAACAAAAAATTAAAAAGAAAAAAGAAACAGAAAATAAGAACTTGAAAAATAAAACAACCAGAAAAAATGAAAAATAAAACAACCAAACAAATAGAAAATAAACACGGAAGACAATAGTAGGCAAATGAAAATTAAAATTTTGAAATAAAGAGAAAAACACAAAAAATAGGTAAACAAAAAATAAATATAAAAGTAAAACGGAGCCAAAAAAATTGGAGCTTGAGTGGAGAAAGCAAATAGGCAGTTAAACATGGTGGTCGAATGCAAGAGGCTATTGTGTCATTTCCGTTCCATGAACCAACTCGTGATGCGACATAAGCCTGCTCTCTCTCCACTGTTGCATTTACACATCTGCAGCATTTGTGTCCATGCCAGTTGTGCATTTAATACAAGACAAACGGCAGATAATAAACAGGCTGCAATGAACGGTGAAGATGAGGGTGTCGTAAAAACTGTGAAAACACGACATGTCGCATATAATCACATTCCATGTTTGAAAGCTCCAGTTACCTGGATTGGACAATTCTCCACATTCCAATCCTAGAAATAAAATCCTCATAAAATGAATAGAAGAAGAAAGAAAAGCACAGTATCATGTTCAGTCTTTGGTTGCAGACTGGATTTTCTTTAAACCATAAATTGAGAGTCCACAAATATTACCAACTGAATAAATTACAAATGCATATATATAAGCACGAGCAATGGAAGTAGCAAAATACCGGTTTGAGAAAGCTGAAGCTTCATCTTTGCCTTGACTCGCTCTGCTGGTGTCTAGTAAAATACAAGATGTTATTGTCATAAAATTTCAATTGATGCCAAAGCAGCCAAGCAGAAAAACAGGCAAAAGTGCATGACAGTCAGAAAAACAACATTGCATGGATGCAGTTCGGCCAGAATATTTATTCTCATAAGTTATTGGGTTTTACAGTTGTGTTATAAAAGACTAGTGCGGTGGTGCCTAAGCAACATATAAGTAACTAAATTTCACTATTCTATTATGTATGTGAAAAGAGAAAGGACAAACTTCTAAGAGATATGGATAAATTGAGTATTTCTAATTGATCTAAAGAACACAATTAGTAGTGGCAAAGCCTCCATGTTTTGAAACATCCATCCACATATATAAACATATATATATATATATATATTGCCAAATTTTTCAATCATTTGGGGGGAAAAAAGGAGAAGATTCAGAACGTGTGAGCCGTATGAGCTTGATTCAACTAAACAGAATCATCTACATGAAGCTTTTTCTTGCCTTTAAGCTCTATATATAGAAACATGAATTCAAGTAACACATATAGAATATCAACTAGGTAAGAAGGCAAACTGTACATAATCATCACTGTTCTCAAGAAAATGTAATGTTTCGGGCCATGGTCCATTTAGAGGTCAAAACCATGCTCCCCTAAAGAAAATTCCGTTACAAGCCCTAAGATTTTACGAGCAATCTGGTTCCATCAACAGATTATGAGCAGGACGGCCATTTTGTCCACTGCAGATTCTTTGTGGAGCTGACAAGTTAGACAAGCCCCTCATCAAGTGCCACTTTCCGAAGGCTACTTCATTCTCTGTACTCGCCAGAGAGACACATCTGGTATTGAGAGGATTGTCAATCCTGGGTTTGAACATGTGCATTGTCACATGGTCCGCGCCATAAATCATTTGGAAATTAGGGGGAAAAAATCTATGCCCTTCATTCCATCAAACAGCAAATCGGTTTTCTATTCACAAAATTAAACATTTTACAATATTTGAGCTTTACACAGGTTAGAATAGCAGCATTCTAGTAACATCTCCAGACAGTAACATCAGAAGTAATTCAATGAAATGTCACTATTTGCAGTAGGATATGTTATGAACCGGGGATATGTTATGAGACGTGACAGAATCAGTCAAATGAAATGCAGCCTCCATTGGTAAACGATAGGAGAAATGAAAGTGAACTCACCATTCCCGCATACCCCTCAATCAGTTGTGCGTAGTCGATTGTGCTGGCACTCCTATCCCTCTTGGAAACATTCTTTTCACTTCTACCTTCGACTCTCTCCCTTCCTGACCTCCTATGCCTAGGCGACGGGCTCCTGCTCCTTCTGCTGCTGTCTCTGTGATGACGACGCGATTTAGGGCTCTTATCACCGTCACTACTCATACTCCTGGAGCGGCGACGTGCAGAATCTCGGCCACTTCTCTCCCTACTCCTTCCCGAGTAGATCTCCCTCCCTTCCCTGCTGGATGAGCGCCGCCGGCTGTGCCGAGACATATGCGACAACGAATCCCTGTATCTATCTCGACTTCCCGAGAACCGGCCCTCTTCGTCCTCTTTTTCTTCCCGAGAGCGATGCGAACTCCGACCATCCCTGCCCGTAGATGGATCGTCTCTGTTCTTCCTGAGCTTGTTCTGGATGCTGTGGAGGATCTGCGACTGGTCCTGCGATTCGGAGGCGGACGCAGATTGAGAAGACGCGGGAACGAAGGTAGTGCGCAGAGAGAAGGAAGAGGAGGAATTGGAGGAGTAGCCGAGTCCCTGTTTGTAACGGGCAGCGCCTTCGCCTTTCCGCGTCAGCTCGTCGTAGTAAGCAGCAGCTTTTTCTTCCTCCATTGCCGCGCTTGCGATGCTGCTGATGAACGGAAATTTGCACCTGGCCTCGCGCCCACCGCTAAGGTGGTTTCATAACTCGGGCTGGTTTGGAATTTGTATTTTTTCCACAAACTCAGGTTGAAAGGGAATGTTGCCAAGGATCCAGGTTTATTAATGGTTGGTTCGTTTGATTTTTTTATACATACTAACATTCATGTTACAAATTAGGTTCTTTTACAACCCTCATCATAACTCTTATCATAAATGAACATTTTGTTAATACCCTTACGGTTAGAGAGGGACAACTAAAACTTCTTTCATGGACAATTAAACATTGCATCCGTACTAGACAAGTATCAATCGCAACGTCTTCATAATTTTTATCATAAAAGAATATTTTGTTAATACCCTTCCACTTATATAAGATGAGAGCCATTACTTTATAGAATCGCTGAAATTAGCCCACATGACTATAAAATCATAATTTATTCAATCCATTATATCTAAAATAATATATTCTATTATCATATCAATTTTCATCCTATTTCAACATTGCTTAAATGGGAATTTCAATGAAATTCCGGTGCAGCACCTGAATGGGGTTCATCGAAGACAATTATAACTACTTCCATCGCTAAAATAAGACTCATACACATTGCATACTAAATAAGCAAGTAACAAATGCCCCGTCATTTGCCACCAAGGGCAAATTCGTTACTGTGGCAATGGTTCATTTAGTATAAATTTATTTCAACTAGGCAACAATGTTCCTGTATATATAAAACTTTTCAATCTATATAATTACCTTATTTTTAATTTATATATTCATTTTTTCTTATACAATTATCCTATTTTTCAATTATTTATACACAATTGTTCGTATATTTAATTTATTTATTTTAACTTTATTTTCTTTATTCATTGTTATTACTTATATCATATTATATTACTTTTCTAAATTTTAAAAACTTTTATAACATTTTCATAAAAAGTTTTATCACTTTAAAAGCACACTATTTAATCCAAAATTTTTTACTCTTGATAATTATTTTATTTTAAAATTATTTCCCTACATATTTCTATACAAGGACACAATTTTTCAATCATTTACAGGTAGTTACATATATCTTACATAACTATTTTAACTTTATTTTTTATTTTACATTATTATTCTTATCATATCGTATCATTTTATCTAATTTTAAAAACTTTTATACTAAAAAATTTTACCACTTTCCAAACATGCCCTAAATAAGATTTTTATTTTAATCTTTAATACGATTTTTTCAATTTTCAATATATTTATTTAATTTTTAACATAAATTTTTCATTCTTAATATGCATCGTCGCATTCTTATCTTAAAAATTTTATATCTTTTGGAACAACCCAATATAACTATAATTATGAAAGAAAATGAGGGAACTTATGTAGTATTCACATTGATAAGTGTATCTGCTAAAAAAATTCTTCAAAATTATTTATTTTTCAACCATTTCAATTTATCTTTACAAACAAGTAATTTAGTTTTCAATTATTTATGTATATCTCAGTAGGATTATTCTCTGCTTCAAATCACTATTTCTTATCTTATCAAACCACTCTTTCATTTTTAAAACTATTTTTTTATGAAAATTTTTAAAACATTTTTTGATGCACACTTTTGATATAATTTTATATTTTTAATTATTTAAATATTTTAATTAGTTTCTACATCTTTCCATACAACTATCAAATGCAAACTTCTTATATTATCATATGTATTTTAAGCTCGCGGCATGTCAAAAATGAGTAGAGGGAAAAATGATTATGAGATTTTTTATTTTTAGTTTTTTCTATTTTAAAAAAATTCAAGTTCTACGTGTGCGTGTGTGAGAAATTTTCGAGGGCGATGGTGTCAAAATAAGCCCCGCATGATAATAAAATTATAATCTACTACACTTATTATATTTAGAAATATGTATTTTATTATTATGTCAATTTTCATCACAATTAGAAATGTATATGGACCCTATCTTAAAGTGGTAAAAATTAAACATAATAAAATAGTTTTATATAAATAATAATTTTAAAGTAGTGTTTCAACATGTAAATCATTTACTATAAAATTAATACGTAAATAATGATTGTATAAAATTTTATTATATTATAATATATATATATATAACCAAAAAATAAAAAAATATGCCAGTGTTTGGGTGCAGTGTCAACGCACCTGAAACATTCTGTTTCTGTATAACAATTTTTTTTTTCAATATCTAAGACTATTTTTTCAATTCTAATATAATTTTCGCATCTCAATTTACAACAATATTTTCCAATTTACAACAATGTTTTTCCATCTAATTTTAATCACTATCCGGCCACAGGTACCCACATGTGCCCTAGTAGCGAGGCGACGCGGGTACAACCATGCCTGCAGCATTTTGACAGCGTTTTACAACATTTTCAATTCTAATATAATTTTCATATCTCAATTTACAACAATGTTTTCCATCTAATTTTAATCACTATCCTGCCAGTGGTACCCACATGTGCCCTAGTAGCCGGGCGACATGAGTTCAACCATGCTTGCAGCATTTTGACA
>JAXCLR010000063.1:41749693-41761958 GCA_035584095.1 Annona squamosa | reverse complement strand
CTCTCCGTCTCCGTCTCCCTCTTCCGTCGACCGCACCTGCTGCCACCCTCCCTCTCTCCGACAGCACTTGCTACCACCCTCCCTCTGTCCCTCTCCCTTGTATCAATACCCGGATAATGGTTGTCTTCGAAACGCTGAAACACCGAGGAGAATGAGATTTTGCAAAGTAACGAAACTCAATCCACAATGCTGAAATCAAACGAAAAATCCGTCTCACAACAGACTGCCATTAATGCTAAAAAATCCATCGACTTACTTCCATCTAGGAATTTGTATTTTTGGAAATCGACAAGTGCATTTTATTCTTTTTTTTTATGGTACGCATTTTATTCATTATATCTGCACTAACGCATGATTTCCATGAGCGTCAGGGGCTTAAAATACATGAAAACGAAAAATCTCAACATATAAAATGTAAATATGCAAATCAAAAAACTACTGTTTTTTGTTGGGGTGCATTTTTGGATCTTTTTCGTCGTCGAAAATTGTGAACCTGCAAGGACCCATGTGCAATTTTCTATCCGACGGCTCCCTTTCATCCCGCCCAAGTTATGCATCATACGGGCAAGCGGGCGCAGTAACGCCCACTTAGCCCGGACGTAAAGAATCATTCCTCCATCTTAATAGCCCGCATGGATATCTTACGAATGAACCGTTTGTATGATGATCTGAAGGCAAGTCAGTTTTAATTTCACAGTGCAGCGACGCAGCGCCATTCAGCAACAGCGCCTAAATACAGCCAAATTCTCTAACAGCAACCGATCACATCTGCATCACCCGTATTTCTCATGCTGCTACGGCGCTGCAACATATCACGTGCCGGATAGGGATGTTGGGACGAAGCGCGAAAGAAAAATCCAAGCCGTACATCCAAAGATCTTCTGCTATTTATTCCCAGTTAGCCTCGATGGGCGGTGTGGATTGGCAGACGACACGGGGGAATTATCCATTTTCAGCTATTCGAGTCCCCTGGTATTTTAGCTTGGGAGACTATATAAGTAGCCCTGGGGCTATTCCTCTTGCGGTGAACCTGTCTTTTCTTTGCGCCCCAATTTCCTTCTCATCTTTTTCTTTTCTCCTTCCGCAAGCTTGCTTGATTCTACTGAAACTGCCGACCGACAGCGATCCGATCTCTGCTGCTAGACAGCCACCTTCGTACGGATTTTCCCGCGCTTCCGATCGGAGAAGATGAAGATTTTCGTGAAGACATTGAAGGGCACTCACTTCGAGATCGAAGTGAAATCAGAAGATACGGTATCTTTCTTCGGTTCCCTTCGCTGTATTTGTCTGGCAATTAGGGTTTCTGTCTTATTAATTCTCTCTGGGAGAGAATCTGATCCGAGAGTTAGGGTTTTTCTTTGAATTTGTCATCTCGCGAATGCTTTTAATTATCCTTTTTGCAGTACTCAATTGAGATTTTGTTGGAGCTTTTGTTTGGTCCTGCCAATTTTGATATTTAATACTGTAGGACATGCAGTTTGTGAGACGCCGATCATCTTGTTTGCTTGGAGGTTTCAAGTTTGAATTTTTGATAATGCATTCGTGGTTTCTTTCACTTTCTCTGCACTGACTTGTGATTCTGTGAAGTTCCTGGAATGCTGCAAGAGCTTAAATCCTTTTCAATTCAGTGCTGCTGCCTTTCGCTTTGAACTCGTGCTTTGTCTTTTTTATTGAAGCTAGACAGAAATTATCAGTTGGCTTATATTATCTATCTTGGTAACTGCTTTAATTGGGCCAATGTTGGGATCATAGTTAAGGAGAAATATGATTCTTGCTACGCAAAGAAAGGTATAGTTTTGTATTTGTGCTTCCATTCTCGGAAAGTGAAGCTGTCAAATTGATGGCCTTTGTCTGCAGGATCCTAGCGGCTAGCCCTTCAACCCTCGGGCATGAAAATATATAGGACTCATGCATGAACTCAAGTGGCTGTGAAGAGTTTTAGCATTCAATTGGCGAAGGTCAGATGATTAGGATCTTGGATGCGAATACAACCCTCATCCCATAGGCTTGCTTTTAGCATAATATACTGTGCAAAAAAGATACGGATGGGCTTAACTTACTGATCACCTTAGTTTATTTTTAATTAGAAACCCAAGTTGTGGAAGTACTGGAAGGATCTTGTTTATATAGTTTTCAGCATTCAATAGGTAGGTTTTGACTACTATTTGCTTCTAGTTTTGGGTCTTTTCATTAGCACTGGTTTCTGAACTTCTTCCATCTTTTTGGTAGCAGTTATTTCTGAGCATTTAAAATTTACATGATTTTAGGTTCTCTTCTTTCTTGTCTGTGCCAAATCTATGCCCACTGCATTGCTACTTTGCTAACATTGGTTGGTACATTCTAAGGCTTGCCTTGGCTGCAATGATATATATATTTTTTCCACCTTATAAACTCCATCCTGTGATTCTTAGCTTGTTTATTTGACTGTGGAAGTGTGTGCCTTGAGTTTAGTTCCACTTATTTTGTTGTATATATTTATATTATTTTGCTATACACCCAATTATAAATTGTAAATTCTTGATGGATTCTTTTTGCTGTTAAATAGAAGCAACTTTAAATGAAACCGAACTTTTTGGGTTACTTCATTTCAAAGTCAGCAGAAAAATTAATGCAAGAAATCCTGATTGAATGCCCATAACTTGGGTGTCTGTATGGATGGAGAATCATATGGCTTCTTTGTGTTCTTAATTTCTGGCATGTATAGGATTTGTTATTAATCATTGTTGATTATCATGAAACATTGCTGAAATGGATTGATACTAGTTTGTGTATGTGTTCCCACATCTTCTGGATCATAGTCGCACCTAGATTATATGTTTGCTGCTACCTCTTTGTTTTGATCTGGATGAGCACTATCTGAGTTGAAAGTTGATGGTCATGCTGCCAGAACTTTTTTGCATGTCATTCTGTTCCTAACAGCCAGTGAGTTTACTGGGGATTCTTTTGGTGGTATTATACTAACATGTGATGTGATCAGGAACAAAAAGAAAGCTGGAATTACTTATTGTGGATGATCCAATGCTTTGAAAACCAGAACAGACAAGTCAGATTGGTTCTATGGTGAACCAGGGGCTGGTCAGTCTGGTCTCATCAATGAGTTCAATGACTTAATCTTGTTGATTTTTTTAATGATATTGGTGCAACGAAAGTGTAAAGTAGTGTGTAGCTTAGTGTCAAAGAAGGTTTTTATACCATGATCTGCAGTTTGATTTACCATATATGAACTATAAAAACAAGAAGAAGAATCTCAATCTACTGCTTCAGTTTCATCCGTTCTTTGGGTGTTTTCAAAATGCCTTATAGTTATTCAATTTTCCTTTTGACAGTTATGTTTAACTTGTTCGGTTACATCTCTTCTTTGGGCATTTTACAAAAATGGCTTACGGTTATGCACTTGCTATTTCTTATTTTATCTTGTTTGTGTATATTATATCATCTATTATTGTCTTCCATTTTCTTATGACTATGACTATTAAATACTTTAAAATTTTTGTTCAGGTGGCAGATGTCAAAAAGCATATAGAGACGGCCCAGGGTGCTGACATTTACCCTAGTGCACAACAGATGCTCATACACCAGGGAAAAGTTCTTAAAGATCCCACCACTCTAGAAGAAAATGGCATCTCTGAAAACAGTTTTCTTGTTATAATGTTGACAAAGGTAGGAGTGATATCTTATCTGTCAAGCTGTTTTGTATTGTTATCTGCATGTCTCTGGGGCAAATTGCTATTCTAAGCTGACAGCTAATTACATAAATTCTACTGTCAGAATTAGTTATCATTTATGATTAATTAAAAATTTGACAACTAAAGTATTGAAATCTTATCCTAAGAGCAATTCTCAAGTTGTATGACAAAATAATAATTGGACACTTGGTTAAGAAATGCTTTTCTTTTCATCTCAGAAACCAGTAGCCAGAAAAGTTCTTTTGACAAAAAAATGTATGATGATAACAAAATAGTAGAAATATATGTATTTCTTGTCTTGTCTTGTACCATGGATTTTGAAGTGCATTGAGGGCTACAAACTGCATGGCTAGACAAAATATGGGAAATCTTTCAATAATTTTTTCGCTGAAACTTTAAGAGAAGTTAATGTACATGTGAATGCTCATTTAGACCAAAAAAAGGTATGATGATTGCAGAATAATAGAAATATACATATTTCTTATCTTATACCATGAATTTTGAAGTGCATCGAGGGCTACAAACTGTGTGCCTTGTTAGGGAAAGTTTTTTGATGCACTTCAATGAAAATCTTTACGCCGGTATTTGGTTCTGAATTTTATTTTTGGGGAATATCTGATTCAGAGGACTGGAATGCAAACATTTGGCACCAGCTCTTTCATTTTGCTGATACTATCTATTTCTCAAAGTTCTCCTTGGGTCATAGATTACCTCTTATTGGATCATGCTGTTGACACTTGCAAGTTCTGATTATCTGTTTGTCCATTGACATACAGAAGAATTGTTGCCCAACATCCTGTTCACGATGCGATTCGCTAGGTGAAAATTTTGGCTGCTGTTATTGCCATGGCAGCAAGTCTATGTAATTTTCCTTCCATATGGCATATGGATCGAACAAGATTTTTATATCCAAAACATGTTATTGATTTGATGACTGGAAACTTCGTATTGAGATTGTGGTTTGTTAGATCTTATTTTCACTCTCAAGTTCTTTTCTTTTTTGTACTTATTTTTTTTTTTTTAATAAATCTTTTCATTTTGCACTTAGGGGAAATGAATTTATATGCACGCCGAGTTTCCATCTCGTTTGCATGTACTCATTTACATGTTGTCCTTTCAGTCCAAGGTTTCATCGAGTGGATCTTCAACCACAGCAACTACAGCTACAACTCCGGTAAACTTCTATGATTATCATCCTATTTTTCGTCTATTCTTGCAATTTATGTATTGAAATCGATTTGTTTGGTGAACTTGATCCCTTTTGTGAGACATTGTTACATGAGCTGTGGTTGCCTGTTAAAGCTTTTGCAGAGAAGCTGGTGGAAATTCCTATGTACCAACACCTATTTCTGTAGAACCACCAATGCTGATGTGCAAGGGTGTTGGATATAAAAACATGCAAATCAGATCACATTCGACAGTCTATTTGTGCAACCGTTCTTTGGGAAAAAGTTATAAAAATGGATAATGTAAAATCAAATCACATTTGACAGCAACCTGATTGTCCTCCTCTCAATCCGACAATGGGATTATTATTATTTTTTTGGTGTATTGCAGCCACAGTATTAGAGGATGTCATGGGCATAAATCCCCCCTTTTTTATCTTGGAAAGGATGGTGTGATGTTATTTAACAGAGAATTGTGGGCACTAGATAAATTCCACATTTAATGCAATCAAAAAATTTGGCTGAGAGAACCGTTGCATGCATGTTTTCAACAGGTCGCAAATACCCTTGCGAACATTCATGCACCACTGCCTTCAGAGACAGCGTGATTAAGTTTCTTCATCTTCTATGACAAGCTCTTTAATTTGCTTTGGAATCTTAGTTTGATCAAGTTGGATGTTATTTTATCTCTTTGAGGGGCACAATCCCTTTACCTGTTTGGACATACTGGAAGAACCTAGCATTTGTCTTATAGGGTGCTTTAAACTAGAAAGTTGCTTTTTTTCTTTTTTCTTTTTTTTTTTTCTTGATGGAGAAAGTTGCCTGTTTTAAAAGCTGGCATAAGGCACTGATATGCAGAATGCATTACTTCTGATTTGGTCATTTGTACCATACTCAAAAAGAAAACTTTCTAGCACTTCCCTCTTGCTTGGACATATGAAAGAGAACTTTCTAGCACTTCCCTATTGCTTGGACATATGAAAGAGAACTTTCTAGCACTTCCCTATTGCTTGGACATGTGAAAGAGAACTTTCTAGCACTTCCCTATTGCTTGGACATGTGAAAGAGAACTTCTAGCACTTCCCTATAACTTGGACATATGCTTTGAATTGTTCACCAGCTTGATATCAATTACAATTGCAGATTCTTACCCCACTTTTTCTTTCTAGGCACCTGTTGTAGTTTCATCGCCTCCCAATACTTCAGTTCCTACATCAACAGCACCTGAAGTTCCTGCAGCCACCTCAGCTCCGTGGGTGTTTTTTCCCCACCTTGCAATTTGCTGCAATGTTTTGGTTTCTTTAAGGTAGCTTTTTTGTGTTTAATTATGTTGTTCTGGTTAAGCAGGACACCTGTAACGGCACCTACTGCAACTGCCATCGCTTCACCAGCTCCAGCCACAGTTGCTGCATTGTGAGTAGTTTTCCACTAAGTTTGAAATAACATGAAACTCAACTGCTGTCAGAGGTGTACTTCTTAATAGTGCTGTTATTCTCCTAGTGCCTAGCATCAGTTTGAAAACAATGGATTTCTCTAGTTCAGGTTTGCAAATTTGTCCACAAAGCATTCAAAAGAAAAACTCACTTCAATAGTTTTTATTTTTGTACTTTCATGCAAAAAAGTCCACCTATATTTTCATATGTTTGAACTTTGAACTTCTCCCAAAATTTTGAGGTCAATAGAACTAGAGGCTTGCCAATAATCAATGTGCCCAAAAAACCACAATCACAATTTCCAAGAAAGTTCTCTGTTAATTTTAACTTGTGAAACATGTTTCCACAGATTTTGGCATAGAATTTCTGTAGATGCAGAGGTTCAACGAGAGTGGGGACAGATACGACTACATGTATTCTATTAATCAAATCCTCAAAGAAAAAGTATTTGTTTTAATGTTGTGGTTCTCCACCTTGACTTTCAGCAATGTACACATTAGGTGTACTAGAGGGGGGACGGAGATCGACTATATTTATGCTATTAGTCAAATCCTCAAAGAAAAAGTATTTTTATTAATGTTGTGGTTCCCCTCCTCGACCTTTAGTCAAGCACCCACGAGCAATGTCTCACTGATATTGTATTTTTTCCCTGAAAAATTAGTATATTATGCATATTGTTAATGTTGCTATTTTAGCAATTTTGTCTAAAGATGAAAAGGAAAAACATTTATCATTCTGGTATTATGCTGACATTGAATATGATTGATTTGTCCTTTATAGTATGCAATTTTGTGGTAACACTTGGGAGATTTTCCCTGTTTGCGTGGACAGTCTGAGCGATTTTCTCTCTTTGCTTGTTTATGCATGCATGATGTATGCTTGGTCTGAGAAATTTTCCCTATTTGCTTGTTCGTGCATGCGTGATGCATACTTGATCTGAGAAAACAAGCTGTGTATCAATGAGAAGAACCAGGGATATATAATTTTCCTTTCCATGTACTTGCATTCACCTTTCTATTTAAATGCATAACTTTGTTTTCTTTATGTGAAGACTTAGATTATGCATTAGATTATCTCTTCTATCACTTTCCTGGTTCTCGAATTTGTTCTGCTCACTTTCATTTGATCTCCTAAATGTTTTGGAGTCAGAACGGATCGTGATGCCTATGGTCAAGCAGCATCAAACCTTGTTGCAGGAAGTAACTTTGAGGAGGCCATTCAGCACATTCTTGACATGGGTGGAGGAACTTGGGATAGGGACACTGTTATCCGTGCTTTACGTGCTGCTTACAACAATCCAGAGAGAGCTGTGGAGTATTTGTATTCGGTAAGTATACCTGCATGTTCATGGCTATTAATCTCCTGGATATGGTTTTCCAAGCATCTCCAGATTAATGTGGTTTGTAATTTGAGGTAATTCGACAATATGCTTATTTTTAGGAAGGTATGCTGCTGCTTGCTATTTACAACCATTTTTCTGATTATCTTCTTATCCAGCTACTACATCATCAATAGTTGTTGAGGGAATGTAGAATTAAAGTGTTTGATTATGTCTTCTTTTCTTCTTCTTGTGCATGCTGGTGGCTTTATTTACAAACTTTGGTGATGTATGGATTTGTGAATTTATTGTTTTGGTAAATATGTGTGCATCTGCATAACACTTTCATAGGTATATGTGTGGATTTCCATCCTGCAAGTGCATGTGTTTGACCTTGTAATTTCATATATTAGTGCTTTGCTGAAGTGCCTCTCACTGTAGTACTGGTGCTATTCTTCTGTCTTTTGGATTTTTTTTCCCCTTTTCCATTGGTGTTTATTTTCTTGTTCAGATGATCTGCAGATTGCCAGATGGGTGTATTCTGTGCAATATAATTTCTTGGTTACCTAGCAGAACCTCTGAGTTTAGCTACTGCTATGTGGTGCCATTGAACAATTGTCCGTTCTCCCATGTAAATGAATAACAATCTGAAATGCTCAGATCCCATTCCTTGATATTTTTATTTGATCGTTTGACTTTCCTTGGCTGCTTTTTTTGCTTTGTATATATCAGTAGCAATTTGTACAGAGAAGATAAATTCCTAATAATTTTCATACTCCTCTCTCTCTCTCTCACTCACTCACAGAATTGAATAGTATTTTGGATAGGTTTCATACTTATTTTCCACTATTTGCTACCTGGTTGCAATCTGGCAGAGCTGATGCAGTAATTTAGACTGATTCTCTTGTCATTCATTCTGGGAATTTTATCGACACGGAGAGGTTAAAATGGCCAGGAGGGAAGAAGTTGATTCCACTCTGTTGCAATGTTTCAATATTTCCTTTAGTTGATGTCATTGATCCACTCCAGGTTTCCTATCCTATGATCATGTGATGATTTCTCTGCTCGATGTTGGTAGTGTCAATCCAGTGGACGCAGGTGTGAATGGGGATGGGGTATCAATAAGCAATAGAAATGGGGATAGGGATCAAGCTATAAGGAAACGAAAATAGACAAAAGATTGGTTTTTAAGGGTAACTTAGAAGGAAATGCAGCAGAAAAGTGTATTTTCCTTTTTTCTATTGCACATAAGATGAAACTCAAGAAAATTAAAATGAAGAAAAGAATTTGGAGACAGGGAGAGAGAGAGAGAGAGAGAGACAGATGTCTCTCATATTTTACCAAATATTGCTATATGACATGTTCTGTAACAATTCACTTTTTACATGTGCATAATCAGGGTATTCCTGAACAAGCAGAAATCCCTCCTGTGGCTCGAGCACCTTCAAGTGGGCAAGGAGCAAATCCTTCTGCCCCCCAGGCTCCACCACCAGCGCCGCCTGCTGTTCCTTCTGGTGGGCCCAATGCGAATCCATTAGATCTCTTTCCTCAGGTCAGTGCATCTGTGCAATCTCTGTGCGCGCGCACGTGCGTCCATGTGCGTGCATGCAAATGGCGCAAACAATTTTATTATTTTTTTTCCTGTTCTTTCTTTCAGATGATATGGCCCATGTAAGTCTTCAATTTAGGATAGGATTAAACTATACATAGTGCATCATTTGAAATGCATGTGTGGTTACATATTTATTTATTTTTTTGTTTTTCAGATGTCCTCACAGAACTGATTTATTCTGCTATTCTGCTTTTAGGGCCTCCCTAACGTGGGCTCTAATGCTGGTGCTGGGACCCTCGATTTTCTACGGAATAGCCCACAGGTAAAGAACACCAAACGGTTATTTTGAACTTTCCCATTGTTATCAATGTCTTAAGAAATGGATTGGACCAAGTGGTCTGATAACTAACTATATGCAATCCTGGCACCATTTGTCTCAGTTATTGTTCATTTAGAAAACTCTTTGATTTCTAATGATAATGCAAAAATTCAGTCTGTTTTTTAGTCAATTGAGTTGAATTGCACGCATCAATGAATTTTATTATTATTATTTTTGTATAGAACTTCTATACTAATTTGAATGATTAAATATTATTGTAATTTATATTTATTTTGTACAATATTGACATTGCAATTCTGTTACAGTCCCCATTGATTGGTTGAATGTTACAGTCGGCAAGATCGATTACTTGTTCAATTCTGTGATATTTTTTCTTTTTTATGGTTGTTGTCTTTGATCCTTCAGAAAACTGGATTGTTTTTATTTTTTTTTATTTTTGTGAGCAGTTCCAAGCATTACGAGCTATGGTGCAAGCAAACCCCCAAATCCTACAGGTATTCTGTTGATTTCTGCAACATGGCATTGTTTATCGTGTTATATACAATCTCCTAAATGACAATGCTTGTTTAACAGCCAATGCTTCAGGAGCTAGGGAAACAAAATCCACATTTGATGCGACTGATCCAAGATCATCAAGTTGACTTTCTTCGCCTGATTAATGAGCCTGTGGAGGGAGCAGAGGGGTGAGAAATTTTCTTATCTACTTAGTGTTTATCAGGTTCACAACAGTGTAGCTTATTTTTGTTAATCTTTTGATCAATACAAAATAGGAATCTACTGGGGCAGCTGGCCTCGGCGATGCCACAGGCCATACAAGTTACTCCCGAGGAGCGAGAAGCCATAGAACGGGTAAGTTGTTTTATATCTCACATTTCTGTGGTTGGTTAGAAATTTGTACTTACTGCACTTCTAAATCTATTAAGTTATTGTTGCATTATTGCTGCACTATTAAATCTATTAAGTTATGGTGCACAATTTGTTATAATGTCATCAATTTGGTTTGCTGTAACTTCCATGTCCATTAACAAATGCATTTTTAAGATATGTTCTTCCCCAGTTGATGGAGGTTTTACCCAACATTTGGTCCCTTCCTGCACATCCCACTGCAAGGCTTTCTATTTGCAGCCCATCTATAGCTTCTGGACGGTATCCCGTTTCAGTGTTGATGAACAATACTACAAATAACTGATGCTGTGTGAATTCAGTACTACCATTTGGCTCACTTTAAATGCCAAAGTACAGTGCGCTAAAGGAGCAGGACCTTAGCATGATGATTATGTAACCAAAAGTGTGGTCGATCCCCTGATTCTAAGAATGAAGTATAAACATGGTGACAAATGAAAGCTTGGATCTCGGATGCCTGTAGCAGGCCCTGTGGGCTTCACAATCTGGGGCAATGAATTGCACATTTGTTTTGTTAATGTTTGATAGTAACATTTGTTACTGGGAAGTAGAGGTGACGCAGCATTTGATAGTATCATGTTTCAAGTTTTTCAGCTACAGCTATTGACATTGCTCTTTCTTGTTTATGTCTGTGCATCCTTGTTTGCTGCGTGGTGTCCAATTCTTCTGGTCCGGTGCTCATTTATCCTCACCGGATAATTGTTCTCTATTTGGTAGCTGGAGGCGATGGGTTTTGACCGAGCAATTGTTTTGGAAGTCTTCTTTGCCTGCAACAAAAATGAGGAGCTGGCAGCAAATTACCTCTTGGATCATATGCACGAGTTTGAAGAATGATATGCTCCAAAGGAAATGAAATGATTGTAGACCATTGTTTCCTGGTGAACAGCTGTTTTAAATGTGGACAGAAAACGAATAGCTTGGACAGAGTGGAATGGTGCTAAAGAGATTGTTTACCTTCTGGGCAAATTTTATTATAATGTCAGTATTGGGAATACACGTTGGCGTGATGTCTTTTGTTAGTTTTGCATCCTTTCTATTTTCGTCGCGAAATATGTAGGCTTAAGACAATTGGGTTTTTTAGTTATTTCTTTTGGTAATGATTTGATACGGCCATGTGCGTTGAGATTAGGGGTGAGAATTGGTGCAAGTAAGGGTGTCCCAACTTTGATTCTACATTTAAAAAATTCTGTATGATTTTATTTTTTATACTAGGTTGGGATAAAATAGTTTGACTTTTATTTTTCTTTAATAGGTTTCGAGACATTGCTATCAGAGTAACGGGTCAAGTTGAAAAAGCAGGTTAATGTGTGTGAGTTTTTTAGAGCGCTTTTATGTAACCCTCTTTATTTTTAACATTTAGATAGTTCTTGAAAATTCCATTTCATCAATTGTATTTATTATCATTTAAATCCTTTTATTTGTATAGTGGGCTTAATCTATAATCATGTAAGATCAATGTAATAAATTGATTTAATATTAAATATTAATTTTTAAGTAGTTTTTTCAATATTTAGACCATTTAAAATATCATAAATATGTAGATAATGATTCTTTAAAGTATTACTATGTTCTAGTACATGTGAATGGATATGAATATTTTTTTTAAATTTATATATGAATGTATTTATTTTTGAGCAAATGTCGTCTATGCACATTGAATTTGGATGAAATTTGATCTCCTAACTAAAGAAATGATATTAAATATAATGAATTGATTGAATTTTTCATCATGGGTGTGTTTGGTTGGAGGTAAAATTTTTGATGAAAAGTTTTTGGAGTAAAAGTTGTTGAATCAATAGAAAATGATGTAATATAATAGGAGTAATGATGATGAGTAAAGAGAATAAAGTTAAAATAGATAGGTTAG
>JAXCLR010000063.1:41714839-41740227 GCA_035584095.1 Annona squamosa | reverse complement strand
TTAAAAATATTTTATTTAATTAAATCTATTTTAAAATATAAATTTATATGAAAGAATAAAAACCAATCCTTTTTTTAGGAATACTTTCCAATTTATGACTTATATAACAATATAATTGCTAAGTAATTTTATTTCAAAGTAATCATGTTTAGTTAATGTCTATGTATTATGTGCTAATGCATGACTTTTTTTAAATAATTTATTATATTTTACACTACCATATGAAATCGAGTAAGGTTGACAATCATACAACATTTTCAAAATTAAGTCTATTCAAATCATATTATATAATCTATTTTTTCCAAAGTGCTTAATTCAACCTTATCATAAATTTGACTAGGTTAGTGGGTTGGAGTTAAAATTGATCTTATTTACACCTTTACCTTCAACCTTAGACCTCTCATGCACGAACACACATAGACACAAAGTGATGTTAACCATCGATCCTTTTTTTTTATTGTGGTATTATACATTATATTTCAATAAATCTTATAATCAAACTCTGAGACAATTCTTATAAGATTCAAATATAGAGACTATAGGCTTGCAAACGTCAATGAGGGAGACTACAAGCTTTCAAATATTAAAAGAGAGACTACGTTACTCCCAAACATTAAAAGGAAAACTAGACTCCCATACTGAGTTTTGAACTCAGATCATTTGCCTAAGAGGACATGTCATCTACCGCCTGTGCTAGTCCTAGGTGGTGACCACCTAATCTTTTAGGTATTGACCAATCTCGCCTTTCCAATATAAAACAAATTTATTTTTTTTACTTTTCAAATTATTTTTGTATTTCAAATACTACATTTTTCAATTCCAATATACTACGCCCTTTTCTCATTTAATCTTAATCTTATCGAACTCACTCTCATATACTATCCTATCCACTTGGAGGAGATCCTTAACAATTACAGAAATTACTTTTGGTTTTAAGTATGCAATATGCATACATTAGCCATTAGGTTGAGCGTGCGTGCCCACAAAATCCTGGTATCGTGCCTTTTCACCATAATTAATAAATTAATTATGAGAGATTCCCGTTCCAAATTGAATGCTGACAGGAGGATATAAGCGTTCCCATAAGAAGGCAAGCAACAACTCCCAAGTTCGACCCCTCCTCGTCCTCTCCAAGCAACCATGACGACCACTTTCCTAATAATCCTACTGCTGCTACCCGTCTTCTGCGCTCACCCTTCTCTCGCAGACCTCAAACTCATCCAAGACACCTGCAACCAAATCTCCCAAACCGACCCCAACATCAACTACGATTTCTGCCTCAGCTCCCTTCAAGCTGACAAGAATAGCATCTCTGCAGACCTCCAAGGACTTGGTGTTATCTCCACCCAGCTTGCATCGGTCAGCGCCACGCAGACGCAGGCACTCATAGCCCAGCTTCTGCAGAAGATGAATTTGGATCCTTTCGACAAGGAGCGATTGGAGGCGTGCCAGGAGACCTACTCAGACGCCATCTCTACGCTGAATGACGTGGTGAAGGCATTCCAATCGAAGCGATATGACGATGCCAATATAGCGGTGAGTGCGGTGATGGATGATTCTACAACGTGTGAGGATGGATTCAAGGAACAGCCCGGCCGTACGTCTCCCTTAACCCAAAACAACGCAGACCTTTTCGAATTGGCGGCCATTGCTCTTGCCATTTCTCGTCTTCTTGGCTGATTGCCTCCCCTCCCTGGATTGTTTATGAATAATCATGAGGTGATAACTGTCTAGTAACCGTGAAAATGCCAAAAACGTAAGTTGGCTGCTTCCCAGCATGCGCAGCTGGTTATGGTTACCGGCCATTTCAGTACTTTGCAATAGTTGCATGTGAAAAGCTAGATTATCTGAATAAATATAATATGATTGGGTGGCAGGCGGCATGCTTGGGTTACGTTCTCGTCTTTCACCCGCGTTGCCAGATCCATGCCATACCTTCCATGATCCATCCGATTCTGATAAATAGACTGATCAGTCGATCACTCTCAATGTTCTAGTTAGTCTTAAATAGCTTGTAGCGCATATGCAGCTACCAAGTATATAATCTACAACGGACCGATGAGCCAATGCATCTTCCGCCTTAAAGGCCAAGTTAGACAAGCAGAAGAAAATACATAAATGTTATTTTTAAAAAAATTTAACTTTTCGGTAAAGATTATTTTTAATATCATAACAAAACAAGACACGTTAAACATGATAAATGGCTTAGATTTTAAAATTAAAAAATTAAGAACAAGAATGGAGCCTGTATGCTTAAGACGAATAAGTATTGAATAAGATACCATATTATACGATGAGATGTTGCTTAACTAAGTAACAATCTCATGTATTTTTTATTTTAATATATTTTTGTTTTTATTTTTGTTTTTAGTGAGCCTTAGGGTATTTAGTTCATAGATAAAATTTTATGATTTTTAGATCTACTTTATAAAATTTCACTTATTTCATATGCAGATCGGAAGACTATAAGAAGGGCAAAATTTGTTCGAATGTGACTAAATGTACCTAGGTGCATTTCACCTATTTTTATATTTAATTTTTTTTTATAAAACTGTTAATCTAGATGTATTTAACATGTGGGTGTTGATTTTTACCTTTTTTTAGACTTTTAGATATTTATTTTTGATTTTTTAAAATCCACGACATTTTTGTCATTTATTAATTATTACGAAAATGCCACTGATTTTAAAAAATCAAAAATAAATATCTAAAAATCTTCAAAAATGGTAAAAATTGATACACATGTTAAATAAACCTAGATTAACGATTGTATAAAAATTTTCAAAAAAATAAAAAAATGTTTTTGCACCCGGGTTCACTTTATCAAAACTCAAAATTTATTTTATCTTTGAAAATTTGTAAATAATATACATAAGATTTCAAAAATGGTAAATTTTGACATATGAACTAAATATACTTAAACCCACATGAAAGTAGAGAAAAAAAAACAAAACTATATATTCAAAAATACAAAATACATAAGGTTGTATTGTGTAGTATCAAAACCCTTGAATCACTGCCCCATGATGAAAATTAATAAATTACAGAGGTGAGTCACCAAAAGCTAAAAATAAAGGTTGGTTAGTCTGTATTTAAATAGGTGCGTAGACAAGGTATTATAGGTGGTATTAGGCTTACGAGCGAAGGAAAATGGATATAGCTAGACAGAGCCTAGACCAAAGGAAGTTGATTTGTTATTTCAAAGAAAGAAAGAAAAAAAGAAAAGAAAAAAGGAAGGTCGATTTGGACAAGGGGCACTTTAAAAAAAAAAACAGTCGGCACCTTTGCGATGCTACATAAGAGGGATGAAGCAAAGACAGGAGAGGGTACAGATGAGAGGGGGTGCATTACAGTAGGCATATCCTGTTCCAATCCGCATTACGGATCGATTAGTCATCTTCTCTAGCTATCACCCAACCTGTCTTCTCCGGCTCACCTGCCCCAGACAAGAATCCCATTCCACGCATCCTTAATTTCTGGATATGATTGACACCCAATCAAGCATATCTAGTTATGGTTTAATTTAAAAATGAAAGTTGTAGCCACGTATTGTATGTAATAAAGCGCATCCAGTTGTGCAGTAAATTATGATTTAATTAATTGTAAAAAATTTGTAGGCTGGTAGAACAAAATGATAAACAGAAAAAATGCAAACAAAGTTGGCACTAATCTTGGGCACTGGAATTACAGAAATTGAGCGCCGAAGACCATGATCAAGATATGTATATGCTTAGCCTCTCTATTTATTAATTAGGGATTGCTAGGTTGACACTTTTGTAGCTAAATATCTTAAGAGGAAATAAAGAAAAATTTCCTTTATACTCAAAATATTTGGCTACTATTCCTTTTGTATCAACAATAGTCTAGAAATTTTCTCGACACGCACAACACCGTAATTCTCCACACATACATGCCATCGTCCTCAACCCAAATGGATGTCCACTGTGTACGAAAAATGTTGCTTTTATCCAACACCATCATGTAAAAAAAGATAACTAAATTGCTGTTTTATTTTCATTATAATTTGAACAAAAAATACATCAGATCTATTTACTGAAACTAGGGTGAGGATTACATTTGAAATCTTTTTTACAAATGATGTGGGGGAAAATCGACATTTTTGCATGTAATTGACGTTGTTTAGGTTGAGATTAACAGCATGAGCTTTTGGGAAATTAAGAGTGAAATGTTATGGGTGAGAGGAATTTCTAAAATATTGTGAATATAAAAAGAATAATAGTCAAATGTTGTGGGTACGGGAGAAATCTTCTTAAAAAATAATAAAAATAATATTGGATTGGGTGGTGAAGAGAAAGCTTGAAAAGATGAGGGGGACAGAGCTTATGCTTCAGGATTAGGCACCTAGCGAGAAGCAAAAAGTCTCTTTCCTTCCCTCTTTTCTGCCGTGCCTTCGTCGGATAAATGCATTGGTATTTATAGGGAATTTGTTGCTGACTTAACTGTCTAAATGGCACTTCCTTATTGGCTAGGGGTGTGAGAGCTTTGGGTTCAGGATGATGAAATTGGATAAGATGAGAAAATATGATGAAGAAGGATTGTAGTGTAGTGGGAATGAGAAAAATAGTACTGAAAAGGTAAAAAGTAAAACTGTTATGCATGAAAAAATAAAAGAGATTATATTGGAAATTAGAAAAGTATTCTTGGGAATGTAAAATCTCATTTCTTTCTTATCGATCCATGCAATTTAGGATGATACCACATACATATAGAGTCTCTTCCGGTTTAAATAGTGCATTTTCTCGTGACGCGTGTTGGAATATAAATTTGTTACGTTTTCATCAAGAACACTTTCTGGAATGGAGTTGGGTTACTTGGGTGTGAAGGAATTCTGTGAGCTGCTTTTCACATGGGGTTGTAAATCATCCAATTTGTACTTACGCACAGCAGCGATATGGCCTTCCCAATTGTCTTCCATCTTTGTGATAAACAAGTCTCTGGATGGTCTTTTAAGTATGATAAGCTTCATGTTGGGCAATTTGATAATAATTTTTGGAGTAGCTTCTAGCAACGTTATTTGATAATATTTTTTGCAATTTAGCCCTCACAATGGTTGCTTATTCTAATGTTTCAATTGACTTTGCTAGGAAATATGCTAAATGGGCCAGACCAGTAGCAGGGTGTCCACAGTCGTTGCCTTAGATCATAACCGACAAAACATTTCCCACGTATACCAATTACAATCTAGGCTTTTCTGAGATTTTTTTAATAAAAAACCTCTTATATACAAGAGGACAATAGATATTACAATCTAGTAAATTTCAAATTAGTGCAACTTGGGCCGGGTTGAGCCCGAACTCGGCTTGCCAAATTCGATTTTCAGCAGTGTTAGAAACCCGATTGTAAATATATTAGGGTTTGAGGAATGCGATTGTAAATATAATAGAGTTAGGGTTAAAACGAACCCGAACCGGAGCTTGATTTTTCATTTTATATTTATTGTAAATATATTATGTACATAATATTTGAACAATATTTTTTTATATTTTATGTATTTACATTTATATTTGAATACATTTTCGACATATTTAAATTATTTTACAAATAAAGTATATTATTTTTATTTATATTTATCTTTTATTTCTATCATATACTTTTATATCAATTAATTTTCTTTATTTATCTTGTTTTTATGTTAAATTTTTTTAGAAACATTCTTTATATTACTTTTATTTTTTTAAAAAAAGTATATAGTTTGAGTATATATTATTATGTTTACTTACATGACTTATTATTATTACATGCTCATATGAAATTCTAAACTTATCACTCTTAAATAAAATATAAATTCATCAATATAAATTTCAACTCGAAACTCAATCAAAATTTGATTTTCTAAAATAGAGTTAGAGTTTAAATTTTACGGATAGTATGAGAGTTAATGTTTTGCAAATAGGATTAAGATTAGAATTGAGATGAACTCGAGTTTCATAAGTTGAGGATGCAAAAATTCTTATAAACTGCTGTTATTAGGAAGAAATGATAAATCTCACAACAACTGAGCGAGGCAGTAGATGGGGAGGGTTGAACTCTCCACCACAAGCAAATGTGCCCGCCATGCATACGGTTGCGCGGAGGCACCGGTTACGGCTTGGCAGATACGTTGCGGGAAGGCTTCTAAGCTAAAAAAAAATTTTGGGGATGAAATCTACGCTAATAATTTTAAAATCGTATTAAAATGAAACTCATAAATTTCCTATCAGAAGATATTAACTTCTACACTTCCTGTCCTACCAAAATGAATGGGTAGGGCAGTCCATTTTGGGCCCCACGTTGATGATTCTATCAAATCCGATTTGTAAACTAGTTAGTAGGCTCCATCTGGCATATGGATCTGCTGAGATGGCCTTGATCGGATTTGGCCCTCCTCTTGGCATAATCTCCTTCATCTGGGTCTGTCTGTTTGTGCACGCGAGTTTTCAGAAAGAGAAACTCATATACGGAGATTCGTTCTTTTAGTATGCATGCATTAGCTAGTAGGTTGGTGTGATCCCTGGGTATTCGGGCAAATATCTGAAGTAGAAATTGATTTACCATAATCATGCCATTTTAGAGGGATTCTCGTTTCAAATTGAATGCTGACAGGAAGATACATCAGTGTTCCGCTTCTCCCATTGGAAGGCAAACCAACTACTCTTAGGTTCAACCCCTCCTCATCCTCTCCAAGCAAACATGAATACCGCTTTCCTAGAAATCCTGCTGCTGCTCCTCTTCTGCGCCCACCTTTCTTTCGCAGACCTCAAACTCATCCAAGCCACCTGCAACAAAATCTCCCAAACCGACCCCAACATCAAGTACGACTTCTGCGTTAGCTCCCTTCGAGCTGGCAAGAACAGCATCGCCGCAGACCTCCAAGGACTTGGTGTTGTCTCCGCAAAGCTGGCCTCGGCCAATGCCACCGGGACGCGGACGCGTATATCCCAGCTTCTGAACAAGAAGAATTTGGATCCGTTCGACGAGGACTGCTTGAAGGCCTGCCAGGAAACCTACTCAGACACGATCTCTGCGCTCGATGACGTGGTGAAGGCATTCCGATCGAAGCGATACGGCGATGCTAATGTATGGGCGGGTTCCGTGATGGATGATTCTGCAACTTGCGAGGACGGATTTAAGGAGAAGCCCGGCCACAAGTCTCCCTTGACCAAATACAACGCCGATCTTTTCGAATTGGGGGCCATTGCTCTTGCCATTTCTCATCTTCTGCTTGGTTGATTGATTGTCTGATTCATCTTTTTTTCTTTTCTTTACCCTGAGATTGTTTTGATAATAATGATGGTAATCATAGTCCTCAAGTAACCGTGAAAATGGCGCGAGCATTCGCAGCTGGTTTTGGTTATTGGGCATTTCAATTCGCAGCGTATGACAAGCTAGATTATCTAAATGAGTATGACATTATTAGGTGGCATGCGGCGTGGCGTGTTCAAAATCTCAAGTAAATAGAGAGACCAGTTAATGTTCCACTGAGTCTTAGGCAGTAAGTCAGTGGGTGGGGAGGTTGCCAAGAAAATATTTGTAGGAAGTGCTAAGGAATAAAGTAGAAATAAATAAAGCAGTTGAGTGAAAAAATAATTAAAATAAATAGATAAAAAGAAAAATATAATAATTAGATAATGAAGATGTAAAATTATTTTTCAAAAAGCTTGTAGGGAGAGAAGAGAGATTACTTTTCACATCTGATTAAATAGCTTGTAGCACATATTATATGCAGTGATTATCAAAACGGGCCCATGTGGCATTGCATCTTCAGCCTTAAAACGGGAAAGCATAGAAAGTGATAAAATAAAATAAATTAAAAAATACAGAGAACATAATAAAATTACAAAAATATAGAGGTGAGTCACAACTAGCTAAAAATAAAGGTCCGTTGGTCTGTTATTAAAATTTAAATAGGCGTAGACAAGGTAGTATTCCGGGGATTAGGCTTGCCAAATGCGAAATAAAAAAAATTGTGGTTTCAAAATTCAAGAAACTGTATTTTTTTTTATGAGTATTCATACATTACAATCTCAACTAATATTACAATTAAATTCTGAGACATTTTTACAATTTGCTAACAATTATCTACTACTTCTAAACTTTCCCACTGGTGGACGGCTCCCACAAACTTGAGGAGACTTACAAAACTTTAGATTAGTGAAATTTTTAAAAAATTATGATTCAAGTAAAAAATCAAAACTTGTAGGCAATAAAGCACATCCAATGATGCAGAAAATTATGATTTCATCAAAAAATAAAAGTTGTAGGCAATAAAATGAAGTCATGCCCATGGAACAGAAAATAAATAGAAAAATGAAAACGGAGTCTCCACTGATTCTTAAGAATAGATTGGTACCCTATTTTTGTATTGATTTTGAAATGGCATTGAAATTGCAGTAATTGCGGGTTCTGGTCCATGATCAAGAAATGCAAATGCTTCGCATCTATGTCGTTTCATCACAAATTGCTAAACGTGATACCTTTCATGGCTTAAAGGCCATAATGGAAATGATTTGTATAGGCACTGTAGAAAGCTTGACAAAGGTGAGGGGCCATAGAGCTGCTTATGCTTGAGGATTTGGAATCTTAATGAGAAACAAAAACTTCCCTTCTTTCCCTCCATACCATATGTTTGCTGGGGAGAATGCCTTGGTATTCATAGGGATTTTGCCGCCGAGCCGATTATATACGTCATGATTTACTTTAGGCTAAAATACGTTATTCATTTATTCATACAATTAGTTATATTTTTGGATTTTTCATAAATATGTTTTACTAAGTGTATTCAATACATATACCGAGTTTTGCTATTTTATAATATTTTTATTTTTTATTCATTAAAATCGAGTTTGTAAGGGCTAAAATGACTTAAATGCCTCTGAAATTGATAATTTTTTTAAAAATAGAAAATAAATTTGTAAAAGTATCGTGAAATGACAAAATGGATTAAATATACTTAAAAAAATATGGTTATGAAGAAAAAATAAAAAAGAATGAAAATAAAATAAATAATATATTTTAGCCTAAAATACATCATAATGTATATAATCAAACTCCTTTTACTTCACCTCCTCGTTTGCTATGAATGTGAGAGCTTTGACATTCATTGTTGTCTGAATGCCTCTTCTGGTTTAGCGCATTCTCTCTTGGTTTTGTTGATGAAGCTTCGGTAAATCAAATTTCCCCGCATGTTGGAATGCATATTAGATACTCTTCCATCAAGAATCATTGTTATTTGGGTGTGAAGCAATGTTATGAGCAGCTTTTGACATAGGGTTATAAGTTGTAACTCATCTAATTTGTTTACACTGGTAAATATTCTACTCCAGAATGTTTTCCAACTTTGTGATAAACAAGAGTTTGGATGATCTTCAACAATGATACGGATTCATGTTGGGCCAATGTGATAGTAACTTTTGGAGTGCAGGAAAAGCCGAATGGGCCAAGCCATTACAAGGCCTGATAAACAAGCCGTCTAGAGTTGCACTAGATCATAACCCACCATAGGCCCCACCTTCGCAATTCTATCAAATCCAATTCGTGCATTAATTTTAGCATGTACTTAATTGGGAGAACAAAATCATCTCAACAAAAGGCATGCATTATGCTCAAAATCAAGAATCGCTCCAAAAATATTTTGAAGCCATTAAAACTTATTTGCTTACTGTAAGGACTCACAAAGTCCAAATTCAACATCTAACTATTTAAAGCATTCATCTTATCAAAAATAATGATTCTATATGATCTCATAACCTTCTACACTATAATGCACAGATCTAAGAGATTTTTAAATTTACACATACTCATACATTTTCAGAAGATGCAGCCTACACAAAATATGATTTTCAATATTTTAGTTAATCAAATAGTATTCAATACAATGATCAAATTGGATTTGTCATGAATCAACAAGATGGGAATGTACTAAAGTTGGACTCAGATACTAGCAATAAGTCAAAATAACACATTATTAGTCACAGACAATTTAAGAAAATATGGAATTCTCAAGTAATATCGTATTAGTATACCATGCGGGTCAATACATGGTTGACCCAATGTCTCGACACAACTCAACCAACTAGGATTAGGTTTTCCAACCCGATGCTTCCTAATTTGGGAGATGGATACAAAAAAAAAAAAAAGAAAGAAAGAAAAGCTGACGCAAACCTGTGTCAAATAAGGGATTTCAGGTCAGCTTTGACTCAATTTGCATCCCTATTGTTCGGGAATGACAAACATCGCCGTACTTGTCCAGAACCATAAACAAGTATGTACACCTTAGGACATTCCTTGAAAAGTTTCGACCTCTTACCATTTTGCATGGCGTTCTGTTCTAGATTGGTGTCGTCATGTTACAAGCTTCCCCTGTTCCAAACAGCAGATAACCCTACACGAGAATGACTCTTTGATTGTTAAGTTTTGAGAGGTCTCCTAAGTATTTTTTTTAGACACACATTGCACTCAACCCGAAATAGCTTTCAACTTTCACCCAAGGCGCTCCAACTTTTGCAATCACCAAGACTATAACTGTTTCATTCTTTGTAATTTACATAATCATACGTCTGGTTATTTGGAACATGGGAGAACCTTCTCCCTTGATTACCACAAATACATGTGAACTAATGAATTAGAACTGTATACGCCAGTCAGCAGCATCAAGGTAAATGAGACTCTGTGAGATTTCCAGCTTTAAAAAAGGATTCTTCCCGGATATTTGCGGTGCTGCATATTGATGGGCAACAGTAAATAGCTGGAGATACTGGTTCTAGATAAAGGGATCACAAAACTAAACTACAGAAGCATGTGATGTACAAAAGCATATAGAGAATTGCATTTGCTGACAGACGTCTCACCTCATGTAGCTCAAAGAAGACATCCTGTAAAGACAGGTAAAGACAAGGAGGTGTAACCCAATTGAGTAGAAGAAAACAAATGTCCGAGCATATCTGCAAACGGATAAACAAATCAGTATGTACTTAACCAACAAATCCTGCAATCGAGAAATGCACCAAGCAGCAAAAAAAAAAGGGATGCATATTTCAGAGCCTGATGCTCATCGCTCTTGCTTTATAGATCCAGCAACAATAAAGAGGAATTGCAATCCGCCATAATGGTCAAGCAAATGTTATGGGTAACATATAAGCTAATTGTTCAAGCAAATTTCGGACAAGCAGAAGAAGTCATTTCTTGATCTCTTCACTTCACAATACATTTGGCACCAATATTTCGAACTGATGGCACAAGAAATAGATGCACAATAATGGTCAATGAATAAAAATGCAGAAGACAGAGTAGTGAGGGGTGGACAAGTTAACAACAATACAATTGCCCAGGCCGATGGGCAAATTACCACTTGGCAAAAACCCATCTATTGCACCCACTTTTTCTCAAAGGTTCTCGAAGGTAATCTTCTGAAATACAAATTGCAGGGCAGGGATTGGCCCAAATTTATTTCTGTGAAAAGTTAAAACAGAAGCACACCTGTTGCCAAGAAGAAAACGACCACTGCTGAGAGTTATTTTATCTCTAATCCCAAGTTCCTTGTACCGTTGATCTTTTTCCTGGTCCAAGTTAGCCAAATTCACTAGTAAACAAAATTTACATATGACAACTGCATAAGCAGCCAATTGTGGCTGCAACAGTTACAAACAAATAGCTAGGTAATAATCAACCAATATCTTGACCATCCTACATATCATTTCGGTTCAGTCTACATTTACTTTTTTTTCTTTTCTGTTTTTGATAGTTCTAACTAAACATTCTGTTTATGGAAGAACAGAGATTCTGTGGTGTTTATGGATTGACCTGCTTATGCTTGACAAAGTCATTAATTGCTACGGCATTCACATCAGTGCAGTCCATCTCCATAACTTTACTAGTTTAAAGCAGTTCAAATAGGAATATGGCTCATAAAAAAATGATGAGTATCCAAGGGAAATGGTTACCATTTTTCCTGTTTACTGTCAGGAAGGAAAATAAATTGTATTATAATTAAGGCTAATTCTTCTCATATCCACGACTACAAAATTTTGAAAATTCCTCACACACCTACAACATTTGCAACTTAGTCCTCCCATATCCATCCTGTCCACTGCCATCGCTTAAATATTTTTAAACGCCCAAAATGCCCATGGAACTATATGATTTCAAAAGCTTTAGAACTCCCAATTCACCATCGTCAGCATTCTAAACACTTGTACACAACTAGGATCTTTGGGGCATGGAAGGGAAATCAATGACTATACATATTGGCTGGGGCTCCACCACAATGCTCACACATGCACATCCCTCGTTAATTCAGCGTGGATATTTCAGAATTGTATGGAGAAATCTGTTGCATCTTGCGATTACAATATTTCTCATACGGGTTTCATCAACATGGTAAAGAGGCAATCAGACTGCTTGATGAGATGTGCAGAGCAGGCTGCCTGTAGCCACTCTGGGATGGTTGAAGAAGGCCAGCTTTACTTCAGGGGATTGATTCACCATTAAGTTTCTGTCATTGATGGATCTGCTGCAGATGGTCGGGGTTGACGATTGTTGGCTACTGAAATTGGGCATCGACACAGGCCAGCAGCATCACCAATGGGCTTCCAGCGGAGCTTTCTGCCGCAGAAGATGAAATTAGCCATGCAAAGTAAACGCCTGATTTTGCTGGCTACTCACAGTTGATGTAGGTCAAATGGATCTAGCTGGCTTTGACAGGCTGTTGCAAATGAGGAAGAAGATGGTGGCTTATGGCCAGATCTGGTGGATGGGGAGTTGATGCAGCCCTTCCAGTAGCAGTGGCAGATAGCAGGTTTCGGTTGTGAAGGTGGAATCATACTACGGCTCCACTCATTGGCATGGAGAAGAAAGTAGTCGGTGATAGTTGGAAGAGAAGGGGAACGGCAACATTGTTGGTGGTTTGTTGGTGATGGGTTCGATGGTTTGTCAGTGAAAGCTTTAAAATTTCTGCCAACGATGACGATGGCCACAGCACTCCACCCCACAGTTGCATTTTAGGTATTTCAGGATATTTAATGGATGACAACAGACAGGATGGATACAAAAGGAATATGTTGCACATGTTGTGAGCATAGGGGGAATTTTTAAAATTTCTTGGGTATGAAAAGAATTAAGGTCAAAAGTCATGGGTATGAATCGAATTATCCTTAATAATTATCAATGAGGGAGTATGCTTCCGTACTGTCAACTTCTGATGGAATTGTATGCCTGGAGTTTTCTCCACTGTTCCCAATCTCCATTTAATACAAACTGCCTTGAGAATGAAATTAATACCAACAGGACAAGGAATCACATAACAAATACCTTCTTGGAGAAAGCAGCAAATGGATTTATATCATCCTCATACATCTTCTTGTACTTTGATTCTACATCTGAGCTGAAGCCACCTTCAACATCTTCTAAATGCTGAGAACAATTGCAAAACTCAGAAATTAGTACCATGGAGTTGATACAACATCAAACCATACGATATCATCTTCAATAATGTACCTTCTTTGATCCTCTTGAAACTAGCCTCTCATGATTGTAGTCTTGAACATAACGAATCTTTCCATAAAGCTTCACATTATCAGCTTTGGTTTTCTCTAATTCTACCATTAGTGAGTTTATCTTCTCCTTCAATCGCCTCACTTCCTGGTACATCAAAGTATTTGACAAATAACATGACGTTTCAGCATTTAAGAGATGAAATTAGAGATGGATTAATATGTTCTGTTGATATCGACAGGTGTGAAGGCACTGTTCGGATCCAGTTCACTCAATCATATGCAGGATTGTCCTAAAGCCAAAGAGCCCACAATTGCGCAAAACTACTTTAAGTGCAATATGATAATCAGGACCCTTGGGTTCCATGAAAGCCAACATATTGTGTACATTGTGGAACATCCATAGTGAGACCAGAAATCACAATGGGTTAACATCCCTCTCAAACTGTTGGAACCCCAACACATTGTGTACATTGTGGAACATCCATAGAGAGAGCAGAAATCACAGTGGGTTAACATCCCTCCCAAACTGTTGCCCAGGTTGCGGCCAAGATAAGTTCTTTTATTGGGTCCAGGCTTTTCAAGATGACGCATCTGATGGCAATATCAGCTGAGTGCAAACCATCTGGGTCACACTAATATGATAACATTATGGTCGAAATAATGCCATCTCCCTTCAGAAGTTCAGAAAAATGCAGAACAAATGCAAGGACAAGTGGACAATAGTGTCAGCAAACCTCTTCAGTTTCTCGCAAACGTGTCCGGAACCTATCGCGTTGACTGCAGATCACCTTGAGCATTGAACCTTGGTCCTGATCTAAGGATGCATGCTTCTGATCTGCACTCTAAGTAGACAACATAGGGAAATAAATTCACGTAATATGAGTGAGATGTACAAGAAAAGAAGGGCACACGTGTTGCAAAATTTACCATATACTATATGGTCTTTATCTATGCGATTAACATTAATATGTTATTATAACAGAATATTTACATAAAAAAGCACATATTTTGGCAGATTTGAAGCATACTATCAGACTTTACCTATGGGATTATCATTAGTATGTAATCGTAAGCTTGTAACAGCAATCAATGGAGATTACATTATATGCTATTGTACGTTTGTAACAGCAACCATTTAAGGAGATTGGTACCTCAGACACTTCTGATCCACCTGCTTCATGTAGATTCCAATCATCAAATAGACTAGCTTTATGTTCTGTGGACCTGTAGCCCTGTATGAAAATAATTAGAACAGGAATAAACCAACTAATGTATCACTTACTGGGAAAATTGAGAAAGATGAAAATACCAACTAATGATCAAGTATAAATGTTGAAGAATCCAAAGTGTTTAAGTAAACAAAAGTTCCATTCAGAAAGGGACAAAAACTTTAACACCAGAGAATTGCAAGCAACTGGTAAGCTTCACTAAGAGATGGTGAGCATCACACATGCATTGAAATTCTTCAATGGAATGTTTTTAACAAGCAAAGAAAAGTTAATGCTAAATTGCATGAAATACGCACATAAACTAGATATAAGCACAAGAACATAATCCTAAATTGCATGAAATGCGCACATAAACTAGATATAAGCGCAAGAACATTCACAAGAATGGATAACAAAACCGCTCCTACGAATCAACCGCTTGATGGTCACTTGATAGGCCTTTTCCAAGTCGATGAACCGAAGAGAATCGTGCAAACATACCTTTGATATATCATCTTCAAGTTTTGTGATCAATGCTTGCTGTTCATTCACTTTCGCAACTAGCTCTGCTTGTTTTGCTTCAGCAGCTTCAAGCAAGCTAGTTTTTTCAGAGAGTTGGACCTATAGAGAATATGCGATCAGAGCCAATGCATGAAAAGAAGCATGGTCATAGAGAATGGAAAGAAAAATGAAAATAAGAAAATGAAATTTTTTTTAATGAACTAAAATACTTGAAATTATACAACATGGAGACATGCCTGCTTGTGAATAACGGAGAATAAGCAATTTTTTGTTAGTAAAAAAGAAAACATTAGGGGACCACAGAAATTTCAAATACTCTTGGTCTGCATGTGTTATACCTTCAACTGTGTAAGTCCATGTTCCATCTTTCGATTCTTGTCCAGAAGCAGGGTCTCAAGTTTGCTCATTTCTTCTCCACTTGTGGCTAGTTCCCAATCTTCAGCTTCAATTGAATTATAGCCCACTGCCTATGGAGATAAGTACTCAAATTCATAAACGACAATGGGCCAGACAATGAGTGTAATATACTCATGCAAGAGGGCAATGCATGTCGAATCACATCATATCTTTAACATTCAGACAATAGACACATGAAATTAAAGGAGAAGTTATTTAAAGACCCCAACAGATAAAAAGAAGTGCAAGTACCTGCAGGATCTTGACCTTTTTGCGTAGATCCTCAACTAGTTTGATAGTTGGCCTAGCCTGAAGTTCTTTCTTGACCTCCCCAAGGGCAGCATCCTATGAATATTAAGAAAAGAAATAAATTAAACGGATGTGGCATAATGCTATTCAACAAGTAAAACAAAAGTGTTTTTTTTCCACAGACAACATAAAGAACACAGTAAATGAAAATGCTAAACATATTAAACCCAAACACATGCATGAAAGAGAACAATACCACAGACATAAATGCCATTGAAGTTACAGTAGAATCACTGATATATAAAGCCATTGAATGTCCACTTAGTACAATGATTCCAACTCATACACATATTAAGCATGAAGAAATAAGCTGACGGAAACCATAACTCTGGAAAAAAAGTATAACTGACCTAATTGAAATTTAATACAGAAAATGAATACCCGCATCAAGCAATTCTGATAACAAACACCATGAGAGAAGAGTAGAAGTATGCTACCTTTTCATTGAGCAACACATTCAACTTCTTTATTTCATTCACATGCTGTTCCCGCTCATCGGACAGCATGGTCTCCATATTATGAAGTTCCATGTTTAAATCTGAGATTATCTTCTCTTTGGCATTCAAAGAATTCTCAAGAACATTAGTTGCATCCATGTCACTGAAATAAGCCAATGTAACAGAAACTCAAAAACACACTCAATGTTTACCAATATATCAAAAGCAATTGTGTCATTATCTGCAGAAACAAAGGTGTGATTCAAGACAATGGCCAGCCAAAAGGACCTAGAATATAGTGTTGTAATGATTTCAACTTTTAATATACAAAAAAAAGTGGAACTTTTTCGTGATAGGTCTCATTCACGACTACTTTTGGTTTGAAACACTAACAAGAATCTTTTTATCATCATTCCATTCATTCACGAAAAAGAATTGCTCAAGCCTATCCATGCACCAAGCATCTGACACAATAAAGCAGTTGTTTTGACATCCTAAAATCTCGAAGACCACATCAAGTTCTGGAGTTCAATCATTCTGATGGTTTCTTCCATTTATTTTTTAGTACAATACAAAAGAAGACTGGGAAATTGTTTTTTCTGCTAGTTTCTTCTTTTTTCTTTTCCTTGTAGAGATTTATGGTGATTGCTGAATCTGGAAATTGTACTTATGCCCTCCATCTTGATTAAGTGCAGCCCTATTTTTTTTCATTCTTTTTAATTGCTTTATCCATGTTTCCTACTATTAAAAATATAATAAGTGTTCAACCACTACAGAATTCTGAAAACAAAACGAGAAATATGAGAAACTGATTGGGACTGTGCAAATAAAACCTCAATAAAAAACTAACCTTTTCTTATTTCCATTTTCTTCATTTGTCACTTGCAATTGAGAGCGCAAGAGACCCTGCAAAAAGATTCCACGGTAAAAGAACTGTTGCAGTTGTCGTCACACAGACGGACTGGGTTTCATTGAGTGTTCCATACTATATCTCTGAAGGATACATTTCATTTGTAAAATGGCAAAAATAAAGACATCCTGAAGACCCACCACCCAATATTGGAATTCCAACCAACATGAAAGAACCATATGAACCTCAAGTGGAACCCAAAATCTTGCCACCGTAAAAAGTATAAATAAAGGGTGTGTTTGGAAAGTTGTAAAACTTTTGATGAAAAGTTTTTTATGTAAAACTTGTCAAATCAGTAGAAAATGATGTGATGTTGTAGGAGTAATGATGAAGAGTAAAGAGAATAAATTTAAAATAAATAGGTTAGTTGTATTGGTAGTTGTGTAGAAATTATTGTAAAGTAGGGTTGTTGTATAGAAAAATGTGTAAAAAATAATTTAAAAAATAATAGTTATGAAAAGTGACAAGTTTTAGATTGAAAAGTTTTAACTTGACAACTTTTCTAAATTGCCAAACACACCCAAAATTGGAGAAAAAAATTTGGAAGAAACAGGTTCACAAATTTTCCATATTGAAAACTAGCATATAACTCTCAAATGGAAGATTAGACCACCACGAAAACATAAAACATTTGGGAAGAAACACGTTCACAAATTTTCATATTGAAAGCCAAGGAAGTTTCTATCCATTCATGATAAAAATTTCACCAGAAGTTGAACTCAAATACATATAGAAATGCTGTGATGTGGCATCCATGTAACACAGAAATTAGCATAAACAATTGAATAATCATCCTCCTGATACCATCCCACATGCGCAGGCTTAATGACCATTGAGTTTTGGAAAGCAGTGAGCAATTCCAACTACAAAGGCAATCAAAGATCCATTTCCATGCAGCTAAGTGCTCTATTGCACATTGTGCTCTTACAAATACCATTAACAGAGGTGGTAAATACACACACACATACACATATGCAGGGTTGACTGCGAAATACAACATGAAAAATTTACAATTCTCTGATTCACCTTCTCCCTTTCAAGACTAAGCAGTCTTCCTTGAGCACGCTCAACTTCATCCATAAGGAGATTGACTTCCGATTGTTTTGCTGCCCATTCCTCCTCTGAAATAGACCAATAAAATTTCTTCAATGAGCTCTTTTGACAATTAAAAGGTCTCCCAAGAAAACGATACGCAAAAACATCCAATGCCCATTATGTTAAGATTCAGAAATTGTTGCAATAAGATTTTTCAGCTAGCATTGACTATGAAAATAACTTTGATAAAATACCTGATTGAGCACGAACTTCAAACAGCTGGCTCTGAGCCATTTCATGTAATTTCTGCATATTTGAAACACTTTCTTGCGCTTGTCTTAATTGATCCTGCAACAATCTCTCCCTGTCATTTGCAAACATTACAAAAGCATGTCATCAAGTGCACATCAGAATTACACGAGGACAGATTTTAATGGGTTTCTTTGGGATTCCTTTTGCTCATAAAGAAGACTATTACAAATGAAAAAGAGTACCTTTCTTTAAGGACCTCCAGAGTTTTCTGATTCTCTTCTGCCAAGCTCCTTTGTCTGATCTCAACATTCTCCCTTACCTTTTCCTCAATCTACACAGGAAGAAGAAAAAAGCGGGGGAAGAAACATTAGGATGTAATAGATGAGGTTGAAGTTGATTGAGAAGCATATGAATGAAAAAGACTCCTGAATTTTCTTTATACTTTGATGTTGCTAGAGAAGTTACCATGATCATGACAGAGACAACAGGTGACCTACAATCAGTACAGCTCTGCTGTTTTTTACATTAGCCACATGAATGGATCAAATAGATAGTTGTCTTCAATATTTTTGTCAACATTGCAAAACCTGAAACAAATTCATCATCATAAGCCATTCTCACCTGTGTGGGGTCAGTTCTATGGATTCTGTTGCGCCACCATTGACGATCATAAACTAAGTTTTCAGTAATCTTATTGTTTTCATATCTTGTTTGATTATTTTCATCTATATTTTCTAAGTCTTCCTCTCATTCCCTTGTTGCCTTCTATTTGAAAAAACTCAGCTCTCCTAATTAATGCCATTCTAGGCCTCCATTTTGTATGTCCAAACCACCTTACTCTATTTTCACTCATATTATTATTTATTGATTTCACTTTTGATTCCCTCTGACTACTTCATTTCTAATTTTATCTTTCTTATTTTACTACTATGCCACCTTAAATTCCCATTTCTGTTAGACTCATCTATGTATATGATGCTCCTTAACTGCCCGACATTCTGCACTGTATAGCATAGCTGGTCTAATTATTGTCATATAAATTTTCGTTTTAATTCAAACGAAACAGATTATGCAAACAAATTTTGTTTGTGAGGTCCAGTGCTTGCCATATCAACACTAATAATTTATTGCCCTCCCACGCAAAGACAAATTTACAAAATAATAATAATAATAACAATAATAATAATAATAATAATAATAATATAATTATTATTTACCAATAGATTTCTTTTGTAATTGCATATTGGTTAGCCTTTTATTTACAGAATACGAGTTACACAAAATTTTGAAGAATGATTTGATACTTATGTAAGCATAGATGTATGCATGCTTAATCTTGATTTTTAAATTTTTAAATTTTTAAATATATTTTTTAAGGGTGCATTTGGCATTCCCATAAACTTGTCAATCAAAAACTTTTCACTCTTCACAACTATCCTATTTTCTAATGATTTCTTCACATCTTCCTATATAACAACCCTATTTTTCAATCATTTCTTTACAACTACTCATACAACTGCCTCATTTATTTCAACTTTATTTTCTTTAATCTTCATCATTACCCTATCATATCACATCATTTCTCCCATTTTAAAAGTTTTGCATTAAAAATTTTTCATTCAAAAGTTTTATCAAATACCAAACACACCTTAAGTCTAAACCATTTATCATATTTAATACATTTTGGTTTATCATGATAACAAAAATACATTCAATTGCAAACTCATATCCTATAAAAAATAATATCTTTTGAGAGTGAAGATTTAACCACTAAAAATTTTGAAAAATGTATAATACATAAATGTTGGTTGTACATGTAGTTTCTGGAATTATAAATAAATACACATGGATAAACATGATGGATGGTTCAGATTTTAAAATTCAAAAATAAGGTTAACAAGGGAAGCTTTCATGTTTACTTAAAAGTACTGAATCATTACCCTTAAATTTTCAAGTAATTGTACACTGGTCAAAACCATCATAATTCATTAACCTTTATCAAACTTGGAATTATGGCAGAAAATTTTACAATAATCAAAATTCTCCTTTTTCTCGATTGATTTGATCATTTTTACGATAATTTTAAGGACTGTGATACTGTGCAAAAACCCATTTTTTTTAAATTCTTTTATACAACTGTTAATGTAAGTATACTTAACATATGTATCAAGTTATACCATTTTTGAATATTTGTAGATATCTTTTGGATTTTTTAAAAATAGGGGCGTTTTAGTCATTTTCAAATGACTAAAATGCCTCTGTTTTTAAAAAATTCGAAAAAAGCTACAAATCTCCAAAAATCGTAAAAATTTTCTTATATCTTAAATGCACATAGATTAATTATTTTACAAAAAAGTTCAAAAAATAAAAAAGGGTTAAGTACACCTAGGTGCACCAAAGCTAAGTGCACCCATATGCATTCAATCATCTTCCTAATTTTAATTGCCATCTGTGATCTGTCATTTGCAGTAAATATTACCAAGCATCAATCTTATTGGCAATATGGCACTTTGTCAGTATGGCCACCATAATGGCAGACACATTACAAAGAATCCAAAACATATTACTGTTGTAACATGCTAACCTGTTGTTCTAATTGACGATAACGCTCCTCCAGTCTTCGAATCGTAGCCTGTTGATTCTTTAAATGGGTAGCTTCAGTCCTATACTCCTCAAGTTCTACTTTCATCTTTCGATTTTCAGCTTCAAGTTCTGAAAATTTCACATCTTGCTCCTACGGTAACAGAAAACCCATTATTGAAAGCAGAAATAAAATCAGTAGGGATCAACAAACATGCTGCACTCGGTGACTGCAAGTAAAATTTTACATAGGCTGTTTGTAACTCAAAACATACAAATGACAGAGTAATCACTAACATGGGAAAATCATATGTTGTGGCGCTACCAGCTGTGCAGTTTTAGGATAATATGGACCTATATCTTCTTTCTTAACCAAATTTACCTTTTGGCTAACCACAGCCAGTTGAGAGTTCAGAACAGAACACATAAAATTCATGCAATGTCAAGTACTCAAATTCAATACAGAATCTGGTAATAGGAAACCACAACGCAGGTAGCTGCACTTACAGCAATTGAAGCCAGCGGTGGATAAGGATCTGGAGCCTCATAAAGCTTCTGATAGATATTGAGAAAAGCATTTTCTCCAAATTTTGCTCTTTTTGTAAGATTATCAACTTCCTCTTGATAACCCTTGAGTAGAGAATTAAACAGATTTAGCTTTTCATCAGAAGAAGCTTTCTTGAAGTCTACACAGAAGACAACAATGAACATGACAAGCTCAGATCAGTAAGCCACAACGAGATTCTTAAATGAAATGAAGTCAAAATTTCCAGAAGCAGCACTTCCTCAGAAACCAATGCTAATACAACCCATCCTAAAAAAGATGTTCATAATTTACGCTCCTGCTTCAGGATTAGATCTCAAAATGGGGAGGGAGGGGGGAAGAGAGAGCAACGTACCACGAGTACTCTCTGCAAGCTTCCGCCTATTTTTCTGGCTGTTCTGCTGATTCTCAGCTATCTTGAGTCCTTGCTCATCTAATCCAATCCTTTCCTTTTCCAAATCAAACTCTGGAAAGAATGGCAAAAGGTCAAGTTCATGAAGACTCCTCAAAATCAAATTTTGCTAATATATCTTTTCACTCATTCGTATCTGAATAGTTAAAAAGCATAAGTACTTTAGCGTTGTTTGCATTGTACTCATAGGAATAAAAGCTCCGGAATCAATAAGAATTAGAAGGAAAACAGAACGATAGAAATCACGGATTCCAATTAAAAGAGATAACATAGAAATGAAATGTAAAACTACAGAAGATCAAAACAAATCGCAATTCCTAACTGCATGTAGATGTCATATTCCAAACTCTGAGAAAACTGCCTCCGCGAGACACAGATCACGCAGGATGGTCGTAGCCATGAAAAATGGGAGGAGGTACCTTTCCAAAAATTGGCGATGGATGCAATGGGAGAAGGAGAGTTGGAATTTTCCCTTTCGGATCCACCTTGAACGCCCTCCATCGACGGCGATCTGCTCTACGCCCGCCTCGATTGCTTTTACTTTCGTCGTCGACCAGAATGTGTGTGTGTGTGTGTGTGTGTGTGTGAGAGAGAGAGAGAGAGAGAGAGAGAGAGAGATCTGGAGACAGGTGATGTGTTTGCAGTTGAGGGATTACCAGCCTCGGCTGCACTCTCACAAAGACAACCGAATTCGATAGACGAAAGCTCGAGCCCGTCGTACTTCGGACGAAAGGGGGAAACGGCGGTGCTGACGAAACTGTATTATTATTAATAAAAGGTGCGTTCGGAGATTGTAAAATTTCCGATCAAAAGTTTTTTATATAAAAATTATCAAATTAGTAGAAAATGACATCATATCGTAGAAATAATGATAAAGAGTCAAGTGAATAAATTTAAAATAAATAGGTTAGTTGTATTGATAGTTACGTAGAAATAATTGAAAAGTAGAATTATTGTACAGAAAAACATGAAAAAAAATAATTTTAAAAAGAACAATTATGAAAAGTGATAAATTTTATAATTAAAAATTTTAACTTTATAACTTTTGCTAATTGTCCAACACATCCAAAGACAAAATAAATGATTTTTATTGTGATCTTTCCTTTTAATATTACTTTCCGTCTGTTTTAAACTTTTAATTGATCTTCTTTAATCGGATTTTTTGATTGACTAACATTATCTTCCGATTTTCAACTGTCCAATATGCTTTTGGCGAAAATCAATTTTAAAATGCATAATAAATAAATGCAGCCTACCCGTCTAAGTGCTCATACTAGCCATTTTTATGCAGGTTCAAACGTGAAATTTCTACGTATGCAGTTTTTTTAAAAAAAATATTAATTTTTGAATTTAGAAAATAAAAAATAACGTGTGTTGTTCTCTTATTTTAGAAATTCAAAAATAAAATTGAAATTTTTAAAAATTATAAAAACTTCACGCATATATATATATATATATATATCAATGACAATAAAATTTTAAAAATGGCTTAAGCGCAAGCAGTCAATCTCAATGCTAACAAAAGCACGAACAGGATCCCATCAATTTCTCTGGAGAACACCTTCTTTCAAGTGCGTCCGGACATATATCAACCCAATCAAGCACAATTACAAAATAAATTATGTAAACATTTTTAAGAAAAAAATATAGGATTTGTGGACTCAAAACTTGTTCTTTAAGAAAGGAGTGAAACAGGTATGACTTGAATATGCTAATAATTTAAAAATGGATTATAATATTGAACAATGTGTAAGTTACAGCCTTATCTAATTTTGTAATTTAGTTTTATTTTTTGTTTTTGTGTGAACCTAAATGTATTTAGTTTATATATCAGAATTTACTCTTTTTGAATTTTTTTACAAAATTTCGGAAATAAAATTTTACCCATCTCATACCCCCACCTAAAAATGTGAACATTTTTTATTTTTGATTTTTTGTAAAAATATATGCAAGAATCAAAAAGGTAAATTTTAATATATTAATTGAATATATTTGGGGTCACTTAAAATTGAAGAAAATTAAGAAATATATTAAAAGGGATAAAATATATTAAGTTATTATCTACTCATTATATGGTATCGTAGGGCTATGATTATCTATGATCAGTTAGAAATGGAAAGATTTTGGATCAATCATAAAACCTATTTTAAAAGTTTTTTAGCTTTTATGAAATTGTAAATATATATGTATATTATTTATAAATTAAATTTTATTATTTTTGAATACATGCACATATTTTTTTGAATTTTAAAAGTAGGAGTATTATAACTATTCTCATAGACTATTTGAAAATGATACTTAAGAAACACCATAATCCTTGACTTTGTCTAATTGCAAAACAAAGAAAAAGAAATTTTCCAAGTTTGAAAATATTGCAAGACTTTTAATACAAACTCAAAGATAATTCAATATAAATTTTACTTACATAGAATTCTACATTTAGGATGTATATAACATGCAGGGAAAGAAAACTTTTGCTTATTTTTAAGAACTTTTCATATGATTTTATATCTTAAAATTGTTATTTAACTAAGTAACAATTGCTTTTTATACTTTTTTTAAATTTGAAATACTTGTAATGTTCTTTTATATGCATTTGTTTATTTTTCCAAAATTTATTTTGATTAGAAACATTTTGTATATTATAAGCTCATTCTTAAATTTTCTCAAACTTTAACAATTTTATATACACTCTTAAGTAATGTTATATATATATACACACACACACATATATATCTATATCTCATTCAAAGTGCATGTTGACATGATGAATATGTAAAGTAGAATATTGTAAATGATCAAAAATTTAAAAATATTTTTAAAATATAAAAATAAAGATTATTACTTTGTTAACTAACAATCTGGCTAAATATGATCATTATCCTTTTATTATTACCTCTATACTTTAATTATTTTTTATATTTTTTCGTATAATTATCTTATCTATTACATCTTTAATTTCTATTGCATTAGATGATACACACATGTATATCTATATCTCATTCAAAGTGCATGTTGACATGATGAGTATGTAAAGTAGAATATTGTAAATGATCAAAAATTTAAAAATATTTTTAAAATATAAAAATAAAGATTATTACTTTGTTAACTAACAATCTGGCTAAATATGATCATTATCCTTTTATTATTACCTCTATACTTTAATTATTTTTTATATTTTTTCGTATAATTATCTTATCTATTACATCTTTAATTTCTCATTCAAAGTGCATGTTGACATGATGAATATGTAAAGTAGAATATTGTAAATGATCAAAAATTTAAAAATATTT
>JAXCLR010000063.1:41698088-41714739 GCA_035584095.1 Annona squamosa | reverse complement strand
TACTTTAATTATTTTTTATATTTTTTCGTATAATTATCTTATCTATTACATCTTTAATTTCTATTGCATTAGATGATTCATAACATTCCCTTAAAACGGTTTGTAAGAAGTGAAGAAGTATTTCAATTTGGACCAAACTACTGTTAAGGCCGTGTGTTTCATTTTTATGTGATTGCTGTAAATTATTTCCTGTCATAGCTTCAATTTTGGTTCTTATTTGTAAATTATTTCCTATCATAGCTTCAATTTTGGTTCTTATTTGCTAAGTGTAAGCCATAGTAGTGGAGGTAAATTATGGGATTATGATTTGAGAAGAGATCTAGTTAAGCGGAGAGTCATGTCACATTGTCAGCTAGTTTATGCTTCCAAAAAAGTAAGGGAAAAAAATTAAAAATACATTTATGGTATTAGGGTAAAATTGAAGAAAATTAAGAAATATATTAAAATGGATAAAATACATGAAGTTATTATCTACTCATTATATGCTATCGTAGGGCTATGATTATCTATGATCAGTTAGAAGTGAAAAGATTTTGGATCAATCATAAAACCTATTTTAAAAGATTTTTAGCTTTTATGGAATTGTAAATATATATAAATATATGTATATTATTTATAAATTAAATTTTATTATTTTTGAATGCATGCACATATTTTTTTGAATTTTAAAAGTAGGAGTATTATAACTATTCTCCCAGACTATTTGAAAATGATACTTAAGCAGCACCATAATCCTTGACTTTGTCTAATTGCAAAGCAAAGAAAAAGAAAATTTCCAAGTTTGAAAATATTGCAAGACTTTTAATACAAACTCAAAGATAATTCAATATAAATTTTACTTACATAGAGTTCTACATTTAGGATGTATTTAACATGTAGGGAAAGAAAACTTTTGCTTATTTTTAAGAACTTTTCATATGATTTTTTTATCTTAAAATTGTTATTTAACTAAGTAACAATTGCTTTATATATTTTTTTTTAAATTTGAAATACTTGTAATGTTCTTTTATATGCATTTGTTTATTTTTCCAAAATTTATTTTGATTAGAGACATTTTGCATATTATAAGCTCATTCTTAAATTTTTTCAAACTTTAACAATTTTATATACACTCTCACGTAATGTTATATATATACACACACATATTTATCTATATCTCATTCAAAGTGCATGTTGAAATGATGAATATATAAAGTAGAATATTGTAAATGATCAAAAATTTTAAAATATTCTTAAAATATGAAAATAAGGATTATTACTTTGTTAACTAACAATCTGGCTAAATATGATCATTTTCCTTTTATTATTACCTCTATACTTTAATTATTTTTTATATTTTTTCATATAATTATCTTATCTATTACATCTTTAATTTCTATTGCATTAGATGATTCATAACATCCCCTTAAAACGGTTTGTAAGAAATGAAGTAAGTGTTTCAATTTGGACCAAACTACTGTAAAGGCCGTGTGTTCCATTTTTGTGTGATTGCTGTAAATTATTTCCTATCCTAGCTTCAATTCTGGTTCTTATTTGCTAAGAGTAAGCCCCAGTGGTGAGGTAGAGTATGGGATTATGATTTGAGAAGAGACCCGGTTAAGTGGAGAGTCATGTCACATTGTCAGCTAGTTTATGCTTCCAAAAAAGTAAGGGAAAAAAATAAAAAATAACCCAATTCAACATTTCTGGGATTAGGGTAAAGCCAAACTGAATAGATTTGGTCGAACTGGTTCTGATTATAAATGCAGGCGTTTTAGAATTGATGGATAGACAATGCGATTTGGACGGCTGAGATGACTCGAACAGTAGATGGACAGATAGAGGTGAAAAGGCGAAGAAGTAGAGGCGGGCTGTGGTCGGGGATATTGCAATTAGGAGGCGACCAATCACGCAGCTACACAGTGCCACGTGTCAAAAGATTCAGCAGCTATCTATCTGACTTGCTATTGCAAGTGCTAGGAAGCACGAAGCCATTCACCAACCCCCAGCCACAGCGCAGCGCTCCTCCGTTAGCGAAGATTAGGTTAGGAAGAGAAGAGCCAGAGTAGGAAGAAGACGTTGGTCGCTGGCAAACCAATGGCCGCATCAGCAGCTGTGCTGGGAGGAATCGCTCGTCTGCCTCTCTCCCCTCGCTCCTCCTCCTCCCCTTCCTCATCCTCCTCCGCCTTGCTGCTCCTCCCTCCTCGCCCTTCCGGAGTCAACCTCCTCACCCGCTCTTCTTTCTCTCATCGGCTCCAAGGTATGCTGCTGCGTTTTTCTACTTCGATTTTATTGCGTTTTTGACGCGAACGACCCAAGGTAAGAAGAGCCTCGACTATCAGAAAAAAGGTGTTCCCCCCCTTCTTCTACTCCAAATTAGCCTTCTTGAAATCACCATTTCATAAGCCAATGCTACAATCGCCACTTTGGGAGGTTTGGGCGAGTCCTACTTTTCGGCGGGGATTCCTAGCACATTATTCCCCTTTGTGTTTGTTATGGAAAAGCAGTGTTAAAATCTATGGTTTTTTGCATTGGTTTGCGGTGATAGACGAAAAACGTATTATAATCTCACGTCTTGAGGATTTCTTTCTCTGTGGCTTGATGAAATAAAAATTCTCAAACTTTTTGAGTGAATTACTCGCCATTAGCGTCATTCATGTTCTTAACAGGGCCCCCCAGGTTTTCTTCTCGTCGGATAAGGGCCTCTTCCTCTGAAGAATCCTCCGTTGAAGTCAATGAACTTTTCACGGATTTGAAGGAGAAGGTGATAATCCCATTCGTCTCCTTTTCTGATGTCTTAACTGTCGAGATCTCTCCAGCTGTAAGTTTGATGTTTGTTTGCAATAATTTCGTCAGTGGGATGGTCTTGAAAATAAGTCCACGGTACTTCTTTATGGAGGAGGTGCAGTAGTTGCGGTTTGGCTCTCATCCATTATCGTTGGTGCTATCAACTCGGTTCCACTGGTTCGTGACCTGATTCCCTTCCCCTTTTTCTTACGTCTAATGATCTGCTCATGATTCCGTTTCTTAAGTTAGACTGTGAATAGTTTCTTTGGCTAGATCCGTCTATGAGTAGAATTAGTTAGGAATGTGAGGGATTTATCTCTCTGGATTTTCTCCTCTAGAGAAGAGGCGAGCAATTCATCGTTCCAATTCCATTTTAAAATGTGCAGAAGCAAGCTTGTTCTTGAATATAAATATCTCATAATCAACTCAGCTCCACCATCCAATTGGTGAACTTTTAATGGCTTAATGGCCGTCTTTTCTGTTGAACAATAAGCAAACATTGCTGGTTGTTTACGAAAGATTGTGCTATGTCTCCTCCATGTTGGGATCTGCCACAAGGCTGGTCGTGGGATTCCTGATTCCTGATTATTGCCCAAATTGACCACTTATCATGGAGAAAAGGTGATGTAGCTTGTGTTCTGAGAAGCAGCCATGCACATTTCTTCCGTACATGCTTTTTGTTTTTCATTGTCCTTTCTAGTTGTTACATTTTAGACTAATTTCTGTTTCTGCCACTTCAACCAGCTTCCAAAACTTATGGAATTAGTTGGGCTTGGATACACAGGATGGTTTGTTTACCGCTACCTTCTCTTCAAGGTAAAGCTAGAGGATATTCAATTGTAGCTTAAATCCCAAGCATAGTGGAACTTTTGCTCAAATTCTCCTTTTAGTGTTGTTTCCAAGGGTACTATGCTCAAAACAGGAATGTTAAAAACCGGCTTTCAAGTTTCAATACCTGTTGCGGAGCCAGTGGCTGCAGATGGTGCCAGCCAAAAATTTTGATCCATCTTTTAAGCATCATGCCCACGATCTAATTCTTCACCTTTTATGGTGAATGTGGATACTCTTCAGACACCTAACAAATTTTGAGGCTGGTTCTATAACAAATTTTGGTGCGTGAGTCATGCAATACAATTCTATCAAACCATCTTGACAGTTTGGAGCAGCTGGCTGAAGAGTCCACTGGGTTGGGAATTTGATTATGAGATTGTGTTCCCTGGTTTTGATTAGACATGAATGATTGAATCTTGACTAAGTTTGTCTCCACTTGTGCAGTCAAGTAGAAAAGAGCTAGTCTCAGATATTGAAGAATTGAAGAAGAAGATTGCTGGAACAGGAGAGTAGCTGCGAGCTGGCATGCTATGGTTCAAGTTGCCAGTTTGGAATCAATCGTTTAAAATTTTCACCAGATATATATTTGTATAACAAGACTTAAATTTTTTACTTTATACTGTAAGCACATGTCCATTTCTGTGCTCATTTTGCCATGTATGATGTGTTAATCAAGTTTCTTCATCTGTAGTTCAGGTGGCTTAGCATCTCTGGATATTTCTGCATGTTGAAATTAGATAGCTGAATAATTTCTCTGGCAATCATTAGCTGAAAATTTCCGGAATAATCAGCAGATTTTTATAATTGAGATGAGATACAGGGTTTAGCATGCCCAAGCTCTTTGAATAGTTTTATAAGCAATAATAACGATGTTGAGAGTGATAAAATGATCACTGCTTTCATCGAAGGACCCATCATTAGGGGGTAGTTTGATGCATATTTGGTTGAACTTTTGCCATACGTTACAGAGGGTTATAAAAATATGAAGGGAAGAGTTCCCATTCATCATGACCAAATCGCGGCTACACTGTTACATAGGGCTGCACAGGGGATTCCTGCACGCATTTTAAATTACTTCATTTTGTTAACAAACCGTTAATTCAAGTATATTTAATCAATATATTTTATCATTTTCAGAGATATGTACTGGTGTATATATGTTTTTTGGAATTTCAAACATGGGTATTTTAGTCATTCATTGGGTCCATGGACAGGACTAATCAATGTTTAGGACTAATCAATGCTTAAGGCACCGTTTGGCGTTTGGTAATGTAGGAATGGAGAAGTGAATATTTTTAGAAAATATAAAAGCGATATGATATAACATAGATAAAATGGGAAAAAATTAAGGTGTTTGTGTAAGAAAATAATTGAAATACAAGAGGTAAAAATGGAAAAAAAAAAAAAAAAAAAGTAGGGTTGCGTGCGTGATAGATAATTTTCTCTCCACTTTCATTACCAACCAGTGCCTTGCATGCCGACCATACCAGATCCTTGACTATTGAGAAAATTCTTATATGTTCACCACATTTGCCTCTAATTTCTAATGTACTCGTAATGTTCCACCCGTTGTACAATTTTTTGCGCCCTTTTTAGCTATTGCATATTCAACTTTATACAATCATTCAAAATTTTTTCATTGACATTTTTTACTCGTGATGATTTATATTTATATTTTGCAATTTGTCTTGACTCGAAATTTTGTGATAAAGAGAGCTTCAGAAGTTCATAATAATTCTTGTCATGATTAAATAATTTAAACTATCGTCTTATCATCATTTAATGCAAAGTAGTCAACAAATGGGTAGCCTCGAAGGATGCCCTGCCCCCTTTTTAATGCTTCATCCAAGTAGTTGACATTATCTATCAATTCTTATTCCAATGCCCAAAATCTCACCAGCTTTCCACTATGAATTTCATAGTCTACAGAATACAAAGAACAATACAAGAAACATAATTGGATCTTAGGGTCTTCCAAGTAGTCGTAACTTAGTTTCAATGGAAGCAACACTTCTCGCTGCATACCCGGGATGTCAGGAACTGCTGATGCTCTAAGTGCCCTTAGTGCATTCTGCCAGAGCTCTTTCCAACCTTTTCGGCGCAGTGCTGCTGCCACTGTCTTGATTGCAAGAGGCAGACCACCACATTCTTTAACAACCTCCTTAGCATGTATTTGAATCTTTGGCTGAAGAACCACATCACCAATATTGCTATAGAACAAATCCCAAGCTTCCTCACTTGAAAGAGTCTTCACTTTGATTTCACAATCAGCCGTCATCATGCTACTCACTGCAATTAACCAGGTGGTTATCGCAACCTTGAAGTGATTTTGCTTGTTCGACTGTGGGATTCCTAGTCGATCCAAAGGAAATGCTTCCCATACATCATCTAGGATAAGCATGTCAGATCTGACATTACTCAGGCATGCATAAAATCAGTACCCCATCTCTTCAGTGCCTTCATTGACAAGAAATTCCATACCTAGCTCGTTACCAATCTTCTGTTGGATGATTTGAAAGTTGAGGTCTTTTGACACAGTCACCCAAATCACCTGATCAAACTGTTTATTCTGAATGAACGTATTATATATGGCTCTCAAAAGAGTAGTTTTACCTATCCCACCCATTCCATAAATGCACACAATACCAACCTCTTTATCAGATAAGGCTTGTGTTATCTTCTCTAGTGTTTCCTGAGAAGTGCTTTGCCATTGAAGCTGTTTGGGCACTTCTCGCACTGGTTGTTGGCGTGGGCTTTTAGCTACCTCATTGAAGACCCCTGTACTTCGAATATTTTTTTTATAGTTTTGATCTTCTCAACCACTCTTTTCCCAATTTCGTATTGCGAAAAGGGATTAATTGTCCTTTGATCAAACTCCAATTTTATGGAATCAACTTCAGGTACAATTTTGTCCACATCATTGAGCATCATGCACACAGCGCTTCAGTGCATTGGTTTCATTCATCAAACAATCTACATTCTTGCTGAGGTCTTTGATATAACCCGAATGCTGAGAAGCCGTGTCCCACGATGATCGGCAGAATTGTGTCCCAGAAGCCCATAGCAGATAGATGAGACCAGAAGAGGTCTGTTGTGGCTGAGAGTGGCTGGCAAGAATGAAGTGAAGGCGGTATAAATCTGTGTGGGAAGAGTCTGCGAAGGAGAGGAAATGGACTGCTAGTTGAACAGAGAAGCAAGAAGAAAGAGCGACAAGGGAGTGGGATGAAGTGAAAGGATGGAGGAGAACCTGCTCTGTGACCTCTATGAACAGAAATAATTTTAAGCATGCTCCAACTGGGAATTAATGAAGTTGAAATATCAATGTAAATCTGGATGCATAAAATCTGAAAAGAGGGAACTGTTGAGGAATGTTTTAAAAGAAAACGACGCAGTCAAAAGAGAAAAATTACAGAGACGATTTGGAGTATGAATGAGGGGAAGAAAATGCACTTGCTCAGAGGACTTCGAAGATGAATCCTTCTGCTGCTGCAACTGGATTGCAAGTAATGGAATTGGGTGAGATTGCAAGGAATTATCTTTGTAAATAATGTATCCCATGAATAATGTTGTGAGACTTCAGGACAAATTCTCTTCCGAAGCTTCAACTTTCAAGAGAAGACATAATGCAGAAGTGAAAGGAATACCCACAGTGTCACATATTTTTGCTGTACCCACAAACCATTCACATCGTTCCTCACGTACCTTTACCGTCAATGCAGTCGTTTTCGAAGGGAAAAAATATGGAAATTGGCAAAAAAGTCCATCCTGTTCAAAACCATGGTGCCTACAGGCCCGGTTGGCGATGGCAACACAATTATTGCCGCCTCAGCAATTTCTCTCCACGGCGACAAAATCTGATGCCACACGGTGGCTGCATGTGCACGAGTATAGATTATCATGCCGGAGTACCAAATTAATCACGTACTCCATCGTCTAGTAGCATCCATGGCTGCCGTTTGGTTCAAGCAGATCCGACACCTTCTTCAATGGGCGGCTTCTCTCCAAACTCCAGTGGCCGGCGAACACCGCACTCGCGTCCAACTCAAGACCGACTAGATCTAGCAACAAACCCCTAATCTGATCGGCGATTCTCAAATCCAACCCAATTGCAAGCATCGGCGACAGCCAATATTCACAATGCCTCGGTCAGCCTCTTCATAGAAGCAGCAGATCTCTACTTCGGAGCACAATCTTCCATAGAACCGGCGGCCCTTGTTCTCCCAAATCTGGCAGCATGCTCCTCCATGGAATCCGGCCAGGTCCAAAGTCCACGGCTCCATATTTTCAAGCTTCACGAGTGACGGCGGTTCAAAGATCACGAACGTGAAATCCATTGCCTACACAAGGAGCTGTTGCTTCAATTAGAACCGGTGGTTTCTCACCGATCGCGATAGGGTGATTTTGATGGGCTTCTGCTTAGATTAGTTGGTTGGGATGGCTAGGGAGATTATTGATGGGTGCTGCCAGCCATGATGAATTAGGTTGCCAGCATTGGTGTGGGCGCGTATAGAAGATAATGGAGCGGAGGAATGGACGGCTGGTCAGTGGCTGCTGAAACGGCGACATCAGCTGGGATGGATGACTGTTGTGGGAAAATCCATAGCCCGTTTTCGATTTCGAATATGGCAATTTCCAAAATCCGCCGTCGTTTCCAACTGGATCAACGGTCTGTGATAGAAGGATTTCGCTGATTTCTGGCTTCAAAGGTTGGACTACGGGTATGAATGCTCCTCCCCCTTTCTCGGATCACTCATGGAGATGATTTGGTCCATTTGTCGGATCACTCATGGAGATGATTTGGTCAATGTTCACTTCAGCAGTAATCAAAGAATGTATCAATAACTCCAACAAAGATTTAGCCTTGTAATTTCTTCAATAGCATTGATAATTAGAGATAATATTGATAAAATTATTTACTGATAAAAACCTGAAAGAGATGAAATATCATTTACTCGTTATCCTTAAAAGAAAAAATCGGAAGAGGATTTGAACAACGGACTGTCGACAGTCCGCGGCACTCTTTTTGCCCAACTCACCGAGGACGCTGTTTGATTTTGCAATTTATATAACTAATAATTTTGCAAATAACCTGACTCTCAAACTTTATTTGCCAAACCACCCTCTTAATGGAAGTCAGTGATTAACCTATCAAACTGTCAAGTAGTCAATTTTAGCTGAATTCTGTGACCTGCCTAAATTACATCATTGTCATATGATGATACCTCAAATCATAATTCACTCAATTTTGATGACAAGTAACATAACGTATACTAACCAAACCCCAAGAATTTAAGAATTACTATTAATTTAATAACACTTTGTCTAATGAAATATTTAGTTTCTGGTCCATATACATCAATCAAACCCGTTTTCCATCGTAAGATCAAATGCTACATGATCCAAGTGTACCATATATGACGGAGCATCATGATGACTTTGAATAGGTCCAAGTCGGTTACAAGATTCAGCCGTTTGGAATGGTAATTCTTGCAAATAAATATCCAAAACGGGGAGTTATTTGCAAAATCAATAGTTATGGGATACAAATCGCAAAATCGAAAACATAGGGGGTCATTTGCTTAGCCCTCTAGAGATAATATCAGTAAAGCGAACACTCGTTTTGCCATCCAACAAAAGCCATTCGTCTGGTCAAAAAAAAAAAAAAAACAAAAAACAAAAGCCATTCGTGCATGCGCAAGTCCAAGAGCAGGGCCCCGCACGGAGAATGGACAGACCAAGAACATGTTCGCTCAGCCAATCTTGCAAGACCTCAAAAAACGGGAACGTGCTATATTAGCAATTGGCAATAAAAAAGAAATGGTTATATAAATGAATGAGAATTCAATTACAACATTTCCCATAAGTTTAAACAGAGATTGTTGCTTGTATCTGCTGGAGCCTAGGATTGATCACTTGTCTGACCCGGGCACTTCTGTACTGCAATCTTTGGTGGAGTGCCTCTGACATTTGATTGAAGAATTCAGCATCCCATCTGTTGATCAACATGGGATCCTCTGCGTATGCTATGTAAATTGATGTGACAGCACTTTCCACTACTACCATTGCTATGCCCACCTTTAAACACAAAAGAAGTATAAAAGAACAGGATGAACGCAAATTTTTATTTGGAATCAGATTTAACTTAAAAGGAGAAGCAATGATATGGGAAAAAAGAAGAGAAATAATGTGAACATGAAACATTGCTATTGTCCACAAGATGAACACTTCAAATATTTCTTTTACTCGTATATATATACATCAAGTCATCTGATATTACAAATTAGTACATGCATAATCCTCATAATACGGAGGAACCAAATAATACGCCCACCACTAGGGGGGATAAAAAAAAAAACACCAACTGAAGGGCATTGTGCAGTGTAAGTGAATACTTGAAATATTGCTGTTGAGGAGACTTGAAACGGGGTTGCAGATTTGGTGGCGAAGTGTCATTACCACTGAGGTTGGCGACACTTCAAATAATTGATGCTTTATTAGTATATACTAAGAAAGTCTACTCATTTGGCATGGTGTTGACATACCGCAAATTATACACCACCAAATGAAAGAGTACAGGGAATATCTTTCATTTTCCATTGCCCAAAAGAGAAATGGTATCTCCAAATGAAATTGTTGTAGTGGAGGATAAATTTAAACCATAAATAAATAAGAAAAAGGTTGCAGAACTTCGACAAATGGAGAAGGGAAAAAAAAAGAAAGAATCCAAATGGACTTCTAAGTGCAAGTTGTCCACTTTAGGGAAACTAGCAGCAGCGCAATTACCTAGGACTTTGCACGAAATTTAGGTCTCCATGTGAACTAATGCTCTGCAGTCAGAAGACTTTAAAAAGAACAAATCTTTTAAGTGTCCTAATACTTTGGTATAAGAAAGAATTCAACATCTAACTTTGACTTCTCCAGTAGCATTTGTTGTTGTTATCCCCACTGGTCCTTAAAAAGTAAATAATAACCAAATTAACAAATCCACTGCAATTCATTTTCAAGAATTCCTCAAGGTTTTATAATTGTTTTTTCATTAAGGGTGTGCTTGTTTAACCATAAAACTTTTTACTCTCGATAACTATCATATTTTTTAATTATTTCTTTATATCTTTCTATACAACTAATCTACTTTTAATCATTTCTACATAACTATTTGTACAACTAACATATCTATTTTAACTTTATTCTCTTTACTCCTCATCGTTATCCCTATTATATCGTATTATTTTTTCCAATTTCAAAAACTTTTATACCAAAATCTTTTATCCAAAAGTTTTATCACTTCTCAAACACAACTTAAAACAAAAGAATAGCATGGCTTCTTTGGATACATATTATCATCCATAAAGCTGATAGATAACCACAACCGAATTATCACTAAGAAAGCCTAGATACATAAGGCATGGAGGAAATGCTTTCAGAACTCACCAAGATCATCCCCATCAGCATGGCAGTAGAACCAATCATAGCAACTCTGTCCCTACTTTTAAACCAGGTCCAAATTCCTGCACAGGTTCCAGTAATGAGCCCACCCAAGACAGTGCCCATTAGCAGAACAGCACCTGAACAATCATAGGCAACTAGAGCTTCAATCCCAGTGGACTGAAATAACTCCCAGGCATCCCTTGCTGAGTGATTAAAGCTTTTACCATAAACTGCTATCTGGAAAGACAACAATCATAATCTACGGTTTCAGATCATTACTGCTGCGAAAGAAAGCACATGTAATGTGTGAGGAATTTTAGTCAAAAGAATTCATCACCTAAATGCTTAAAATAATGGCACAAAATTTTTCTTTGGGTTGCGTATACTACATGCATATAACCCCCACAACTCTAACTCGAGGGGTTGCCTAATTTAAATCAGATTGATATGGCCTCGGGTCATGGCCAACTCTCCCCCCACATTGGCCTTGAATATAAAAGATGTGTCACACTAGCATGTTATTGGAATGTTGTAGAAAGACAGGTTTTTAAAATTTTTTTTTTTTAAATTAAAAAAGTCACACAAAGCATTTTTTTTTTTTAAAAAAAAGGAACAAAAAAAGAAAGCATATTTCAGAAATGCCAGAAAGTCTCCCATTACGACTACTGATTAGGCATTTACTTGGATGGTAAATGCCAATAAGAATCCCATGAGTATCGACTACAAGCAGATTTCTATCCTTTTACCACTTGTTCCTGAACCACAACATTTCAAGAATGGTGTGGTGATACTTCCCATTTCTTCTCAGGCTCCTAGATGAATTTGTTAAGCATTAAACCTACGGTTGGACATAATTTCTCATCCTACAGGAAGCTTCTTTCAATAGGGAGCATCATGTGCTATTCTGTGAGTGTGTCATCTTAAGGGTGTGTTTGTTTAGGGTAAAAAAGTGTCAACTAAAACTTTTCAATCTAAAACTTTTCACTCTCCGTAATTACTCTATTTTTTAATTATTTTTCACATTTTTCTATACAAACTACCATACTTTTCAATCATTTCTACACCACTACCCATACAACTAACCTATCTATTTTAACTTTATTCTCTTTATTCTTCATCATTAATCCTATTATATCGCATCATTTTCTATTGATTTGACAACTTCTACTCCAAAAACTTTTCATCAAAAATTTTATCTCCAACCAAACACACCCTAAGTCTGAAACCTGATGGTTACATCCCTCATGGTTCGTGCTTGATGTTTACTCATCTTCCCATCACCAATCTGTTCACTTCCCCTTACCCTTCAATTGTCTATAACCAATATCAAAATCTTGACAGATTTTCTGTCCACTGAATGATGAGAGACGTCAGAATTACACAGCATTGGTAAAGCTGTGTGTTGTCTCTGTTTCTGCTGTAGCTTCTAAGAAGCTAATCTGGCGAGATATCTTAAAGGAGGTGTCTAAACAATAAACTAAAGTAAATGATTTAAAGACATTCCAATCAGAGGTGCACAATGTAGTTAAAGCAAACTTTAATGGAGAAATGCCAGTGCTTGTTAATGACTCAGAGCTTAAACATGGAAAAATATGATAAAAACTTCAAGGCCAAGAAACTCAAAGGCAGTTGCAATCCTGGGTTAAATGCAATCTTGATTATGTACACTATCTAATGCAGTTAAAGCAACAAACTTTAACAGAGAAATGCCAGTGCTTGTTAATAACTCGGAGCATAAACATGGAAAGATATGATAGAATCTTTTAAGGCCAAGAAACATTAATGGAGAAATGCCAGCGCTTGTTAATAAATTGGAGCATAAACATGGAAAAATATGATGAATACTTTAAAGCCAAGAAACCTAAAGGCAACTGCAATCCTGGGTTAAATGCAATTGATTCTGTACATATCTACTAGTTGTTTTCTAGAAGAACGTCACATGGTAAGAATACCCACCTGAACATAAGCATACTTATTGAAGAAGCGGACAAGAGTTTCCACAAGATTAAACAAAAAGTCAACACAGCAGAGCAAACATTCATTGTTGCCAATCTTAGAACGAACTCCTCTAATCTGGAACATGTTGCAGTAAAAAATAATATCAGAGGACAAAAGGTGATAATTACCAAAACAAAGAATCATGATGGTCTAGAAATTAATATGTGGAAGCTATCAATCAAATCAACAGGAAAGTGCATCAAGGTCAATGACAGAGAAATAGAATCATCAATGCATATACCTCCCACCGCAATGTTCGAATTGCGGCTGTGAAAAGAGAGCCATAGCAGATACTTCCTAAAGAAGTTGTTATAGCATGTTGTAATGTCTTCAACAATGGTTTCCTGGGCATGGATGCAGCCCCTCGACCCCCATGGATGAGAACAAGAAACACCATGCCAGACACAATAACATGAACAGTATTGCAGAGGACTGCACCCGTCCAAAATAAACTAACAGAGAGTACCTACCAGGACAGACAACAAGTTGCAAAAGGCTCAGTAAGATTCTCAGATGATTCATCGATATTTCAACAAACAACCATAAGTTGAAGAACAAGACAAGACTTGCCATCTCACCACAAGGAGCCACCAACGTCCACCATCACCAATGCTTGATGCAACAACTCCAGCAGCTCCAAATGACCAAATCGCCATCCATAGAAGAATGACCACCATAAATGCATAGGCTATTCTCATTACCTCAGGAAGGTTCCATACCAAATTCACAGCTTTTTGCAGTACCAACATTGTGAAGGGAAATCTAAAGTAAGGAAGACAGAATCAGACAAATCAAAAGAAGATATTTCCAAGTGACAAGAATGATCTTTGATCAAACAATGATTGTAGATTTAAGATCAGATGTGAAAACAAAATCCAGCAGGATCCATGACAGAACTGATACCGTGATGATCATAAGGAAGACAGAATCAGACAAATCAAAAGAAGATATTTCCAATTGACTAGAATGTTCTTCGATCAAACAATGATTGTAGATTTAAGATCAAATGTGAAAACAAAATCCAGCAAGATCCATGACAGAACTGATACTATGATGAACAGCAAAATCCATATAGTTCAGGCTGCTATTTTGAAGATGCATGCAGAAGGTTTAAGTAGGGTTTAAAATAGGCTAGAAAGCACACAAACCTGTCCATGACAGACATCACATATAAGAACTGTAGAAAGGCACCAACAGCAAATCCAATGCCCCAGAAGATCTGCCCACCCCAGAAACATAAGACACTCATAACTGCAAGACAACTAGTCAGACCATACACTGAAACTTTCATCATCTGACTGGCTCTGGAACCAAGGAGTAACAACCAAATCCATCCTAGGACTGCACCAACTCCACCAGCTACAGCATAAAAGGGCCAATAAGTCTCAGTCAGTCCAGCTTGGTTCTCAATTATCTTGTATGTGTACCTGTCAATCTTAAGCCTATCCGCTCTGTGAAATCTATTAATTCCTAGCACAGCAAGAACAAAGCCCAAGGCAATCAGGTGTACAGAAAAAATGAAGAGCCAGAAGACATCTCTCCAGTGCCTAGAAGGTTCTAGAATTCTTGCAGGAGAAGTGATGCTTTCACCATTACTTTGACTTAGCTGCCCATCCTGTGACATAAAATGGACATTCATCAAAAATAATGTACCAACCAACTTTTTAGTTGTGGAAAATGAAAAAATCAATCAATAGTCAGTACTCCATCCAGCAAGTACACCTACTAAGCCAGTTGTACTTTTTCAGGAGCAATGGGCTTGACTAAGGGGACTGTTTAAGTAAGAAGTAAAAAGCAAAGAAAAGAAACGAAAAATCCTAGATAATATGGAATAAAAAAATATTGGCAAGAGCAGAAGTGACACCGATGTAGTATAGAAGTCAAAATATATTAATACAATATACATGTATATTGTGAATAAACTAACGCTAAAAGCTGATAAAAGATCTCTGTCTTTGATAGCAGAATTGATCAGAATAAGTGAATATCTTATCCAGTAACATGGAGAGGAACTTCATGAGCAAACATGCCCTAATGGGGAAAAAAAAATAAGCATATAAGAGTAATCAAGAATCTTTGAGGAACTTGGGAATCCAAAATGGACTTGCCTTTAAATATGTTGCAAGAAATCCTTTTACGTGTTATAGAGCAGAAGAAAAATGATGAAAAAGAATGATTCTAACAAAATGGGCAATAGAGGGGATTAAAGGGGAAAAGGAGATGGAAAAGGAAATATTAGAAGAGGACGTAGAAAAGGCCAACAGCAAAATTTCCATAATTTTCAATTCATTCATATTGCAACATGCTATTCCATATGCTTTAACTTCATTCAGTTCACCACAAGCCTTCTAACCACGAAGCACGGGGCTCTAGTATGATGAACTTGTTCTGCGCGTGCTGTCCAGTAATTTCAGTTGTCAATGTTTGCAGATGGTCTGAAGACGTTTTAGATTCAAACTAACTTTGCCATACAGCATAGAACAATAACGATCAACTGTCCACTAAAAACTAGCTAAAAAATTCAAACGCGATCCAATCCATCCACAGGCGATTGGCATCAGGATGGGAGTAGAAAAATACAAATCTTTGCCAAGATTTTCTCAGGTGTCGTCCTTTTTAGACGAGTGGCTATCTCGTATTTACATCAATACGAAAATGACTAAATGAGTAGCAAGAGCCAATCGAAGCACTCGTAGCCGTGACATCACTGTAGGACCCATGGAATTTGGAGTGACAACAGATTACTCCTGCCGGCCCAGCTACAAAGCAAGTCGCATCTTACTAACAACGTAACAATAACTGCCGTTACAAAACTCAATAAGACGAGAATTTAACGTTAGGCCGCCCGTGCCTACTGAGTAACAGAAGCCTCCGCATACAGTACAATCAGAATCCAGATTCCAGAATTGAAGATTCCGAACTTTCTAGCACTGAAGTGAAAAGAAAGGAAGACAGAAACCAATGGAGATTTATCTGATACTAGTCAAAAACTAATGCAGTTTTCAACACCCTCCAATTCAAAACTCCGGAGATGGAACATCCAGCTGCTTTCAGTTAAAAGCGAAACCGAGCAGCATATTCACTCTCCCGAATAATAATTTCAGTAGAAAGCAATCCACTCGTCCAGAATTCCGGGTTGACCCGAAACAATTCCTACTTCCGCCGATAACTGCCAAAGTCTCGCCTCGAGCATCATCAAAAAGAGCCGAATCTAGCTAACAAGAAACAGAAAGAAAAGAAAAATCTACTACCTCTTCTCTGGTGGTGTTGGATGTGAGATCAGAGTCGGAAGATGCGCTCTGCGAATCTCTCATGCTACCTTTTCTTTCCCAAATCCTCGTTCAAATTTTATAATTCCCTTCTTCCAGCAGCCCTAATTCAGAGAAGAAGAAAACGAACACCAAGAAGAGCTGAAGCATCGGCTTTCGTCGGCGGGCTTCGTTTCCGAAAGGGAAGACGCAGCGTAGAGGAGGAAGGACCGAAGGGGAAGTAAAAGAGAGGGAGGGCGCGACGAAAAATGCGAGTAGACGGGAAGTCAAGGGGCCCCACTTCCCAATTAATAACAGACGCATGCGCTGGTCGCTCACCACCGTTTTCCTTGCTTTTATAAAGTTCTGCTGTGCTGCGA
>JAXCLR010000063.1:41673144-41698000 GCA_035584095.1 Annona squamosa | reverse complement strand
GATCCCGACCGTAGATTGGTCATGCAGGAATGCATTCCTGAGTTCTTTTTAAAAATTTTTAAATAGCAGCAGACTATCATCGAACGAATGTGTTTGAAATAAGGTGGTGAGGGTGAAAGGCATGAGAATAACAAGGGACAGGGGGGCTTGCCGATCATTATTATCACACGCCTCGCGCGTGCCGAGTGGTGGGCCGGTCGTTGGTGGGTGCCTGGGTGGGATCACGTGACTCTCATTCAGCCAACCGGAGGGGAAGCAGCAGTTGGATATGGATAGAAAATAGATTACAGTCTGCCGTGGAAATTGAATGCCGATGATGGGGTAAGTGGATTAGTTGGTCGAGCTGGGGTCGAGTGGTCGACGGCGATAGTGCCATGTTGTCATTTTATTTTTGTTGCGAATTGGGATGCATGGCTACAATGCTCAGCCATTTCGACACGTGTGGGTTTGCAAACGTGTTTCGGGGAAGGAATTCTCGGCCTTTTCTTTGGAATTTTCCTCCCAACAACTGCCAGCATTTGTCAACACTCAGGCAGCGTCCAAACGCCGAGAAATTGACCGGAAATTCCGGCTAGTCTCGCCCTCAACGGAAATTTTTTTTTGGTACTCACGTCATTTGCCTTTAATCTCAATATACTTATGATATTTTATAAATTTTTTTACGTATATAATATTTTACTTTAAATTCCTACAATAATTATTCCATTAACACAATCATTATCTATTATATTCAATATATTCAAAAAATAATTTTACTACTCCAAAATTTTTCTAATTAAAATAATATGACTCTTGAATCATTTAATATTATATATTAATAATTTATCATCATTAATTAAAGCATGACTGAATTATTTGAATTAAAAAATTTTTGACAAGCAAAATTCCCTTTCTAATAAAGTAAATAAGGATGTCATAGGTATAAGATTAATTAATGAAACATTTTTAGAATATTCAAAGTGAGGGGTAAATTTTATGAAGGTAAGAAAAAAAATTTTAAAAATGATTTTTCCTTTACAAATGGACGGCCTAACGTAACGTTGAATGCGCTAATTTTGAGGGGGATTTGTTTGGAAATCAGGAAAAAATAGAAAAAAAAATTAAAATAAAATAATGATAATAAATAAAGTAGAACAAAATTTTAAAATGTAAAATGGCAGGGCATGAAATTTTCTGAATGCAAGAAACGACGCCCGTTTCAAACACGCTTAATGGTCTTTTAAAATATATTAAAATGTTCGGAAGCATCTTGGAACTCAAATTTTACTCATGACCGAATTTTTAGCATGACATGATCAGCGCTTCAAGTAGAAAAATAATTTCTGCTGTTCGGTTTACAAAGTCAAGGCACAAATGTTTGTGGTTATACAATCACACGAGGCAATGGGATGAATTGTAATTAGGATCTTATGGTTTGTGTTTTGGGTGCATGGGCGGATCTACACGGGTGGGCACGTAGTTGACCCCGTCACAATTTTAAATATTATTTTAAAGGTCAGTCCGGTGGCCGGGTTGATTATTATGGCCTATTTTAGGCCCGAAGATTTATATTTATATATTTTTATTTTTTTATAATTTTTTATAAAACTGTTTCCTTAATCATAGTAAATTTATATGCCAAAAATTTATCTTTTTCTAAGATGCGTAAGTACTTTTTTCCCCTAATTAAGACCACTTCACACTTGTCTTTGTCTTATCTTTCACGTCGCCACTAACCCCAAAAGAATCAGACAACTGCCAACAAGCTCACAAAATCTACTAAAATTAAAGTATCACAACCAATAGTTTATTGGGTTTATAAAAGGGAAGAGTCTACATCCAAAAGGAAACTCAAGACATTTAAGATTATCACCGCTCTACTTCTTTCCAAATTTTCTTAGGGTATATTTTGAAATTGATAAAACTTTTGATGGAAAGTTGTAGAGAGTAGAAGTTGTCAAATGATATGATATGGTAAGAGTAATAACAAGGAACAAATAGGATAAAGTTGAAATAGATAGGTTAATTGTGTTGGTAATTGCGTAGAAATGATTGAAAAGTAGAATAGTTGTATAGAAAAATGTGAAAAAATGATTAAAAATAGGATAGCTGTGAAGAGTGAAAAATTTTAGACTTAAAAGTTTTAACTTCACAACTTTTACTTATTACTAAACACACCCTTAAATTCCTATTTATACAACAATTCTATCCTTTCCTTAAACCACCGAAATTCCCAATGTTATTTGGAAATTACGGTCTCAAAACCCTTACACGTATGAAGATTCATTTTTGGGCTTATACACTTGTGTAAGGCCAGAAATTACCATGCACTTGGGTATAAAAATTTATTTTTTAATTTTATAAATTTTTTATATAACTATTAATGTAAAGGCCCCCATTTTTACAAAATCTAAAAGATATTTACAAAGATCTAAAAATGATAAAAACTTATTTTATATATTAAATAATCTATATTAATGCTTTTATAAAAAATCAAAAAAATAAATTAAATACCCTTGAATGCACTAAAATTAAGTGCACTCGGGCATGTTCAATCATTTTCCATCATGAAAAAATTATAAGTTCGAATATACATACAAGATATATATATAGAGGGAAATAATCCAGTGCATGCGACTACACTGCGCAATCCATGCACTGTGGGCCCCATCTGATCATAAATAGAAAATCTACCTCACCCATTGTATTTAAAATTGTTCACTTTATTAGCATACCAATTTTCATCTAAATTCAACATGTGTGTAGTCCCCATCTTAAAATGGTGCAAAATCAATGTAATAAAATAGTTTAATGTAAATATCAAGTTTAAAGCAGTGTTGTAAGAACCGGACCAGACCGGACCGGCTGGTCGAACCGGTCCACATTTCGGCTCGGTTGCTCCCGGTTCGGTTCAAAACCATAAAACCGACCAAACCGAAGAACCGGCAATCGAACCGTAACATACGGTCGAACCGGATTCGCCCGGTTGAACATGAAAATCCCGATGCTCCATTGTCTTCCCATTTCAGCCCTTCCGGGTTTCGAGTTTCGACCATGAAACCGACGTCTACTCGCCCGCCACTGCCCGATGCCCGCTCTCCCCTCTAGTTCCCGAGTAGAATGCCTGCAGCGGAACCAGATTCGGATGTTTGACAAACCCCAGCTTCCGAATCGCTGGGAAATTCTCCTTTGCCCTCTCGGTACATGTCGGCCTAAGGAATCGAAGCAATGGCACCGTGCCGCTCCGCTGCAAGCTCACCTTGTTCACCGTCCTGTACGCGGATTTCCTCAAAACGTCCCTAGGTGCATCCAAAATGTTGTGAATTGTGAGATTGTGGCCGCCGAGGAAGCTGATCAGATCTTCCGCTTCTGTAGTTTCGAAATCCCCAAGGATCCCAAGCTCCGCAGACTGCTCTCCGACTGCTGTTCACCGTAGCAAATACGCGAACAAGATAATCAAGAAGAGCAGGACGAGAATCGCGAAAACTATGTCAAGAGCGACTGAGATTGTCTCTGATCTTCCCATTATTCGGATTGGGTTTGTATCATATCGAATATAGGTTCATGCCTATGCAATGAGCTTCTGCGATTGGAAGTTAGAGATGAATCTAAAGAAAATAGAAAAAGAACACATTATATATTTTTTTTCCTGGAATTAGATGCATCAGCACGGGTGCGCTGAGTAATCAGAGAAGAAAGCTAATCCAATGCTTCCTCGTATGGAGACACCAGCGACTGCGGATGCAGAGCCAACGACAACGATGACATCTTATCTGAAATAGGATTAATTCCAAAAATCACAACTCTCTTGTTCGAAATGAAAACTATCTTTGGAATTCAGTTCCCTGTCCATTATTATCTTAGGCCATGTCGAAGCGGCCGTGAATGCAGAAGAAGAAGAATCTGATGACAGAACCGATGCTAATGTTTCAATTTTTTTTTTCAAATTTTTTTCATGAACTTGTTAATGTAAATGTAGGTAACATGTGTATCACTTTTTACCATTTTTGAAAATCTTTAAATATTTATTTTGGATCTTTAAAAATCAGTGATATTTTAATAATTTTAAATTATTAAAAAATACCACTGATTTTAAAAATTCTGAAATAAATATATAAAAAGTTTTAAAAATAATAAAAATTTATACATATGTTAAATAAACTTACATTAACATTTCTTTAAAATTTTTTCAAGAAAACTAAAAAAAACGAGTGAATTACACCGGGAAGCATTAAGGCTCAATGCTCCCGGGTGCATTGAACTAGAGCTCGTAGTAAAAAAAAGTAACACCGTTTCGAAATGCATGTGGTAATAAAGTAAAGTAGTTAAGTAATTTATATTATAAAAATGTAAGAATAGTTGAAAATTGAAAATTTAATATTATCAATATATTTATTTAAAATTTAAAAATAATTTAATATTTACGACATCATAAATATGTCATGCTGATGTCACCGGTTCGAACTGGTTTGCTTGACCGGTCGAACCGGTTCGAACCGAACCAGTTCCTTTACCGGTTCAATCACCGGTTCAGTTCTGACAACATTGGTTTAAAGTGGTTTTTTAAACATCTAAACCGTCTAAAGTATGATTTATATATGGATAAATAAGTGTATAAAGTTTTATTATAATCTAATATGTGTGGAGTCCATTTTACAGATCCGACTGCACAGGATTAGATCTCATATATATATATATATGAAAATAATCAAGAGCATTCGGATGGCATCGTAATTACAGTACAATCTGTGTATTGTAAGACCCATTTAATCATGAATGATAAATCTACTCCACTCATTATATTTAGAATTATTCACTTTATTAGCATAATAATTTTCACCAAAATCGAACATGTGTATATGTCCCATCTTAAAATGGTATAAAATTAATATAATAAAATGGTTTAATATAAATATTAAGTTTAAAGTGGTATTTTTAATATCTAAACCATCTAAAGTATTATTTCTATATGGATAAATAGTTATATAAAATTTCATTACATTTTAATATGAGTGGGGCTGACCGTTCGTTCGCAAGTGAATGGTTTTCATATGTATATGCATCGACCAGGCAGCCAACATGCACAAATTAATATTGCCTCAGAAGCTCCAACCTTGCCAGGTCGTCTGTTAATTTAATTAGACAAAGGTGATATGATTGGATCTTCTTTAAGTGATACAAATTGTACCATTTGATTCATCCATTGCTTTTTAAATCTCCTTTTTAATACCTTTCCTCCCTTTTTACTTTATTTTTCGTATCTGCAAAAATTACGTGCATTGCCATTGACGTGAATTGTCAGCTTATTGTTGGAAACACACATTATTGCATAGCAGTGCTCCTTAAACGAAGTATGGCACTAAGGGTATGTCTAGGAATGGATAAAATTTTTGACGAAAAGTTTTGAAGAGTAAAATTTATCAAATGATATAATATGATAGAGGTAATGATTAGGAGTAAAGATAATAAAGTTAAAATAAATAGATTTTTTTTATGGAAGAATTACTCTATCCCGACGCCCTTTCCCTTTGGAAAGGGTTCAGAGGAGAGTAATCCGTGCAATTCATTGCCAAAAAATTGTCTATACACAGTTTCCTTAAGACTACTTGGGGGGGATTCCTCCACCAAAGTAGCTGATGTACATCAGAACAAGAAGCTACCTCGGCTAAGGAGTGGGCCGCCTCATTACCCTGTCTAAGAACATGATGAATAGAGAGGTGGTCATAAGTAGCAAAAATGGATCTGATCTTAGAAATAACATGCCCCACTGGAGATGATATCGTGCAGTCTTTGGATAGGTACTGGCAAAGTGGTAGAGAATCGGATTCAATCAGAACCTGGCTCAGCCTCAGTTGAATCACCCACTTGGTTGCCAATAAAAAAGCGTGGGCCTCCATGAGGAGCGGTTCCATTGTGCCCGTCCATCTCCACCCCCTAGCAGCAATGAAATGGCCCCTGGAATCCCTGATGATAGCCGCTAAACCAGTAACACCCATATCATCCAAGGCTCGCGCATCAACGTTCATCTTGAAAGCCCCCGCGGGCGATTCAGTCCACCTGGCCACTAATAGAAGATCCAAAACACACGTCTGACCAAGGAGCTTTGCCTTACAAAATTGTTCGCAGTAGTCACGACACCAAGGTAGAATCATATGAAAAACCGGTGGGTCCCCGTCTTCTCGCAGCTTGTTCCTTAGAAACCAGACCCTCCAACAAAAAAGGATAAAGAAAGCCAGATCCAGCAATTGATTCCTGAGGGACAGAGTACACAGCGTTTGAATCACTGATAGCGGAGGAGAGTTCAGTCTAGCAGCCACGCGACTAAGCCTTGCAATATGAGGGCATCCCAAAAAGAGGTGGTCAGAGTTTTCCACCTCCCCCTTGCAAAAGAAACAGGTAGTACCCACCTGAATACCCCTCGAAGATAAATTCTGCAAGGTGGGGAGAGCATTCCTAACTAGCCGCCAACCTAAAAACAGCACTTTGCTTGGAAGGTTTGTCCTCTAGATGGCCCTATAGAAGGATGAGAGGTTTTGGCTCTCCGAACTCTGAGAGAGCAGCCTGTAGGCAGATTTAATCGAGAATTGACCGTTAGGTTCATGGGCCCAGTAAATACAGTCCTCCGCCTCGCCCGGTGGAAGGAGAATAAGGCTAATCTCCTGCCAACGAGCCTCGCCAACCGCCACCACAATCATTTCCTTGACCCAGGATTTGGTTTTCCCATTGATGAAGTCACATACACGGGCCTCCTCCGGAATGGAGCACGGGAGAGGACCCGCCTTGGAAAGCACTGATTTGAGCCAAAGGTCGCTAAAGAACCGGATCCTCATCCCATTACCCACTCTCCATTTGCACCCCGAATGGACGGCACCACGTGCCCTTAGAATGCTTTTCCAAGTATTGGAGTCTGAGAGCTTAGCCCTACAATCACATATATCTGAATTTCTGAAGTATCTTGCCTTCAGCACCTCATAGCAGAGGGAGGCGGATCCCGTAGCGAATCTGAAGACCTGCTTAGCCAGAAGGGCATAGTTGAAGTTAATAATATCCCTGAAACCCATTCCGCCTGCCCTCTTTGATTTACACATTTCCTTCCAAGTGACCCAGCTCATTTTCCTTTTATCCCCCTTGTTGCCCCACCAAAATCTGCTTAGCATTCCATTTATGGCCCGACAAAAGGAGGTAGGCAGCAAAAAAAGACTCATGGTATATGATGGGATTGCTTGGACCACTGCCTTTAGAAGAACTTCTTTACCGCCCCAGGATAAAAGGCGTCCCTTCCACCCCTGAATTCTGTGCCAAATTCGCTCTTTGATGCCTTTGAACATACCAGTCTTGGATCTGCTTAGCCAAGCGGGGAGGCCGAGGTAGTGGTGGAGATCCCGACCCGAGGCGCCAAACAGGTTTGTCAGCACCCCCCTTTCATATGTAGACGTATTTGTGTTAAAAAAGAAGGAGGTTTTGTCCACATTTACCAGTTGACTAGAAGAGGAAGAGTATTGGGAAAGGATGTCCAAAAGAGCCCTGATGTTATGTTCATCAGCATTAATGAAAAGTAGGGCATCGTCCGCAAACAATAGGTGAGTTGTGGTCCCCGCGGGTTTTTTCTGATTCCACTCAGTGCGCCTCTCGCTATAAATAGATTAGTTGTATGAGTAGTTGTGTAGAAATGATTGAAAAGTAGGATAGTTGTATAAGAAAATATAAAAAAATAATTAAAAAATATAATAATTGTGAGGAGTGAAAAGTTTTAACTTAAAATTTTTGACATAGGCGAACATACCCTAAATCGAAATCCAAGCGCCTCCAAATTCCAGCCCATGCCTCGCCCATCTATTTCGCAAATCGTAGGCCTGTGGCAACCATGCCAATCATTTCAATTCGGCCACTTCATTGATCCAAAATATCAGGATCATATACATGCGTAAACCTCATATCAATATTCTTCAAATTGGTTGCCTTGTTTAAATAAACGATGCAAATAATATTCTTTTGACAAGGGAAATATTTTTATTTGAATGTTCTTAAAATTTATGCAAGCGACATTTTATTTGCCTCCTTCTGTTTTTTGATTTTATAATTTCTACTGTATAATTGTTAATTTTGCAAGAAGTCGTAATTCAAAGGATAAATTTTTCCGCATTTGCCAGTAGATCAAAGTCAGTTAAAATACAATTTGGGGATATAACCACAGGACTGTAATCATGTTTAAGATGCGTTGCAAAATTTAGTCAAATTTGCTGACAAAAATGAGTAAGTGTAATTTTGAAAAACTAAGGCACAGTTTGATAATAATGATAGGTGAGGTATCATCTCTGTCTTTTATTCTTGCTTCAAAAAATAATTTAAAATTTTAATTATTTAATTATCTATTATTCATTTATGCCTTTTTATTTCAATTATTTTCTCGCACTACTCTAGTTCTTCCTATTTTATCCTTATTACATTATATTAATTTTATACTTTTCAAAAATATATTATTCTGGACTCTCCAACTTCTCATGTACCCACGTTGTCAAACGACACCTGGGAATAACAAAAAAAGTGCAGTCCCATCAAAAGTTTGAAAGGCAAATGCAAAATAACTCTTCACATATAAACATTAATTTTTTTATGGAATTTTGTCCACTTATTTAGCTAAGGCTAAAACGAAAAAAAATCAACTAATAACTAGAGTTTATAACCAACCAACACTAACATTTAGCTAGGGGAGCATACCCAACAACGAATGTATTGATTAACCCATTAAATTTTGTGATATCTTAGCAAGGGCAAAGGGAAAGCTATTGCAAACTATGAAGGATCTAGTAGGCTTCTGACTAAGGGCGTCAAAATGAATTGATTTTACATTGAAAAGAGGATAGTGTTTTCAGTAGTCTAAGCGTGAGAGGGCAAAATATCGCGATGTAATGCATTTTAAAACCATGTAATGTTGTATAAGCAATCAAAACAGATTATCAAATTGTGAGATATAAACTTTCATAATTGATATTAAAAAAGGACCCGTCTAGTAGTTGGATCAGAGGACAGTTGATAAGCCTATCATACTTAGTGAAACATAATCAGGAGTGCTTGAAACCATGATAAAGACTAGCATGATAAAGACATAACAAAGGACTGAAGAATGAACCCATCTTATATCAAAAACGAGTTTTTTTATAGCATACAGTTTAAAACTATATTACAAAAGTGGCATTGCCCAATAGACAGTGGGTGTGTTTGACAATGAAGAAAAATATTAACATAAAACTTTTTAACCTAAAATTTTTTACTCTCCACAACTATCCTATTTTTTAATTATTTCTTCGTATCTTCCAATATAACTATCCTACCTTCTAATTATTTCTACATACTACCTATATCTTATATATTTTAATTTCATTTTATTTATTCTTCAGCATCATTCTTATTATATTGTATTATTTTTTATTAATTTAATAATTTTTATAGTAAAAATTTTTCATTCACGAATTTCATCAATTCCTGAATAAAAATATAAAATAAAATTAGGCCGCATTTGGTCCGAGTGGTCGGACAGCTGAGAACAGGCCCATCTGGAATCTGTTTTGAAGAGCGGCGTAAGAGAACCGCGAATCCATTTATGTCTATTGTACTGCCAAAGAAAACACAAACGAAAGAAAAAGAAGACAGCGCCAGTCAAGAGTAAACGAAGAAAGCTGCGAAGATGGTAATTTTTTTTTTCTTCCGAAAGAAATCTTCTTTCTTTTTATCAGAATCTATGTTTGTGAAAGATGATGATCGTTGCTTCTTCTCTGGTGAAATGAAAAACAGGTTTGCTTGGCCTGTCTCTTACCTCTCTTCCTCATTCCAGTCATCAACGCCTTGCCTCTTCTCTTCGATTTCATCGTCGTAAGATTCCCTCTCTCGTCTATATCTGTCTTCCTCTGATTCTTGGTTTGATTTATGGTCGATCTGGTTTTGTAAGGTTTCCTGATTTTGACGTATATGCTGATTGGAGGAATTTTTTTTTCCTTTTCTTCTTGATCCCGACTTGATTGCACATGGCTTCAATATGATTTTTCTGTTTTAAAATTCGATGCGGTTATCCTGAGATAGTGGTAGAAACTGCTCATTTGGACCAGCAGGTTCACACTGCTCATTTGAACTGCTCCATAATGTTTTATAAAATTATTTATTCACATAGTAGTGATATTTTAGATGATTTACATGTTGAAAATACTACTTAAAAATTTCATTTAGTATTAAATCATTTTATTATGTTAATTTTGTACATTTATAAATGGGGCTCATATACATTTATACTAAACAAAGAGAGGATTTCCATGATAATATAAATTATGCTAAATAATAGATGGAGTGAATTTTATATTAACCATCAAGATATTAAAATTGAAAGAGTCACATAGAAGACGAGTTTCATGTAAGCGGCGCTTAATATAGATATTGTTTTTTTCAATGCAGCTAATGATGAAATACTGATGGGGGGAAATAAGAGATTCTGATAGATCTGACTGGAAGGAATCTGGGTAGGAAATTGGTTCTGAATAGAATATGGTGCGAGGAATCCTCTTTTGGAAGGATGTATCAATGTTTTCTAGGAGAGGTTTGTGTGACCTGAAATGGAAGTGTCTCATGAAATTTTCCAAAGACCTTGACTTCCACCGATGGATTGAAATCCTCTGCCACCCGCCTCTAATAGCATAAGAATATGGCTGGCCATAATTCAGATGGGTTGTATGGTAGGAAAATACTTGGGCTGAATTTACTTCTTTAGTTGTTCACAACTTAGATGGGATAAGAATTGGGTGAGAATGTGGGGTGGAAAAAATATTGTTGTGTATCGAGAATGGGAAAAGGTGTATTTGAAATGAAAAAAGTAGGTTTTTATTTTTTAAAAATGGAAAAAGTCTTTTGGAAAAATCAGAGATTCCATTCCATCATAATCCAATTTTCATCCATCCTAGATGTGAACAAATTGGCCTTTGGGGCACAAGACTCATGTAGTCATTTTAGAGCCTATTCTGAAATTGTTGTTTTTAGGTGGCATTTTTGAGTTGATGAAAGAGGGAGAAGGCAAACGCTTAGTTCAAGGCTAAGGATCTTTGGAATTTATTGTAGTCAAAAGATTCTAACATCGTGAAACTGAAATGGACAGTTTGTGGTAATGAAGGCTTTCATAGCTATGATCTTGCTCTTTGCTTTTTTCAATGAACTGGATGGTTCTTCCGCAAGTCATTATGCTTTTCCATTCTTCTTGCCATCCATATTGTATTGATTCTGCAAGCTGATTTGGGGAGTGAGTAGTAAAAGTCTTTGGTCATGAAGCAATTATAGAACTCATCTGTAAACATACCTCCTCTAATGGATATTCCGATAGGAGTCTGCTACCAAGTGATATAAAATTACAAATTGTGGATCAAAGCATCCATGTTTCTGATGAATTGTTGTTTTGAGTTCTCTTTAACCCTTGGAGCAGGATCTATTATTTTTATTGGTGTTTGTTTCTTCTTTTAAGTGTTCACTCACTTGCTGAATTTATTTTTTGACAAGTGTTTATGGAAAAAGCCACTTTTCTCTGTTTCTGAAAACATTCTTGAAAGTATAATTCCTTTTCATTTGCCAGGGTAAAGTGTACAGTCCTTTTGTTTTGGGTTCTTTTTAACCCTTGGAGCAGGATCTATTATTTTTATTTGACGTTCGTTTCTTCTTTAAGTGTTCACTTGCATTTATCTTTTGACAAGTCGTTATGGAAAAAGCCACTTTTCTCTGTTTCTGAAAACATTCTTGAATGTATAATTCCTTTTCATTTGCCAGGGCAAGGTGTACAGACTTTTTGGTTGGGAATATAGGAAGCCAGAAAGGATCCCCCCTGCATGTCCATACAAGCCTGCTGCCAACAAGGATACTCCAGTAAGTTAGTTGAGCTGAATTCTCTGTCACACAAAAGTATTCCATCCCTACTTATTTTTCCATTTTTCCTTGCCAAGTTTCACGACAGTTCTCTGCTTTTCATTTTGTAAACTCAGTATACAGAAATGATGTCATTGTATTCATGAATTTGCAATCAAGTTCTATATACATTTACAATATTTCAGTACCTGCTTGCCGTATACGTTTAAATTGTATGTGCTATGTTTGGATGGTGGCAGAAGGGAGGTCTGGGAGGATAACATCTCCTCCATTCCCTTTCTACTGTAGGGAAGTGACATTTAGGTATCCTTGCTTTCAGACAACCCAAAATTTTTATTCATAATGACCTTTACTTTCAGTCATTATCCCGAAGTGACATTAAGGTAGCCTTGCTTTCAACAAACCAAAATTTTATTCATAATGACCTGTACTTTCAATTGTCATCCCCTCCATTTCTGTTGAAAGAGACCACATGTAATATCTTTTCTCACTCCATAGCTGATCTCTCTCTCGATGCTTATTCATTGCTCATGTTAGCTAGAGATGCTTGAACTAATTTTACATCTACTTAAATTTTTCTAGAAAAATTTCTATAATTCCCTTCATTTAGTTGAGATATAAATTAAATATATGATTTATATAATAATAAAGTTTTATCATTCTTTGCTGTGATTTCAATATGAATTAAATTCATTGAACTAGGCAAATCAAATCCTTATTTTCATGCATGCATGTATATAATATGTATTTGTGTGTGTGTGTTTTTTACATCCGCATTCAATTGAGTGATAACATATCCTATCTGTTGAAGGCTCAAGGCCTGCGTTGATAATTCTATGCTGGCATTTTTCTGATGTCCAAATTCTTCTTTCCCAGATATTATACATTTGTTTTAATCTTAGGTTATCTATAGCCTGCTGGATCCTTCTTTTTTGTGACCATATGCACACAGCACAACATGCATGCCAATACTTAAAATTCTGCATAGTTAGGGCAGCTTATTCATTGGATGCTTGACTTTGGATTTTGGTTGTGGGTGAGATCCGCTTGTCAACTCCAGGGAAAGGGACCCTGCGGCGTGTCATGTTAACATTTAATCGTCAGGCCAGAAATGATGTATTATTGAAGCTAGTATGATTCGAAATTTGTTTCGATACATGGAAGTGTAGAGTTAGGTTGGAACAATTGCTTGCACTAAGTTGACAGATTTCATGTTGCTTTTCGTTTCAGATTGAAGGAGGGGAAGCATCAACCAAACCACTGAAAGCGCCAGAAACTGTAGAAGCTAACGGCGACAAGCGTGATTGAGGTCTGTCAGTAGCTAATTTGCCGATGGACGGGGGGTACAAAAAGGAAAATGAAAATGGCTGTCCAAATCTCTCATGGCCCCTTAGTATGTTCAGGTAGATTTGCTTGATAAGTTCCTCCAGACTAGACCCAGAACATACAGCTTTCCTTTCTCAAGTTAATGAGATTGAACTGAATACATTCTTCTCCTTTTATAGTATGTTCTTTTTGCGCTAAACTAGCAAACTTGTTTCGGCCACTGCACTGTTGTCACTCCGAACAGGATAGAGAGACTCACTCGTCGATTGCATTTGCAATCGAAATGTACTAGGAGCACTAAAGACAGTAAAATAGCTTATATAGCAAATATTAGTTGTTTATGGGTATTGTACTTCAAAAAAGTACATTATAGGTAATTTATTTTTAATATTTAAATCGTTAATTGCATTTTATGTAAAATTTAACATCATAAAACCAAATTTTGATTATTTATATGAGTTTTTAATATTTAAAATTTAAAATATTTGTTTTTAATTAATATTAGTTCCATGAATATTATATTATCATAATCTTTTTGTTATGAATATATTTTATTGTGTTGAATATTATAGTTTGTTCACACTTAGGATGAGATTATATTGAAATGGAATCTTTTATTTTTCAAAAAAAAAAATTTTTATTCCAAAAAAATAACAAAATATTTTTTCATTTTCACTACGACTTTTTTTGAGTCCTAATGCACATTTTTTTGTTCTCAATATACAAACTTTTTTTTATCTCACATTCTCATCCCATCCTAACATTGAATAATAATATATAGATTGATTTAAAAATAATTAATTAATGTTAAAAAATAGTATACTTGCATTTAACGGTTTAAATTTCGTTCTTAAATACTAATTATAGCATATTATAGGCATTCAATAAATTTAATTTTTCATATAGTGATCTTAATATGAAAATTATGACTAGTAAACGTTTTCAATATTTCATTAAACATCAAAAATCTAATCCTAAAAGTGCTCTTCCCTTAAAACGAGCACAACGCTGTCCATAATTCGCGTTCCCCACAGCATACCATCCCTCCTAAGACGGGCAAGTACTTACAAGGTGCAACGAGCTGGATTCAACCTAAACTTCCTGATCCCCGACATACTATTCTTAATTCTCAGCTAAGATTTTCAATAGCTCTTGATCCGAGTAGCATTTTCAAGGGTCCAGATGCATTGACATTTTAGAAGTAAAATCAGAGTCAAGGTCAAACTAAAACTCTTACAGAGACTTCAAAAAAAAAAAAAAAAAAAAACTCATAAAGAGAGTTATTGTTTGATTTATCATTTTGAATAAACCCGATGTATGTAACTGATAGTACACCAGTACACATCGCATTATTTTCTGAAAGCAAGCTACTACTGTACTGGTTCGTTACTTGTAGCACAGTCATCAAAGCATGGAAGACAAACAGATGTGGATTACAACAGTAAAAGCACTGTTGCCCGACAACAGTTTTTAATGTTGATTAGCATGCTACCCTAGTGAGCATGTTAATCATCATGTTGATGGTTAGCATGCTCATCAATGTAGCATGTTACCTTTGCAAGATGACTGTTGCTTCAGAACATTTCCTGGACTGTCCCAATTTGCATTCGACAGAAAGATGGAAGTCTGCAAGTGATAGAGAGAGAAAGGAAGATAGTTGGAGGTGATGAGGCGACTAAGCCGAGCCAGCAGCAACAACAGCAGAGACCATGCTGTTGATTCCACACATGTTGTGGCCACGGCAGAGGCGATAGTAACCTTCTTCTCCCCATTGCTCGCCCCATGAGTTTTTGATTATCCAGTAGTGTTGATAGCTTAGCCTCAGCAGTGAGAATCCTTTGGAGCCATACCCCACCAGCAATACCCCATGATTGATATGCTTCTTGGGGCAGATTAGTGGGCACGAAACCCCTCCTACATATGTCTGCATAAATGCTGCGTTTAACCCCACTGCATTTCACATTTCATTGGTGGTCAGGGGACTAATATGTGCATATAAAGTTACAGGTTAAATGCGTGTTTGACCCCCATCCCAACTACCATAAACAGGATGTGCAAGTAAACCGTAGTAGTTTTTTTTTTTTTTTTTTTTGGGGATCGGCAAGTAAACCGTAGTAGTTATTTTCACTTGCATGCTGTAAAGCACATAAAAGATGAACTTGATAGGGAATGAATCTTTTTGTTCTTTTTTTTTTTTTCTTTTTGATAAAGTATAATGGAATGAATCTTTGTTGAATGAACCAGTAGTACTGAGGATTTACTCGAATAAGGAACGCACAGATATGACATACATTTATAAAAATGGCATAGATGATTACGTATTTTACTCTAATTCCAAATATGACAATGCCGTTGAAACTGAAGTTAGAACTGTTGTGAAGTTACAATATTAACCCTGATAAAAGTAAAAAGTTGCTACTCTAATTAGATATTATAAAAAATTTAACGAAATGATATAAAAAATATGAAGTGAAAGCGGACTCAAACACTCCAACGTGCACGCAGTGTCCCTTTTAAAAGTATGACAAGGGCAATTTTATTGTTTTAAAAAATTTGACCTTGTTATCTGATAAAACATAACAGCATGTCGTATTTGGAATTTAGGGGGTAAAATATGTAATCATTTATGCCATTTTTTATAAAATCGTGGCCAAATTTGTAAACACAGATATAGCTGAATTAACCCTTCAAATAAAATAAGCAAGATCAGGTTAACAATAAAAAAATAAGATTTATATTTGTCAAGGCAGGTTTGGTTAACATAGGTATATGCCTTAATTGACTGAGGAATAATAGTTTTATGGAAATGGTTTCATTCAAAGTTTTGGTGGAAGTTTGCTGTTACACACCATAACCTTTTCTCAGGCAAAGGTAAGTAAAAACGAAAGGCAGTGCATGACACCATAAAGTTGGTGAACCAAGATTCACATGAAAACTCCAATTCAACAATATGAAGGTGAAGACAAGCTCCTGCACCTAAAGTGGAATGAAGAAATAATGCTTGCAATGTGTATTTTAATTTAAAACTCTTTGTAGAATCACGAGTCAGTAGGGAGTTTGAAAGAATGCCGTACCTGCAAGTGGTCCGTTATGAACTAGATGGGTTGCTATTTCTTTCTCATCCAGCGGAATGTTGGTGAAGTTAACAACTTTCACTGCTATCTTCTCTTGTTTAAACTTGCAATCCTCTCCTTTTCCCGTGTAAGGATATGAACTTTCCTCCTCCAAACCACCCACATCCATCAAATACTTGTACGCATTTGTCATTAGTCCTCCATGGCACCCGTTATTACAGTCATCTTTGTTGTTCAGATCACACTTCATACATATTCAAGAAAGCAGATGTGAGTGACCAAAATCAATCCTAGAACTATTTTTTTTTGCAATTCCACGCCATATTTAACCACCTCTTTTGGCCAAGAATTTTTAAAACAAAAAACCTTGGTTATCACAATGAATATAAATAGCAGGATTCTAAAAAACATATACAAGTTAACAAACAAACCGTGTGATCACAATCCACAAGCTGTTGCTCGCTGAGACTGAGAAGCTTCCCAGTTGCAATGAAGTGGGCACCTTCAACAGCCCCTGTGGTGCTAAATGCCCAACAAGATCCACACACTCCCTGCATTAGTCCATCCAAACCGGTGCAAATTAAAGAAGAGTCATCCATGAATTCAAAATGAAATAATAATAATAATAATAATAATAATAATTGTGAAATTTAAAGAAGTAGATTTTTATCTCAACTAATAAACATGACCGAAAATGTAGGAAGATTACAAGGAACAGACGAACGATGCGGGTGCGCATGCATGCATGGGTATTATTTTTGACATATATGAAATGCGTTTCCAAACATTAATTATAGGCCTGTTGCTATTTTTGCTCTAATTTTAAGCTTATTTAAATGAGGAATCCTTATTTGGGCTACTCGTTGATGATTACACAAAATCTACTTAACCCATTTAGCCCAGATGGGATAATTCCGATCCACATTCTACAAAATTATTACAGAGGGGAAGAACAATTTAAAAGATTGAGATGTTTAATTAGCAATTTGTGGAATCTTCTAAGAACGAAACAATTTTAATGGGTTGAATTTACTCTCAAATAATTTCTATTTTGTAATCAGCATTAATCTTCGCTAGGATGACTTATTATTCCTAACTATAATTATGCATAATGATAAAACAAGTGATTGGGTTGGATTTGTTCAGTAATGGGCCCAAACACAATGGACTTCAGAAAATCATGCACTGCCAAAGCGTTTTTTATATTTCCAATGATTTGCGGAATATGTTAGCATATTTGGGGGAAAAAACAGGGGAAGAAGAAGAAACTTGAAAATTGAAACTAATTTTGGGCGATAGCTAGAATAATCTGTACAGCTTTTCCCTCAAGTTTTGCACACTCAAGAAACGGACTCCATCCAATTTAAAGGGTTTAATTGTTACCTGAAATTTGACTTTGGTAACGGCTCCTTTCTCCCTCCAATCGAAATTCTCCGGCAATCCATGTGCAGCTGGACTGAAAGGTGGCGTTGCAACACCATGCGATGAGGTGGCTCCTCCTCCGCTCAACCCCAGAAAGCGGGTTTCGAATTCTTCCTCGGAAAGATCGAAAAAGGGTGTAACCCCATGACGGGCCCCAGGATCCAAGGCCTGGTGCTCTGCAGCTCTCACCATGTTCCTCGCAAACACTCCCAGACGGTGAACATATTCTTCCCTCCCCGAGTACTCCTTGCCGTATTTCTTCATGAACACTCGGAACCTTCTCTCGGTGGAGGCGGAAACTCCTCCTCCTCCTCCTCCTCCTCCTCTGCTTTCAAATCCCGAGAATGTTCTGTCGTAGAGCTCTGTGACCTGAAATATTTTGGGCTCTTTGTTCTCATCGTGAGATTGAGCTGCAACAGCAAGCGCCCATGTTAGACCCAGAAAAATGCCTAAGCGTCGCGTCAGGAATCCTCCCGCCATTTTTCGTTTTCTTCAAGGTTGGAAATTGGAGTGCCAGCTTTTTTGCCCCGACTATCTTCTTCGTCGACTGGCGGTTTTAACTGACCACTCAAGCCCAACCACCGAAGGAGCTGCTGATGAGAACTTGCATGTTCATCAACTCCGTACAATTGCCGATCCTCTTACATGCAAACGGTTCTTGTTGTTGTTATATGAGAGTTCTGCCGCCCAGTACTGCTCCCGGGCACAACAACAGCAGAATGTGGAACAACGAAACGCACGTATCAAATCCAACTATTTTTATTTTCATAAAATTAACTAAAATTAATATGGAGCCTGCTCATATACATTATAATTTGTTGTAGGCTAAAATATAATATTCTTTTATTTTTATGATTAATTACATTTCTTATTTTTTTTTGTAAATATGATTTTCTAAGTGTAATCTATATATAAAGTTTGGCTATTTTATGATATATATGTATATATTTATTTTTGATTGTTTAAAAATCAAAATTTTAAGAAGTGTAAAATGACTTAAAAGTCCTTGAAATTGATAAATTTTTAAAAATAAAAAATAACTATATAAAAGAATAGTAAAATGAAAAATTTTAATATATAAACTAAATACAAGTCAAAAAATATATTAATGAAGAAAAATAAATAAAAATAAAATAAAATAAAATAAAAAATGTTGCTTTTTAAACTAAAATATATCTTAGTGTACATAATCGGGCTCCAATTAATATTGCCATATGTCATAACCTTCCATCTTAAATTCCAAGCAAGAAAATAAGCTGATTGTGTTGGATGATCTCAGCCATCAATTTTTGGCCAGTAATAAATGAAGGAGGGGGCGTGTGCTGCCCATGCAAGAGAAGCGGTGGGATTCGCAGTCAAATGAGGTGTCTCGTCGACACCGCGGCTGCCGCCGAATGACGAAATGCGGCTGACTTCATGCGCTTCGTGTCGAGCCATGCAGGCAACACATCGTTTTGCCTTGCATTTACGTGGCCACCATAGAGAGTTTTTTCTTCATGCAGGATCCTCATCCACCGCTGGCCACCCTACCAGCAGCAGCAGAACCGTGCCAATCTGTACGTATGGGGCCTCTTGGGGAGGGACAGAGGCGCACAGCCTGTCCTTACGCGTGCAGTGACATGCTAGCGTGGAATTCGAGCCAGTTCAATGCACCCACCGGGCACACTGAGGCTAAATGTATTTGTGTGTATATGTTTATTTTTTTAAAATTTTTCTTATACAAAGTGTTAATTTAAGTATATTTTATTAATTTTTTTATTTTTGAAAATTTTAATTTTTTTTTTGAAAATTTAAAAATTAGTAGCATTTTAATAATTTTAAATAATTAAAAATACCATTGATTTTTTAAAATCTGAAAAAAAATCTAAGTCTCTAAAAAGATAAAAATTAATAGACATGTTAACTACACATATATTAACAGTTTCGTGAAAATTTTTTCAAAATAAATAAATAAATAAAAATAAGCAAAATACACCTCGCATTCAACTGGCTACGTGGAGCACGTATTTTCTTTCCTCTTTTAACTTCTAACGCACTCGTCGATTTTGCAGTAGTAAAGACGAGCACCCGCGTGGCCGTGATCTGAAGTCATCCCAGGAACAAGATACACGTGATAAGACGTTTTGTGGGCCCGCGCATGCGAGTTTTGTTAATGCCAGCAGGGCAGCTCACTTCCTACGTCCATCCATCTCTACCGACAATGGAATTTATTATTATTATTATTTTAATTATGGAAAGACAACGGAATAGTTGGATAAATAAAACTTATGATTATCATGTACAGAAATTTTTTTTTAAAAAAAAATAAATACGCGGAGAACGAGAGGAAATTTTTTTTCCAAGGGCAAGCCCTCATCAGATTAGATTGGCACGAGCAATTCGTAAGAAAAAAGAAATATGAAATAATCTGTTGAAGAATTGTTTTTTGTTTTTAAATCAGCCAATAAGTCTTTGAAAAGCTGACAGATCCACACATAAATTTCCCACCACCCACGACAATAACAGGCACTAGGAGTGCTAATTTATAGATATCTTGCAACAACAACCCAAAAGAAATCTCTATTCTAAAACTACAGTGGCAGTACAACGAGAGTCCATCTAGACTGGACAAAGAGCCCTGCATTCGTTTCACTTCATCCAAGGATGATGATAGTTGAATTCTTCCTCTAGTGCGCCTGTCCATCTCCAGATTCTTGCTTTGGAGCCGCCTCTTTAATCTCATCACCCACCTCCTCCTAACAACATGATAAATCATCCCAAATGTCAAGCACGTGAACAAGAACAAAAGTCTCAGTTAATACAAAAAAAAAATCTTTTTGTTAATAGAAAATTTAGCAAGCAAATTTCTTTTGTATCAGTGATCGTAGCCCAAGTAATAGGGATGTGGTCAAAGTATGGCTAGAGGTAGAGTAAATGATGCAAAGGTTAAGCACCCTAGAGAGAGAGAGAGAGAGACCGTAATATCAGACGTCCATAGGGTTAAATTGTCCCGAAGAAGCTGCATGATCAATGTGCTGTCTTTGTAAGATTCCTCGCCCAAAGTGTCAAGTTCTGAGATTGCCTCATCAAAGGCCTGTAAAGCAACCATAGTACCATAAGCAAACCAAGAATCTTTCACCTTGAAGAGAAAATTTAACTCAACGATATCCAAAAATGGATGGAAGTACATTAAACATCAACTCCAGATCCAGTTACACTCAGAAATCTTTCAGCAAGGACTTGCTCATATTCGTAGATTAAAGGATTTCAAGTGTAGTTTGAATTAAATTTTCTGGTAATCCAAAACATCCAGAAACATTAAGTGCCTGAGTAAACTCTGTACCCAGGAGACTGGAAGAAATACAGCTTAAAAGGTCATTGCAGGGGCCCCAGATGACAAATGTTTCAGATTTTCAGGTTTAAAACATAAAACAAGTTACGCACAAGCTTAAAGGGACACCCCCCTTGTTTTTAAATTAGCCTCTCCTAAGGTTATATGTGTTTGTACTTCTATGAATAAAAAATCAGAACATGTTGATATGGTAAGTGCAAAACCATAACTAGATATCAAAAGAGAAAATTTATCATCCTAAAGCTTTTACGAGTTCTCAAAAAAGTAAAAGAGGCATTGAGAAGGGATTAATTACATGCCATTTTTACAGCAACACCACAAATAGGTATATTTAGCCTTTTCATTCTCACCTTTTTCCGCCTTTTTCTCTAGGGTGCCCTTAAGTTGATTCTCCTAAAAGTCAGGAGACTTGCCCCCATGTAGGAAGATGAGAAGTTTTCCTATGCCTCATGAAGTTCCTGAAGTGAAAGCCCATTCTGTAAATGCAAAGAACAGGAAACCACTTTGCATGATAACTATTTGTTCATTTCTTTGTTTTTAAAAAAAAAAATCCCCCTTTTCCCTTTTATTGCAACCACAGGCCATCAATCATTAAAAATAATCACCTTATGTCCTCTTGGGGCTTCCCATTCGGTATTCTATACAATCGAGTCCAACCAAAAACCCACATCAGTACAGTTCTCAATCTACATTGCACAGTAGTGCACATCTAAAGCCTATTTACCCTCAAATCCTGTCGCCCACTCAAAATTCTAACTTTAGTATGTTTATTTCTACATGCATTCTATGGATTATAATGATTATTACTCGTCTGTATCAGCAGCCCCATTCAATTCTTGTAAAACATGCAACTCTTAACGTCCCAACAGTGTTGCCACATTACAGTTCTTCCCTGAGTTTTGTAAATGCATACAGAGAACCTTAAAAAAATAAATAAAAAATAAATAAAAACCTCCAATCCTAGTCCATTACCTCACTCATTCTAGAAGCATATTATTTTCAACCAACAACAGCATCAAGTATGATTTAAATGATGTTAAACTTCATTAAACAACAGAACACGTGCACGGTACAGGAAAATTGGCTATGTATGGAAGTTTTAAATCTTGTTCTGAGGTTGCTAATAGGCTGGTAATAACTACCATACAATATTTCCAACCTAAGTTATCGCCAGTCATATGTCAATATACTCAAGAGGGAAATTTGAGATATATTGTGTTATCCAAGGGAAACAATTCGCCTATACAAAATGGTTTGCTAAGGCCCACAGTGATGAGAAACTCAAATAAAATTCATTCACCTTGTTTAGTACAGCATATTTAACTAGGATTTAAACAATCGCTTCAATTGAAGATGTAGATGGGCTAAACAATCTCATTATTTGTCACCCAGAACAGTCTCCAATTAGAGTGATATTTCAAATGTTAGTTACCCAAGTGTTTTCTGTGGATAATCACTGGCTAGATTCAACTTGTAAAATTTCACCGACCCTGCATAGGTGGGAAACAGCTTTAGGTGGTGATGATAATGATTTCATAAAACATCATGGGCCTCAAGGCTCAAACAAACCATTAGAATGGAAATTTTCACGAAAATATTTGTAGGGAATCATTTTTCACAATTTTCATAAAACATCATGGACCTCAAATGAACCACTAGAATAGAAATTTCCATGAAAATTTGTAGAGAATCATTTCACATTTTTCTACATGAGCATTTACCCTGAACAGGACACTAGAACACTAAACATACATGGCCTGAGCACAGTTTTCTTTTCAAAAAAGAGCTGGAACTACTGATTGAAAAATTGAACTCAGGCAAACTCCTATTGTAAAACTGAATGTAAGGGAGTGGGCTATAAGATAGCAGCTGTGCAGCAACAAGTCCCAAGAGATTAGCTTGATCAAGGATTAACTCTAGCCTCAAGGAAGATTAGGATCACCTAAATTTATCCCATACAAAGATAACTTGTTGTGAAGAATGGAGGTTGATCTATTCTTTGGAGGACACTGACAATGCAATTGACTGAATTGACTAGCAGGAAGCTACAAGTAGGTTGGAATAACAGAGAACGCAAGATAAATCTGAATGGAGTAAAAGAAAAGGGGAAAAAAAAGAAAAGAAAAAGGAATAGAACAACTTGACCAGAAAAAAAAAAGAGAAGCAAAAAGAAAAAAAAAAAAAGAACCTGCTTTGCCAGATTGCATGCCCGATCTGGTGAATTCAGAATTTCATAATAAAATACTGAAAAGTTAAGTGCAAGCCCAAGCCTTATTGGGTGAGTTGGAGGCAGCTCTGCAAGAGCAATATCCTATCAAACAAAGAAAAAAACAAATCAAAACGAGAAAGAGAATATGTAACCATAACAATCAATAATGAATCCATCATGAATTTAAGTACCTGAGCAGATTTGTAAGCCAACAATGTGCTCTCTGCAGCCTCTTTCCTCTCAGCACCAGTCTTAAACTCAGCTAGATACCTATGATAATCTCCCTTCATCTTAAGGTAAAAGACCTTTGACTCTGCTGCGGTTGATGACGGGATCAGATGAGATTCAAGGAGTTGGAGGATCCCATCACAGATCTTGCTGAGCTCTGTCTCAATCTTCCCCCTATATTCCTTGATCATTGTTACATGGTCTTCATTACCACGGCTCTCTTCCTTTTGCTCAATAGAGGAAATAATCCTCCAAGATGCCCGTCGAGCACCAATAACATTCTTGTAAGCCACAGAAAGAAGGTTACGTTCTTCAACAGTAAGCTCCTCAGTATCAACAGTCTTGGCTACTTTTTCCATGAACTCAACCATTTCCTCATAGCGCTCGGCTTGTTCGGCCAATTTTGCCATGTACACATTTTCCTCCCGAGATGATTCAGCTGGAGACATGGCTTTTCTAGTTTAAATTCAACACACGTTACTGCACAGAAAAGGCAGTTATAAGTGTAGATTGTTTAATGTCTCAACATGTCAAACAAAGATAAATACCTAAGTAAATAAAATCTCATAAAGAGAAAATTTGACAATGATGGAAAGCTTTGCAGTTGGAGAAGAGGATAGCCAAAAAAAAAAAAAAAGATTGATCCCCATGTCCTAGACCAATTCGAAATGAGTGAAATGACAACCTGTTCCATAGGAATCATCTCATGATTTTTCTTTCTTTCTTTCTTTCTTTCTTTTTTTTAAAGAAAAGATATAGTGGTCAATGAAATTTAATACTGTATCAGCATCAAGCAAGGTGTAAGCAGTAAGAGCTACCTACTACCATGTTTGTCAGGTAGATGGGCAAGTATACAGATCTCATCTCATTGTTGGATTATGTACAAAATCCTAAATGCCTCACGATCAAGTTTTCATCCATAGGCTACACTCAAAGTAAACATTGTTGGCTTCTGTTTACTTCTTAATTGATAACAAATTTGTGGATCCTCCAATTGATCTAATAATGAGGGATGTTGTCCTTCAGATCAAAATGTTAAAAAAAGAAGAAGAAAATATCACATTAACAAGTAAATTTTATATTGAGGAAATCAAATTCCATAATAACACTGTTCTGACCATAAATGGCCTAGCCAGACGAAGAGAACAACTGTTGAAAAGGTACTTGTTCTCACCAAACAAGGCGGAGTTTTTGAATGTTTAGTTCTAGGTGAGAACATGATAATAATAGTTTAAATGACGTCTACCAAGCAAAACAATTTTCCAGAGCAAAGTGCAAACAGCAGAACTCTCTAAGTATAAAAAAACACCAATTTCACAATGGGTGTGTTTGGGAAGTTGTAAAACTTTTGATGAAAAGTTTTTTATGTAAAACTTGTCAAATCAGTAGAAAATG
>JAXCLR010000063.1:41640843-41662587 GCA_035584095.1 Annona squamosa | reverse complement strand
AACTGCATTATTACAACCTCAAATACACATGTTCATTCATAAATTTTCATTTATTTATAAAATAATCTTCAAAATTATAAATGTCGAAACGACGCGTATATGGTCGAAATGACGCGTACATGGTCGGGGTTCCACATTTGGCGCCCAAGCACCACCCTACAGCTTTTGCCAAAATCTCCAACACCTCACATAATAGAAGTCTTCCAAAGAGTTAGTGCCTAGACGCCACTTCACCAACATGCAGACAAGTCCAGAAGGATTTTTGAGGTCACAAGTCACAAAAGCTTCTAGAGAGTTGGTGTCTAGGCGCCAGCTTGGGGTGCATAGCCTCCATGGCATGATCATACAGGTGTTGTAGAAGAGTTTCCAAGTCACGAAGCATCCAGGGAGTTGGCGCCTAGGCGTCAAGGCATGTATTCCTAGGGCATCCAGAAAAGTTTCTAAGTTACCCAGCACACAGAGAGTTGGTGCCTAGGTGCCAAATGGTGGCGTATAGGCTCTACTACGCATCCGTACATACAAATTTCTGCATGTGTGCTGCGCAAATCAAAATTATAAATAGAAACCTAGGGGTTCGCATGAGAGAGAGAGGGAGCCCAGACGGAATAGACATCCAGCGAAGGAACGAACTCGATCTAAGTGTGGATTGAAGAGAAGATTCAAACACATTGGTGGAAACCGCCGGAAAACCAGTTTTCTCTTCATCCTTCTATTTTTCTTTTTCTACTTACAATAATGGATGTAAAAGATTTTTAATCATATCTTTGAACTAAATTTTCTTTAGATGGATAGTTAGGATGAATTGACATCTAATTATATTGTATTGGTTCTTTAAGATTCAAAAATGAATATTTGATTTTTTATATGATTGTGTGTGTGATTTACCCTTACATATATGGTTCAATGCTTTTTTACAAGATTAACTACCTTGTAAGATGATTTAATTGCTTCATTAATCCTTAAAAAAGAAAAATCTCTGCTAGATCCATGTGTAGGGCATAGGCTTCCTCTTTGTTAAGGGGAGTTGTTTATGGATAGGAATATACTGTTAAACCCTATGTAGTCAGCGACCAGGTTATGAACTTATTAATTCCACTTTATTTAATAGCATGGGAACATAGCAATTGAATAGGGTGTAATTAGCTTTATATACGTTAAAAGACATATGTAAAGATTATCGAACTTGGGCTAGTAAATCCGTGCACAATCTAATGAAAAGAAACTAATGCAATATAGTTTAGATTCAAGGATGCCGAGCTATCCATCTTCCATCCCCGATTGATATACCCATTTCTAGTATTCCAGTTATTCCACGGATTCTGTTCTATTTTCTTATCACGTTTGATAATTTTTGTTTTAAATTCAAAACTCAAAATTTTCCACTCACCGAAAGCAATTAAACTGATTAATAATTTTAGTTAAACAAATTTCTCGTGAGAACGATACTCTACTCACTATTTATTACTTGATTTGGCACGTATACTTGCGGTAAAAGTGAGCATTTTAATTGACATATACGCAACTCATCAACAATCCCGAATTGATACTAGCAAGGGGGTGCCTCGCCAACAACAAACTCCATCAAAATGGGTTTAGGAGGAAGCCTCCGCATCTGCGGGATATCGGGTGCAGTTTCGGGAGGCCAATCAATCGTTGTCTGCACCCCGACAAGAGCATTCGGAATTTGGTTCGAGCAGTGCTACATTGTTGGCTATAAACCGGCAAGGAACACCTACGCAGAAGGGATAGGTGTTGAAAATGCCGACCATATATTTCAGAACTGAGAAGGAACATAGCTAATTCTATAAAAATTTCTATGAGCGTAAGATTTTTGTTCCAAATATTATAGATTTCAAGTTTCTTCATGATTATGAATTTGAAATTAAGGAGTTATTGGAATTTCAAGGATGGACGGGGCTATTGAAAGCCAATAATAGAGTATACCCTGATTTGATAAGAAGTTTCTACTATTCATGGGATCAGGAGTATTACATCACTTCTATAAAAGGAAAAGAACTAAATTTAGGAATTGGGAGCTCAAATTACAGAGAATGTGCAATCCATTGTATTGCACACATATTAGATGCTCCTCAGGAAAATGAAAATATTCCCAAGGGGTTGTCAATTACACAAATGTACAAGCAATTGACAAATAGCAACAAGTATCATCTGGGAATCAAATTCGTACATTATGTGGATCTATCTCCCAGACTTAGGGTTCTGCGGCTTTTGATTGCTCATTGCATTTATCCAAAGGGAGGAGGCCGAAACCAACTGAACTCACAAGAGGCCGAGATCTTACGGAAGGTGGATAATCGGGTAAAGGTCAGCTTAACCGCTTTGTTATTGGAAGCATTAGTTTCAAAGAAAGACAATCCTCGAGCCATGCTGCCCTATGGGACTTAGGTCACCAAGATCCTCCATTATCTTGTTGTTGACTTAGATGGGGAGTCATTTGAAGTCTTGAAGCCCACAAATGCCATCAACAAGGCTCTCTTGACTCGGATGAAAGTCAACTTAGAAGAATTCAGAGTGGAACAAATTCGGGAAAGGAATGAACAAGCAGCTCAACCTGAAGCGGAGGGTGGTTCTCCTGAGGGGGAGCAGCCACCTCAGTCCCCGTAGCAAGAGGCGGCTCCTTCTTCACCGCCAGCACCAGCTAAGCCTGCATCACCACAGTCCCATGGCTTGTGCTCTCCTTGGGGTTCTCAGATTCCTGACCTGCATCCGCATTCACAACCTAGTCAACTTCCGTTCATGAAATTCAAGACCACCTAGAACAAATGGAAGACCGGCTCACATAGCAGTTGGTTGGGATTCATACGGCAATGATTGAGATGCATTCTCGCCAGGATAACATGGATCAAGAACTATGGACCATCAAGTATAGACTTGGTCGGGGAGCAGCCGAGGTCGCTCGGTGCCGAGTTTGCTTAATATGGATTCATACTTTGATGAATCTGTGAGAGCTGAACCCACCGTTCAGCCTCTCCCATTTTTTACTCATCCGCCCGTATCTGGCCTACCCCACCTGCTCGTCCTCCATCCTACCCAATTTCAGCCTTCCAATTTACTGAATCCAGATTTCCTTATCTCCTTTTTGATTTCTTGACAAAAAAGGGAGAGAGATTTGAGTTTTAGGTTAATTTACCTTCATGGGTTGGGTAGCATGTACGTGTAAGTCATTTGCATTTTCTTGTTTCACATTGTATACAAATGCTTGGTTATATGTATATGACATGTGCTTTGATTGAATTGCAATGGTTGAATGTTATACATGTTTGTATGTATTTGAAATTATGTGTTGATTCTTTTAACTTTGGAACGCAATGAAAATGCAAGCAATATGCTCTAAACACCAAAACAAGGATGAAATGTTATTTCTAAAAGTAAGTGAAAGGTATATCTCAAATTGGTTTTGTCAATTATCAAAAAGGAGGAGATTGTTAGAATCAAAGACAAATTAAGTACAGTCCATATTTTGATGATTAACAACTCAATTTGAGAATATTTTGGGTACTAACGTGGTTTGTTAAACTTGGTTAAAGGATAAAAATTCTGAACATAGCAGACCAAGTTGCAAGGCCTAGTCGACTTAGCCATCGACTTGAGCAAAGTCGACATCCAAGTCAACCTCAAGATTGACTTCAAGTAGGCAAAACCTTCCAAAGTTGAATTAGGGAACCAAGACGGGCAAACTTGCTGTGAAACCCCGATTTTAGGACCATGTATGAAACCCTAGAGTTATAAACCCTAGGTAATGTATTAATCTTTATATGAAATATATTGATGATATTTTTGACATATGTTGAATTGGAAGATTAAATAGCTAATTATGGAATGTTAATTCAGATAAATAGTAAATGTGAATAGTAAACATGGGATTAAGGAATATGTTAAGTTAATAACTTTGAATTAACTTAATCATAAACGATGACAAAGAAAGCTTACCACTAAAAGACAAAAGAGGAATAGTGATGCTTTTTAAATTTTTTAATAATTTTCGGATTTAAGGGTGATTTTGAAGAAAAAATGAAGAAAAATTCATAATTTGCAATCTAGACGTTGAATTGAGGTGAAATTTTTTATGGATGGCCAACATCTTATGATGAACATGATGAGTGATCCAAGATCTATCAAAAATCATGAATTAAGGATCAAGATTAAACATCATTTGAGGATCAAAAAGCATCTTTGCTTTTTCATTAATGAAAGGATTGACTTTTGATTAATTTAATTAAATGTCATTAAATGCAAATCAGCACAAAATCATCGGAAGGCTTAGGCGTCAACTATGGCTTGGATTTTGTGTCCAAATCGATGGTTGAGTTGATGATTATCATGAGATGGATGGATGAGATTGATTTGGAATGAAAAATTCATTTTCATAAAGAACAAAATGCATTAAATAGAGCATGCTATAGTGGACGTGTATAGGGTTGCACAAGGCTCCATGCCATGCATGGAAATTTGTGATTAAATCAACGGTTGAGATTGGATTGATCATGGAGGATCAACAATTAAGATTAATCACACCTTTTGATGGAAATCAAGCAATTAATGGACGGATCAGGAATGACTTGTGGCCAACAATGGCAACTTGTGGCCAGCAATTTGCCACCTAGGATAAGGAGAAATTGCTAGGAAATGACATGGAAATGGTATATTTGGAATTTAATCCAAATTTCAAGGGGGTAGAATGCAATTTCATGTAATTTGGGATACTATAAATAGGGGTGAAGGGCTTGAATGAATTTCACACCCAAGCCATCCCACGCTTGAGAAAAGGCTCAAAATCCCAGCCCCATCCACATTTTAGGCAAAAGAGGAAGGAAGAAAAGAAGAGAAGAGAGAGAAAGAGAAGAAGGAAGGAGGATATCTTCACTTAAGGTAAGTGGATTCTACTTAAACTTATTTTGGATATCAAGTAGGGTAAAATCTTGCTTAGATAATGCCTAAGCATAAGAAAATAAGCATAGTTATACTGCTGAATTGGAATTATGCCAAAACATCAAAAATTTCGAGCGAGAATAGAGTATTCGGGAAAATCATTTATGAAATGAGTAAATATGCTTCTATATTGCTAAGTGATGATTTAGAATGAATGTTTATGATAGTTATGATATTGGAATGATGATATATTGATCTCATAATTTTTGAATTTAAGGATTATGCTTAAGTGAAATTATGATGAATTTTAGTATATGGAGAAAATGATTTAACTAGCTAAGTTAATGATGATGAATTCAAAATTCATGAATTTTTCCATGATATACTAACTGAGAGTTATGTCATGGTATTTTTCATTTTTGGAAAAAATTTCAATTTTTGGAACCCATGAACAGTAACCCACGTTGTGAACAGTAATCTTCGGTAAACAGTAAACACAAACAGTACCCCCATGAACAGTGATCGTGAACAGTAATGATGAACTAACTATGAACAGTAAACAGCGTGATTTTGAGAAAAATTGAGATTAATATTTTAAAGAAAGTATGGATGGAATTTTAAAGGATTTATGGATAAAAATCCATACAATGAAATAATGACCTAATGCCTTTAAGAGACTAAACTTTATCGAAATAAGGTAATATATGATCATAAAGTATGCATGGGAAGCAATTTAAGACATGAAATGGTATGAATAAAATATCCTTTTCACTTGTATAGGAAAAGGAAAAGAAAAGGATAAATGATTCAGACTGAAGCAAAACAAGAGGTAAGCAAGCACAACTTTGAAAATGTGATTTTATTATTTCATTGTAAGCAAGCAAACCTTTTTGAAAATATGTTTTATTTTTAAGTATTTGTGAAATGTGTTTAAGGATGACTATTCTTATAATGTTTTGAAATGATGAATGTTTATGAGTTTTTATGAAAAGTCATACCGGCATATTGATGTCATATAATGTTCATGGACATGTGCACATGTATGATGCATAATGAAGAGGCTTTGGTGGAGGAAGTAGGATGGGGGATCCCTCTTCACCATTGCCAAGTCGCAAGGGTTGTGTGCTGGCGATGTTCTCCCAAGAGGTGGGGGCACAAGGAAGAGGCTTTAGTGGAGGTGGAAAGCGGATCAGAGGGTCCCCCTTCACTATCACCGAGTCATATGGGCTGTGTGCCGGTTTCGTCCTTTCAAGAGGTGGAGGCAATGGAATGTTATGTGTGAATGAATGCATTGCATTTTCATACATGGATTGAAAAGGAAAGCATGAATTTGAAATGATGTTTTAAAGGGATGATGTAAATAATTCTCTACATGAGAATAACAAGTCACCTGGTGTAAGAGGTATATAATGCGGAGGAAATCAAAAGTCATGTTCGTAGGAGACCATGTAGGCGTCAAAAGGAAGAGAGGTTCCCCTTAATGAGGCCAAGTCGAAGAAAGCCGACATATTAGACCATGCTATGTGAGATGTTCTTTGGGCTAGCGTACCCGCACACGAAGGTTTATGTCAGGAATGGAAAGGAAGCATTTGCATATCCAATGTTTATGAAATAATTTTTATGAAAAAATTTCTATGTATTTGATAGTTGATCACTTGGTAAGTGTTTTCTATCGAATGGAAAAGAATGCATTTAGAATGAAAAATGCTTGCTTATTGAGTTTCGACTCATGTTTTGTTTTCCCAACCTCAGACAGGTGTAGGGAAAGCCAAGAGATGAAGGGCATGTGTTGCTAAAGGAAAAGAGGAATCTACAAAGGTTTGTAGATTTTTGTATGAATAGATGCCCTAATGGGATATTATGAGAAAGGACATAGGTTGTATGAAATGATAAAGTTATGAATAATATAAGAAATTGATGATTTATGATGATATGGATGAGTTCATTATGAATGATGATGAGTATATGTTATGTGATGAAAGAAACAAAAAAAATTTGGACGAGATATAATTAAGTACCCGCCGTGTGATCAGGGCAACAATCCTAAGTCACATTTACCAATTGACAAGATCTCGGAGTAAAGACTATGTGGACGCCTCGATTCGGAACGCCACAACAAGCTTATTGGAAACAATGCAACCTATAGCGATAGACCTTGACTTGGCTAACCATATTGATGAACCTTGAATAAATGTAGTGATTATTGATGAACCCAAATGCATTTGATGTTGATTTATTGATGGATCTCAATATAGATAAATGAGTAACTAGTACTATGTTATACACAATAGCTAACTACTTAACTTGTTAGAAGATTCCTATTAAGTACAGTGAGTCAGCTAATCAACATAGCATACTACTAGGGTAAGCCCTAGATCTATTTGCAGCTACCTCATGTGGAAATGTCCAAAATTCCCTCACACTTCATTGTGCTTCTCAGTCATCCACATGTTGCCCCATACATCCAATAGTGGATGCAAGCATTTATAGCAGATTTACATCTCCTAATAGTTATCATTTCAAGCCTTTGTTTGACATGCTAAAATCACTTCAGTCTACTTTCCCTCATTTTATTATCTATTAATTTCACCTTTATGTTATCTCAGACTAATTCATGTCTAATTTTATCTTTTCTTATTTTATTTCATCTATCTTAACATTTTCATTTCTACTATACTCATTATATTTATATGTTGTCAAGCACTTGGGATTTGATGGATGTTCTTTCTCGTGCAACTCTTCATTTGCATCAGTTGATGAGCTCCCCTATCTTACAAGAATAGGTTTATCTTTAAAAAATTGGAACTGTATATTAGCAGGCTAAACAATCTTGTAGGTGATTTTTTGTTAATTATCTGTGCCCCTGAACATGTTAGTTGAGTTGTCATGTCTTATGTCTCCTCTAAGCTTAACAGCATGTGATTGACAATCTTAGATGTGCCTACCTATGTGTTGTGCAATGATTGTTACTTGTGGAAGATAAATGGTACTCACCAACATAAGCAGTTCGGACGATGAGCCTGAGTGCAAGTCCTCGTGGAACTTCTAGCAGTTGCACCACTAACCTCTCGAGATTGTCGAAAACTGGCATTGCATATACCTGCAGTGATTCTTCTTAATTGATGACATTCTTCACAATGAATGCACACATCTAGTTACATTAGATTGCGCAATTGTCAAACTACAACTATAATAAAACAAAACTGAGCCCTCCAGTGCTATATTCTTATAAGTTCCTAGCCCAAGAAGCATGGCCTTTAACAAGCTCATTGGGTTGTTGTTGTTGACATAGCCCTCGTTGAATTGTCAGCAACTTGCTTTTTTTTTTTTTCCTTCTTTTATTACATCATCACAATGGAGATATAGCTCCCTTTGTAATCTATCAGTAGACCACATTCACGCACGCCGGATGTGTTAATGTGTATGGCTATTCCTAAGGTAAGCGATTTGAGAGTGATGGCGACTTCTCCCCTGCTCATCTTATATGCTTTCCAGTCAACAAAAATGTATTCAGATTGTGAAGAATCACTTTATATCTGTTTGGGGCTGCCATAATGATCCATAAATGGATATCAAATGGACAAGGAAGATGTAACTGCCTCAATCTTAGCCTGTAGTTATGGCCTAGTGTTAAGATATTCACCATTGCGTAGATTGGGCAGATCATCTCTCTTATTCTGACCATTCAGTTTGATAGACAACTAGAGCAAACATCTTGCGTAAGGTCATACAATCACTACTATCAAGGAAACAATCAAGACATGTACAAGCTTTGGAAGCATTTTTGTATAATTCGTGTGTTGGGTGTTGTTATGCTGATAGATATCCTAGATGCAATTCAAAGTCTAGATTCTAGAATGCACTTGGATTATCCAGATTGACTAATATTTGAAGCTTGATGTGTAGCTAAGTTTTCATCCACAAACCTTACTTGGACATGCAGAAACACAAAATGGAAGAAAGGAACACAGACAGAAACACAGACCTGGTAGCTACCAATAACATGAATGACAACCATCAAATTAGCTGCAGCGATAAGCCATTCAGGTCTTTTCAGGGCCAAAAGCAAATTGTCATCAACCACCTGTCCAAAAGCCCAGTATCCAACCAGTGCTGTTGGGAAGTAGCAAATGGCTGTTGTGAAATAGGCGACAACAGCACCCTTCCACATAGTAATCTTTGAAGGTTTCTCAGGGGTGGATGGTACTGTGGCCATAATCTCAAGAACAATTCCGTGGCCTGCAAAGGCAAACGAGATCTGTCCTAAAGCATTACAGACTCGGAAAAAGGCATTTGCTGTGCTTGTGTGCCTGTATGCGTAGCTCACATTAGGAATTGGACCACGAGTCAAGCAAGCCACCCAGGATATGGTTGAGTAGCTGGACATGGTAAGAAAACAACTGTCAGGCAATGAATTTCTAAGTGCCTTAAGTATGGGTTTATGATGCTTTTGCAATGTAAATAAATAGTTCAGCCAAAGAGGGTGTAGATGTGCACTATGATTTCACGCAATAACAAAGCCATGTGCTTAATTCTCATTAGTCACAAAGTGCTAGGCCAATCCTAGAACAAATGGGACAAGGTGGTTATATACAGAAGTTCTATGCAAAGTTGTTTCTGTAATTGCATACAAAAGTTTCAGTTGTGGTAATTGATGGTTAGTGCTTAGTATGATACCTGAGCGACATGATTGCTGCAGCAAGTGAAACACCAGCAACAGAGTTGAAGTTGGGTAGCTGAGAGAGGAAGAAGTGGATTGAACCAAAGATACAAATCCAATATGATTGGTGCAGTTTGGTGAAGGTGGGAAAAGCTATCTCCATGAATTTCTTGAGACACTTGCCTCCTATTACCATGTATACAATGTCGCACCCCACCTGCACAATCAGCTGTTGGGGTAATACCACCCAAAGCCCAAGCTTTGGACCAAAGGCATATTGGCCCAGTTCATAGTACCGATCAAAGCGCTTTCCAGGCACACATTCATGTAGTTGTATCATTTGCCACATTGTGTTTAAAGTAATGCACCACGACAAAACCAAAACCATTACTCCTGGGCCCCTGCAAGGGATCAACAATTAAATGATAAGACGTATATGACATAGCCTATTGATAAGTGAAGCTAGCTAAGGTAAACTTCTCACTTCTACCATCATATTATCAAGGCCATGATGACATCCAAGCTGGCTAAACTTCCTCAATTCATATGATTTGTGGGACATAAGTGTTCAAAGGTGGTGCAGATTTACCCTAAGTGGATCAGATGGTTTTGGGAGGAAGCAGGCTAAACTTCCTTAATTCATATGCTTGGTGGTAAATAGTGATCAAAAGTTTTGCAGATTCAGCAACACTGAATCAGGTGGTGTCAGGGTATCAGAATGACCCACATGAACTAAATAGTGATTGTTGTGGCTCACTGTGTGCTGGAAATGAATTGCTGATTTACCATCCCAAGTAGGCCATTGCATATGGTAAGCTCAGTACCCCTGCACCCACCATGGCAGTAACAATATGAAATGCTGAATACCACCATTTGGCGTGATGTGCCGCTGTTTCCCTTGAACTCTCGTCATCTGAGTAAAAAACCTGCATATGTCAAAAATATGTTGTCTGAGAAGTTTTTTTTTTTTTTTTTTGGTTTAGATCATGCTATATGAAGATAGTCAAAGAGTCTTCTGTATTGGGGGAGAGAGAGAGAGAGAGAGAGAGAGAGAGACTTTGCTCTCACCTTTGGTGCTGGTGGAGAAGATGAATCCATTTTCTCCCAATAGCCTAAGCTATCTCAGTTACTGGAGGCGGCTTATTCATTGTATTTGTAGTGGGTGTGAACTTGGATGTGATGATTTGATGGAGAAAAGGACTCCACTGGGCCGATGATCCCAGTTGTCGGGAAAATGGATAGACTAGGATAGCACTAGTACCCATTTCTGAGCTGCTGTCTTGGTCCCTGTACAAGAGCGTGTACGCATTTTGATCGACGGAACTTTTTGTCATAGTTTTCATCCGAGTGTATTGAAATTAAAAACAAGGTGTTAATGAGACAGGTTGGTGAGGACTGTTCTTATTCACAACTAAGCCACTATTGGAATTTGGAGTCTCTAGTTTGAGGCAAAGGGACTACTTACCTGTGATGGATTAAGGGGTATATGCGAGTTACAAGGTCTTATGTTGCTGTACTGTTTGATTGAAGGAATGGATAGCTTTCTCAATTCCCGCGTTAACAGAAAGTGTTTCCTCGAACCATCCATCTTTCTTGATCTGCATAAAAGGTGGGGTCTAGCAATCTAGAGAATCTATGCCATTTGATATCCTTCAGAAATTTCATCTGTGCATTGAATGCATGTCTGACCAAAAAAGACCTGAGTCTTGCTAACCATCCAGTATATGATTACCATCAGTGCTGACAGTCACCCAAGATCTAAGTGTTCCTTCTGTTAGGTTGCTTCTGATGGTGTTTTCGGAATGTTCAGCAGCTTCAGCATGCTGTCTGAACACCAAAGGTAACTGAATGGCCAAAATTGTTTTGCTACTCTCAACTTCTTTTACGATTTGGCCTGTATGGTTATTCAATGCATCCGGTTTTGGGACTTTAACTTTTATGGTGGTTGATTTAACAGATTGTTTAGACATTAAAGAACATGGTATCATTGTAAAACAAGCAAGAACACAACAAGCACAACCCAGGTACACCCCTGGCAGTATCTTTCAAGGTTCAATACGTACAAAAACAAGTAAAACACACAGTTTGTTCTACGTGGCCGGTTGTGATTCACTGGATTCCTTGTTTCAATATCAACAATCATCTTCCTAGTATTCTTTTAATCTGTCAAGTGGGTGTTTGACTATAACCACGTAGTGTGCCCATTTTGTTGGATTCAGACCACTTGGCTAGAATCATCATATGCAACTAATTATTGGATGCAGAATGAAACATGGAATGGAAATATGTACACCTTAGCATTTTCCCACAAATAATTAAAAATTCCTTTTTTTTATTGTTTTCTAAAGTTGAAGTCATCTACCACTGACCCATGACGTGTATGAACGCAATTGGAGGATCTGGGTTAAATGTCTAACACCTATGCAAGTTGCGGGCTAACGATTGGGCTTAAGGCTAGACCAACTAGTGAAATTAATTCTACAATACTTCAAAAGTTCAAAATACAAGAATGAAGATGCTGGTCCTGTTGTCGTATCCCATCAAAGAGCACTTGGTTGCATTGAAAAGCCTCCTGATTCCAAGCATAAAGGAGGATTCCAGAGTCCAGTTTGCTATGTAAAAGGCCTATACATCTCACTGATAGATGTAAACTTTATTTATGATTAAAGCATATGTAAACTTTATTCACGATTAAAGCATATATGCTGCTTATACCTGATTAGTACCATGACCAAACTTTTTAGCAGCCTCCGGAAACTGCTATGTATTGCTCCAATGTATTTGTTCATGGGTCTGCTCTCTTAGCCAAGGTTGTTCCATCTTGATTACTGGAGCGCCAAAAAATAGGCTGATGAACTATGTTATGAGCAACTGCCATTTTTGCATCATTGTACATCCTTTGTAATGTCTTTTGGCAATTAATTGTATGATTAGCATGATGCTGTTCCCGGGTGTTCATATCAGCTTCTACGTTCAGCATGAACAGCTCTTGAGTTTTCCTTTCCAACAGTTAGCCATACAAATCATGTTATGATAATTTTTTGATGCTGCTGAATTTTGCCAACTTAATTTGTAGAGGTATCAACAATCATATCAAATATTAAAATCTTTGCCCAGTTAATGTTAATCGTGGACACTCATATTCTGTCAATTAATTTTTTGGAAATACTCCAGATGACTAACAGAATAACAATAAACTAACACTATTAAGACCAGCTTTTTACTTTTTCCAATTCCTAATTTCATGGCTGCGGAACCTTCCGTTTGGACCATTCGTTGGGAATAATTATAAGATTCCTGATAAGATATGTTCTAATACTTTCTAAAACGTACTTAGCAAGAGCCGGAAAACCTTACTTTTGTCACTTGCATGGATCAAATGGCTATATTTAATTCATAAGCATCATCTCCAGGACCAGCATTAGATGGCCGGCTCTGTTTTTGTGTAAAGAGTACGGTGGTCATATTCTCATGGCCCACCCCACCTGCCAAAACAATGAAGGCCTGTTCTGTTTGCCTTGGTGAGGAACTTCAAGGAAGGAGGTGCTATCTTCACCTGTTTCCTGTCTTTCTCCCACTTACCCATATGGTTGAGGCCTGACATTTGCTTTTTTCACGTTTGGACCTGTAACTTCGACCACCCCTGGGGTTTCGAGATTCTTTTCATGGCTCCTTTCATGACAACTACAACAGTCCACAGAAGTTCTGCTTTGGCCTGGAATGACAGTAAGAGAAATCTGTTTTTGTTGTATGTATTATTTCCCATCAACCCAATTATTATTTATTGCTTCAAGATAACTACAACTACTACTTTATTACCCATCATTGAAATTCCACTTTTGAGCGCTCATGCTCATTTAGTGCCTTGGAACGCCAAAGTGGGGTGAGGTTCCCTCCCTCAAAATACCCATCTTAATTCAGAGAATTCACTTGGCTGAAGACCATTTCAAACTTGAGTCATGATTCAATGCTTTTATGAACATCGAAGTTCAATGCTTGTACAATCTTTACTCAAATTTAAAGACATTTTTACATGGATTTGTGAGCCCAAGCAATACATTTTCAATCCCCAAATTTTACTTTTTGATTTCGTTTAATTATTTTTCGAATTTCAAAAATAAAAAATCAAGTTTTTCATGAGCTGTCGCATAAAAACGCTTAATTTTTTATTTGAAATTCAAAAAAATTAAATAAAATAAGTAATGTATGTTTTCATATAACGAGATCTTACATGGATCTACAAATTCATAAAATAAAGAATTATTCTCAAATACACCCACTACATTTTGACCCTAATTCTAAATATCCCTATCGCGTTTCCAAAATCCCAAATAAATCAATTAAGTTCACATTTAATTATAAAAATGCTCATTCCGTGAACTAAAGCTGTTAGAGAAAATGTGAAATTACTAATATGCCGCTCAAATTTGAGACAGTTGAAAAAGTTGAATTGAATGTTATAATTTACTAATGCCCCAATCGCACATGAAAATTTAAAGCACATTAATTTTATTTTCTTTTTATTCATTTCATCATTTATTATTTCACAACAGGGGTATTTTGGGTATTTAAAAAAATTTAACGGATTGTTTTTGATAGAATGGACATGTTTGGGATTAAATATAACCGAAGTGGGTATACTCGCATTTTGAAATGTAGTAGACATATTTGGAATTAAAGTGAAATATAGTAGGTATATTTGAAAATAGTCCTAAAGTAAACTTTCGAAAAAAATCGAGTAAAGCCCGTGCTTGCTTGCGAAAGCATTGAATCATGACTGTTCAAACTTTCATGAAGCATTATAGGCATGATAATACAAAAAGCCACATCGTGGAGATTGACCTAACTCATATACTTCACCTACATCATGCGGAATTGACTTGAACCGCATCACTCGCATCGTGGTGAAGTGTAAGTTGCATTTCTTTTCTTTTTTTTTTTTCAACAAAGCAATTTCTTTTTCCCGTGGTTACTCATAACTTGGAAAAGAACACTTCCTCATTCGTGTGATATGAACATGGATCGATTATTTCGTCATGTGGATTGATTAATACTTCAATATCAGGAACACCAAATAAATTAATCTATGAATTTGGAATGAGAGAGGTTGGGATATATGATTTCCAAATTCCGGCAGAAAGAACAAAATCATTCGGTAACAAGCAAAAACCAACAAACTATTTAATTAGGAATCCTTAATAGTGAGGAGGAGCATTAATCAAGCTAATGTGGCCTAGATTTTTTAGAATTTTGGACTTGTGACGTATCACGTTTCTTGCCTTTTACAGTGTGGCCGATATTTCAGGAACTTTGAACATCTATCGAATCTGCTTTTCTCGCTTTTTAACGGTTTTGTTAATGGTATATATTTACATATATCTCAACACATATTATACTGAAGATTTGAGATGCTTTTGCAAATCTGAAAATACACACAACTCTCTTAAAAAAATCTGGAGACACACAGCTCCACCAAAGAATTAGAACAATACAGCTTCCAACAACCAATCGGGAGACCACTACTCCCACTACCTATTTTTTTGGCCGAAATCCCGAAACGGGATTTGAACCCAACACCAGCGCTTGCAAGTGCTCCTGACAAGCAGCTGGTGACCAACTGGTTTTTAACGGGTTTTTTAGAGCCTCAGATGACTCGTGTCTCTTCATTTTCATGGGTTCGTTCGTTCGTTCATTCATGAGGATTGAAGTTCCTCAGCTAGCTTTATCACCTATAAGCATATCCACGTCATTGTGACGTCAAAAGGCCGCAACTACTCCCTATCAAAATAATTGAACATGGACTTTTCTCGAATCGAAGCGATTTTTGGCGACATGATTGCATATATGGGTAAACAAAACATATGATCTGGATTTTTACAAAAAATAAAATAAGGGAAGGAGCAGGCAGCTAGGTTGCGTTAGATCGTTACCTCTTTTTAATATCATAACTAAATAAATATCATTAACCATAATATATAGCTTGCATACATCAAAAGTGGTCTGGTTGCAAAAACTAAAGAGGTTCAACATTTAGATACGGTTCCACTTACTTTTCCCCCCAAATTTGTGGGGGTTTACAATTTTCTTTAGTGTAGTGTTTCATACAAAATTTCCCTTAACAATAGCATAAGGATTTGTAGAAAAATTTTCTTTATACATACCAGTTTTCAAAACTTCACTCTACAAGAATAAGGTTATGGATGAGTTACTAATCATACTTCTCACCATATCCATGAGAATAAAATTTCTCTTTTCAGTAACATCATTTTGTTGGGGAGTTCCTAGCATCGTATATCGAGGTTCAATATCATTCTCTTCTAGAAATTTAGCAAATGGATTAGGGATTCGACTTAATTGACCATGTTTACAATAATATTCACCGCCACTATCAGATCTCACAACTTTAATTTTCCTATCCAATTTCTTTTCTACTAACTCTTTGAATATTTTAAAAGCGTTCAAAAAATCAGACTTTTCATGCAATAGAAAAATGGAACCATAATATGAGAAATTATCAATAAACATGATAAAGTACTTTTCACCTCTAATACATGATGAGAATGGACAATATCGGTATAGATCAATTCTCAAAGTCCATTGTTTCTTACGACATTCTTTTTCTGGGTTTTGATTTGTTTTTATTTAATACAATCGATGCATATGCTAAAATTAATAAAATCTAGAGTAGATAGTACCTCATCTTTACTAATTTTAACATTTTTTCTTTCAATATGTGGCCTAATCTTTTATGCCATAATATGGAGGAATTTTCATCAATCATACCATGTTTAGTATCAGCACATATATTTAAAGTAGATAAACAATTAATAAATGAACAATTTGTACTTATTTGATATAAACGGTTAATTAATGTTTCAGTACCAAGTAAAATAGAATTTTTTAAAAAAGAAAACTTTGAGTTTGCAAAACCAAAAGAATAACCCATTACATTGAGTTTTGGCAAAAAAATTAAATTTCTAGAAATAGATGGAACATAAAAAACATCATACAGTTCTAAAAAAGTCCATGTGTCAAGGTGACGCCTATAATTCCCTACTGCTTTGACTTTAGACTTTGTCAGATTGTTCATTAAGTTGATGACTTATGCAGTTTTTGGTTGTGGGCTAAATGGAATGACTGCAAAGAGCTTGAAACATGGATAATAACACCAGAATCAATACACCATAAATTAGAAGGTACATTTATGAAATTGGTTTCAAAGCAAACATGTACATAATTGTTACCTTTCTTTTCAAACCAATTCTTCCGCTTAAGACAATCTTTCTTAAAATGTCTTTTCTTTTTACAAAAATGACACTTTTCAGTGGTTTTTTTCGATCAATCCTCTATGCCTTTCTTTGATGGAAATTTATTCTTTCTCTTTTCTTTTTTCAACTTGTACTGCTTAGAAGTTAATGTGAAATTGATAATCTTTGATCCATCCTACTTTAATCTTTTTTCCTCTTACACATACATGGATATTAATTCATTTAAAGTCTATTTCTCCTTTGTGTGTTATAAGAGATCTTAAATTATGAAAACTGAGATGTAAGAGAGTTTAAGACAAATATAACTAGGAAAAAGTCAGAGATTTTCATCCTTAATTTATTAAGTTTTCTAGCTATATTTAACATTTCCATTATGTGCTTTCGAACTCCATAAATGTGATTATATTTCATTAAGGTCAATTTATTAGTGAACATTCTAGCCACTGTTACATCAACCCACTAAATTTTTTTTAATTGAGTCAAGATAAGTTTTGATACTTTTATCTTCAGGGTCAGAAATAGAGCTCCTGATATTTCTTTTAATTGTACTTTTTATAATCATAAGAGATAATATGTTGCAATGCTCTCATTTATCAAATTGAAACTTTTGACTATCAGTACTTTCAAATGTTAAGTCATTAGGCTTTGCAACACGAAAGGCTAAATCTAGATCAAAATATCGTAAGGTAAAAAGTGACTACTCATGCTAATCAGAGTAATTTGATCATTCAGTGTTAGGATATTAGACAGATAAAATTGAGATATTAGACAGATAAAATTGAGAAATAGGAGCCATAATTGTAACAGAAAAGGATTAAGCTCATGTCACTATTACGATTCAGATAAACTATTATATAACAATTCCATTAACAGTAATTAATCACAGCTAAATTACAAAATTAATCACACAAGCAATAATGTATGATTATATTTAGTAATGCTATGATAAACAATAATATTCAATAATTAACTATGAATATATAAAGTCAAGGATATCCCCACCTTCGGATAGAAGATTCCTCGTGTTTATATAGTTCTAATTAATTATTAATAAAATATTAAATTATAGCCACCTTCGGGTAAAACTACAATATAATATTATTTAATAATGCAATGTCCATGACGAGAGAGAAAAAACTCATATTATTCTTTCTTTATTTAATAAATTCGATCAACTAAACATCTTAGATCCTTTTGGGCGACAAAAAATATAAAGATAAATAATATTTATTAAACATAAATTGCACAATGACAATGAGTTGCAATTTCTATTATGAGAAAAATGAACAATAATAGTCTCTCCATTATTTAATAATTTTAAAAATTATGTACTTTAGGCCCTTTAGGGCAACTAGAAATACATAGTCTCAATTATTAATATAAATTGCTTAATAATTTTATAAAATTAAATCAACATTCTATGCATTTGAACCATAAATAATAGCATGTGTTCATTTATGAATGTTGATAAAATTTACACTTTAATGGGTTAATTTCGATTTAATAGAAAGCAACAAATCATTAATGAAAAAATTCTTTGCAAATAGCTTTCTAATATGATATAAATTAACAATTAAATTTCATTGTATGCATTATAGTTGTTAAAATAATATATATTTAAAATAAAATAGCAAAATTGTACTGTTAATGGATGTTGCATGTGTACAAAGATTTTGTATACTGGCAGCCACAAAAAGTGGCCGATGTGTGCAAAATCACTATGCACCACCAGAGCGTCCTAGTAATTCATCTTCTTCTCAAACTTGAAGTCAGAGAGTCCCAAACAGAAACATAAAAGAAAACCCATCCATGGCAAACATTCTAGCAGTTGAAATCCAAAGCATGCCTCGAAATATATCAACTAAAATCATAGCGTCCTACAACATGATTTTTAGCACAATTAATTAGAATGTTTTATATAAAAAATGAATTAAAAAATGGATGCAGATCTTCTTAATGTGCAGGGAATCCAAATGGTTAGATATTCAAGGAAAATTCCAAAAAAAAAAAAAAATTCTACATCCATGTGCAACGTCCGTAATTTTCATTCTTTAAAGTCATGGATTCTAAGTTAAAAAAATCCAGTTGTGTGACTTCTTTGCAATTAACCAAGCACCCTTTATTTTTATTGAAATTTTTTTGTCATATTTGATATATTTGAAGCTGGATGTCCACAGGGCAATGTATGCAGCATGGTTATGTCATGAAAATTGAAATAATTCTTGTATACAACACACGATCTATACAACATGGTTATGTCAACATATATGAAATTAAGTTGCATCTTAACATTCATTTTTTTTGTAAAAAAAAATTTTGGGCAGAACCTATTATACCCAAAATCAAAAGGTGTGCTCCGATATTGCATGTTGGAAGTCATGTGATACGAAAGCATACATGAATCCATGTGTATAGATTTCACCTGTAGAACGTGTAGAGTACAAGGTCTTCCCCATCAACACTTCTCCCTATGATACTTGCAGTAGATGAGAACCGCTTCTATTTGTGTACGTGTGTGAGAGGGACCCAAACTCCTTTGTATAAATAGAGTCATTATCATCATAACTCATAGTAGAAGTACAATACTACCTGGATAGGATTTCGTACGTATCTTGTATATGGTGGGCTACCTTTAGTTTAAATCCAAGGACTATTGTTTTAACTAGGACACCTTTAATTCTAACACCAGCAAGATCAAAGAAGGCTAAACTTCCTCAATTCATATGATTTGTGGGACATAGTAAGCAAAAATGGTGCAGATTCAGCAAAACTGGATAAGTTGGTTTCATGAGGAAGCAGGCTACACTTCCTCAATTCATACCGTTGGTGGTAAATATTGATCAAAAGTGGTGCAGATTCAGCAACACTGAAGCAGTTGGTGTCAGGACCATCCACAATGAACTAAACTGTGATTGTTGTGCCGGAAATGAGTTGGTAATTTACGATCCCAAGTGAGCCATTGCATATGGCAAGCTGAGTACGCCTACACCCACCATGGCAGTTACCATATGAAACGCTAAATACCTGCCCATATGCCACTGCACGACTTTAAAACACATCAAACCAGTATTATCTCGGATTCCACATATAAGCCACCAAGAACTCTTCTCCATATAAATCAATTCCAGACCAATGTCCCTGGCAACAAGCCTAATAGTTGCTTGACCAGAAGTCAGTCTTATTGAGACAGCCCACCCTCCGCGCTCCTCGAAGTATCACACTATACGAAGATAAAGAAAGTCTTTGCTCTCATCTTTGGCACAGGCGCTGAAGATTAATCCATTTTTTCCCAATAAGAAGTAGCCTCAGCTATCTCAACTGTTAGAGGCGGCTTATTCATGGTATTTGTAGTGGCTGGCGCACTTGGTTGTGAGGATTTGATGGGAAAAAAAAGGACTCCACTGGGTCAGGAGTATGATAGCACTAGTGCCCATTTCTGAGCTCCAATGTCTTACTCCCGTGCAAAAGGTGTACGCATTTTTATCAACATGTGGAAATTTTGGTCATAGTTTTCATCTAAGTTAATTGACTTTAAAAACAAGGGACTAATTAGACAGGATGGTTAGGACTGTTCGTATCCGCATTTTAGCCACTATTGGATTTTGGAGGTTCTCGATTGGGGCAAAGTGACAACATACCTGTCATGCACTCACGGGTATACGCCAGTTACAAGGTAAATATGTCACTTTAGTGTTTGATTTTTAACAACGGATAGCTTTCTCAATTCCCACGTTGGGAGAAAGTGTCTCCTCAAATCATTCTGTTTCTTGATTTGCGTAGAAGGTGGGGTCTAGCAATCCAGAGAATCTGTGCCATTTGAATCTTTCGGAAATTTCATTTGTCAAGCGAATGCATTTCTAACCGAAAAAGGCCTGTGAGTCTTGCTTTAACCATCCAGTATGTGATTACCATAGTACTGACAGTCACCAAATATCCAAGTATTCCTTCTGTTATGTTGCTTTCTGATCGTGTTTTGGGATTGTTCAACAGCTTCCAAATGCTGTCTGAACTCCAAGGCAACCAAATGGCCAAAACTACCTTCAACTTGCTGCAGGATTAGGCCTGCATTATTATTCAAATGCATCTGGTTTCGGGTTACTTCAACAGTTTTGGTTGTTGATTTTAAGAGCATATATGGCAGGTCTGTAAAACAAGCACAAACGGAGCAACCATAGCCCAAGTGCACTCCTGGCGGTATTCTGCCAACTAATTTTTTGCTAATTATTCTAAAAGAGTGAACAGCATAAAAATACACTAACGTCAGTAAACCAGCTTTTTTCGATTCCTAATTTCATGGCTGCGGAACCTTTCTTTTGGACCCTTCATTGGGAATAATCACAAGATTCTTGATATGTTTTAAATTCTAATACTTTCAAAACGTGCTTGGCAAGAGCTGGAAAACCTTACTTTTGTCACATACATGGATCAAATGGCTATATTTAATTCATAAGCGTCATTTTCCAGGACTGATTGGATGGCTGCTTAAATCGTTTTTACGGTGGTCAGAGTCACAGTGTCACACGACCCACCCCACTTGACACCTGTTTCTTTTGCCCTGGTTTAGGAACTTCAAATAAGAAGGTGCTAGCTTTGCCTATTTCCTGTCTTTTCCCCACTTTATGGGTTGAGGCCTTGCAATTGCTTTGGACATGTTTGGACCTGTAAAGTCGACCACCCCAGGGGTTTGAGATTTTTTTTTTTTTTTTTGTCATGGCTTCTTGGACTACAGTCCACAGAAGTTCTGCTTTGGCCTGGAATGACAGTAACAGAAAGCCGCGTTTGCTGTATTTCTCATCAGCTGTTGTTTCCCTTCAACCCAATCATTGCTTATTGCTTCAGGATTGCTGCTATTACTTTATCACCCATCATTGTAAAAATGTGAAATTCCATTTTTGTGGACTCACGTTCATTTCTTCAGTGCTTTGG
>JAXCLR010000063.1:41607477-41631983 GCA_035584095.1 Annona squamosa | reverse complement strand
CGCTTGAAGCGTTTCTGGAAGCGTGACCAGAAAACACTCAGGTTATGAAAAAGAAGTGATTTTTACGCCGGATTTAATATTAATCAATTTCATTCTTGCTGGAAGTTGTTCATTTTGGCTTGTATTAGGTGCCTTAATAGTCACAAGGCAGTATCCAGCAGGTCTTCACGAGTTCTGCTCGTTTTTTTGAGCTGGACGCCTCTGGACCTAAAAACTTTTTAGGTTTCCGCATGATTTGGGCAGAAACTTCCGAAACACGCTTCCAGAAGACGGAAACTCCCCTGCAACTCGCTGTTCAGCGAGGAAAAGAGCCCCAATCCTCAGATTCTGACCCCCTTGCGCCGATGTAGACTAGCAATGACGTCCCCAGTGGAGTCGCCAAGTTGTAGCACCCGCCGGGAGCGCTACGATGGGCTCGGAATGGGTTTTCCGTACCTTGGAGATGTGGATCGTGGTGGGTAGCAACTTGGGCTTAGATTTCCTGCATTCACACGGGGCAAAATGAGTTAGGCCTCATAGTTTTTAGAAAAGCGAGCATATGGGCGCTTTCTCGGAATTTTGGCGGCATGACGACTAAGACGGGGCGTTAGCTCAAACACGCACGCAAGAAAAAAAAAGAAAATGGAGTCGCCACCGATCTTTAAAGGGAGATCGACCTCTATTTAAAGAAATAAGGCACCAATAATACAGAGAGGGGTTCCGGCCTTCGAGTTGAAGCAAATATGGAGAAATCTGCCAACCCGAGGCGGTTTACACAGCGTAAAAGGGGAAAAATAAAAAGAGTTTAAGGGAACGGGAGAGATGGAAAGGGGAAAGTGGGAAGAGAGGTGTGGAGCGCGTAGAGCACGAAGGCCAGGATGCCGGGGTGTTGCTGCAGACTCCCGTCCTCCCCTTGGGATGCCTCTCTTCAAGTGTCCTCAAATGAGAGGAGAGCTCCTCCTTTTATAGATGGTGGAGTGGGCTTTGGGCTCCCTTGAGGTCATAGACTTGGTCCATGGGCTTGGGCTTGAGTGGGATCATGGACTTGGTCCATGGATTTGGCGTGATGGGCTAGAGCTTAGCTTTAGCCCATGGCTTTTGGGTGGGCCGTTGTAGAGGCCCAAAATAGTGGAGAAGCCCGCTTCTGAGGCTTGGTAGGCTAGAGCTTAGCGAAGCCCATTTGTTTCGTCTGGCGGGCTACTTTGTGGAGCCCGTTGAGATGGCCGGAGCTTCGCTCTTTGTGGGCCGGATGTTGAAGAGTCTGCTTCAAGGCTTGGTGGAGTTTCGCTCCGTGTGGGCTGAGTGCAGGATAGCCCGCTTAGTTGCTTGAATTTCCTTTTTGGTTGGGCTTGGAATCCACTTTGATTTATCCATCTTTGGTCCCCGGGGGCAGGGTGTCAACAAATAAGCAATTTGATTCTTTTCAATTCTCTCTCTCGTGTAAATTCCCATCTGCTTTTTTTTTTTCAGTGGCAGCAGAATATCGCCTAAATGCATTTACAAGTGAAAACTTTTGAGAACACCCAACATAGTCTGGACGACAAATTCACTTGAAAGCAATGATTTTTGTTTCCACCAACCAGCCAACCACACAATTGGAGCCGCATCCTCTTGAATTACGAATGTAAATTGGTTCGAGTTGAGTTGGATTTTTTGATCCTGACTCTACTCTTAAAACATTAATCTAATTCTATATTCAATTCTATTTTTTAAATTTCGACTCAATCCAAAACTAATCATATATAAATTGCTTTGGTTTGGATTATAAATGGAGTTAATAAATACATAATTTTTAAATTTTTCTGCTTAATTAAATTTATTGTAAAATATAAATTTATATTAAAGAATAAAAAATAATCCTTTTTGGGAATACCTTTCAATTTATGACTTGTATAGTAATATAATTGTTAATTAATCTTATCTCAAGACAATGTTTTTTAATTAATTCTTGTGTATGATATGATTTTATGCATCAATATGTGACTATTTTCTAATAATATGTTATATTTTACACTAACGCACAAAATCGAGATGACTGGGTGGTGTTTACAACCATCTAATCTAAAACAATATGGTTTTGAAATTGGGTTAGTTCAAATTAAGTTATGTACCTTTTTTTAAAAAAAAATATCTAAACCAACTACATGTTGAATTAGGTTGGGTTAGTCGGGTTTGGATTAATTGCTTATAACGGAGTGGTGTCCTCATGCTGCTCGCACCATCCAAAAACATACGTGAAGGAAATTTTCCAATATATATATAACTTTTCCTGTGCAATGAAGTTGTATCGTAATTAATGGTGCATTTGGCCCAAAATATGCCCCATATATACTTATATGTACTGATACAATTATTTATTTATATATAAATTTTATAACAAATGATTTACATGTTGAAAAAATAACCTTAAAGTTGTTATTTACATTAAACTATCTTATTACGTTGTATTGGTATTATTTTTAGATGAAGTACATACACATATCTATTTGGGATGAAAATTGGTATGGTAATAGAATATAATTTTAAATATAATAAGTGAAGTAGATTATAAGTTTATGATCATATAGAGCCTATTTTGAAACAACTGCACCGTAATTGTGGCACAGTAAAGCTACATCAAAAAACTGCATCCCATGGAGACAGTAAATTTTTTTTTTAATGAAAAAGTACATTTTGTAAATATGCAATCCAAGCCAATAGGTGCACCAAAAGATGAACAAGTTTAGCCAACACACACACACTTGGCGGTCGACCTCTTGATTCTTGTCACATTTGAAATTCCTTCGCTTTGGCTGCAACCAAAGCTTCAATTTGAAAAAGATGGGACATAAGGAAATTTTAAAAATTTTAACAATTTTCGTCATGGATGCAATTCATTTTAAAAACCATTGGTATGTTTGGAAAAGTTTTAAATCATTGGATGAAATCATTTATCTTTCATTAGAATAGTTGCAATTATCCTTTATTGAATTACAGCAACCCAGAGCTAGTGGGGGCCCCGTTTGCTGACGCTTAGCAAAAGAGTAAAGATATTGTTTCATTTTTCGGAAAAGCCAACGTCCCTGCTTTTCTAGATAAAAACGGGCAACACCAGACAACGAACTAAAGCCTTTGGACCCCGTTTGCCCCATATTTGAGTTTGCGACGTTGCACGAATACGTGGGTACTGCAAACTTTTTTGAACGGAGAGAAATATCGTAATATGACAGGGTAGTAATGAAGAATAAAAATAATAAATTAAAATAGATAAAGTAGTTAGGCGGATAATTGTGAAAAAAATAATTAAAATGTCAGATAGTTAATATAGAAAAATATAAAAAAATGATTATGGAGAGTAAAAAATTTTATATTTACAAACATTTTTATCTTTTAAGGGTATTAGCATGCGTATGTATATACTTTTATGGAAATTGCAAGCTTATCTTTTAAATTATAATAACCCTTGCAATGTTGCATGAAATTGTTAACATGATCCTTTATTTTCTTGAAATTAATGTTATGAGGTTTGTATGAAATGGCAAGGTTTTATTATCTAAAAGTTGTTGTGAATCATACCAAACAATCTTTAATTTTTTGACAACTTTAATGTTTTAAGATGATCTAAATCATTCATTTTATCTAGCTTAAGTTATTAAGTCATGATATAGAAAATTACGTTGACTAGGGGAGCCTTGAGTGAGCCACAATAAAATCATATTATGGTAAATATATCGCCACTAAAATTATATATAATAGTGACAAAAAGTTTTCAAATTAATAAATTATTATACATTCTACCCAAATAAATAGTGTTAAATAATTTAAACAGATTAGATTTTATTTAATCTTCATATTAATATGAAAACCAAAAGGTCATTTGGTTGTAATTCAAAACAATCAGATGCTTTAAATCATAAGTCTCTTTGCAATGAGTAAAATGAGCCTAACGGCAATCTTATGCTGTTTCAACTGTCCCAAAAACTATTGCAAATAATACATATATTATAAAATAGTAACTTATGCAAACAGCTATGATTATCAGATATATATTACAAAATAATAATAAATATATCATTATATCAATAACTAAGTAATTTTTGTTGTATAAGAAACTTGATAACTAGTTTATACTTTATAAATATCGAAAAACGAAAAACAAAAAAGAGAAGCAAAAAAACAACCCACGACCGAATCGGATGGAATAGGTAGGGGATCAACCTATCATTTCACCAAAAGATAATCTCTTCAGTGTTTCAGAGATACAATTTGGGGGAGTTCCCTCCAAACCAGGTCATCAACACCACCAGACACTGCCCACTTTTGAAAGCATATGAGCTAACAGGTTGCCACTCTTAAGGACATGAGAGTATACAACTAATCTAAAGTGCATTTCATACCGCTCGATTCTTTAATCATAGATTGCAGATCTGATAGGGTAAACTCAAGTACTAGTTGATGGAGTCTTTCCAAAGCCCATCCCTATTAGCCATTTCATGCCCATCAGCCCTGAAAAAATCTCCATCCAAAGAGGTTACGCAGAAAAATATTTGTGATGGTGGTTTGCGATAATTTGTTTTGCTACATTAGGTGCGTGTTCTTTTGCATGAGTCTAGGCCTCTTGGGTGCATTCCAACGAAGCATTTAGCATTAGTAGATTTGAAATGAGAACCGGTGTCATCTTCAAAACAGGGACAAGAGAAAGCCCTGGTAACTTTATTATTATTATTATTTTTTTTTTTTAAAAAAAAAAGAGAGTCTAAAAGGGAGAATCGGGACAAAAAAGTTGATAATTTTTTTTGAAATAGATAATGTAATAATTAAGAGTAAATGGTTGTAAGTTGAATATAGAAAATTTGTAAGGTTTCCTAAGTTTGATTTGTAACATAATATAGAAAAATAATAGTAAATAGACTGAAATGCGCGGCTGTTGTATGAAAAAATATATATTTATTTTACTTTTCCTACTTCCTAGATGCCGCCTATATATTTATATCAAGTTCAACCGAAATCAAAGAATATAATGGTTGTAATTAGGCAAAAGCGAAAAAAAATTTCTTCAACTTTTTCACACACTTGTCTATATAATTATTTTATTTTATAATTAAATCATTTTTCACGCTTTTCTACATAATTAACTCATCGGTTTTTACTTCATTGCATTTACAAGTAATCATTACACCTACAATATAACACGTTTCTGAAAAATAATTTAATACTTTAATTATCTAACCATTCTATTTTTTCATTTTTACCATTTTATTCTAATTATTTTCTCACATAATCATTCTATTTATTTTTTCTTTACCCTTATTATATTATATTATTTTTATACTTCTAAAAGATATTCTAAGCCTCTCCACCCTCTCACTATCCATGTTACTAAGGGTGCTTAAGATAACATAAAGCAAAAATAGAAAGTTTCCTTTCACCAAGTTGTTTGCATCTAAAAATTTCGATGGAAGGATATCAACAATCACTCCATGTTTAGATATAACCCACTATTTTGTTTAACTTATTTATTTTTTCACTGCATCATAAATCATTTCGAATGAAAGTCCAGGGTGAGTTGTACCACCCTAAAAAATTTATAATCATATATGTAAAATATAAAAATACTTTCATAAATACATTAAAATATGATGATAATTTCTAAATTATTTATTTACAATAGGAAGTATGTATTAGATATTATGGATATTAATTAATTAATTAATCAATAACTTCAACATGCTTATAATATCCAAACCATTTTATTATATTGATCTTAAACTTTTTTATAATATTACTTTTGTGAAATGAGGTAATGCAAATGTTTGATATGAATGAATTAAACTTGGTTTCATACTTATGCAAGAAACTTTAAATAATTTTGTGTCTAAAAGCATATCTTCTATTTAATTTCATCATTTTTTTACTTGATGATTGATAAAGAATCTAATGTTACAATGTATTTAACATCATTTATATTATTATGAAAATCTCATCATTTATCTTAATATCATTGTACATCAACCTAACCTATAAACATATAAAATGATTGAATGTTGAATATTGAAGTTGTATGTTCAACGTCTAAACTATCTAAAATATTGTTATTATGTGGAGAAATGATTTTATAAATATTATTACATTTTAATGCATATGTGAATAGATCTAAAAAATTTTCATCATTGCACATAAATATATGTGGTGATCACTCATATGTGATGCATCACATAACAACCCATATGATGCCTTTTTTATTTTTTATTTTTATAAACATATTTTTAGATGTATTTAACTTGTATACCAAATTTTACCACTTTACAATACTTATATATATATTTATATATATTTATTTTTAATTTTAAAAATATCAATTTTAGTGGCATTAAGTCATTTTTCACATCATAAAAAATTTGATTATTAAAAATTAAAAATATAAATATAAAAATATTATAAAATGGTAAAAATTAGCGTATGGGTCAAATACATAAGAAAATATGTTAAAGTAAAAAAAAAATAAAAGAGCATCCTATAAATGCTTTCATTTGAGCAGCCGCAATATATATTATTTAAGCAAACCTGATTCATGCATATTTTCGATTTGGTTGAAAATTTGCAAACCGGACGGGTTGAATGTAATGAGTAGAGTTGATCTCATTTAATTGAAAATCTACCATCGGAAACAGCGGATCAATGAATTCTGACAGTGACTTGTGGAGCATCTATAATCCTCGGTCATGGGTGCATGGACACTGGCAATGCTTTTTAATTCTCAGCCATTTGTAACATTTATATATATATATATATACACACTCCAAATCCTATTATAGAACCGTTTCTTCTATAAATTCCATTTATATGCTATTTTGCCCATTAAATCAAAATCCAACCGGTAATTCTGTTTTTTAAATTTATTGTATCATAATACAAAAAAGTGTTTTAGTCTAAATCGTAGGTCATACGTGCTTAAAAATATATATCATATTCATAGGATATATATGATGTGCAATGTATAAAAAAACACTCGAAGCACTATTCAATTCACATATACTTCCCTACTTTAAATGCTATACTAATTTTATAATTATTTATCTATATTAAAAGAACGATTTATACAATTTTTAAATTTTGGATTAATAGCTTTAGTGTTTGTATATAAATCAAAAAAAAATTATTAGGTAATTTTGCATTTTAAAAAGACAAATCATTAAATAATTTGATTTAAATGAAAATTTTCTAGTTAAATAAATAATTCCGAATGTGATGATAAATACAGTTATTTCCAAACCGTCCAAACTCGAACTCTATAATGGCGTGAACAGTACTTATGCGCAACGAGGTTAGACCAATATCCAAGCCGCCCGCCAAATCCGACCTTTCGTCAGCCTACTGTATAGGAGAAGAAAACTTCCGGAGCTCAATCGGTAAGTTCTATTTGAATTTGCTATTTTAAGATTTATTTCATTCAGATGTAGGTTGTTTGACCAAAGGTGATTAATGATAATAAACTATTAAAGCTAATGAGTGCAAAATAAAATAAATGGCATGACATCTTTGAATTTCCCAACATTTATCATGTCTGTAGACGATGGAAAAACTCACTGTAGTTTGGTTGTGCTAAAAAATTGTTAATAAAAGATTTTTAATTAAAAACTTTTCACTTTTTATAATTATTATATTTTTAATTATTTTTTTACATTTTTCTATATAAACTGTCATATTTGCAATCATTTTTACATAACTATCTATACAATTAACCCATTTATTTTAACTTCGCTAAATAATCATTTACAGCCAGTCTAAAATTCAGCGATTTCAGACCAGCCTAAAACTATATATTTTTATTTTTTTGGTTTTCTCATGGACAAGTAAAGTTAGGTGTATTTAATCTATAAATTAAGTTTTATTATTTTTGAATATTTTTAAATATGAAAAATGATCCTGTTAGTCTAGACTAAGTAAATGTTCCACTTAGCCGACCTCAAAAAACTCATTTACAACATTTTTTTTCTATTTTTTCTTCATACACTTGGTTACCTAAGTATATTTAATATATAAACTAAGTTTTACATTTTTAGATATGTGTGTATATATTTTAAAATTTTAAAAATAAGGGTATTTTAAATACATATATATATACATAGATGTTTAAAAATCTTTAAAAAATATATAAACATATCTAAAAATGGTAAAACTTAATTTATATATTAAATACACTTAAATAAACAAGTGTACAAAGAAAAAAGTAAAAAAGAATGTTATAAATGAATTTTCTAAGATGGGCTAAGTGTAGCATTTACTTAGCTCCGACTAATACGATCACTTTTCTTTATTTTTTTTGTATTTTTAAACACAGTTGCATTTTTGTAATTTTTTGAGCCAGAAAATTATAGAAACTCCACTATCTTTCAAAAATTACAAAAATGTCATTGTGTTTAAAAATCAAAAAATTGTAAAACTTGGTTTATAGATTTAATACACCTAACTTTACTTGTCCATGTAAAAATTGAACAAAATAAAAATATATACGTTTTTAGGCCTGGCGCATTGGTCCCCTTGTCCGGCCATAAAAGGTACGACCCCTTAACTTTATTCTTTTTACATATCATTATTACTTATATTATATTACATTATTTTTTATTAATTTGACAACTTTAACCTTGCAACCAAACATACCCCTAAAGAAAATTTTTTTATGGAAAATTTTTTGAAATAGTTGGAGTAATTATGTGATGTTATAAGTGTAATGATTACATATAGATTTAATGAAGTTAAAATAGATAAGCAACTTATATAGAAAAAGAGTGATAAATAATTATGTATGTTCTAAACCATACAAGATTATTGGATTGAAACTATATATGAGATAAGAATATAATAATATATATTAGGAATAAGTAAAGTTATATTGAAAATTGAAAATGTTGCCACGAGAATTGAAAAATTGTCTTGAGAATGATGATACAAACGTAAGTCAATTATTTGAAATAGGCATGAAAAAGTGTGTGAAAAAACTAAAAGAATTTTTTTTAGCTTTGCTAACTTACACACCATTATATCTTTGATTTGGGTTAAACTTAACATCAAATATACAGGTAGCGTTAAGGAAGTAGGAAAAGTTTTCTAAAAAAAATCCTATTTTCCATTCATCTTTTTATTCTATTATCATACATTCTAATTCTTTTTTTATATTTTTCATATAACTATCTTATCTATTTTGACTTTTTTATATACTCTTAGTTATTACTTTATCTATTTCAAAAAATTTTACCAACTTTTTCCTCCCAAGGGTGTTTTTGTTATTTGATAAAATTTCTAAAATTGTGTGAAAATTTTTAAAATGACAGAAATGTTACGATACAATGAATGCAATGATGATGAATAAATACAATAAAGTTACAATAAATAGAGTAGATGCATAGCTATTTATAGAGAAATGATTGACAAGTATGTTAATTGTATAAAAATAAATGAAGAAATGATTAAGAAATTAGATAATTATGAATTGAAAATTTTTTAACATCCAAAAACACTCATAATATAAATAGTTTTGCAACAGATGTAGCGATACGCAGGCTAGGCACAGTTGCTCTGTGGTAAAGGTTTTGATCCTCCCCACCCTCAGTCCGCTGTAATTTTCTCATAGTGATGAGAATTTATAAGATTTTTTCTCCTTGTGGAATGTAATTAATTATAATATTTTAATTATAATATTTAGTTATTTTATACTATATAAGAAAGATCAAAAAATAATATAAATACTTTTTACAGCGTACCCAAAACTAACTCTCTTCTTCGGTGTTGTTTAGGATGTAGTCGAAGATTTAAAAATAAAGCTATAATAAAGTACAAATTAGATTAATACTATCGGATAGACCTAACCTGATTTCACCCCTTCGAGAGTCAGGATTATTTTGCGAGTCGAAGAACAACGGTGTAGATTACGTGTTTAGTGAGTCCACGAGACTAAGCTGACATAAAGAATATTAAAGAAGAAGAAAAAGAACAGCTGCTACAACAACAATAATAATAATAATGAATGAATGAATGAAAAGCCTCTGTGGAAGAAGGTAGGCATGTGTGCATGCAAATGCCTTAAATGGGGTGGCTGAAAGAAAAGTCGAGGATCAGGGACTGGATTAGGGGTTAGGTAGCGCGGATGGATGGGATGGAAGGTGAGAAATCCCCGCTCACGTGCATCGGAGTGGTAGGTAGGAGAAGGGCTGTGATATGACATACGTCCCTGGCGTCGAGTTGGTAGGCACGAGAGTTTTTAACACGTTTGGTAGATTTGCCAGTCAACCCATGGTCCACACAACGAAAGCCTGGCTGTTTATTTGGGAACTCATTCCATTTCAATGATTTGCTGTTATTGAAAGCCATTTCTATTATTTAGCGGACAGAGGACAATTAATTTTGAAAATTATATTATTCCCTCAAAATTTTGGACAATACTTCAGAATAACAAAATAAAGTTTTTAGTAGATAAATGGGCCATGGGAGAACAGGGAATTTATGGTCCTCTGCCAAATGGGATTGAAAGGGATGCTAAGGTTGGGAGCTTGGAGAGAAAGATGTGGAAAGAAGACATTATAATAATGATGGTGGGAGAGGAAGATTGAAGAATGAAGAATGATCGAAGATACCCCATTTCTCAAAGGGACGAAGAAGTTCACACCATTCGTAAAGGGAGCCAAATAGCATTTTGCCTGGTGAGAGAGAGGAGGAAGGAAGAGAATGAGAATATGATTGTACAGAAGGTGGTTGATTTTAAAGAAACTCTATAGGCTATATTACGGGCAGATATTCCAAAGAAGATCTAAATTTTTGGCTAGAACGTGATAACAAACACTCTACTAATAAAGTTAAATTGCAGAAAAGAGGAATAAAAATGGATCTTAAATGTCAAAAGTGTGAAGAAACCAATACAGCGGAAGGCAATTTCTATATCTTTTAGGCGTGCAAAAAGACAGAACCCCTATTCAAGGGAGTATGTTTAGATCAACCAAAGGCCTCTTTTTCTGCAATTAATATAACATTTTGTCTCCAGTAAAAATCCCATTTCTCTTAACTTGTTCATGTTAATTTGTTGGAGAATATTGTTTCTTAGAAATCAGAAGACTGTGGTGGGAGAAAATGTAAAGCCATAAAACACAGTTGGGTGGTCTATTGACTACTTGCATAGATAACTTGGAAGGCTAATACTAGAGGAAAGCTCACCACACTAGAAGAGGCCACGCTAGGGAAGCTTTAAAATAAATGTGGATGCTGGAGAAAATGTAGATGTATCATTTAACGGTAATAGAGCAATCGTTAGAAATTGGATAGGCGATTTTTTTGCTGTGAGATGTTGCACGGATAAGAGTTTAATTACTCCACTTTGGCTGGAAACCAAGACATGTTGGTTGGGATTATCATGTGCAAAAGGAGCTGAGCCTCGGAAGAGTGGAAATAGAGACTGACTTTCTTGTAGCAGTAATCTTTGTTTTGGGAAAGGCAAAAGTAGCATCCTCTTTCAAAGCTCTAACAGATGAAATCCATGATTCGTGCAAGTCATTTGAGCAAGTATCTTTTCTACACGTTCTTAGAGATGCACATTTGGCTACTCATGTTGTTGCAAAGATGGCAATTGCAAATGGGGGAACACACATGTGCTTGTGGGGAAATCCCCCACCGTGGCTGGGAAACATTTTTTATAGGGACAAACATTTTGAGAAACTTAGATTGTATCATACCACCAAACCCTTGGTACCAACAAGGTCAGGGGTGAAGGGAATGGTTGGCCAGGTATTATATATGTTGTGCTCTGTTTTGTTGAAAGATACTTTGTACTTTTCCGAAAGAAAGAAAAAAAAACTGCTCACACCTGCACCAAAGCCGACTGATCATTTACGACCGGTCGCAAATCACCGGTCGTAAAAGATCAGGTCTCTACACCAAATGTCCTAGATGAGCCGTTTTTCAATGGCAATGTCTTCGCTCATAAACTGTACTTAAAAAAAAAAAAAAACAACTTTATTTCACTAGCCATTGTTAGAATTCATGAATTACATTGAAACATAATTTCGAAGTACCATCACATAATTTTGACCTTCTGCAATGAGTTGCAAAATCCCATGAATGAATCTATTACTTGGGATTTTCTTTTCACATGAAGACCATGATTAAGAATGTTTTCGCACAACCAATAATTACATAAAAAATTACGAAATCGCACAAAATGCTGAGATAAATGTAAAAGGCCCTGCAAATGCTGCCGAGAAAAAATATTAAAAAGATATATATCACATCAAGCCTTCAAAAGGAAAACGTTCCCAATAATCCCCTTTATATCCAAATGCAATGCCATACCTCATTTGCAACTACCCGTTCATGGGTTCGCAATGCTCAAAGCCGGAGGCGGCTGTTCGCTTTGGTTAGTGGACCCAGTGAAGAACCTTTCCTAATCTATTCAATATCGGTTTATTTGGATATCAATCTATCCTATTAAGATTAGAATGAAATTGATTTAATTCTTTGTCAAAATTATTACTTTAAAAAATAATAATATTAATAAGTTTAACCCATAAGAAAATTAACAATTTTGGTAATAATGATTTATAAGAATAATAAAAATATTGCTTTTACTTTTTTACTAATAAGTAAGTAATTATAAATAATTGGGCAGTACATTCAAATCCCTAGATAAAAATTGCATGGAAACTACGTTATCGTTATTTTTCATATCATTTATAAAGTGTAGCTTTTCTTACCTTATAATACAAAATATAAACCCTATTTTATTCAAAAACCGGTCAGCTCCCAAGTAGCGTGCTCCTGTAACTATAAAAGTTTTTTCATCTCCTTCGAACGCTTATAAAATATCTTGACATTAATTAACTTTATCATAATTAGCCCCTCAAGTAATCTCACGGCCAACTCTCGTCTAAATGATCCCGTGAAATCTAGTCAAAATTGGTGACAAAGTTTTTTTTTTTCTTTTTTTCCAAAGGAAATTAGTACTCGAAAATATTTTTGGACCGGTAAAAATTGTGGAGCGCAAATTTGACTTAAAAGGAATTTTAAAATGTTTTTAATTTTTTTGATTATATTGCTCATATTTTTATTACAACTTGAATCCAATATACTCAAATCACCTTACATATGTACTTTAAGCTATCAATAATATATATTAGGAGGAATACTGAACTGGGAGGCATAATCGCAAGGCTAGAACTGTTGCGGAGAACAATGTTTTGTACAATACGTGGTAAGACACTCAACGCACAGGCACGCAGAAATTTCCAAAACCAATCCAGCCCTTTCTAGTTTCCAAGGCGGGCAGTGCACGAGGAGCCGAGGAAGGGGGTAGTTGCCACGGGAAGTAGTTAGAGCTGCCAGCTCTCTCGCTATGTGCAAATATAAATATAAATGTGATGCATCTTCCTCACCCCATTCATAAAAGCCAACCGCACTAATCAGCCTCAAACGGAAACACCACGAGACTAGTCTGACAAGGGAGAGAGAAGAGCTGAGAGAAGCTATCAAGCAGGCAGCAATGGCCCCAGCAACAACCTTCCTCCCCACAGCTACAGAGGAGAAGACCCTCCGCTCCAACTTCATCAGGGACGAAGACGAGCGCCCCAAAGTCGCCTACAACCAATTCAGCAACGAAATCCCCGTGATCTCCCTGGCCGGGATCGACTCCCCCGACGGACGCGCCTCCGTGTGCAAGAAGATCGTGGACGCTTGCGAGGACTGGGGAGTCTTCCAGGTCGTCGATCATGGCGTCGACGCCAACCTGATTGCCGATATGACAAGGCTCGCAAGGGAATTCTTCGCCTTCCCCGCCGAGGAAAAACTCCGCTACGATATGTCGGGAGGGAAGAAGGGTGGCTTCATCGTCTCCAGCCACCTTCAGGTACTCTTCCTCTTTCTCATGTCATTGTCCATCGTCTATGCCTACGAACAGGGGAAGACCAGAGCTTTTCCACAAACAGAGGATAAGGCAGGAAAATTTTTTTTGCATAATTGCGATTTAGCACTCATATTTTGGGCATTTGACTAAACCCTCTTAATTCTCTAAGTCTATAATAAGATTTTATGGTTCAATCTGTAAAATAGACTCTAAATTTTTCTATTTGTGTATGTTAAATTAAAGATGTGCTCTCATTCAGGCAGTGTCGGTGATATGGTTTTTTTGCAGTTCTTCGAAACTTAGAGGGTTTATTTTACAAATATTCAAAACATAAATGCTAATTCATAACTATGTTAATGAGTGTAGTATTTGAAGGATTTGAAATTCATGTATCGTTTTAGAAGATATAAACTATAGAAAATGATGAATAAAAACGTTGCTTATCCGTGAAACCAGCGGACGAACCAAGACAACGCAAAAAGGATTTTTGGAATTATATACCTTGTAATGTATTTTAAGTTAAAATATAATATTTATTTTTTACAATTAGTTATAAATTTTTATTTTTCTTTATAAATATATTTTTAAACGTATTTAATTCATATACTAAAAGTTTTCATTTTATAATATTTTTATACATTTACTTTTGATTTTTAAAAATTAAGTTTTTAAGATTAAAAAGTTATGAAAAGGTGAAAATGACTTAAATGTCTTTGAAATTGGTATTTTAAAGATAAAAATAAATATTGTAAAATATTGTAAATAACAGAACTTGGTATATAAATTAAACACACACAGGAAAATATATTAATGAAAAAAATAAAATAAAAATAAATATTATATTTTTGCTTAAAACACATTACAATGTATATAATCAGGACCAACGATTTTTTTTGTTGTTTGACCCATTATTGCATTGTCGATAGAGACAGAAAATCAATGCGACGTCGACGGAAGTTTAAAACTAGGTCTTATCATAACATTGCTTCCGAATTACGATTGGTTGCTGGTAACACATGCACGTCGTTTGCGGGCTAGATAATTTTCTTGGCATTCTATTCGTGTTGGAGATGTTTGATATATTAGTGACGATTTTTTTATTGTTTAAATAACCCAATCGTATTATTTTTTTTCACTGGTATAATTCTATAAGATTACACAAAATTCCATGTTTTTCTACTGCCTTTAATTACAGCTTTTGAAATTAATAATGACCATATATCTAGCAACGACTTAATTTTGCTAATGGTAAAGATTTAATGTTCGTTATTTGGCAGGAGGTCATGACCTCGTTAGCCGAATCTAGCAAATACAACTATTAGTACCCTATTTTTATTTCGTTTGTTTTTTTAATAAAATTTTTAATTTAAGTATATTTAATTTACATCAAAAAAATTTATAAATCAAAATTTACCATTTTTAATGATTATATATTTTAAAAAATTTTAAGTATAAGGGTATTTTAGTCATTTTAACAGTTAAAAATGACTAAATACTCTTACTTATGTTTAAACATCACAAAATAATAAAACATGATTTAAATTAACAATTTTATAAAAAACTGCTTGTTAGCCGAGACTAAGATCATAACTCTTGCAATTTCTTTTCCATATCTGCGACATGAAATTCTGCTTTGTATTACTGGTTTATTTTAATTATCATGTGTTACTTTCTATTTTACAAAATGCGTATTAATTTTTACTATTTTTGGAGAATTTTAGATTTTTTGAATTTTTTAAAAATCAGTGGTACTAAAAATGCTGCTTATTAACAATTGTAAAAATCTCCAAAAACAGTAAAAATTAATATATATATATATATATCTTAAATATACTTATATTAACAGTTGCGTAAAAAAAAAATTAATGAGTGTATGCAACCCACGCGCATGCAGTTGCATCCCTATTTCCATCCCTGTTTTGTAACATAATCATATCGGAGCCGACTTTTAGAGAGTTAAACGATTAAAAATAATAACAATTCAGATACTTAACTTGTAAGTCACAAAATGACCATAGATGATGACGTATGAGTTTCTGATAGTTTTAGATTAATTAATTGGTGGGTGCATATAATTTAAGATCTTTTTTTTTTAATAAAAATTTTAAGATACTTTTTTTTTTTATGAAAATGTAAGATCTGTTTTGAGTTGAAAAGGAGATGATATTGCAGGGAGAAGCAGTGCAGGACTGGAGAGAGATTGTGACCTTCTTCTCATATCCGCTTGCAAGCAGAGACTACTCTAGGTGGCCGGACAAGCCTGAGGGATGGTTGGAAGTGGCCAAGAAGTACAGCGACCGTCTAATGGCGCTGGCGTGCAAGCTGCTGGAGGTGCTGTCTGAGGCAATGGGCCTGGAGAAGGAAGCTCTCACCAAGGCCTGCGTCGACATGGACCAGAAGATGGTCGTGAATTTCTATCCCAAATGCCCGCAGCCGGACCTCACTCTCGGCCTCAAGCGCCACACCGACCCCGGCACCATCACTCTCCTCCTCCAGGACCAGGTTGGAGGCCTTCAGGCCACTAAGGATGGTGGCAAAACATGGATCACCGTTCAGCCCGTCGATGGAGCATTCGTTGTCAATTTGGGTGATCACGGCCATGTAAGCTAATTAACCACATACTCAGTTCCATTTAATTAATTATATTTTGTGTATTTGATTAATCGCACGTAATTAATATATATATATATATGGTCTGATCATGCAGTATCTTAGCAATGGGAGGTTCAAGAATGCTGATCACCAGGCAGTGGTGAACTCCAACTGCAGTCGGCTGTCCATTGCCACATTCCAGAATCCGGCTCCGGAGGCAACCGTCTACCCGTTGGCTGTCCGAGAGGGAGAGAAGCCAATCTTGGACGAGCCCATCACGTTTGCCGAGATGTACCGGAGGAAGATGGCCCGGGACTTAGAACTTGCAAGGCTCAAGAAGCTTGCGAAGGAGCAGCAGCAAGAGGAAGCAGCTGTTGCTGATCAGAAAGCTAACGGCAACAACGGCCAAGCCAAGTCCATCGATCAAATTCTGGCTTGATTGATAACTGGGAGATGGATTGAGAAGGAGGAGAAGAAGGGCAAAAGGAAAGATATCGGGTGCAGTCGATATATGTTGCAAATTTCAGTCTCTAGTCTTTATATCCATAAAATATGTGGACGTTTGTCTACTCTGGGTAAAAACAATTCCTAGCGGTCGATGTGATGTGGGGTGTTAATTTCTTTCTGAAAGCATTTTTCTTTTTCCTGTACGTCGTCTTTGGATTTAGTAAATTACAGAGCGGAGGTGATAGTGTGGATATATTGTTATCTCCACATGTTTACGGCTTTAAATCCCTCTGCCTTCTCATTCCCATTAACACGAATTTTTATATATCTACTTGGTTCTTATTCTTATAATCATTTCAAATATGAATTTGTGCTTGTTTGTGTCTACGCTAGCTCCTACCTTAGCTTGTAGAATTGTCGATTGTTGTATTCTCTTCAATGGGGCTGAAAGGAATTAAGGAATCAAAATAGCATTACAAATCGTCCTTGAACATTCATAGTTAATTCGATAAGAATCTAAATATTATATGGATAAAAACAATACTTAGCTACAGCATTATAATATTTTGACTTTTTTTGATGTGATAATCATTTTGACTTTTAAATATGTATCAAACTTATTAACCCTATTAGCTTGTCTTTTCAATTCCAAAAAAAAAAAAAAAACACTGTTAACCCTATTAACTAAGTCTTACTTATTCATCAAAAAAAAAAAAAAAAAAAAACTAAGTCTCACTTGAAAATCCCATAAACCTTATCAACTGGTTCTTTGCAAATCCATCAGTGCTATTAATCATATCAACTATGCCGTCTCGGATCCATTCAATATAATTAAGCTAATGAAATGGGCTTCTTAAATTCTCTTATCTCATTTAGGAACCCCTCACGTTCACCAAACTCTGGAAACTTCAATTAAACTTTGCACGCCAAACCCATCAAACTTTCTCAAACCTATCAAATGTCATTAACTCCAGCTGGGTTTTGTGAAGCTCATTACTAATTAAACCATCTCAAATGCCATCAAAGTTATTAGTTAGGCCTCGTGTAGTCTATTGAAATCTCGACCCATTTACTTGAGCCCTTCTAAAGGCCATCGAATCCTGGTAACTAAAAGTCTCAAACTAGGCTTTTGGCTTCTGTCAAACCAGTGAAAACTCCACCTTACATTGCACCGAATAATATGAAATTACTTAACTTTTGATAATTGACAAAGATTATTGACAGTTAAATTGAGAAATTGAAATGTTTTTTCAAGAAAATGTACATAGATTTTATCATGCAAGGAATGTAGATTGGACATCTCACCAAGGAGAAGACTACTGAAATCGTGTTGTGAAATCGAAATGTTTTTGTAAGAAAATGTAACTGGATTTTATCATAGAAAGCATGTAGGCTGGGCATCTCACCAAAGGAAAGCTGCAATCACGGTAAAAGATGACTTGGAAAAGTTAAGTGGCACTAATAGAAGAAAAGAGTTTAGTAAAGGTATGATTCACCCTCCTCTTGATTTAATTATTTTTTTGATGAAATTATTTTTAATATCATAAAAACTGATAATATTAGAGAATTTGACCTAATTTTGGTGCCATGATAAAACTAATGATGTTAAACGATATGACTGATTAAATTTTAATTTCATCGTAGCTCCCATCCAAGCAATATATATATAAATCTTCATCCATGTAAGTGGGACCCTATATTTTGCCACGTACATTTGAGAAAAGTCACACTGCATCGACCGGATCTCTAATTGATTGAAATCTCTTTCTCTAGGCCGATTTCATGGATACTAAATATTATTATCATCACCTTCTTTTTTTTTTGGATAAAAGGAAATCACTCTATCTCTGCTCCCTTTCAATATTAAAGCGGTTAGAGAAATAGTAACCCAATCAATTCATTGCCAAAAAATTATCTATACATATTTTTACACTAATAGCATGGGGTGGGTTGCCCCACCAGGACTGGTGGTCCTCAACAGAAACCAAAATCAATTCAACTAAGGAATGAGCATCTGCATTTTCTTGCCGTAGTACATGATGGACCGAATAAGAGACATTGTTCTTGAGGATAGACTTAATCTCAGCAATAATGAAACCCACCTGGGAAGTAATGGGATCCATATTAGACCATCACCTTCTTAATTTGGAACAATAACGTATACTTTTCTTAATAAAACTAGATAAGATTATAATTCAATGGATCCCATTGATCATTTGCTCCCGCAAACGAAACCATTGTGGTCGGGCGAAAACATATCTTGTATTTCTTATTTTTTTACAAAATTATTAATTTATCCTATTGATCATTTGCTCCCGCAAACAAGACCATTGTGGTTGGGCGAAAACATATCTTTTATTTCTTATTTTTTACAAAATTATTAATTTAGACGTATATAATCTACAAGCCAAGTTTACTATTTTGTAAAAATGTATATATTTTTTGAATTTTTAAACATACGAATATTTTAGTCATTTTAACAGAACATCTTAATCATTTGGAATTGTTTAAAATGGCTCCTTGTGTTTAAAAATAAAAAACATATATATAACTCTAAAAATGATAAAAATTAATTTATATATTAAGCGCATCTACATATATAGTTTTATTTAAAAAAAAAAAGCAATAAAAGAAGTATGTTTTTGACCTATCGGAAATGATCAGACCCACTTAATAAAACAATTATACACATCATCATGAGCCACTATAAACTGGATATTTGATTCTTCGACCTTTTGCAGCTTGATGATGATCCTATGGATCGAGGGACAAAATTGCATACATAGATCCACTACAAACTGATCCTCGCGCAATTTCAAGTGCACCTAATCTCTTTTTGTGCTATGTAATAGCACTTTTATACGCATTTTGTGTGATGCGATTCACAGACCAGACAAAGGAAATAATCAAATGAGAATGGTTCCATGAGAAACTGGTGGCCGAATGGATAAAATCACATCTCCTCTTTAATTATTACATTCCACAGAGGTAAAACAGATGATGGGGAGTTTTTATTTATTATGGCAGGTGGACCGCTTAACGAGAACGAACACTCCAACGCACATACGTGGCCGGGACGGAAAATATAATTATTTGCACGAATCATGCATGAGTCATGCTCTTCCTTTCTTTTCTGCTGTCCACTGAAATAACGGAAAAGACATATGAAAACGGCCTCTTGTGGAAATTAATGGCCAATGTCCTGCACTACATACACGTATGCTGTTTGTTCCAAGACCATTTCTTGCCCAGCAATCATGCACATCCATCCCATGCCTTGTAAATGACGACTCTGGTTGCTTCTAAATTCACCTACTCCTTGCATTAAGGGTCTTTGGTTGCCTTTGAAAAAAAAGTGTATGCGTGAAACCTAGTGCTCGAGTTTCAATCGCGATCGAGATCATCTGATTCTGTATCAGAAATCCAATCGATCTCAATTAGGTGGCATGTGGACTGTATTCCCATCAGATATTTAAAAGACAGATGGAATGATTATCCAAATAAAATAATTTCCTAAAGCCGTTATTACTGAATTTCCCATCCCTACCACAAGATGGGCCTAAAGACTGTTTAGGGTCATTCCTGATGCCCGAAGATGGATATACATCAGATCTATGGTAATTGATATGAAAACCTGAGATCTTATTCCAAATTGCAAATGGGTTGTCCTTTAATTTATATGACTAGGTAGACTGCAACTTAGGCATGAGTTTTTATCATCAGAAACCCATGAATTGCAAGACATGCAGAAGTCTGTAGTAACCTTTACTGTAATTAATTTCAAGCTATGCATACAATATATACCATAAGGGCTGATCAAGGAGACCATTTATCAAGGAAGGAAGACTGGAAGTTGATCAAGACAAGAAGCAAGACGATCAAGGCGGCGACGCCCCATGGGGAGCTTCCTTCGGAAGGGCAGTAGTGACTCCGGCGCCGACGCTCTTCAGGGGAGAGGAAGTAGAAGAATCGCTCCGGATTCTCCATGGAGGAGAGCCAACGAACAAGGAAGAGGAGGACGACGGGAGTAGCGAAGAGTGCCCAATTGAACTGGAACTCAGTTTCTTCGACGAGATCCTCGTAGGAGAAGTACCAGGAGGTGCCCAGGAAGATGAAGACCACAGCTAAGATGAAGAGGACTGGATATGGGAGAGGGCTGAGAGTAAAATTATCCAGCACATCCGGTCTTCTCCTTGAATAAACCATTGCGAAATAGCCAGTAGCTAAGAGATCTGCCCCTGCAAAAGAGCTAAAAGGGAAGAAATAGAATGGTGGAGGAGGCTGAAAGGTAACCTAAGAGCAATATGTGAAGTCGGCCCTTTCTCTTTGTCCATCTATATATGTACATTCATTCCCCCCTCCACGCTTATTGATTTGAGAAGGAAAATGAAATATGGTTCTATTCAATTAGTTGGGGCTCGGTGCTCTTGGGGAGTAAGTTTTTGGTGTCTTGAAGAATTATGTCCCTGTCACTCCATATTACTAAGCTTACATGAATTGTGATATACTACTTGCCTTTGGGATGGGTGCTTGGTGTGGGAAGTTAGGGATGTGAGATATGATGAAAAAAACAATGTCCGGATTGAGAAAGTTGAATTATGTTTGAAGGTACTTAGGTTACAGTTAAATTTTAGTACAACTGACCCAAAATCTATTTTTTGTGTTTTTTAAAAAATATTTTATATGATTGTTAATCTAGATATATTCAACTTATACATTAAATTTTACCATTTGATGATGTGTATTTTTTATTTTTAAAAATAGAGGTATATGTACATGTGTATTAACTTGACTTTTAAATGACAAAAATATCCTTTTTTAAAATTAAAGATAGATACATATCCTTTTCAAAAAAAAAAAAAAATATATATATATATATATACATATCTCTAGAAATACTAAAAATTAAAACATAAGTTGAATACATCTAGATTAATAGTTTCAAAAAAGAATAAAAACGAATTTTGTATCCTTTTGCACTAAAATTTTAATGCAATCGGATGCATTAAATCAAGACTTAAGAAATTTATATAAGAAATCATAAAAATAAATGGTTTTTTTTGGGAAAAATATATTTTGACAATGAATTTTGATCACGTTCTTATCTCATCACATTTATGGACAAGCACAGTAACCATGTAGAAGTTAAAAAAATCTCAGTCCTTAGCACAAATGATGTGATATTTTAATTATGTGATTATCTTTATGCTGCAATCATTTTTCACATCTTCCATAAACCACTCATCAATTATATGATTTTTTTACTCCTAATTATTAACTCAATTATCTCAAAACTTTCTTATTTTTTCAAAAATTTTCGAATATATTTTTTTTTTACCTCATATCAAAGACCCTTGTGGGTGATCCTTAGTCGACATTTAGCGAAAATTCCAACTGATGCAGTCCTTGCAATTAAATTTTTGCTATGATACCTTTGATGTAAAAAGTTATAGCTGTTTATTCCAACACCATCCATCGTTTTGACGTCGTCGTGTCGCATATCCAACGTTGTGGACAGCAGAGATTGAATGCCTAAACCGCGAAGAAAATGGATGGATTGAGACAAGCTGGGAAATTTCCCTTCGTTGGTGGGGGGAATGATGAAAGCGATTGACATTAAAACAGAGGACGCAAATCTCTGAAATGCCCTTGCCCTTTTACTGCAATTTCTAGATCGCCTCTATTCTACTGTTCTATTCCGATAATTGCAAAGGGCAGGTACGGAATAAATCTCATTCTTTTCTTTGTAATTACCAGTAACTTTGTAAATGGATGATTACTGATTGGATGTGAGAAAAACTTGCAAGGAATATGCTCATGAGGCGGAAAATTGGGTCATACAAATGGCCGATCCGGTGAAGAGACGATGACAAACCGCCCACGCGAATGCGTGGCACAATGGCAAAAAACAGAACAAGCATACAGCCACCTGTACTGCGCTTTTTTTTTTTTTTTTCTGTTTTGTTTTTTTTCTTTTTTAAATTAATGCGCGTACTTATCTAGATTTTCCTCCATATAAAATTGTTAAATTTGGTAATTTTCGAATTTATTTAATATTTTATTTTAATTTTTAAAAATAACAAAAAAGCATGGTACGGATGGATGCACTCTAACTTTTAAAAAAATAGAATAAAATAATAAATAAATTTTCAAGTATATCCAATTCACACAAACTAAAGATTCAGACGAAAATCACATATTTATAAAAGGGTATTCCTTCTCTAAAACCTTTCCTTTATATAATCTTTCTATTTTAATATCTCAATACTTAATTTAAAATCTACTTCATCCATTGTATTATCATGCATGTTATCATATAAACTCCTTCATGTATTTAGTATTATTGTACATAAGTTTTATCTACAAATATACGAATGATCAATATAATAAAATAGTTTAATATTATATTAAGTTTTCAAATGTATTTTCCACAATTTAAACATTAAAAATATTAATGTTATATAGGTAAATGATTTTATAAAATATTATTATATTCCAATACATGTATAAATGTATATAAATATTTTTCATAATTTACACAAGAATGTATATTTTTAAGCAAATATAGCCGGTATGCCTTTGTATTTTAATGAAACTTGATATCTTAACTAAATAAATAATATTAAATATAATACATGAATCATTAAAAAATTTAAAAATTTTAAAAAATAAACATAGAAGAAGCTGTGGATGCGATCATGAGCGGCGAAACAAGGGAAGGAGTTTGGTTTATGTCAATATCCATGTAGACGTACATATTCGCAAATGTCAAAAATCCTCGATCGTTTCAACCCTTAGCGGCAACGTAGAACGGTTTGTATATAGTTAATTGAATGTAGCATCGGTAATATCCCTGGCGTGTCTCCACTCATGCATCCCCATCTGGATCTCGGAATGCCCATCACCCTGGATTCATTGACCCTAGCTATTTATTTTATTATTTATAAATGTTAAATGTCATCATCGGTTTCGAGGGGATATGGTGAAAATGAAATGCAAATTTTTATTTCTAACAATATTTTCTAATTTTTAATACAATTTTACATTTTCAATACTATTTTTCTCAATTGCAATATAACGCTTCTTTTTATTCAATTTTCTAGTCTTATTTGATTCGGGTCTTATCATGTTCGTAACAACATTGGAATGACTATGGGAATGGAATATCTTATTTTCCCAAAAGCAATTTTTTGTTTCTTAACTAATAATAATTTAATTTTTTTATTTTTATATGATTCTTTTCAATTCTTATGTATCTTTATGCATTCGGGACACACAACAACATCTTTCTCGCACTCATCCTCATCCCTTCTTCATCCCATTCAAGATAATAAGTATATTTAATTTTGACGATAATCCGAAGCAATCCAAATAAGATTTTCATTGGATTTAATATTTTTTATGTGCGTATAATTATGGTACATGAAAATATAGAAGCTCTTGTACTTGTTTGTAGGATGTAAGTATTCATGAATATATATATAGATAGATATATATATATATAGAGATCCGATCGTGTGCAGTTGGCCTGCATCATAATTACGGTGCAATCCGCTGTAAAATGGACCTCACACATGTTAGATTGTAATGAAACTTTATACACTTATTTATCCATATATAAATCATA
>JAXCLR010000063.1:41571422-41606146 GCA_035584095.1 Annona squamosa | reverse complement strand
AGAAATCGGGCTCGAGTTCTTCGTGTTCGGGTTCACTTGAACGTTAACCCTATCATTTTTACAAATCGGAATCCTCAGGTTTGAGTTCTTCATGTTCAGGTTACGAAAAAGCAAGTTTCAACACCATTCAAAATTAGGTTTGGTGGGCTGGGTTCTGGCTCAACCCAGCCCAAATTGCACCCCTAATTCCATACAACATAATCAACAAGGCAGTGGGTATTGAGCTATTAAGATGAAAATATAGGTTTTATTATAGTTAGAAGTTGGTCCGGTCAAGTTCTATCTAGGCCGTTATGGTTGGAAGCTAAAATTATTCTTTTAAAAATTAAATGGTTAATTGTTGGACTTCGACATCAAAACCGAAGATTGAAGGCGATTCTCTACTTCTAATTAATCGGCTCAATAACAATGAAAACATATTATCTAGTCTTCATTGTTGGTCGAGGAGATTAAATCTTTTTGTAATTTTTTGACAAAGTTGTGTTCCTTCATGTCTTTAGGAGTGGGAACAATGGTGCTCATGTTTTAGCAATATTTACTTTGGAGAAAAATCGGCTAGATTTTTTTTTTTATTATTGTTACATTTTTACATTCATCTCAACACATATTACACTGAAATTCTGAGACATTATTACAAATCTGGAGACACTCAACTCCCCTAAAGAAATCCGGAGACACAGCTCCGCCGAAGAATAAGGAAGATACAACTTCCAACAAACGAACAGGAGACGGACAGCTCCTACTAACAATATTTTCACTACTGACCGAAGTCCCGCATGTGGGATTCGAGTCGAACACCGAACAACCGCACGGCTCCATTCCACGTTCGGTGGCTCGGTTGGTAAAATAGGCTAGATTGAATATGGTAGAGTGACGAGCCTCCTTCCCCTATTGTTTTTTTTGTTGAGTATTTACAATCAGTTCAATTGATATTACAAGGAAATTCGGAAACATTTTTACAAATTTCCTGCAATCTTCTAATAATAACACTCAGTTCTTTATTTAATGGACACTCCTACAATAATAGATAGACTACTGCCACCAATTTCATACTATTCCTTGGTGGGGTGCTCCCATTTTTTAATAAATGGAAAATGCCACAGCCAGCAAGTCAAACTCATGTTGGCCGGAAATGATGCTGAGGGAATTGTGCAACCTATTTTGACCTTTTTTTTATTTGACCGATCTAATGCAACATTTCTATTAGGGGGTGCAACTTGGGTGATCCGATTCATAATCGTCTATATCCTTACTTTATTCTCAAAAACTTATATTTTATCCTATTTTAAGTTGGCCAATTGTGAGCTTACCCTACTTTGTTTTTTTTTCAAAATCAAATCAGTTTCAATTTTGGTTTCAGATCAATTCTTAAAATAGTCATATATTATATTTCAAATATATTATTTTATTACAAGCCTTAGTTAAAAACCTATAATCAAGATAATAATGTTTGAAAGAAATTTATTAAGTTCAATAAATAATAGGTAAATTAAACAAGTTTCTATATATTTATGACTTTCACTAAAAAAATACTTCATGAAATATATGTTAAATATATATTGAGTACTCGAATCGTAGAACTACTTTTCCATAATTGAATCAATTATTTCTTTTAGTTAGAACATACTCTACCCTATGAGTAAAAATAGAAAAATATACTATCTATTTTATAGCACCTACCCGTCAACCCAAAGTTAAGTTACTTAAGTCGCACTCCTAATTTTCATTGAGTTTCGATGCAAAAATTGCCATAATTAATTTTTTATTTTTTTACTTTTGGCATTAATATGTGAACTAAGTATGTATTCCATAGATATGAAATTTATTATATTAGGATATTATTTAATGTTTATTTTGAATATTAAAAATAAAAATCCCATTTTTCAAATGCTAGAGATGCTTTAAAAATGGGATTCTTTTCTATTTTTAATATTCAAAAATATCTAAGTATTATAAAATTTTATATCTAAGTAATAAATACTTGGGTTTACATGTTAGTGCCAAAAAATAAGAAAATGTAAAAAAAAAGGATCATGTAACCATTTGCATTGAAGCTAAATGCAAAAGGTTTTCTTAATGCAAAAAGGGAAAACATATTCTCGTTTTTCATATTTTAAATATATTTCATGCAAAAAAGTTCACGGAAATTTTTTTGAAAAAAATAGAGAAAGTTAGTAGTAAAGTAAAGTTGATGAGATAATTATACAAAAATATGTGAAAATTATTAGAAAATAAGTTAGTTTAACTAACACCTAAACAAAGTGTACTTGAGAGGCGGGGATAATGAGTACACTGTTTCTACTCTATATTTGAATCGTCAGCTCACATTACTCTAGACACATTAGTGGCTTAGGCATCCTAGTGGTAACACTAGTTGAGTTGTTAAATATCACATTAAATATAAAGTAATATAGTAAGGGAAAAAAGTTTTCCTGGAAAAATATTTGCTTAGTCGCAAATGTTACCTTTAATCAGTTGTCCTACTTTTTTGTTATTATCTATATATTTGACTATTTTTTCAATCTTTTCATACAATTATCTTGTTCACTTATGTTATTTGATACTAATTACTACCCAACATGTAACATCGTTTTTTCACTTTTAAATTTTTTCTTTCTTATTTTACCAATTTATTTAGTTTGTGTTTAGTAAGGTATGAAAAAGAGAAGAATGGATAAATAAAAAGTGTAAAAATAAAATAATATGATAAAATGAGAATAAATATGGTTTTTATATAAGAAAATAAGTGGCATATAGAATAAAATTAAAAGAAAAATAGTTAACGTAGTTAAAATAATTGGAGTGGATGAAAAAGCGCATTCTCCTTCCCTTCTCTTGCCCTCTCACTTTATTAAACATACTGTTGAATCTATTGGAACAGAATGAATCATTATTATTATGGGGAAAGTAAAAAGCAGTTCAAATATTTTATTTTCGAGCTTGTGCAGATGCAAATGACATTTTTATGTAAGAATATTCGAGGCAAATATTAATGCGGGCTATAAAACATATTTTTTAATATTTTTAAAAACTGTTAACCTAAGAATTGGTTTGATTGGAGAGAGGTGAAAATGTAAGAAAGGAAATATTTTTGAAAAGTATGAAAACGATATGATATGATAAAAGTAATATGAGAATAAACAAAATAGTTGTACAAAAAAATATTAGAATATAAGAGTAAAAATAAAAAATAAGATTAATAATTAAAATGCCAAGTCATTTTTCGAAAAGAATATAAGTATAGATGGGAAAGTAAATTTCTCACTTACAATCCTAAGTATATTTAATCTATGAATCAAGTGTTACTATTTTGGATGATGTATATATATATATATATATGAGATTGAATCACTTGCGGCTATGCTAAGAGCCTGAAAACTGTGTCCACCTCATGCTCCATCATCATGCAAAGCCGTCCGATTGCACACATGTGATGGGAACTGTAGGATGAAATGCAACGATGCTTTTCATTGTAGATCCTTCTGCAAGAACCCTCTTTTTAAAAATAAAACTAAAATCACATCTCTGTGTTTTATCTCTTATTTTCACCTCTCTCTGCACAAATACCTTCTATCTTATTTCCCTACTTTCTCTCTACCAAAAACCAGAGCAAATGAATATAAATGATAGCTCGCTCTCCCCCTTGCTCTGTCTATCGTCAATGCCAACTCTTGACAATAGCAGTGTGAAAAGAAGGGTGGTTTTCATTTTTTTTCGTTGTCGCTCTCCTCGAGCATTTTTTAATCTTAAGTGTTAGCAGCTAAAGGTAGTTGTTGTTTTTGAGCTCATCAAGATTCTGCACCAGCGATGGGAGCATTAATAAATATGGTGTGAAGAAGGGGATGATAAATGAACCGTGATAAATATTGTACCTCATACAAATCAACAATGATAAATAATGCGATTGGTGTCAATGAGCTGCTTGAAGAGGGAACTAATAGATATGATGTGAAGAAGGGGACTGGTGTAGAGGAATCCCTTCTTGCAATGGTTGGAATAATTCTCGAAATTTGGACGAGCTTAGGTTATTTACCATCAAATCATCCAAATTGGAAATGGAAGATGCAAGTGATCTTGTAGATTACTTTGATGGTGCTCTTAGTCTAGAGAGATGGAATTTGGATGTTGCAAGACATTTTCTTCCAAGAATGGTGTGACCAAGGATGTGAAAGATGATACACATTCTTCCAAGAATGGCATGACTGAAGAATCTCGATGTTGCAAGCTTCTTGGCAATGCTTCCTAACATAATAAAATTTCAAAGCAAGGTCTATAGACCATATACCATATTCCTTCTTACTATAATCTACCATTTTGCTTGCCGTGCATTTCATATGCACTGATTTTCTTTTCTTAGTTTGTTGACCTTTTTCAACTTTGTGCAAACTTTAGGTGGTTTGTCGCATTCAAATGAAAGCTTTTGTGCAGAGTGCATTGAAATGAAAGAAGATAACTAAAAATGGAAAAGGAAAATTTACGGCACCTAGTGATGGCTTCAACATGTGGATTCTATAGAATATTCAAAGCAGATGGTTTTTTTGGTTGTAATACACGTAAATTTTCATACAACTTCAATTGTAACTTGGCTTTTCCCAAACTCCATGTGCCTAATAGCAGAACATGACTGTGAAGCATTTGGACCAAGAACTTGTTCCATTCATTCAAAATAAAATCATATTTCATGCATTATTTACTAGTGAAAGATATGAAAAATACAAATTCGAATACAAACTTTGTTGTTCTAAAACATAATTAGTCTAAACAATCGACATTAACTGTCACATTTCCAGGAATCATTACATTATTACTATGGAGTTCATAAGAACTTAAGTGTCATGCTAAATTTCTATTTTTCAATCATTTATAAAATTTCGTAGCAGCTCAACAAAACAGTCCCCTATGTCTCAATTCAGTGCCTTGACATTCTCGGTTGCAATCAATCCCAAGATCAATCAAAAGCCATAGGCATCCTCTAGACTCCATCCACTAGAGCTGAAACTCTAGGAATGTGAATTTTATAATGAAGCATACACCAATAAAGCTTAAAATGACTTCGAATTTCACTACCTTCAATTTGCTGCTGCTCAGAAGTATCAACTGACAATCGCAGGGAAAGAAAGCAATAATCAAAATTAGAAAATCCGCTAGTAAAATTTTCCAAATTCTAGAATCACTCTTAACTGCAAGAAGGGGATTCCTCCACACCAATCCCCTTCTTCGCACCGTATCTGTTAATTCCCTCTTCAGACAGCGCATTCCCACCAATTGCAGCATTTATCATTGTTGATTTGTATTAGATGCATTGTTTTTATCACCGTTGATTTATCATTCCTTTCTTCACACCATTTCGGTTAATGCTCCCATCGCCAATGCAGAATCCGACCAAGTTATGACCACCTTCACTTACTTCCCAGGACAGGCTGAGGGGGTCAGAAAAATTGGCAACCATCTTTAGCTATCAATACTAAAAAATTGAAAAACACTTGAAGAGAGCAATAGGGAAAAGACGAAAGCCACCCTTCATTTCACACTACTACTGTCAAGAGTTGGCACCAATGATAGACAGAGCAATGGAGAGAAAAAGCTGCAATTTAGATTCATTTGCTAGGGTATATAGAGATGAGGGAAATGAGCGAGAGAAGATATCTGCACAAGGAGAGTTGAAAATAAGAGGTGAAAGATAGAAACAGGATTTCAGTTTCGTATAGAGACGGGATTCCAGTTTCTTCTTTTGTTAAGGTCCCCGTGCAGGGACTTGGAGGGAAAAACATAGTTGCATTCTGTCTAATGGCTCCCGTCAAATGAGCACAATCGGACGGCTTTGCACAGCGAGACACCATGCGGATGAAATTTTCAGGCTCTTAGCCTGGTCGAAGGTGATCACGTTTATATAGTTTTTGAATTTTTAAATGCATGGATATTTTAATTATTTTCAACATATTTAAAAATCCAAAAAATATAAATATCTTCAGAAATAATAAAGCTTGATTTATACATTTAATTCACCTAAATTAATAATTTTATAAATATTTTTAAGAAATAAAAATGTATATTTTATGGCTCAAGTTAATAGTTGCATTTATAATTGCAATATGAACTTGTTGTTGCATTGATTATAGTTAGGGTTTTTTTTCAAATATACCTATTACGTTTAACCCTAATTCCAAATATACTCATAATGTTTCAGAAATTCCAGATATACCCACTACGTTTGCATATATTCTCAAAAATATCTACTATGTCAAAGGTCGTTAAGTAAATTAACGGACATCCGTTTAAATATTGGTTATAATTTCCTAAATGCCAAAAATACTCCTTATATAAAATAATAAAAGACGAAATAAAATGAAATGAGAATAAAATTAGAGCTCTCTATATTTAAAACTCTTGTGCAATTAGGGTAACAGTGAGTTATGATATTCAAAAATTTGAATCCAACTTAAATTTGATGGGCATATTAGTAATTTTACAAACGAATTAACGATGTTTATTAACGTCTGTAACGGAGTGGGCATTTTTTGGATTATATGTAAATATAGTGGGTATATTTGGGATTTTTGAAATATAATGGTTATATTTAGGATTAAGGTCAAACATAGTAGGTATATTTGGGAAAAACTCTAATATAGTTAATATCAAAATGAATTTTGCCAACTTGGATGCAGGTTATCCCTTGTGCTATATTGGCTCTTCTCATCCATCCATATTCTGGCATTTTGTGTTTATTTGGAATCTGTTTCTGTATTGCCCCAGTTAGGAGTGATGCAAAACACTCAGGTACTCAAAAAACACGATACGTTTCTAGTTCACTGATTGGGCATATTTATTTGTTTTCTCAGACACTAACTCGCCTGTGCAGATCATCGAACCATTTACAGCTCATTATGTATTCGCCTTAGGAGTTGCGATGTTTTTGAGTTGTGCACAGTGGCTTCTCCAGCTGCATCATAGTTTCAACGATGATACCTGTTTTGCTTTCTGGTTGTAATGTCTAGATAATTGGTTAGCATTTCTTCTGCATGAATTTTTTTTTTTTTTTTTTTTTTTGTTTCAATCTCATCTATATGCGCAAATGCCATTAAATAATACACCTCTCTTGGATAAATTTCTATCTAATTGCAATCTGATCTTATATCCATGGGAAAAACTACAAGAGGCCGATTGCCAGACTCTTGGCGAGACTAGGGTAAATTCAATGAACTTTTCACCTCATCTTGTCGTTTGTAGTTGTTTTTGTTCCAGAAATGAATTTTCTGTAGGCAGAATCATAGTTCAGCTCATCAACTTTATTAGTAATAAATCGACAACACAAAAAGGGTTCTCATGTTTATCCCAAGTTATCAGTAATTTATCTATCAACAATCATACTGATATCATCTAATGTATTGATTTTATCAGTGAAATATCAATTTTGTCAATAAAAATCCTTGAATTGATGGGACGGTTTTTTTTTTAATAAAAGTAGCTCGTGATGTAGATTTACCCTAGATACATAACGAAGACAGTTTTTTAATAAAGACTTTTCAATGCAGCATCTTTGGAGGCCATCCTGTTTTGCGGATTCCATCATGAGTGGTGTGAATATGAATGTAGTGGTTTCTTTCTTTAGAGCACTTGTATATAATGGGTGCCTGCAATGGAAGTTGTTCGGGGCAGGGTATTTTATTCGGAAAATTCCAAAAATTTTAGTCCCAACAAAGTATAATTTAAACGATGGTTTAAATTTTGATATTGTTGCAGTCCCAGAATTTTGCGGTCCACACATTGGAATTACAACGTGTGTTGCTTCAGGAAGGTTTACAGGAATACACCTTTTTTTCTACATTTATGCTTGGCTGTCTCTATTTCAGTGCAAGAAAGCTGTTCTGTAGCTTCAATGTGAACTTGAACTGCACCTGCTATGTGAAATATGATTTACTCCCTATTAATATTAATAAACTGTTAGTTTGACATTTTTTGAACATAATATTATATTTAAATTTGAAAATTTCAATCTTACATCTTTAGAATTATTTAAGTTAAATAGGACCTCCAATTGAAATGTTCAGAAAAACCGGTAGACAGGTTCAGTTGGTCAGTTCGATCCAATCTAGTAACCGTGGTTCGTCTTATCAAAAGAGCATATGATATTAATATATATATATATATAGGAAATTATCAAAAAAGCATATGATTATGTAGTAAATTGATCCAGTGCATGGGACTTCACTGTAGGGTCTACCTAGCTTGGATGACTAGATACCTAATTGAAGTGTAATTCAAGGACGGATAATGAGGCCACTGCCTTTTCCCAACTTTAAACTTTGGGTTTTCCTATTCTAACACCCTATTCAAAATTATGTCAGCCACATTCATAAAATAAATAAATGAAAATCATGTCAGCCACAACCACCATGTTTACTTTTTTACAATGTGATATCTTGTATAATATTTATTTGTTTTTGGATGGATAGGAATGATGTCAAAGAAAAGGGTACTAGGTTGCATAAAGAAAAGAGCTACTAGGAAAAAATTAGATAAGTGGAGAAAAGGAAATAATTGATTTTTTATGTCGGAAATAATTGATGTTATACGGAGGAATTATTGGAAATAAAACAAATGAAACATAAAGAAGTCTGCATATGTACATCTAATATATTTTAGGTTAAAATATAACATTCATTTATTTCTGTCATTAATTATATTTTTATTTTTTCTTCATAAACATGTTTATCTATGTGTATTCAGTCTATGTACACAGTTTTGTTAGTTTACAATATTCTTATATATTTATTTCGACTATTAAAATTCAAGTTTTTTAAGGGATGAAAAATGACTTAAATGCCCTTAAAATTGATTATTTTCAAAATATGTATAAAAGTAGTGTAAAACGGTAAAATTTTGTGTATATATTGAATACAATTAAGAAAACATATTTATAAAGAAAAGCAAAAAAGTATATCTGATTATAAAAAGAAATGAATGTTGTATGTTAGCCTAAAATATATCATGCCATGTATAATCGTGCTCCAAACATAAATAGATATTTAGATGAAAATAAGAAAAATAACAATTAGAAGTTATAAATACAAAAAGTAAAATTACTAAGGGAAATAATGATGCTATAAAGAGGAACAATTGGAAATAAAATGTATAATACATACATTACATCAATAGATTATTTAGATGAAAATAAGGAGAATAACAACTAGACATTACAAAATAGAAAAAGTAAAATTAACTTTTTGATATGAATAATCGTAAAAGGAAAAAGATTTCGGCGTAAAATTATTGAGGGAAATAATTAATCCTATAGAGAGGAACGATTGGAAATAAAATGTATAAAACATATTATAGATTCAACTTAAGGGAACTATTAATTGGTGTGTTGAGTATCTCTACTAATATGGGACTGCAAATGTGTATTAAAAGGAAAACTTAATCTATAGGAGAGCAGTGCAAGGTGGATAAAACCAGAAAGGGAAATACTAAAGATGAATGTGGATGCAAAGAATATAGATAATATAGAAATTAGGGGATATGGGGCAATTATCAAGAGATGGAATGGAAACTTTGTGGCAGCCAAATGTTGTCTAATAGACAAATCAATCCTTTGTGGATAGAAGTCAGGGCCTACCTGCTGAGTCTAATGTGGGCAAGCGAGTTATGGATTAGGAAAAATGAATTGGAAAGCGGCTCACTAATAGTGATCAATCTTACATTAGAGATAAAGTTGGAATCATATTTGAAATTCATGCTACAAAGAGATCAAAGTTTGGTTGTTTTTTTTTTTAGAAAATTTGCTTCAGCCATGTCTTTAGGAGTGCCAACCAGGTTGCAGATGAATTAGCAAAGTGTGCAAAGGATTTTGGATGCATAGACAGATTTTGGTAGGGCTCTCCTCCTTAAATATTATTAGTTTGTTAGAAAAAACTTATTGGGGAGTTGGTCGTATGCTCTTGAGTGCATACACCTATATTTTTTATTTTTTAAAAATTTGTTATAACACTATTAATTTAAGTGTATTTAACATGTTTATTATTTTTTACCATTTCTTGAGTATTTTAGATATTGATTTTTTATTTTTGAAAATCAGTGGCATTTTAGTAATTTTAGATATTGTATTTAACATGTTTAAATTACTAAAATGCCACTGATTTTCAAAAATAAAAAATAATATCTCAAATACTCCAAAAATGGTAAAAATTTATATATATATATATATATATATATATATTAAATACACCTAGATTAATAATCTTATAAAAAAATTCGAAAAAAACTAAAAAAAAATGTATGTATTCAAGATCAGTTCCCTGTCCGTTTTGTGAGAAACATTGTAACCATTCTCCCGAACCTTTAGCTCTTTCTCTGTCTTGTTTTGTTATAATACCACTCGAATTCTCCGAATATAATACATATATATATATAGAAATGAAAGGGCAAAAATTTTTCTTGGTTATGTTCACATTTTAATTACTTAATTATCTTTCTTTTTTCGATTATTAGTTTTACATTCTGATCAATTTTTATGTTTTTCACGCAATTACATTACGATCTTATTTTTCAAAAAAATTTCGCAAGTTTTTTCTCCACTTATTTCGCCTCTACCTACTTTAGAACGCATACTTACGTGTACCGTATTGCAATGATCTGAGATAAAATGTTCAGGTAAAGCGTACACGCGAGCACCTTTTTTATAATACGTTAATGGCCCGCGTCCAAGTCCGAGTGTCTAAAATTAAATAATCGGCATTGATAAATCAAAATAGCTGTCCAATTTATGGTCGGATTAGTGTGACCAGTGTTGCGTAAGGGACAAGCGTCTCTGCACAATACATATACCCAAAAAAAAAAAAAAAAAAAAAGTATTTTACGAGGGCAAACGGTCACACTGCCGTTGGACCTAATTCAAATCTTTTAAAATTATATAATAGCTTTTCATCGATCTTCTCGCGTCTGTGCTTTTCTCCTTCCCGACGAGCCCTGTACTATCCCTGCCACGACATTGACAAAGAAGAGAGTATAAGAGGGCCGGCTAATCCTCCGCTTTCCCTTCTCAAAAGACAAGCCATTTCGATTTCCCTATCCAGTTCCTGGTTAGTTCATTACCATTTTTCCAGTCGATTGAAGGCTCAAGAAATTCAATTCCACGGATGTGCAGCTTGCGATTTTCTAACACCTCTTTCGTTCTCTCTGTTTATCTTTTCAGATATTCCCTTGGCGTATTCACGTTCGGGTCCCATGGAAACGCCATCGGTCACAAGATCTCGGACCTTGGCTGCATCGAGAAGCATCCCCAATGCGAGTTAGTTTTTTTCTCACCCTCCGCCCCCGGTCTTTTTTAAAGTACCTCTCTACTTGAAAATCTTAAGACTTCCTCTGTTTCTCAATTCCAACATACCCAGTTCGTGTTTGTACTTGAATGCAGAGAAGAAAGAAGAAACTGAAATGGCTCTTTCGAGAACAAGAAAAGGTGCGTTTTTTGACATCACGAACGAGTCCCCGATTGTAGGCATCGCAGCAGCAGCTGGCGGATTGGGCACCCCTTGTTCGCTGGTCAGGAAAAGCATCCAAGCAAAACAGACGCCTGGATCGGGAGAGACTATTCTTCGGAATCAGGTGAAAACCCTGCTGCATAAGGTTGCAGAAGAAGACGACAATGTCTCGACAATTTCCTTGGTTCCCCGCCCTCAAATCCTGTTCCATGGTCCTTCTCCTTCCCCACTGGCGCTTCTCGCCCCAACTCCAGCCAACACGCCGCTCATTCTGAATTTGCCAAATGGTGGTCGTGATGGTGTCATGGAGGTGGATGGAGATGAGCGGAATTGCAATAATACCCTGGTAATAGAATCTTGTAACCTGCATCTCAGTTTCTCCAACTAATTGGATTTGGCATTTGTCTTTCAGCTTCTCATGGGCTTTGGGATTTATGTTTCTCTTGTCAGATGGCTGTTGATGGTCTGAAACTTCTTGATCCTTGCCAGAATCTGATCACTCGAGCTTTACTGTTCGACTCTCCTGGAAAAGCAGAAGCCTCTGAGTCATCCTCATCTGTAGTAACAGCCCAAGGCACTTGCGTTTGGTCCATTCAGGTCCCCAGAAGCTCGAAAGGAGAAGAACAAGAAGACGATGATGGTGATGGTGATGGTGGTGATGATGAGGAAGAAGACAGTGATTATGAAGATGAGTATGGTGATGAAGAAGAAGAGGGGGAGGAAATTGAGGAATTATGTGATGGGCTGAGGAAGATACGTCTAGAGAAGAAGAAAGAAATGACCAAGTTCGAGGGCCGGCACACCCGGTTCATCTATAACAGCGACGGCGAAATCGAAGGTGAGGAGGAGGATGATTTTGAAGCAGCGGCAGCAGCAGAGGATTGCTCTATTTCTCCGAGCATTTTACGCCTCAACGGCATGCCTACGCCAGCAGGGAAGCATTTGCGCTTTCCAGCTGAGGCTGAGGAAGAAGACATCATCTGAGCGGAGATATGGGTCTTTGCTATGACATGGGCTACTGCTGTTTTCTTCTGTTACTTGTTATTATTATTTTTTTTATTTTTATTTTTTGGCTCCTCAGTGTTCCGAGTTGTCTTTCTTCTTGGCACTATTTTCTGATAATGCCATTCTTTCGTTCTTGTTCTGAGGCTTTCATACGAGAGAATGAATTCCTGATGTGTCTCTTGCAACACCGTGTTCTTGTTGTTGGAAATCAATTTCGCAGTAAGTAAAAATGTCAATTTAAAACTTTTCAGTGTGTTATAGTTACTTTGTTTTTTAATTATTTTTTTCATACCTTCCTTACTTTTTAATTAATTATTTTTAAATAACTACTTATACAACAAACTTATTTATTTTAAATTTATTTTTTTACTCTTTATTATTATACATATTATATCACATCATTTACTTTAAATATAAAAAAATTTTATGTAAAAAATTTTTCTTTCAAAAATTTTGTTATTTTCCAACCACACCTTAATAAAATAGATCTTTTTTTTTTTCAAATAACCAAGGTCTAGGCTTCAGAGCTCCGACTTAGAATATATTATGTCTATACCCATCGAGTTAAAGGCGTAAATAATGCACACGTACGCACACAATTCCCACTGATATGGATGTTTAGTAGTTTAGCTAAAGAAATAATACTGAATACAATGGTCGGTTAGGATAGGATATCAATTATCAAGATGAGCAAAATTGACTTCCCTAAACACTTTCATCTAACAGATGCATAGAAGTTTCAGACCCATCTTTGCATTTTCATCGATGTCTATATCCCACGATGATTAAATTTTTCTTCAGAGATTTAAGAAGAAACCTACACCTTTTACTTAATGACTACTGTCTTAACTTTGTCTTTGAAATGTTTTGAAAAACAACAGGTTATATTAAATATTGCATTCATAAATTTGTTGTGTTATTCGTGTAATCACGGACTTCTACTGCAGAGAAATCAATCATTATTTCTACCCCCATACTCATTAATGATTTTGAACAAAACACGTTAAGCTAGAACATTTCCATGTAGAACTTTCACTCTTCATAACTATTCTATTTTTTAATTAATTTGTTCACATCTTTCTATACAACTACTCTACTTTTCAATCATTTTTACACAACTATTTATATAACTAACATATTTATTTTAACAACTAACATATCTATTTAAACCTATCTATTCTCTCTGCTCTTTATTATTACTCATATCATCTCACATCATTTACTTTTATTTAAACAACTTTTACACTAAAAATTTTTTACGCAAAAGTTTTATCACTTTTTAAATATACCCTAAGATTTTTTAGATTTTCTAAAAATCATTTGATAAAAAATAAACACACATTTCTTAAATATTTTTAAAATTGAGGGGTGCTAGAGTGCGGCCTGGCTCATTGCCGCCCCCATTCATCTAGCCAAAAAAAAATAAAATTTATAACCACTTTGAATGCTTTTAAATATTTTTTATTTTTAAACACCGTGACATTTTTAGTGATTTCTAAGTCAAAAAATTACAAAAATATCACTGTTTAAAAATCAAAAAAATACTTAAAAACATCTAAAAATGATAAATTTTGGTGTATAGGTTAAATATACCTAACTCTGCATGTCTATAAATAAAAATCTAAAAAATATTTTTTTTTGCCCGGACGCATGACCAACCCCCATGCGCCCGGCCGTATAAAATCACTCTTTAAAATTTGGGTAAACGTAGATATAGCAAGGCAAAAATATATCTGCAAATACCCCCACGAAAAGCTATGGGAACAAGGTATGGATGCGTCTGGAGATAATATCAGCACACAAACTTAGGCATTGCATCTGTTACGGATCCCTAGTTTTTCAACTCTTGTGCGAGCTAAACACCTGCACATTGTGAAGTGCAGCTAACCAGCCATCATGGGCGGATTGGAATTTGGAGCTGAGGATCATCCTCTTTCAAAAATTTTATTTCCAAGGGCAGTTGATGTTGAAATTTACAAGAACAATGCATTCTATCATATCAGTAAGCAGTAAACTTCTCTGGCAGCAGCAATGAAGTACCTGCATGCTAAAGTGGCAAATCATCGTCATCATCAAGAGCTGTTTGTTCCACCTACACTCTACATGGATTCTATAGCACCATTATCGTCTGCCTTGAATGGCTTTCATATTTTGGAGTACATACGGCCCAACCAAGACTTAAGACTCAAATGATTTTTTTGTATTAATAAAACAAATGACGTTAAAACAAAATGAGTGAATTGATTTTGATCATCAAAGTGAGCTCAAAATGGGGTGATATCCCTTAATGGTTCTGACAGCACAGATGTATTTCCCAGGAATAAATAAATATTTGCAATTGTTTTTAAATAGATGAAACCTACGAGTGGCTTGTCCAGCAAATGTCCATATTTGTTTAAGGGTAACCATGAAAAGGGAGATACAGATTGCCAATAACTCAGAAGGATCAGAAAGGTGGACAAAAACAACTCACACAAATGAGATATACTCAGATTACCAGTAACGACACTGTAACAATAATTATTGTATCTTTTAGAGAGTATTACAAACAAAGGTTACCACACAAGGGGTGCTCGCTCAATGGCCAGAATAATGATATTATGATAGTAGAAAAAGGAGGTATCGTAATTCAAAACTTATGTCGTAAATATTTCTTGAGTTCATATTGGGGAACGCTAATAATGGTTGACCACTTCCACTGGGAAGGAAGAAGAATATCATACAAAGATAAGAACATGCTCTCAAAGGTCAGATATGCACTTGCCATTTATGAAATCCACCACTCGAGTCACAGCCTGGCCAAGTGCAGCTGTTACTGCAGCTAAGTTCTGTAGGAACTCTTCTGCAGTTGGTTTGTTGCCATCAACAATGTCAGTCACCGCTTTTATAAAGATTGCTGGGACAGACAAAAGATCTGCAACATAAGCCACAGCTGCTCCCTGTAAGGAATCAACCATCACAATATTTAGTATAGAAGCCATGGAAATACATTTGAGGTGACCAGCTCTGAGTTATGGGGTGAAGAGAACAATTCATCAAAGAGGGGAGAAAATAAAAACATGCATGCTAGCACATTTTGCATGACCAAGAAGAGATCTACTCAAAAACAGAGACGTATTAAACCGTACTTCTATCTACTGCCTAGTACCCGGAATTATGTGCACATGCATATACAAGCGTATTTACAGAAAATGAACATTAAGTGTGTTTGGGAAAGAGGAAAGGAAAAAAATAATTTTTCCCTACTTTTTCGCTTCTTCTCATTTAAATGCTCTATCCATTTCAACTTAACTCCCTTTACCACTAATCATTACCCCTATCATATCACATCATTACCTTATCTATTTCAAAAAAATTCCACCAATTCTTCCTCCCATTTTTTTCCTTCTTCCCAAACACAAACTGTCTCTTATACAATTTCCTTCAAATGAAAACCAAAAGAATGAACCGATTATTTGGGACAACACACCACAGTAATGATGTTCAAAGAAAATGTCCTGGTCTTAAAATTAAGATCTATACAAATTTGATCATGCATCTCAGATAGTGTTTATATAGTCAGCTATAAACAGCCGGCTATAACATCCACCATCATGGTCTTTGATACACACAGTACCACTTAAAAACCATATTGTCTATAGAAGGCCAAAATAATGATAATAACAAGAAGAAATAAAGAAAGATTACCTCCATATCCTTAATTGCAGCATCGTTTGCTAAAATTGCTGCTTCATCCTGGGCAGACATATCCAATGAATCGCCTGTTGATAAGTTCCCAGCCTGCAATAAAATACAAGTACCATGAAACATATCATGGTCCTTTTAATTCTTAGAAAGCAAAAAATATAAACAAGAGCTTGTTCTTATCCATAGGGCAATGGAATGAACAGCTGTAGACTTCCATGTCACAATTAAAGACAGGTACATTGAAACATGCTGCTGTCCATCTTCAAAATTCTTATCACAAAAATGTAAAAGTTGCAGGAAATGTGGGATGGGGTGGGAAGTGGGAAATAGAATATTTAGGAAATTGTGTGATTGATATGAAATAATAAAGATAAAGATGGAATAAATAGGGTAGTTGGAGTGTCGCCGGAAAAAGAAATTATTAGAAATGATTGAAATGAAGAGGTAAAAGGGTAAAAATATGGTTATTAATTGAGCTTAGGAATCCGTAATCTCATGGATTCCCATCACCCGTTTCCCACATAGAGTAACAAACATGCCCATAAACAATGGTAGGTTATATCCATGAGAGAACAACATAGACAATGTTAAACTTCTAAATCCAAAATTCTCATCTGGGAAATTTTATTGACTTTAGCAGCCAAACCAGCGTTCTGAATACCAACAAATAACAATTCATCAGCAGGCTGGAAAAAAAGAAATTATCATATTTATCAGAGATAATATCATTTTTATAAAAACTAAAAAAAAAAATGTGTAAATAGAAAAACAAAAATGGAATTTTATGTTTTTTTTTTTTAACAATTATTAGACGGCAGGAAGCATTTATTATTACCTAAAAATTCAAAAAATTATAATACAAGTTTTTCAACTAGTCCTAGTAAACAGAATTGTATCAGGAACATAAATACCTAAAAACTAACATAAAAATTATCAGTTTGGTTTTGTTTAAATAATTAATTAAAATCATTTTAAAATATTAAACAAAAAATCATTTTCTTGATAAATTGAAGCCGAAAACATCAATTAAAGTTATCTTTCATATTTAGAAAATATTATATTTGCATTAAATTATTTATTTTGCCTTTTCCCACACATCTCTAATTTTTCTCAAATCTATTAAAATCGTGATTTTTAAGAGGAAATCAGGGATCTGTTAGATTTACTACCAAATAATTGTAATCACACATTATTTATAACAGATTTGTAATGAATCAAATGATTAAAGGAATTTTGGAGATTTTCTGCAACTCATGTGTTCCCCAATTTGATCAAAAATTTCAAAAATCAGATGCTAAGTCTTGTTTAAATCTGTATAAGACTGAAGTTAAACACATTATTTGTTATATAAATTTGGCTTTGAACAAATAAACAACAACTCTTGCATCAAGGAGTTTAATCACAATAGCATTCCACGTTCAAAAACTCTTAGTTGGGATTTCAATTCTCAAAAATCAAGCTTTTCCACTTCGAATTTATAAGAGAACTTTCAACTCCTATTGCTGTGAGCTTGTCTGAATGGAGTCTTTCTTCCTAATTGATAACGCCAAGAGAAAATCAACAAGAAATGTTGAATAATGGAAAATGCGGTCATTTTCTTTTGCATTTTGATCAAATTCTAACTGTCTTCTGATATGTTCGATGCTGATACACAAAATCATTCTTGCTTTTCTTTTAAGTGTGGTATTTTCTATTTGAAATGAACCAATGGTAGAATTCATAATCACACCTTCAGATTAAGCTCCGTTAACACATTTTGAGGACAGAAGGCCTTCCTCGTTCCAATGCCGTACAAATCAAAAACCTATGAGAGAAAGAGACAAGTAAACACTTAGGAATGCAGACATCAATATTTGGAAGGAAATTTTGAATCTTCAAATCAGTTTACCTGCTATACACAGTAAAAGGTTCGGAAAAATTCAGACTAGTTTGACCAACTAATAAAATGCAGGTTAGGATTTAGAAACCATGGACGAGCACACAGAGTTATAAATAAATGTTGCTTTGTTCTAAAAAATCGAATGACGATAAAAATTTACAAGGTGTTAAACAAAACTAGGAAAGTTTACTGTGCAGGTTGACAACATGAGCCCAGTGGTCAAAGCCTTTAACCCTTCTTTCATTTGATTAGTTTGATTACCATCAGACAACAGTTAGGATGAGGTAAATCAATGCCTTGAAATATAAATACAATACTTACAAACTACATTGCTGCAAATCCCTTAAATTTTCATCAGAGCACATTTGTAGCTTCTCTTAGATAAATGAAGCAGAAAAACATGAGAAATGGAATAAAAACATGTTAATAGGATAGAAAGGCTGATATTTCAAAAATCTTAGAGCAGTTGAGTAGGATTCCTTGACATTTTTCACAGTATATAGAAGGAAAAAAAAATGTAGTAGAATAAACTACAAACTGAACCTCCATTCGCATCAGGGAGAAGTTCCTAGTACAACAGAAATCCCCATGGCCACAAAATCTTTTGTAGTCCACCAATCTTATTTTCAGTACCATGATAGATGTCATGATTTAACAAACCATATTGTTCAAACTTCCAAAATGTTAAGGGAGATGGATGCTTTCCTCATCCTTACAACAGTACTGCTCTGCATGTTAATTTTCAAATATCAATTAGATATTAACTCTTAATGCGTTTCTCACTAGTTTATTGATCTAAAGCAAAGATGTACTAAATCAAATTGATGTTTCGGCCACTTGACACATACATGAAATACAAAGTAATTAAACATTTCAAATCCCAACTGCCCATAAAAGAAATATTCAATCATTTTCTACATCATGTGCGGAGCAGCAGAGGCATGTGCCTTGAATCATGGAGAAGATTCCACAAATTTTGAATCATTGACACTCTTAAGTATATTGCAGGAACAAGAGGGAGGCCATCGAACCCTCCCCCAATCTCAATAGATTACGAACATATTCTTGGTGCTACTATTATTTGCATGTTTTCTTGATAAAGTATCGAGTTATGAGTACATAGTTTTCTTTCTTGCTGCAAATACATACTTTAGCAGCCAAAATCTGAAATTTATGAAAACTTACTGGGATTGGTATCCTTCTATCATGAAAGGCAACATTGGACGCCAAGTATACATCTCCAATGCATGCTCCTTTTGACTGAAAAAACCAAAAAATCTCATTATTTGTATAGAAGGAAAAATAGCAAAAAGTTTTAGCCATCCTCGAAAAAAACCATTAGCAGAAGCTTTCATCAAATAGAAAAGAAAGAAAGAACAAAAGCAGAATAATTATTAATGGACTTGCTTCAACAGGACTGAAAGCCAAAAGCTAAGGCAATGATATTGCCCAATAAAAGAAAAAATCTAAGACGTTTGAGCAGCAATGTCATCTCCAGATTTCCAAGTAGTCAATATTTGCCAAGTCAATCACAAAACAATCAGCATGGGGAGCTCCACCAAAACTTCTTTTGGTAAACAGTTCCCCATTTCCAAGCTGAACATAGGTCAAGTTGATATCTTTTCCTTCTGAAATGTGGATAAACAATACCTAGAATTATATCACAAAGAGCAAGAAACTTCAACCATACTCAATGAGCTACATTCCAATAGATAAAAATGCAATCCATGAATTGAACATCTTTCAAAGGACATGATATTAAACAAGTTCCTTCAAGTAATAAACCCAAAAAGAGAAAGATTACTTCAACTAGGCACTTTCTTTAACAAGAAATGCTCTTGAATCTCGACCTATGTATCTGACTAAATCTGTTGTCTTCCAACAAAAATTGCTGGAACCCAAGTGAACCAAAAGACGGATAACTAAAGGTCAACATGATCTGGATCTATATATACATATATATCAAATTATTTTAATGGAGAACAGCGCAAACATCCCCCAAAATATTTTCAAGGAGAATGATGAACAGAGATTTTATATTTGTATTCTTAAGGCACTACTCTCAACAGTGAGATAGAAACGGCTCCATGGTCGAATTAAGATTCTTCTTTCAAGGAACATGATCGGAAAGATATTTCATGAATGACGAGAGAATGTACTTTAAAGCCACCAGCAGTGCCTGCATTTATAACAAGGTCAGGCTTTAATGCCAGGATAGAGGCATAGGTCACAAGCGATGCTGACACTGTGCCAACAGAATCAACCCCTGCAAAAGCAGAAAGAAAAAAATGACGTAGAAGCCATCAGTAATTAAAAGTAGAAGCTAGGCATTAAAGGGTAACAGCAGTACAAATAGAATAACATCCATTAGAAGATCTTGTACCATGTATAAATGTACAAGGAAAAAAAAAATGTGCACCAATTCAATAAACATAGACATTCTTTGTGCTAGAAGAGGTGATTTTTCTTCTGAGAATTTATAAAAACTTTTTTTTTTTTTTTTGAGAAAAGAATTTATAAAACTTGACCTCTGAAAAAGGATTAGATTCTCGTGAAGGACCCAAATCCTAGTGAGAATGGAAATTCCTCAAGGAAAGAAAGAATCAAATCGAATGGACGAATTGAATCCTCATAGAATCTGAAGCGCGGGGAAAATACGTAAACATTCAAAAATACCTAGCAAGGAATCCTTCCCTGGCCACAATATGTTGACTTGCAGATCTTTGTAAACACCATGATATCTGACCCATGGGACTCCTTTAGGAAACCTGCAAAATGATGGACATAATTCATACAAGTAAAAAAAGGCCAATACGAGCCACCCAGAGAAAGAAAGAACTACATTGGACTGCCTGGAATATTTGGAATTCTGGGAAGAACATCGAAATTCAATTCTTTCTTAGTTAAGATTTGTTCCAGAAGAATTTTACACCTGATTAACTACAACTCAGTGACTCACAGCAGAAAATTCAGGCATGTCAACCTTCGCTTTTTGGACTTCAAAGGAATATGTATGCGGAAGGCAGCATGCGAACAGCACTAGATAGTAGATACCCACGTAAATGATTTGCAATCAGAGCTGGTTTCAAAAGTCCTTCGCAGTTCTGCCCCGAGTTCTTATTAGTCAGAAAACGCAGAAGAAGAGCGTGGAAAACATTGCGGTGACAAATCGGGTCTTTATGGGCAAACCATTGAAACAAGGAGAAATCAACATTGACTCCAGAGGGAGAGGAGGAAACGCAAGAAAGAAGAACTCACGGGGGAGCAGGGTCTTCGGAGAGGCAGAACTTGTTGACGAGAGGAAGTGCCTCCGTCTGCATCGCTATGATCAAGGGAGGTGGAAGAGAAAAGAGTAGAGGATGTGAGAGAGAGAGAGAGAGAGAGAGCAGTGGGAGGAAGAAAGGAATAGGAAAGAGAAAGTACCGATGATGATTACAATGGTGGAAATGGTCTTTTGGTCTGAGGAAGATGAAGCTGCTTGCTCGTTGTCCTCTTGAGGCGCCATGGAATGAATTGTCAGATAATTTCTGGTTTTAGGCCCCTTTTCCTTTCCTTTTTTTCGATTGGGATGATGCCAGGAGGGAGGGAGGGAGCTTTTTTCCTTCCTCGGCAACGGCAGCAGCCGCCAGCAGTTGATTATTCTTGCAGGAGTGAAAGTCCACCAAGTACCACTTTTGATTGATTGGTGGTCGCCTTATTTCATCTCAGCCGTTGGTTCGTGGACTCGTGGGAAGAGCGGGCACAACTGCCGCCACCGGCGAATGAAAATTGAGGAGTGACTAGCAATCGATTGAGAGTCGGTCCAATTCCTGAGAATTTTCTCGTGAAAAGAATAACGGAGCAGTGCCCATTAATACGTGCGCGTCTCTGGGCCGGGTTACCCGAAGACCAGGACTTTCGTTGCCCGCTTTGAAAATTCTTGGTATGAAACCAGACCCCATTTTCCAAAAGTCTGGATTTTAAGTTTTATTGGGAAGACAATTTTATTCTTTTAAATTTTTTCTAATTGAAATAATTTAGTCTTAATCTGGTATTTGAATCACTTGAATTAATAAATTAAGGATTTATGAACATTAATTGAGTCATGTAAGGATTGAATGTTTCAACTAAAAGAAGTATTGAGGGGGTAAAATTGTCTTTTCAATGGAATAATTATCAGTTATTTTGACTGCACGGGTATAATAGAAATTTAAGGTGAAATATTATAAGTATAAAAAAATTAAAGTATTATAAGTATAAAAGAAATTATGAGCAAATGACATAAGAAAAAGATGAATTTTTCCTAAGTTTTAACTATTGGTGTAACTTACTTAAGAGAACTGTTGGTATAACTTGGGCAAGTAACGGTGAAGAGACCCTAATTTAGATAATATAGGTTTTGAAAAAATAATTATAGGTAGAGTAAAATAGGAAAACACGCATTCCCTCGTATAGGATAGAATAGATCATATGCAATAGGTACTCCAAATCGACCCACATGAGTAAATGTGTATATCGAAGATTTATTTAATAATTTCAAATACTTTAGTTATTATTTTGCTAACTTAAATTCTTTTGCAAATTATTGTTTTTAAACATTTAGCCACTATCTTTATTTATTTATTTGTATTTCAAGCTCTATAAATATTTTTATGGTTTAATAACTATAGATTTGAGGAAATAAAACTGAACTAGCTTAATGTTCACATGGATAGGTAGGGGTGTTAACAGATCGGGTTGAACGGGTTGGAGCCTAATCCTAATCCTAACTCATTTAATACATCTCAACCCTAATCCATTTATTAACTCATTTAAAAAACTTCAACCCTAACCCGTTTACAACTCATTTAATAAATGGGTTAACAGGTTGTTAACGTGTTGTGTTTGTTATTAATTTTAATGTTAAAAACCTTCAATAAAGTTTATAAAATTAAATAAATTAAATAACTCGAAGTTAATATGCTTGATCTGCTGAGTCTTCGTGCGTACGGCATCACAGATCTAAAGGTCGCAGCATGTCGATGTCTGCTTAGTCCTCGTGCATGCAGCGGGAGGTTGAAGGTCGCAGCGGATGTCGATTGCCGGCATATGTCGAGTGTCGAATATGACATCCGTTCCTTTGCAGTTTGCAGGCAAGCCTTTCCACAATTCAAAAGATCGAAGAGGTACACAGTGGCGATAGGAGGCGAGCTAGCCTTTCTAGTGGCGAGTAAGAGGAGTGGAGAGAAGAGAGTCAACACAATCCACAAATCAATACCAGAGAGAGCATGAGAGAAAAAGGAGAAAAGAAGTGCGCGAGAGAGACAATCTATGCCTTTGAAAAATGCTCTGGTTGATGTAACTACAACATTAAATGTGATTCATTTATTTGTATGTGGCTTTGTTAACAGCACAATACAATGCAGTTATCATGGGTCGTTGAGTGGGGGAGTCAAAAGCAATTGGCGCTTTTGTAGAAAAGGTCCCAGCTCTAAAATATAGTTGTGCGTATGGTGGCAAATCCAAGAGAACTTTAAATCTCAATCTTGGTTGCGAGTGCAAAAGTTAACATCATGCGCGGACGCTGGGCGAGCCAAAGTGCCGAGAGCGGGAAGCCAGGAACCAACAAAATTTATATATATAATTATATATAATATATTATAAATGGGTTATATGAGTTAGATGAGTTATATGGGTTGGACAGGTTGATGGATTGCAAAGTTTCAACTCTAATCCGTTTATTTAATCAAATGGTTAAACGGGTTGGCGGATCATAACTCATTTATTCAAAAATCTCAATCCAAACTCATTTATTAACGAGTTGGACGAGCAGATTAACAGGTTAACCATGACCATTAACACCCCTATAGGTAGGGTAGGATAAGATATAATGGGAACTAAACCAATATATGATTAGGATAAGATAAAATTTTTACAAATAGAATATGACTATGATTGACCAAAAGCACCCCTAGTCTTAATCAGACCCACTTCTATATAACTAAATTACATAGAAACTGTTTCATATAACCTTTTCAAATTTTAAATTTTTGATGCTCAATGAAAATTTCAATTTATTTATTATATTTAATATCATTTATTTATCTAAAAGATCAAATTTTATCCAAATCAAATATGTCCATGGATCACATTTACTCGAAATAAGTATTTTCATGTATAGATTGAAAAAAAAAACGTTTAAATTCATTTGCATATAGTTTAGAATGAAAAAATATTTTATAGAATTATTTATCCACGTAAAATTGATATTTTAAACAGCCTAAATGTTAAAAATACAACTATAAAATTAATATTTAACATTAAATTATTTTATTATATTGATTTTACACATTTGTAAATAAATCCCATGTACAGTGATACTAAAAAAGTGAAATGATTTCTAAGATATTATAAATTTTGCTAAATAACATAAATTGAGTAGAATTTCAATCAATCCTCAAAATATTCAAAATGAAAAAAGTTATATACAAAAGGAGTTTCATATTAGCATTCCTAAGTTTCAATTTGCTATATATATATATATGTATGTATGTATGTATGTATATGCATGTAACTCATACATTTATTATATATGAGAACTTATCCTATGCAAACAGACTGCACTCACAGCAACATAGGTCTCAAATGTATTAGAATATAATAATATTTTATACAATCATTTATCTATATAAAAAACATATTTTTAACAATTTACATGTTGAAAATACAAGTTTAAGATTAATATTTATGGGAAACTATTTCATCATATCGATTTTTGTACCATTTTAAGATGTGACTCATATACATATTTAGTTTGGACAAAAATTGATATGTTATTAAAATAAATAATTCTAAATATAATTGATAAAGTGAGTATTAACTTCATGATCATGTGAGGTCTATTTACAGCCGAGAGCACCATAAATTATGGTACAGTCTATTTGCACTTACTAATTTTCCATTATATATTTATTATAAATAAAGCTTCTAAATGGTAGCAAAGCACAATTTTCCCTAAGATGGAGGTTCAGAGGAAAAATTTCCTTCATAACGTAAAGTCATGAATGTACTCCATTATAATACTAAGATGTCACAATATTATATCAACAAAAAAATTATTCAGTGGTATAATTGGTATTTATGTATTTTCCGTAATTTAAACTGCATTGCAGAAATTGGATTCATATACACGCCTAATATTCCTGTTATCATTTTTTAAACAGAAATTCATGAGTAATTTGCATCGGTGCCAACTCAACACACGATTGTATACAGCATAAACAGGTACGGCCCGCTCAAAACCCTGATTAAATGATTTTTAATCACATGATAAAACTACAGACATTACGTAATGTAACTTATTGAGTTTTCATTTCAACATGCAGATGAGGGCCATTCGCAACGAACTGCACACATGGCGGCTAATTTGAATGGAGAAATCTTAAACTAGCATTATAATTTTTAGAAATATAGGATTGCATAAACGTAAAGAGATCCTCTATGCAATTTCAAATACGCAACTAGCTTAGACTCGATTAAAGAAAGAGAAGTATGTGCAGAATTACATCCACGTTTACCACTGGTAGGCAACTACCCAACTCGCACTCCAGTAGCATGCTTGTAGGAAATTGCTTGGATATCAAAACATAACGAAAATACCCCCAAAATAACCTGAGGGTCATTTCTTACCCCATGGGCTAAAACGCAAATATCAAATTTACAGGGTCAATTGTGCGAAAACCCAACAAAAAAACCACACGCATGAAAAGAAAATATTCTTATGCAGTTTAACTGTACCATAAGATAAAATATAATTATCTCAAAAAGGGCCCCAAATTATCATAAAATGATTATCTAATCAACTCGCTGTATTTAGAATAGTTTACTTCATTAGCATACCAATTTTCATCCAAATTGGTTATACATATAAACTTCATATGAAAATTGTACAAATTCAACCTAATAAAATAATTTAATGTAAATAACAATTTTGAAGTTATTTTTTCAGTAAGTAAACTATCGAAGACATAATTTATATATAGATAAATGATTGTATAAAGTACTAATACATTAAGTGCATGAGAAGCCCATCAGTTAACTGTACCGAGTAAGCGCTCTCTCACCCCCACCCATACTTTTAGGCTAGGGTATTCATGCTGGCAATCAAGGGCTTCTTGCAAAATAGAGCTGCTATAATTTCGTGTGCAAAAACAATGCTACATACAGATTTTGGAGCCCACTCAAATTATTGAAATTATCCTTACATAAGTACTATCTGAACAGGCAGACGGGGGACCAAAGATTATATATACAAAATTACAAGGTTAGCTATACAAAAAAAAATCTCTCCTAATATGTACAACAGCAAATGAAAAACGTTAAGAATTATTAAATTGTCAATTCAGCTTATCAAAACCATGGGTGCCATGTTGGGTCCATCATGCACAAGTTCCTTGGCGATAATGCAGCTTCAACCAAATCAGTCACACCCCTTTGAACTGACTGCGGTGGATCTGTGTTGTTTTCCTCCTGAATAATAAACCAAACAAGATTTCACTCAGAAGTTTGGGATTTCAGTTACAATTGGTATCCATGGGCTTGCCAGGGAAAGCTGGCAGAAAGCAAAGACCCAAATAAATTCGCCTCATGGATAATTGAGAAGGGAAAGAAGGCATTTTAATTCCCAATTAAATATTTTCTGGAAATGTATGTGCACCAGGGGTGTGCTGATCCAGTTTTCGGTTGCAACATAGGTGTGCTGGACCACCACTCTCCTGTGACAAAGCTGGGGACAAAAACCAGATATGAATCTGGGTCTTGTGAATTGTGGCAGACACATTTATATCCTGGAAAGGGCTCACAAACTCATTAATTGCTTTCCTTAAAATACTGCTGCCATGGACAATTAGAATGGTGGCTCATACCCTGGCTAGTTAACAAAGTACGAGTTATTGGCTGATGGTGTTTAATGCGACAGTGACTGCATGGAAGACTAACAGATTCTATTGTTTTTCGAGTGGGTAAGAAATTACGTTTTGTTGAAGATGACAGATAATAAGGTACCTCTTCAGAGAAGAACTGAGGCGCAATTCCTTTGATACGGTTAATGACTTGATCAACATTAGTTGTCACCTTCTGCTCAAAATCTAAAGGGTTGATGCCAACTGGCGCTGGAGGTATGCCCAGTGGCCTCCTCCATGACCATGATAAAAGCTCATCTCGGAAAAACATAGCTAATTGATACCATAAATGCTGGCTTTGCTGATGAAATGAACAGCAGAGATTAGAAAATGCAAACCCATGAGTATAACCCATATACCAAACAGCAGGAATAAATACAACCCACCTTTGGTGAAACCACAGACTGCGCAGCAGCACACAGAGCAGACACGATGAGACCTTCCACACCAAAATGGGAGAAGAAAGCTTGCATGTTCCTTGTCAGGCGAAAAGGAACTGGCTCATTGAATTCAATCATCCCATTTGCATCATAAGCTGTATAATTTTTTAAAAAAAATAAGTCACCAGCACCAATCTGTAAACAGTAACAAGAGATTTACTAGACTATAGTTTCTCAGTCGGAGACAGTACCAGGATGGAAATCTGTCTGAAATATCTTCCCTGTGTTTTTAGCAAAGAGTATCTTATTCGGTGATCTCCCACCTATTTGTAACATGTATGACATAAAACTTGAGAGTGCCAGCTGGATTGCAAACTGCTTTTTGAATGTCCAAAGATGGTTTCCACTTGGGAGAGTCTTGTACATATACTGGGAGAATATATTGTCATTAACAAAGTTTCTTGTGATATCATTATATGCTTGTAAACGAAGATCTACAACTGCTTCAGGAGAAATTTGGCCTGAGATGGCTTGATTGAGCTGCTCCTTAAAATGAGTAATTGGGAGATCTGCTTCTCGATTATGCCGTGCACAGTTGATCTCGTACACCTCAAGAAAGGTGCTGTACATCAAGTCATCTTCTACCATTCGAACCTGAATGATGATCTACTTTAGAACTTAACAACTAAATAGCATAATAATGCAGCATTTTGTGTGTGTGTGTGTGTGTGTGTGTGTGTGTGTGTGTGTGTGTAAAAGAGATCCTAATGGTAGCAGATGAATAGCATAATTTCACCTGTGACCAAACAGGGATAATTATTGGGGTATGAATGCACAGATGGCGGCGCCGAGATTCTTTATGCTTATCAAACATCCTGTTCATTACACGAAACAGCTGCAGTATGCGCTCATCACTTCTTGCATTGGGGGTCAATGATGTCTGAACAATGAAATGTCTTTGGGAACCATCAGACCCAATGAGAGTCAAACGGCGGAAACTGCTGCCATGCCGTCGAACAATTGGGATATCAGCACCAACCCTGTCTAGCTTTATTGTATGATCAGGTGCAACTTCCTGCATAAGAAAGTAGACAGAGAAAGTTATCAGAGAGAGAGAGAGAGTGTGTGTGTGGGTGTGCGTGTGTGTGCGTGTTTGATGGAAAGTATCATTTGTATTATTGTTGCAGTAATATCTGGTCAAGTGAAATTCATGCTACCTGGTCTGTGAAGTACTGTCCAGGAAGCTCCACATCCACAACATGAAAATCACGCAAAGTTTTACTTTCTTCTTCCAGCTTCAATACCGCAGGAAATCTGTCCTCGACATTACTCTGAAGAACATTTTTCCAGTGCTTCAATCGCTCAGTCAACTCAGAAAGGGTACTAGGAAAAGTAGTTGTACTCTCTGGATCAAGATCGCGCTCGAAATCCTGTTTGTATTCTCTGACAAAACCAACATGCTTGTTCACAGCATCTGCTGAGAAGCAAGCCCTACAAACACCAGAGAGTTCCTTCTTGAGAGATTGAGGAACCTCCGCTGTAGTAGCAGTTGGATACTTGTAACATCGATGCAGCAGTGCATTCACCACAGCTAGCAGTCTTTCCTCTGGCAGTGTAACAAATCTTGAACCAATTTCTGTAAGTAATTGCTGCAAAAGATACACTTGATGGTCATGAAACATGCAAGGGAAATGATTCATCATGTTTCTTACCCTTGAATACATCCCCTGGCCCACAAATAAATCCAAAAACGGTTTTATTTTCCAAATCAATACTGACTGGGGATGATTCTCTAACACATCTGAAATGCAGGTAATGCCATTATCCATGGTTCATTAGCCACCATCTTCGTACAGTAATCCATTCCAATCATAGAAGAGAAGCCCAGAACTAGCAGTTATTCTAAACAAGGAAACCCAAAGAACCAAATTGAAGCTTCAAAAATACATGCCTTGTATGTTTGGCAACATCAAAAAGCAACAAGGAGTAAACCAGCAATGCTCTATAATATGAAACATTAGGCAGCCAATGAACACATTCGCACTAGCATTTTGTGATGGTCCAATCCACCCCCCAACTCCCGCCCACCAACAATCCCACACACACACACACACACACAGAGCGCCAAGGAAGAGGAAGGAGAAATCCGAAAAAAATCTGGAAGGAGATTACACTGAAAAAACTAAGACAAAATGGGGCAACGCAGGATACTGTGTGAAATAATGAACTGGGACATATTTAGCACTAATTTAAGGAAATGTATTGCAGATGCCAGTGATGATGGTGCCTACATACATTGGCATTTCCCCAAAGCTGCATGCATTTAAAAAATAAAAATCCTAAGCCTTACACAAACTCAGTAGTTGACTCAGAGGGCACACATTAAACATAAGGTCCAGAGGGCTCAATGTTTAGCGTATTTAGACTAGTAAATCCTCATATGATTATGATGGCATTAGGATATTTAGACTAGTAAATCCTCATATGTTTATGGACAGTGCCATCATATATCTTAAAGCACAACCAAAGCTTAACATCAAAGTTTTGATAATCATGTAATGAGGGCCAGTTCTTACAATGCTGATAGCCCCAAGATGCAGCCTAAGAGTGTGTTTGGTATTCCCATAAACTTGTCAATCTAAAACTTTTCACTATCACAGCTCCCTCATTTTCTAATCATTTCTTTCCGTCTTCCTATATAGTTACCCTACTCTTCAATCAGTTCTTCACAACTACCTCATTTTCTAATCATTTCTTTGCATCTTACTATACAACTACACTACTCTTCAATCAGTTCTTCACGACTACCCATACAACTATCGTATCTATTTTAACTTATTCTCTTTACTCATCATTATCACATCACGTCAGTTCTCCCATTTCAAAAAAAAAATTACACCAAAAAAATTTCATTCAAAAGTTCTAGAAGCTTTATCAAATACCAAAACACACCCTAAATACCTCAAGGTATAATTAAGAAAAATAGTTGAAACCCCATGAAAAGATTTAACATGTATAAAAAAATAGACTATAAAACAACATCAATAGGTAACTTCAGAGTCCACTGAGGCAAGAGGACAACAGCAATGTCTTCCCATAAAAGCTTCTTGGCAATCACATTGAATGTGATCCAAAAACTAAATGAAAAATTGAAAAATTGATGTCAATGAAAAGCAGCAATGTCTTGTCAATGAAAACAGCAATGTCAAATCAATGAAAAATTGAAAAATTGGTCTATATAAATATCATTAAATTTCCTGATAAATTTATTTAAGGTAAAGATTGCAAAAATTTTGAAACATGCATTACACAATTTAACTGCGAATTCCAACGATTGAATTAGTATGACTAAACCAGATAACCATTTGGAGACACCTATAATCCTATTTTACAGCCTGTTTTTAAGATTCCTATTAAATTGCATGGTAAAACCTTTTAATTCTTCCAAACAACTTTAGAAATATGGAAGTTACTGAATGACCACTGTCTCGAAAGCCACAAAGTTTATTTAGCAGAAGGTCACTTCTCTCTCTCTCAGCTGTTGAATGATTAGAAATATCCAATCGTCATACCAAATCACAAGATCAGATTGTGCTATTATATAATATTACAATAACTAAGAATCCTATAATATTATGACAACCCTAGGTTGTGCAACTTTAGCCCAATCTAGAGATCTCCCAGGGCCTCCAGTGGGAACTAATAAAAACAGACCTTCAACTGACCCCTATAATGAGTAGAACATTTATATACCCAGCAACAGGTTCAACCCTGAGTGTGTTAATAATCCAGCAACTTTGCTGTGGAGGAGCAAAAGCCCGAGGCACAAAAACTAAAGATCCTTTTTCAGCAATTGAGGGGCATGCACATCGATCAATAATGATAGGAAACCAACAGCATAATGGGACACAGAGATCAAGATTTTGTAGATAATCACCTCTAGTTCAGTAGCTAGATTATTATGTTTGCTCCTAAGGGTCTCCATTATATCTTTTGCAGCATCAAATGCACTAGCAGCTGATGCAACCCAACCAAGTGCATTATTGCGCCGCAATGTGCCTTGGCCATTTTCGGGAAGGGCTGAAGAATTTTGCAAGGGTTGATCATGTCCAGCATGCACACTGCCTTCTATAGTTGTGGACCTTTCCTGTTCTTGTCCTTGAGAATTTCCACCATCACAAGCACTGCTACCACTTTGAGGACCATGGTGGACCTGACCATCTGAAGTTAAAGTGCCTGCACCTTGACTGGGTGCTCTCACATTATTATCAGCCATATTAAGAGTACCAGAACTGGTCCCAGAGACAGTTTGCTGCATACGCTGTTGAGCTATCGCTAAGTTCCGACCAATTTCAGATTTACTAGCAACATCCCTTCGTTCCAATAAATATGTACGTAGCCAATAATATAGGGCCTACAAGAAAGGATTACATTAGTCAATTCATAAGAAGTAAACATAGAGTCTATGAGCATGAATGGTATCAAATCATGTTGCCCACGAACAGTTTCCATATTAACCTTTACCTGTGGGTATTGTGTAGCAATTTTTAACAAAACAAGCTTGCAATGAGGTGCTTCTGTTCTTTGCAAGGAAAGTAATAGCTGTGGTATCCAAGAAAGCCAAACCCAGTGTGGTATCTGCTCCAAGTACTTATCAAATGATCTCCCCACAGGTTCATTTGGCATGTCAAAACTAAGAAGGTAAAGAACACGAGCCAGATGGCTTCTAGAATTAGAAACACCATACTTAATGCCTTGAAGGAAACAACTCACAGCATATTCCAACCATATTTCCTCATGTGTTTGCTTATATACCTATAAAACAAATCATGATGGTCAAATTTAGGCAATCAGGACAAGAGAAAACACTAAGCAATTATGCAACAGGTCAGGAAACAGAATTACCATGTCACAGTAATTTCCCCAACTAATCCATCCTTTTGGTAAATGCTTAAAGAGGGTTATTGCATTGGAGTAAGCAACATTAGCTTGCTCCCAGTCATTCATCTTCAGAAAAAAATCCCCTTTAAGCCTAAAGATTTCTGCTTTGTTTTTCACAGGAAAATATTCCAGATTGGTGCTGTTGATCAAATTAAGACCACTGGTCAATTCTCCCTTCATCTCCAAATAAGCTTTTGCTTGCTCTGTTATTTTGACAAATGCTTCCTGCAAATGCAGCACAGTGATCTCATCCTCACATAATACTGTACTGGAAATAAAAACAGAGAAGAGATGCAAAAAGAAGAAAGGAAAAAAATAGAACTGTAAATGGTCAACATTTACTACCTGCACTTCCATTGTTGAATGCCCATACATCTTGTCAAGTATTGTTACACAGACATCATACAGTCCTTGCTTACGAGCTATATACGCAAGCTTATTGACGTTCCATGCCTTGTCACGATAACCAAGGTGATGAAGTTGTTGGTTGGTTGCAGCAAAATCCTTGAAAGCATCTATCACAACATTATACATTTCATTTCTCCATTGGAGGAGATCATACCAAACAGATAAATTGTCCCACTCATTAGGAGTTCTGAGTCTCCAGGTCTCAAGGATGTCTTTAAGATCCATATATAAACCAGTAACACCCATGCCTCCCGCAAGCTGTTTGTTTCCATTGGCAATGTCCACCATAATTCTTGCTGATTCTTGAACTTCAACGAGTTGTTGAAATTGCTGCAGAAGAGGCGTTCGAGCCTGCACAGACATTTCAGGTAATTGCCACCACTGTTCTAAAGCCAGTTCCACACCTTTTCCCACCAAATTCTCAGCATCCCCAACACCATTTGCATTTCTATCATGCAGAGAAAAGAAGGCCTGCACCAGGCGAAATTTTGGTGTCTCCTCCACCTGTGCTTTTGTTATTACATGATCCTTCATATAAGTCCAGTCAGGAATCTTCCAAAGACAATCAAGTAGAATTTCATAGTTTTCAACACTTTTCCCAAAATCTGCTAAAACATCCCACTGACTTAATTGAGTTGCACAGTAGAGCCATTGCTCTTCCCAAAGACACATTTCAGCCTTTGGAACCGCATTGTTGTAAGTCCCTTGAGTTGCTTTAATCATTGCCTGATAGAAGAGGCTTTGAGCACGCTGCCAATATCCATGCTGAACTAGTGACAGGCCGGCTCTCGTTTCTGCTGTTATTGATCTTTTCTTCCACAATCCACACCTCATATCTTCTTCATTGAGTAATCGATAAAGTTCAGCGAGTGATTCAGAGCACTTTGTTTCATTCGCAAACAACATCACATGGCTTTCAAGCAAAGCTAGCGAAATATGCCAGGCATTATACGTCTTCCCAATATATTTGATAAGCTCACTAGGCATTCTTGGTTGGGGGTGACTCAAATGAAGACCTTCTAGAAGTGCTTGAACAACATTTGGCCTGCTAGTCTGCTGCTTCTTATGGTAATCTTTTGATAGCAGAGCAATCATAGGTTTAGCTAATGCCATTTGCTCTTCCTTTTGTAAAGTAACCCAGACAATTGGGAAAACCAATACCCACATATGATAAGCAACATTTGCATCTGTATGAGCTAATTCCCTTAGAGGAATCACAAGATCAGCCACCTAAAAAAGGAAAATTAGTTTTCACTAGATGCAAACCATAAAATCCAGTTTATAAAAAGAGATAATTCAAAGAAGAGTTCCTATTCATATCATAGCAGAAAATTGCCTCACACTGACGTATCAACTACTGCGCTCTGACCATCAAACAAAGTCGTTCTTTTGCAATTCAATCCAAGGATTTAATGATGGACATTTAGACAGAATATATAACAGCAAGCAAGCGATTTTCAAATAAGAAATGGAGTTCTACTGACAGTTGTGAAACAGAGTAGCATTTATATACATATTACAACAGAAAAAAACATTGTGGTCTTCCATTGTGATGTGTTAATTAGATGTGCTCTGACCATCAAACAAAGCCCTCTTTTCCAATTAGCTCCAGGATTTGAATCCAGGAATTTAGACAGAATATGTAATACAGCAGGTATTTTCAAATAGGAATGGAGTTTTACAGATGAGTATATATCACAACGACTTTTACAACTACCATAATTATCATTGTTGTTGACATATTATCATTGTAGGATCTAATAATTTTTCTCAAAAAAGGGACATGCAGTTACCCTCCATCGAGAGAATTCTAATTACACTAGAATGGAGTGTCCCTCTCATACACACCTTTCTAGATGGATATAACACTAACCACACAACAAGCCACTTTTTCTCTTCATTTCCTATGTTTACAATCATTCCTCGTTATGTCTTATTAAAAAAAAACACAGTATGTACTTGCCCCCCCCCCCCCCCCCCACCAAAAAAAAAAAAATGCCAATGCCACCAGCTATTTTGTTGACATCAG
>JAXCLR010000063.1:41561122-41571391 GCA_035584095.1 Annona squamosa | reverse complement strand
CCTTCTCACAAGTATCCCTAGCCAATCAATCCTAAGTTAAAGTGACATAAATGTCCATAGCGTTCCATGCTTCAACTGAAACTATCCTTCCATCATACATTTTTATTGCTCCAACTCAACTAACCCAGTGAAATCACATCTCGATATTTGTAACTTCCATGTTATCATAATCCTATCTCATTCATGCCATCAGTGTCCCACCGACTAAATATTGTGAAATGCCCAAAATGTCACTGCTGGTCACGCACTGCTGGAGTACCAAATTGGGTACTCCATCTGCTCCAACAAGATGGGCAGCCATAGCTGCCATCTACCGACACTCAGACGATTAAAATTCTCATTAATAAAAAATCAAAATCACCTCCTTTCTCTCTATTTCACCCACGCTCTCCTGCAAGCAATGATTAGCAGCTAGCGAACTGTCACAAAATGATTCCTGTTTCTTCAAAGATAGAAGTGAGAGTCCAACCATGAATCCAACCATTCTCCCATTCAATCATCCAACCAATGGATCAAACCATTCTCCCATTCAATCAGCCAACCAATCGATCCAACCATTCTCCCACTCAATCAGCCAACCAACGGATGACAAGGAGGTGAAATCAGTAGCAACAAATTCCAGAACCTCCAACTCAATCGACCAGCCAACATGGGCAGTAGCAGCACATGCAGCAATCTGCGGCCATGGGTTGCCAGCTTAGCAGAGATGTATGGTGAATTGGCAGGGCTGTGTGATGGAAGAATTTCAATCCAAGATGCATGTGCAGTGGAAACCTCTGCACAGGATAGAAGTTGCAGACAGGATGGAATTGGAATAGTTCTGGCTGTCTATAGCAATTCGTAGCGATGTCATGGCTGCTATCTTACCTCATCCCGCTGCTCGTGCTCACAGGAAAGTGTGGGTGAAGAGTGTTTTGATTTTTTATTAATGGAAATTTGGAAGGGTAAAATCATCCTTTCAGTGGGTAGATAACTGCAACCTTGACTTGAGTGTATGTCAGGAATTTAGGGTCAAATACTATGGGTATGGGTGGAATCACCAAAAAGTTGAGGAATTAGGGATAAAAATTGTAAATATAGAATTTGACTTTCTAATTTATTCCCTTACCCTCTTCTCCAAAAATTTCCTCTCCTTCATTTTAATCCTTCTTTTACAACAATGCAATATATCAAAGATTAAAAAGAATAAAAATAGAGCAAAGAAACCACATTAATTACCATGAGACATTTCATAAACAAAGACAAAAACCTAAATATACACACCAGCATCTTTGAAATCCACTTCATATTGAAAAGAAAATGAAAATAGTCATCATCTTTTTCAATCAATTTCAGTACACTGAGAAAGAGACTGATTTAATCAATTTCTTTTGACAATTGCAAAGGGGAAAAAAAATCCAAACTAATTATCTCTGTAAACTGAAACAGTCCCATTCCCTCCCTCCTTAATGGGAAAAGAACTTCCTGACACCGTGTAAGAAGAGCTTTTCAGCATTTAGAAGTTCTTAAAATCCATCAGCCACAGAATCATGATAGCTATTGATGGATATTGATGACTATCTATTTTGCAATTGCAAGAAAACTTAATAGGCCGTTCCATGAAAATTGAAAAGGTTGTGCATCCAACAATTGTCAACGAAATTCTCTAGCCATTTGAAATTCATTAGTAATTAAAACCCAACCTTGCTTTTCTAAGGCCTAGGTTCTGTGGACTCCATCCAGCCCATGCATAAAAAACACCAAATCCATATAAAGAAATTGAACAGAACTCAGTTAAGTCAATGTGTATGCACCCCAGCCAATTCAATCAGTCTATTCGGGATCCAATATCAGTTTGTTTCCTCTTCTTCGCCCAACCTGATTTTCCAGTGACTGCCTATAGAAAAATTTCTCCTATATTTATCGTACAATATTTTAACAGAATAACTTATCATATTTCATGGTCTGAGATGTCCAAAAAGAGAATATAATGAGCAAGGCAAATTAAACAACCTGTAGTTTGCTCATCTCATTCAAGAAAGTGGTGTGTTTGCTGACAAGGCTATCAAACGTAAGAGGGCCTCCATCAGAATCAACCGCATCCTCAGAGGAATGCTGCATACCAGTTCGTTCTGGAAGAGATCCAGATGCCATGAGTGGGGGAACCCGTGCGGAATTTGGAGCCAGTGTGATTGGTTCATTCTCAACCAAGATTGCTAGTAGAAGATCAAGTCCTTGTTTCAGCCAGAAAACATCACTTAAAGCCTCCCAGTCTTGGACTTGTATGATATACTGCAGCCTCGTGAACAGGCTTTTGCCCAAAGATTCATGATAAAGTGAGAAAAACTGCTGTCTGATTTCAGGATCCTTTGCCCTCAGACCAAGCATGAACTGTCTTTCTACCTTCTGGAACACTTCTTGCCGAAGGGAGAGTGGATATCTGGGGGGGAAAAAATAAGAAGTCAATATACAGACGCAATAACAACTAGATTTCAAGAATCTTTTTTTTTTCCCCTGAAAAACTGGTACATACTTGCTAGAATCAGCACATATCCCGTAAAGAAGCTGAAGATATTTCCTGTCCCACTCTTCAATAGCACTTGACGAGAAATTTGACCGGTCGACTTGAGACAGCTTTTGAAGATATGAAATAATCTCCTTTTGACTAGGTACAGCACTTGTTGTGCCAGATGTAGTAGGCCTCACATCATCTTCGATCCAAACTTTTATAACATCGAGTATACACAGAAGCACACTGGCATCCATACCTTTTTCTGACAGTAATGCGTGAAGTATTTGGCTGATTGATCGCTTACATTCAGGGACAAGCATGACCCTTTCACTGATGAGTTTCAAGACAGTTTTCAAGTTAGACGTGACAGATCCAATATCAGCAACTGCACGTGAGGAACTGACAGCTGAATCTGGATCACTACGGTGACCCTGAAGGAGTATAAGATAGGCAACTCAAAAAGTCAGAATAATTTTCACAGCAAGAGACACAAAAAGGGGAAAAAAAATACAAATTACTGCATTGCCGAGAAAGCATCACATAAAACAAATCCTTGGTGTCATTAATTAAATGAAGTAAAAAAACATAAATCCACAACAACATAGACGACATGCAGCACCATGTCATTTATATCTGAAGGGAAAACATGGAGAAAAAGACCATGAAGCAGTAGTTACAATGGAATGAAAAGAACTAACCTAGAATCCATGCATAGCCTACACTCCAATTAGATTCTAGGCAAATCAGATTCTGGAAATAAACAACACGGTTTTGCAAACAAAACCAACAAGTCAAGAAATGAAAGAATCTGTTAAAAAAAATTCCATCCCAAAAGAAATTTTATTAATTTTTAATAAACAAAACTTCGACATCAATTCAGCACACCTGTCTTGAATGAGAACCAGTCGATGATCCCATGTCACGTGCCAACCGTTGAAGAACACGGGCCAATGGCAGAATAAAAGGATCAATGAAATTCTTCTGCACCTCTGTCAATGTTCTGACAACAAAGAGAGCAAAACTGATCATTGAGTTAGCAGAGCTAACTTCAAGTGATATCTGAGGAGCAGTCACAGCAGCCAGATGTTTCTGTATAAGATCCTCAACCCTTTGATACAACATCTTCACATCCTGTGGAGTATTAGCTGCTTCTAATGGAAAAGCTGTGAAGACCATTTTCAACAAGGAACACAGTGATTTTCCAGCATCCATCATTTTGCTGTTGAAACAAGGCTCTAATATCTGTAAAATGGTAATCCACTGATTAGAAACATTGTTCTTGTCACAAAAGATCCGGCAAAACAAAATACAGGTACGTACTTGAGATATCTGGTTGATGTTGTTCCGGATAAACAAATGTGGCTGCTTCTCCAAGACCTTATTCATAACATCCAGACCTTGTGCCAAGGCAGTTGCAGGGTCCTTTGATTGAGAAGGCTGCAGGCTGCTAAGCAATTTCTCAAGATAATTGAACTTAACATTGGCATTTGGCCAAACCTCTAACGCTTGTGACAACAGCTCTAATGCTTGTCTGTACATGGAGCTTGATTCCTTATCCTTGGGTTCAATCACCAAAGCAACCTGGTTTCAAGATTGCACGCACGCACGCACGCACAAGAAGTTCAGCAATTAAGAAAAAAATTAGTAAAGTTAGAAGAAGCACGCATACCAAAAAAGATATTTAAACAGATCATAGTACGATTAGCTTCTGAACCTACTCATTCTTCCATCCAGAAACCAGATTTGGTCACTTCTTAACCTACTACACTGCATATACTCCCAAGAAAAAACACGTTCCACGACTCTATTGAGACAATAGATGCAGTCATCTGAAGAAGTCTTGAAAACCATGCTTGAAATGGTGCATATAACTGGTCGAGTTTTACCAACAGAAAAATGAAGTGAAGAACTAAACACGGTTAAGGTGGAAGCAGCTCTGACATCTAAGACTGACCAAATAAAGGATTAACCAGGGATCTTCAAGATTCTGTTATTATCCCTCACATCATATGACTGGACATGGCAGTGCTGAATCACTGTTAAAGGAAGAAGTAAACAGTAAAAAGGAAATTTATTGTATTTATCTTTACTAGACAGCTGATAAGGGTATATGTTTTTTATTCCCTCTTGTTTTCAGATATGCTTTTCTAGTTGGTGGCATTGGGGCAAATAAGATATCCTCCTCTTTCCCTTTCCCTTTTCAACGATATGATATATCCACCCCCACTTATGCACAGAACCCATACTTTTCCTTACCCATTCACTTTCCCTTCAAAACCAATACATTCTCTCTTTCCTCTCTTTTTTTTTTCCTTACAATTCTTCCTTTTCTGCTAATATTATTTCCAACCATCTTACCTTGTCTTATTTCTTCCCTTACCTTATCCCTCCAACCAAAAACTTCCTATGCTAAGGCTGCATCTAGATTGGGCTATCTAAATTAAACCTTAAGGTTAAAGTGACCAGTTTGTTAGATGTTGTTCTTTTTGTGTTGGGTTGGGAGTTCAGAACCCAGTAAGCATTGTGTTAGTATTGGTTTCAGAAGTAGACAATCTGAAACACAACCGAACCAATCCAAATTAACCACACAGAATCAGCTTGAGCCAACCAGATCATAAAATTGATTGGTAACACACAAAAGCAGCCAGCCTACTCTTGAATAACGCACATAATGAATGGTTGTCTACTCTTGAATAACGCACATAATGAATTTTACAATGTTTCACAATCACAGCAGTTAAAATGTGTGCCTTGGTGGGCACCTCCTCTCCAATTCCTCCTTTTTTATTAAAATAGCTATGTGATTAATTACATTGTTGTGATTTTTTCCCCCAATTTAGCAGAGTGACTTAACAATATTGACTATTGATCCATAGACCTTCAATATAAAATAATATTTGTATTTTGATTCTTAAAAATTACAGATATCATTATATTTATTTAATTATACATAATAACCACCTCGCTTTACTTGAGTGTGGCTCACCCGTGTGCCTCATGCCTAGGCCTAAGGAGCCCTTTGCATCTTGATGTGCCTTCCACCTCAAACATTTATATTCATGCTTGACTGAGAAATACACATATTTTCAATACTTTCTACATCACTAAATAAATTGAACTCAACCTTACACGACCAATACCCAATCTGATAGGTTGTTGATAGGTATAAGCAGCACTAGTTGTTGATAGGTTGGGCATGTGTAGATGCTTCAACTACACAAATCTGGCCAAACAACAGTACTTACACCACCTATTTAAATGGGGAACTATCATGATAAACACATGAAAATATCTGTTCTGAGTTATGTCCACAACAGTTGATCTATAATGAGCTTCAAAGTAATCTAAGTATATATAGTAGAAGGCAGTTTTTGCCCTTTCCTGATTCAAGAAATAAAATTGAAAGCAAGGAATCCTTTGCAGTGCAGTGGGAGGGAAGTGGCTTACTCTTATGAAAAAATTGATAATCATTTCCTCCATTGCAGCATTTGGCTTGTATTCTTCATCAGGCTGGCCTGCTGACCCAGGAGTTTCAATGTTTGGGATTGATGCTCCACCGGGAGACATCACACACAGTGATGAGAGGCCAGGCTCAATCTTAACTCTCTTGCTTAGATCATCGGGAAATGCAGTACCATCTGGGGGACGTTTTGAATCACTGCCTGCAGAGCCTGACGGGAATATCTCACTAGTCTGGTTCTGGCTTTCAGTTTCTGGCACTAATTTCATTTCATTCTGTCTTTGCCTTTCCCACGCTACTACCAACCCAGCAAGTTCAATGGCAAGTCGCCTATTTTCTGCTGTAGTGTTGTAGGGCAATCCAAGGCGACTAACAGAGTTAACCATCTGAGGTACAAACTGTGCTCGGCAGCTGTAGAAAAGGTCTGAATGCCTAACAATGAGCTGAAAAATGTGAATCAAGTTTGGAACTGAGTGACCTTCCTCAACAAGAATTTTTTTGGTGTAACGAATCCATATGGGCATCCGATAGTCACCAGCAGGCAATCTTCGTGGCAATGCAGGCATTAGTATATCAAGAGCCTGCTTGACCAGCATCTTATTTTCTGGCTGGCACGTCCTTAGAAGCGCAACAAAGACCTGCAACAAAATACACCAATAGAAGTACTCACACCCATCTTCGAATTTTCAAGAATAATAGAGCCAAATCACACATCACAGTTATATAGTAGTTGCTATAGTGGAGGCCAGCATGAACTATGCATACCTAAAACCTCAATGCAGATATCAACAAGCAGGAGATGACATGAAATGTCATTTTAAGGTATCCCCCACAGGCAATAGCAGGCCATCATGTATGGGTACCTCAATTTTGTAAAATCTGCACTTTTTGACCCTAAAATTTCATATTTGCAGCAGATGGCTTTAAGTTTCGGAATGTACAGCTTGGGTCCCTCCGGTTACACAAAGCCCTTTTGACATAAAATGACTTAGATGCCCTTTTATATTTTTCATAAATATTTTAAATAATTTAATTAAAATTTATAATATTTTTCTCGCAAAAAAAATCATAAGGGTGGCCCAAAAAGAAATTAAATCTAACAGTGAAATCTATTAAGGTTCGGGTAAAATGGGCATTTGGTTCGTTTTATACCAAAAAATTAACAGTGTAAATATTTCATGCAATGGAAGGGACTAAAACTGCACATTTCTAAAACTTAAAAGTTGTCTGCTACAAAAATGAAGTTTACGGATCAAAAAGTGCAAAATTTGCAAACTTAAGAAACCTATATGCAAATCCCCGACCATCATGCTGTACTTGAAAATCAAGCCTGCATCAAGTATCCATTGGGCTAAAAATGAGGCACTGAGAAATGGAAATCAATGTGGACTTGTCTAGTGCGTCAAAAGCAGGAAACAGTCCATGAAGGGAAAATGGCCTAAATTTTCAAGAGTTTGATTGAGACCTATATATAAATCCACGGTTCCTAATATCTCAAAACATCCTCATTGGATATTTAATGCCATTTACTAAACCTATACGATACAACATATACCCATTTTGTTATGAAAAATGAGTCAATCTGTAATGGAAAATTTTTTATAACTCAAAAACTGTGATAAACAGGAACAAAAAAAAAAAAGGAAAAACAGAAAGCCAGAAGAATAGGTAGTTCTAGTTTGATATAGGCATGTTTGGATAAATGGAAATGATAATATATATATATATGTATATATATGGATATTTGATGATGCAGCAATATAGGGAACAAGGTTAGAATAAGATTAAAATGTTAGAAGTAATAATAGAAAATATATGTAAATGGTTAAGGCTTCCTTTGGCTGCCCATTTGAGAGAAAAAGAAAAAGGGAAAAAAAAAAAAAAAAAAAAAAGACACACACACACACACACACTGGTCAGAAATTCCACACTGCTGTGCCTGCACAACTGTAAAATAGGAAAACATCTAAAAGTGCATTTAGCGGGAAGGAATAAAAATCAAGCTTCTATGCAAAATAGAAATTCACATTCTCCAACACAAAAGCAGCATGGAGCCCGGCCAAACAGAGACAAGGAAAAAGTAGGGCCATTGTTGTCCCTTAAATGAGCGAGCACTCAATTGGGGATTAAATTGGGTCTTTGCCGATCACAGGGATACAAATGATGTCAGGTTTCAACTAGTGTTCACCATATAAATTTTGTCAATGATATTAACAATGATATTAACACCATTACTGTCATTTCAGCAAGTCGCCAAGGATAAGATAAAGTACAAAACATTGTTAATTTTTCACTGATAACATGAATTTTCAAGATTTTGTCCATAAAAATATCAACCTAATCAAATAAAAAAACTAAAATAAACGTTTCCAAATTGGCTATAGTTGTCAACCGCTGAATAGACGATGGGAACAGTTCCAAATTATTTTTAACTATGAATTGTACTTTAAAATTTTTACCACTTTATGCAAAGAGTTTCTAGCATATAAATCAGATCTAAGAATTGGGGACCACCAGAGATTTCGAAGGGCAATTGGATGCGTGAGATGTTGAAGATGGGTTGGAAGGATACTAGAACTTGAGCCAAAAGTTTTGATTTCATAAAAGAGCAGGACCAGGATTAACGATTTGGTTTACGGAAGATAATTGATGCCAAGTTGATGCAAGACCAGTGAAAAAAACTAAAGAAAATGATCTTCTCAAAGAAATGAGATGGAAAGAAAAAGATGGAGAATCAGACGAGCAAGAAAGAAATAAGCAAGAGCAGAGAAAGATGACCAAAGCAATCTTAATTCCATAATTCATTCATCAACTGTTTTCTCTAATACAAAGCAACACATTTATAGAATAACACAAAACACTGATTCTAGCATATCTCTGACAAACTGCATAAATAAAATCCAAAATGAAACAAACTGAGTATTCATCTAAACAATTCATCAAACTAACAAAAATTTCAAACAAAACATTCCTAAATTAATAAGCCCTAATTTAAACACAGTAAAAAAGATTAATCACACCCTCCATTATAAACCTTAATCACATCATGTTCTCCATCATCTGAACTTCAAACACAGCCCTAATTTAACCTCTTATCATTCAACACACCTGGAGTATGATTTTTTCAGGTGCTTGATATGCTTCCAAGAAGTGACAAACATTGACAAAGGCCCATTGTTTGCTTGCACTATCCTCTCGCTTCAGATGGTTCCATCCAAATTTAATCAGCTCCTTGCGATGATGAACAAGGTCATTTTGCAGATATTTTAAAAGCAATGTTGCAAGCTGTAACAACTCTATTCTCAATGGTTCATCATATTCAGCACTGACCTGAAATGAAAAAACAACAGCAATATGAATACTGCAAGATCTCAAAATCCTTCAAAGTTGACAGAGCATAAATCTTATTAAGTATCACATATAGCTTGTAGAAGGAGATATAAACGGATGACCTCACCTCTTCAGGAGGATCAAGAAGTTTATCAACAATTGTTTTGATGATAGCAGTGTCAACAACCTCCCAACTTTGCCCATTCTGGAATGCATGTGCTAACATTGGAAGGATGAGCATTTGCATCGCAACAACCAGATGATCTTGACTCAATTGTTTCAATTGGAAGAGATTCAAAAAATGCAAGAGGAGAGTTTTCTTCATATTGGGATCATAACCCTCAGCAACCTGAACCAAGAACAATGACAATCAGGACTTAGTCAATATAAAAAAGTTCACCTTCTGAACAACAGCCGTGACATTGAGCATGTTGCATACCTCAATGATATAGAATTCCTTCAGGAAAGTGTAATCAATACGAGTGTGAATCAAAAATATGGATAGCATATCAAACAAGACATTGACTTCCGATTTATCATGCCGTAAGTAATTCAGAAAACATTTCACAAGCCATTTGCTTTCTTTAACCTGCAATGCAGATCAACAATGTCAAAAAGCAAGCAAGCTAATAGCAACAATAGAAAAATCATAAATGTGTATTAAGTAGTCATCATAATTCAGATAATACATATGCATTAATCCATGAACTTTAGAAGCTTTCTTTGCAGATGAAATATGATTTCGCCAAAAAGGAAAAGAATATAAATTCTTGCAACCCAAGCAACTTGATACAATTGTGAACAAAAAGTGATTCGAGAAAAACAATATCTGTTTCCTTATGATATTCTTGCTTTCAAGCTCTTATGACAAACACACATGTTCTTGCTTTCAAGCTTTTATGACACAGACGCACAGACGCACAAAAAATTTCACTAGACGTCCTCGCTTTCAAGCTCACAAACAACCACCCACATGAACCAAACCAGT
>JAXCLR010000063.1:41541518-41561022 GCA_035584095.1 Annona squamosa | reverse complement strand
CACAGACGCACAAAAAATTTCACTAGACGTCCTCGCTTTCAAGCTCACAAACAACCACCCACATGAACCAAACCAGTCCACACACACAAACAGACGAAACCTTCCAAAGGATGTCCTTGCCACCCACACACACAGTCCCTTTAATAGGATGTCCTTGCTTTCAAGCTCACTCATACCCACCCAAACATGCACACATGAAACCTTTCATAGGATGCCCTTGCTTTCGAGCTCACTCATACCCACCCACATGCACATGTGAAACCTTGCACAGGATGCCCTTGCTTTCAAGCTCTTCTAATGTACTCGGAGAGGGAGAAGTGGTATCTATTATTTCTAAAACGTGAAGCCAATCATATATAATTCTAAGAATTCAAGGAACACAGATTAATTGATGAGAAATACAATGCATATAATAATACAATCGCATCTATCATTCAAATGGGAAAGCAAAACACAAACTCTTCATTTCGCTTACAAGCCACTCCTGAATAATAATAAAAAATAATGTTACAACCAGTGCTGCCAGAAAACAAAGGAAGTGTACATCAAGGGAAGAAAGAAAAGAAAGGATAACAATAACAAGATCAATCACTATTTCAAGACCTGTTTGGATAATCACAGTTGAATTGGAAGAAAGGACTTCAATGGAAAATCCCTTTCCCAAGGCTTGCTGTGACATATACCAACAACTCTTTTATCTTTTTATACTTAATTATATTTTCAATCATTGTCCGGATCCATTTTAACCTTACCAGCTAAAAGCGAAGCACAGTCAGTGTTCCCTTTCACTCGGGCAATTCACTGGTTACCCCTTCCCTTAAAAAAGTAAGTAGTTAGGCAAATAGCAATCAAAGCAGGTCAAAATATTCAGCTGTTGACGGATAAAGTTTGCCTGAACGTCAACCGCAAACTAAAGATGGCCAGGCCATTTTCAGATTTGCCGGAGCATGTCAATGGCACTCAACTCAAAAAAGTGCAAATTCCTTGTTCTGATGCATTTCAACCCTAATTACTTTATCACTAATATATTTTTATATTGTTGACATCAATTTCCCTTATGTCCTTTCCTCTCATCAAAATAGCCCCTTCAAGAGAAAAAATAAAAAAGAAATTCAATACATCGAGAATGCTCATGTATATTATTTGGAGGGATCCAGGAAATTTGAAGAAAGAACTAATAGAAAGGAAAACAGCATTCTTCTTCATTTCATCAAGAAATTCAAGTTGACAGGCCTCAGCATAATGGGGCGAATCCTATTGAGAGGGGCACCAGACAGACTGTGTTCTAATTTTGCTTGTCGTGCAGCAAAAATGTTGAAATTCCAAGGAATTAACATCCTTTCATTCTCTGCTTCATGTGGAAGTAAAAATAGGAAATGAATCATTAAAATGGAAATGGAAAAAGGAGTTGTCACATGAAATATGTGATAAGTTTGGCATCCTTGGAAATGGCATATTTTCCCTTCCCTCTTTAGCATATCTAAAGAAACAGTCCTTGACAATTGGAATTTACCACTTCATGAACTTGACAATTCCACTAAATTGAAAATTTGAGAAGAGCAAAGGGATTCCAGCTGAGCAATGCTTTTTCAAGATAAGACTAATAAATCATGCTTATGCTTCCGGCTCTCCCTCTTTCAAAAGTTCTACAATAGGTTCCTTCTTACTTCCACATTTCTTCGACAAAATTATCCATTTCGTAAATTATATGACATGAAGAATACAGAAAATTGTCACAAATTCAACTACGCAACCAATTATAACTTACTTGCACCAAGCTCAGTTCCTGTTCATTTTGTAACCGTGCAGTTCTTGCAGGAGACTTCCAAACAAGAACTAAGGTATCAAAAACAATGCGGTTGGACTGTAGCCAGTCTGGCATCAACTTAACCATGGCAGAAATCAGTGCAAGGCCATGGAAATAAGCGTCTGAGCTTGCAACGATAGTTGTAGGTGGACTAGCAAAATGGTCAGTCTGAGATGCACCAAGACCGTCATCACCGATTAAGGATGTAGAAGGGTTCATGGATCCTTCTAGCTTTGAAAAGAACTGTGGAAAAGCACTAGAAAGTATCTTCTGCGGGGACTTTGCAAGTTCGTCTCGTAAAGGTTGACCAGCGTCGGAACAAATTGTATACATAAACCTAGATCAGCCATAAATTACAAAAAGAAGTATAGGATGCTCATAATGGAGATGATTATTATAGAAACTGAACTCTTTCTTTGGAATTCAAACTTACCGTCTGAAGTATCTAGATTGACCCAATCGAGCAAGAAAGTAGCCAACTGCATCTGAGGCATATCGATTTAAAAATTTACTGAGAGGAAGACGGTAAGGACTATTAATTTCGCTATAAAACTGTCCTTGGGGAAGTGCTGCTTCCAAATCAATGGTAAGAGTCACAAGCTCATCCAAAAACTTCCCAGCTGCCGGAGGGAGCAAATGAAAAAGCTCAATGATGGCTGCAACAATGACAGAGAGAAATCATCAATTTTAAGGCAAACGGTAGCAGATATTGCTCAAAGAGAAAAGGACGTGTACCAGCTGCAATCTTCGGTTCTTCACCAGGTTTCCAGGACTTTTGGCATTGTGCAAGCTTTTCAGGTTCAAGCCATTTCTTTAAGTGCTCCAGCAACTTTCCCCCCAAAGTAACATTAAACCAGTTGGACAAAAGTTCAAGCAGACGAGCTAAACCTTGCAAGAGAGGCATTGTGAGACTTTTCGTGTGAGCCAGATTGACTAAAATGGGCCGAAGACTGCTCTGCAGGAGGTCTTTTGGCATCCTCTGTTGCTGGATAACCTAAAAGGTAACATAGAATCATATTACTGGGAAGAACAGCTATAAGTAGCAGTAGACAAATACAAACAAACAATTTCTGTGAAAAAGAAATAAAGCGCGTCAGTCAACACTCACTATACAAACAAAAAATAAAAGTACAACAATTTGGGTTTACTACACAAATAGAATTTGAGAAATCTCAAGAGAAGAACCTGACGAAGTCCTTCCTTTGCAACTGCAACAATTTCTGGCGTTCGACAGGTCAATGACTTGAAAAACATCGAAATGATCTTTGCACGCAATTCAGCGTGATTGGGCGTTTTGAAATCTTGCCAAGCCATTGCAGTACAAAGCAGTTCAATGCATGCAGTCCGAAGTTTGTTTAATGTTGTAGCCACTTTAGGATTCATAAATTTAACAACCCATACAGTTTCATCAGCCTCTGCAATTTGCAGTGCCTCTTGCAAGAAATTAACTAACTCTTGAGTCAGCTTAAGAAGAGGTGGTCTCAATGCCAAGCAGAAATTTAAAGCCATGACAGTCCCAACCTGGATAAAAAGTTAGTAACAACTGTCATATTTTAGCAGTCAAAAAACTAATTTTTAACATCCCAAAAAAATTTAAAAACTTTGCCATCCTCAACAAAATTAGTTGATACCTGTTGCTCTACATTCTTTGATCGAAGTGGCCGCGTAAGAAGCGGTTGTAGTAAAGGTTGGTAAAGAGGCTCAAGTAATTCTGACACCTCACTACCTGTCCTACTAGCCAGAAGTGCCAAACAAGATTGAACATTCTTTCTCACAATAACAGATGCATTAGGATTAAACAACTCTGTGGCAAGAATTTCAACAACCTCCTGGAAGCTTTGCCTGCGTGGTTCACTATTTGCTTCATCAACATTATTCACTGCACGAAGGACCTGAGTTAGCACTTGGCTTGTCTCCTCCTGTTCCTTATCAGCATGTAAAGGGAGTCTTTTAAGCACATGGACCAAGCCACGGACAATTTTTACTTGGAAGTTGCACAGAGCGTCAACAGTGACTTTACCGACCAAGGCACCGAGTCCCATAACACCACCGATTTGTGCTTGCCAAGTACTTCCATAGCAACAATGCAAGAGACGAGGTAGAAGTTGCTCAAACACAGGAATCCGCACACCAGGGGGTGGGGAATACACAGGATTCATAGATGGACTAGAGACCATCATTGGAGTACCAGGACCTCCCCTTGAAGTAAGGACACCAGTGTGTTTTGCACGAGCAAGGAACAAAAGGGATTCAGCAAACACATTCAGAGCATTGAGGGCTGCCTTGGCATGGAGTCTGTTTTCATCAGCAAGAACATCCACCAACGCATCTAAAAATATCAAAGGGTCCAATTCTTTCAAATTTGAACTGGTACCAATCCTTGACTTGGAGCCCATGTTGCTAGATGATGGAAGCATAGAACCAACATGCTGTCCAGCAGAGTTGGTAGAACCTGATGAAGAATAATCTACATGGAAGATCATGGCAAAATGGTGACACACATTGACAACAAAATCATCCTTAGGATCGTGAAGATCCGACTCTGCACTGGCAGCCATTGTTGTCATCAAAAGGATCTTAAAAACAGATTTCTCGGCCATAAGTTGAGTCTTTGTTTTTACACCCAAGTCAACCTGTTCGATTAGAATTACTGTAAATCAGACAAGTATATTCCAAACGAAAACAATTTTGCAGATGTTTCCAAAAGAAATCTAACCCATAACAGAATAATAACGAAATTCTGAAAAAATTTATTATAAATGTTTCGAATGACCCTAAGACTGTTAAAGATTAATTTTCGAGATAAATCACAATCATTAGTCTTCTTCAGGGCCAATTTGATTAATGTAAAAAAGGGAATGAAAGAGATGCAGGGCCCATTTGGCAAGTTTTAAAAAGGAATGCAAACCCTACACACCTTTTTACTTCCCAATTTACTTGAAATAAGCTTTTGCAAACTGAACAAGGAAAACAACCTCCGAATATATTTCTTTTCCATAATATTCCCTACTTATTCGATCTTTATCATTATCATTTTACCATTACACACACACTTTCTAACAAAATGATAACAAATCCTTTTTCTTGTCAGTAATTATCATATGACTTCCATAGCCATCATATATATTTCATCTTACTTCTACCGTATGTTGATTCTATAAGTCATTTGACGCTAAAGAAATGAAGAAAAACTAGAATGTGGAAATGGAGAGGACAAGTAAATAGTAAATGTATGATATTAAAAAAAATGAATAGATATTTTGGATTTATAAAAAATCAACATGGCGCATGGTAAGTTGCATATGACCATTACCCATGCCACAATCGTCTCATAGCAGTGACAGTACTCCAAAGAAAAACAATGAAACAACAAATATATTTCTAGATGCTACAATCACATATAGAAGTAACAATTCTTTGAAGAACAATCATAGAAGGAACCAAAATCAAAAATGGAAACATCCACCAGTAATCCAGATTCAAAAAGAACCCTTCGCAATAATTATTTAAGGATTTATGGCCTCAGGATACTTTCATGAAAATCAATAAAACCAAACCAACCTTCATATCTGATGTTTCTGTCCTACGCCTGGAGGGGTCCACCGAAAAAAGCAGCAGCGTTGACAGGAGTCCAGGAGTTAATCCCTCAACGGCGATGTTTCCTCGCAAATTCAGTAGAGATGACAAGCACACACGTAGAAATTTTAGTGCCTGCTTTCTATAGAAAACCTCCATGCCACAATTATTTTGCATGACAGCAGCTACGGCCAAGTATATGCAGCGATCCAGAGGAACCAAAAATGGTGTTGATGGCTCAAACGTAAGAATCAGTCGAAGACCATGCTCGGGATTTTCTTTGCACTCAAGTGCAAGAGGCTCTTTAAGGAAGCGTCTATTACGACCACCTAACTTGCCAAGTAGCTGTAGTGCTTTCCCACCCCAAGGATATTGACCAGGCTTCAGGTGTGACCATAAAGCTAAAATCACCTCAGACATAACATTTGCCATACTTGGTTCCAGGAAATCAGGATTCAAGCTATCAACCCAAAATTCAAGTGTCCTTAGAGCTAAGCTGACCAGTTCATCACTTCCTTTAAGAGCTAAGACCAGTGGCTTCATCAGCCTTTGAAGGTGAGGAAGCAATGAACTCAACCGTGCGGGCAAGGTTAGGCAAAGTTCAAGCACAAGGTCTCTCATATCTTCACCAGTGGGCCCCTCAACCATGGCTAACAACATGTTCAGACATGGCTGCAGTGTTGGTATTAAATCTCTCAATAAAAGCTCAAACTTACCACCAGTGAGTGATCGGAACATTGTGCGAAGAAGTTGCATATAACCAAGGGGCTTATCAACTTCAGTAGAATTCTTCAAACAAGTTTCCATGATAACAGGTACATGGGGCTGCAGAATGCGCTCACAATCTGACGGAGCCTTAGCAACAGCAACAAATAACAGCCGAAAAAGTTGCAAAACAAGTTTTGCTGCCGGTGTATCAGGATTTTTCAGAATGTCAAGTTTGCTGACAAGGAAATTCACCAAAACATCTGCAAAGGGTCGAAGAACCTTAGGTGTTTGCAGAAGTGTATTAAAGATATGAAGTAATTGGGTATTGTTAATCATGGTCTCAAAAAGTTCTGGCATGCACATTGAAAACATGTCCATCAGATCCCGGGGCTCCATTATCACCAGAATCTGAGAAAAATATTGCAGTATTTCCCTCTCCTCTTCCTTTTCTTTGAAAAGAACCAGGCAGTGGACGCCACTCTTCAGAACACCAGAAGCTTTCCTAACCTGCAATACAAAGATTGAACAGTCTAAATCTAAATCAGAAACCTACAGCTGAAAAACACAAACTGATTGATATTACCTCATCTTCTCGCATTCCTTTGAGTGCATGCGATGTTGAGGAAGCCTGCAACTGCGCATGAGCAGCATTTGACGATGGTGAAACCTGAACCCCAAAGGATTTGCCAGATAAGATAATGAAGATAACATTCACATCTAGGTAAGTGCTTTATAGATGATTATGGACCTGGCCTCTTGGAGAATGTACATTGGTGATGCTCCAAATTATTGTTTTCATTCCTGCCAAAAACAAGTAACACCAATTGAGTAAAAATAAAAACATAATAAAAAGATGAAATATAACAATAATTCATCCAGTAGGAGATCAGATTTTTCAACTTTCATCTAGCAGAATTGCAGGAAGAAAAAATCAAACATTAAGGCCTGAACAACGAGAAAAAGATAATCGTTAAACAAGTTTGATTTGCCTTAAAGATGCTAAATCGCTTAATCGACCCTCCATATAGTTTTAAAGGTGAACAGGCTTGTGCCAGTTCCAGTTGATTTTGGAACATCAATGTATTCCAGTGCCCGCTTGGTGAGTTATACAGCAGACAACGTATAGGATCCTTCCAAGTGTGATGGTCACCAGTAAACTTGGCACTTTTTTGAATTTGTTTAGCATTCTTTTAGTTTTTTTAATATCAAAATTAGGTTTCAGTTTGTTTGACACAGATATCAATCTCATTTATTAATTTTCGAAAGTCAAAAAATTACAAATTCAAAAAAATTGTCAAATTTCACAGGGATAAAGAACTAGGTGACACCCAAACATCTATTCAAAAAAAAATAAAAAATAAATTACAGTTGTCCATAATCACTCGATTTAACGGCGACCACATGGGATCACTACAGATATAAGAAATGGGCGGACAATGAGCTTCCAAGGGTGTAGGATATATAGGGTGAAAAATTCCCTTTCAAAATCATCCGATTTTATCAAAACTGGCATTCAACAACACTCAAAAAATTTAGTTTTCCCATTATAACCTTTTTTTATCATCAACCCAATCTATCACATAAAAACCATAGCTAAACAACGATATCATTTTCACTTCTATTAACATCATTGCCTTCAGCCCCAAGGGAAAGAAATTCAATGGTTGTGGCACTTTGTTGGTTTGTAAAAAAAATAAGCCAGAGCATTAACATCCATGAAGATGAAAAAAGGTAGTTATCACAGCTTAATGAAGTAACTTCCTTTTAGCTGGTGGATATATCTGTTTTGGATGTAACAAGGTGCAATATGTAAACAAAAAGCAGCCTCAATTGATCATGCTCCTTTTAGAGAAATTTTAAGATGATTTCTACCAATTTTTTGTCTGACCAAACAGTCAATGCATTCATTGCAAAAAAGAACATAAACACTCATAAAATCTATCGAGGGCCAAAAACAGATAACCAACTATCATCACCCAAGCAGTGTGCAGTCCAGTAACAAGTAATCAATGCACTTTCACGATAGACTTTGTATGCAAAAAGGGTAAGATCATCAATTCAAAATGAAGCAGGAAAGAGTTCTAATAGTATCGCAGAAGTATTTTGACAGAGAGATACACTTTTGCAAGGTAGGAATTATTTTCGACATATTACCCATGACCAAAGTCTTGATTAACTGTTTGCAGTCGGTAACTTCCTTAGAATGCTCCAATGGGACCTGCAAATTTAGAACCGCCTGCAACAAAATTTGTAATGATCAGAGCAGAGGCAGACTGTGATGAAAAAAAGAAGCAGGTTTTTCTGTCTTCCTTTTTCAGGGAAAGAAAAGAAAACACCAAATTTAAGCCTATGGGCACACATCCTCAAAGATGCATCTATAACTAACAAATAGGATCAAAACTATCTTCTACTACTAAGTGCTGACTGCCCAACAAATTTCACTTCTTCCATTTTTTTCACCATTTGTTTTCATTTTGGAAACATTATATATGTTTTTAAAAAATGTATTTAACCCATATGCCAAATTTTACCACTTTACAATAATCACGTTTTTATTTTTATTTTTAAAAATCATAAATTCCAGGGGTATTTCAGTCATTTCATCCCTTAAAAACTTAATTTTTAAAAAGTTAAAAATAAATAAATATATATATTATAAAATGGTAAAACTTGATATGCGGATTAAATACACTTACAAAAACATGTTCATAAAGAAAAATCAAAAAAATAAAAAAATAAATATTGCATAGAGAGCCTATATACGACTCATCATATATAATCATGGTTTTTTTTAATTAGTGCTTAAAACTACAGACAAATACAGTGGGGGACTAAATTGATACTTTATGCAGTTAACAACAGCAATTGGTCACACATGGCACTCTTCAATCAAATTTTTAATAATAATTCATGGAATCATTTATCCACCTAGGAATGATGTTTTAGACGGTTTAGATACTTAATAATGATGTTTTAGACATTTTTAAATATTTAATATACCGCTTTGAAATTCATATATAAATCAAGTTATTTTATTACGTTATTATACATTTTTTCAGATAGGGCCCAAGCACATCTTTCATTTGAATGAAACTTGATTTCCTAGTTAATTAAGTTATTCTAAATAGATTAAGTGGATTGGATTCTGATTCATCATTAAGGCAGACCCAAAACAGGGGTGGCACATAGAAACCTTTGGGATCATTTCCTTATATATAGTAACATGGTACCTATACTAGTTCCAAAGTGATGAACATAACTCAATGGAGTAAAAGAAGTGGTATTTCAAGTCTCAAAGGGAGAAAATAACAAGCAATAACCATGGAGATTTGAGGAGGTGGGGGTGGGGGAAGGACAGGAGTAGATTGAAATGGCAGTTCCTCTGACACCATTCTTAGATATTCCTTTTGTATTGTGCATTCAAGTTTTAAATTGCATCTAGCACTTAAAGCCAGTCTCATGAGCTCTTTCCTTTCTAATTTGCAAATCAGCCGACATCTAGGATTCCATGTTCAAGATAATGCACTCCAATAAAATATTAATAATTTACAGTATGAAGTTGAACCAGTTCTGAACAAAACCTGTAAATAGAATGGTTCAATCATTATTCTGACCTGTGAAAACATTGCTAGTATATAGAATCTTCATCATGAACCACTATCTAATATTGCAAATGCACTGAGGGTCTGTTTGGTATGAGGTAAAAAAAAAAAAAAAAAAAGTGAGGGAAAATTTTGAAAAAGAGAGCTACGATATAGGAGTAAAGATTAAGAGTAAAAAAATAAAGACAAAACAGATAAAGAGTAGTTGTTCATTAAAAAAATAGATAAGAGTAATTATATAGAAAAATGTGAAAAGATTATTGGAAAGTGAGGTAATAATAGAAAAAGTATAGTTAAGAAGTTAAAAAATCAAATCATATCAAATGGTGTAGAAACGAATGAGACCCAAAATCTACATTGATAATCACAACTTCCACAGCTCCCTTTGGTTGTATGAGAACCAGTTATGCCACTCGTGCTGGTTTTATGGTCTGACCACTGGCTTTTCTGGTTTGAAGCAGTTTTCTAGTAGTGTTTAAAACCAAGCCAAACCAAACAGTTGAGACCTGGTTCCTAGCAAGACCGGTAACCAGACAGGTTGGACTGGTACTGATAATGCAGGTTACAAACAATACCAAAACAATAGTTACAGCAGCTTGTACCACAAAATTGCATCCATTTCTTCAACAATTCGTTCTTTTTCTCCTCTTTTTGCAAAAACCACTTCACAGTAAATTACTTCGATGTTTATTGCACATGCTGAAACACCAACTTGTAAGTAATAACAATTGAATGCAGTGCATGATCTACGGAAAAAAGTCAGGGAAAACAGCAAAATAAGCAAATAGCAAGCAACAAAGATCTGGATATCATAATCAATTTAAACGGAACATATAGACTTATCAGCAGCAGCAGCAGTGAAGACTTATCCCATAAGCTGAGGCACTTGATGATCATTGCTATACCATTCTACTCAATGGAGACCAGAAGTTGAATCCCAATTAGAGATAATTTTACCAGGAAAAAGAAATTAAAAATAGTTCAATTTGCACCATTCAAGACATCAGATAGCAGGAAAAAAAAACTCATAGAACAGCATCCAATCAATTAAAAATAGCAGAATGTGAGCGAAACAACCTGAACAGGAAGCTCAAGTTTTGACCGCAAGGTGGAACGATCTTTCCCCTCTTCACCTTCTTCCAGCAGCTATTAGATATCACATATTGACCATTAGTAACTTTGTTATGTAACATGACCATAACTAAAAAGGGAGGGAGGGAAAAACAGAAGCTTTGTTTAATTATTGTTAAGATAATAGTCACACTTGAGAGTTCCAGATTTGGTATTTTCACTGCATGTAGGAAATCTAGAAATGATCTCCAACCATGGTAGAACTAACAGCACATTTGCGCAAAAAAGTCGAGGAACATATTTTCATACTTGCATGTAAAAATTCAAAATATAATGTACATGTGTCATGTTAGCACCAATTTCAACAATTGAAAGTTTCCAAACTATCAAAAAGTGGCTTATCTATTTATATTCCAATCAGATTTGAGACTAAATTTTGTTGCATTTACTAAAAACCAAAAACCTTTCCAGTAAACCATCAGTATACACCTATTTCTCCAAAACCCTATTAGGATCATTCATCCAGTAAGCGCCACCTAATTATTCTTTGGCAAGCATTTTAAAGTTTGGTCATTCCCTCCCACCTTCTTATAATATGCCAAAAAGATGTCTTTTTACTTCACCCTTGAGCTTCCAATCTTACCAATTACAACTAACACAATACCAAAAAGACAGGAATGTAAAGACAATTGCATCAGCATATGCAATAGTGAGAAATTTGAACAAATTTGTGTGAAAATGCAAGTGAATAAATTTGCATAGTTTCACCAGATAAATTATAGTTATGTACCTACATTCAAGTAGAAACATATAGGGATCTTGCAATTTTTCTTAGGCTGTCAACCCAAAGAGATACTCAAATGTTCTCTGTATATGAATGGGCCCTAAATTCTTTTGGAAACAATCCCTGAAAAAATTTAATACATTATTCTTTCTTTCAATTTTTCATTTCAGCCGGCTCTGCTGCCTTTTGAAATTGCCATAAGATTCAAGTGATTTATGGTTCAAACTGACAGTGCAGAAGGGTTCGAGACAATTGCATCCATACTTAACCCTAAGTTTACGATATGAATTGAAACATGCAATTGAGACAATGCTGATCTGGGTCAATTAACCATTTAGTACTTCAGATGGTTCATGAACCACAAGATATATTAAACTTTCTCCTATGATTTCTGTTACATATTTCCTCCAAAAACTCAGGGAATAGGATTTAAAATCAATGAATTGAAACAAAACCAATGTCAGCAGCATAGGATATAAGATTTTAGATAGTGATGAAAAAAGTGAAGTATGGATCACTTCTATTAAATTGGATTTCATTTAAAGTCTTCAGTGAAACAAAGTACATGAGGTCCATTTTGATAATGGAATCAAATTCCAACCAACCATATTGTCTAACATCCATTGTTTTACCATGGCACCAAAATTTATTTTGATTGGTCTTTGGTGGGCTATACCTGCTTTAAAATACATATATTCAAGTGTAAATCATGAGAAATGATTAGATTCATTGACGAATGCATCAAAATGCAATAGTACTTCATATAATTATTTATCTACAAAGGAATGATGTTTTAGATAATTTAGATGTTGAAAAAATAGATTTGAAATTGATATATAAATCCAACAATTTTATCACATTGATGTTACGTATTTTCAGAGGGGACCTAAGGCCTATGAAAATATTTAATTTGGATGACACTTTGTTTCCTAGTTAAATAAATAAATGATCATAAACACATCGGGTGTATGGGATTTTGAGTGCAACCCAGTTTTACAGAAATGGAATCCATTAAGCATATGTACAAATCAACCCATGGAAAATAACATTTCTCATGGAAACCCAATCCATTCAAATGATCAAGCCCTAAGGCTCTATTTTATGATGAGGAAAAGAGGGTAAAAAAGTTTATCCCTTCTCCACACCTTTAGATTTTTTATGATACTTGACATCATGTTTCATGCTCCTATGTTACACATAGGGGTGCAACTTCGCGAAGTTGAGCTTGAATCCAGCCCACTAAACACCCAAAACGCCCCCCCCCCCAACCCACAACAACAACAACAACAACAACAAAAAATTCAATATTAGGGTTTACCTTTTAGAACCCAAACCCAAAGAACCGAATCTGTACATATAGCTAGAGTTAGGTTCAAACAAACATCGACCCAATTCTCCTTTTTATAGTTAATAGAAAATACATTGTGCATAATTCCTTAATAATAATTCCTATTTATATATTTTATATGATTTATGTTTGGACCATAACACGATGCACCTGGGTGCAAAAACTCATTATTTTATTTTTTTGAAAAATTTTTATACAACTGTTAATCTATGTGTATCGGGCATTTGTATCAATTTTTACCATTTTTAGATATTTTAGATATTTGTTTTTTATTTTTTAAAATCAGTGGAATTTATGTAATTTATAAATTACAAAAATGTCACTGATTTTAAAAAATCAAAAAAAAATCTAAAAGTATCCAAAAATGGTAAACATTAATACCCATGTTGATACACAGATTAACGGTTGTGTAAAAAAAATTTCAAGAAAAATAAAAAATGGGTGAAATGCACCCAGGTGCACTAAGTTATGTTGATACTTGAATACATGTTTGTCATGTTACAATTATATTATAGAGAAATTATAATATTTTCATTTACATCTATCTTTATATTTTATACTACCTACTTGTAAGTTTGTTAATTTTCTTATAAAATATAATATAATATGTTACTATTTTCCTTTATCTTTATCATCTTTATCATCATCATAAGTCATTTCTCACCTAGGTGAGGTCAGCTGCGTAGATTCCGTTGTGTCATTCTTAGCGATTTAAGGCTAAATCTTCAATAATTTGTAATATTTTTAAATCTTGTTTAATTACTTCGATCGATGTTTTTTTGAGTCTTCCTCTCATTCTCCTACCACCTTCTACTTGGATAGACTCTGTTCTCCTAACCAGTGCTACTTCAGGTCTCCTTTTAACATGATCAAACCATCTTAATCTATTTTCTCTCATTTTATCACAAATTGGTCTCACTTTTATGTTTTCTCGAATTATTTCATTCCTAATTTTATCTTTTCTTATTTTACCACTCATCCACCTTAACATTCTCCAATTTTTTCATTTGATATTATAATTTTATAATATCTTTATAATATTATAAAATTATAATACTATATAATACATTCATATAAAATTTTGAACTTATGACACTTAAATCAAATGAAAATTTGTTGACTTGAAATCCAACCCAAACCCCAATTTCACAAATTGAGTTAGGGTTTAGGCTTCACAGCTAAGTTAGAGAGTGAACAGTGAAACAAATTTGCTTTGAAGGAAAATTGATGTCATCAACCAAGTGATGGCCAATTCAACATGAGCGAATAGAAAAGGGATGGAAAAAGGATGTTATGAGATTTTTCATTCCCAAAGAAACTTTTTCCATCACCAAACAAAATTCTCAGTTTCAATCCAGAACGACCTTACTTTTACAATTTCCAATATTATTTTTCTCATTCCCAATATAATTTCCCATATTCCGATACAAAACAAGATTTTTTCATTCCATCTCAATCCCATTCCACCATCCTAAACGGCCCCTAAATTGAGTTTAAAATAAATATAACAACTCGAAGTATGCATAATAAAGAAAGAGATGAAGCCATTTTGAAGAGCACATGTCAAAGTCAACCCTAGGAAATGGATTTTCAATTCCATGGAATCCTCCAAATCGACACCTACAATCAGTCCCAGGGGTAAATTTTTGACATGGAAATTTTCATCCCAATTACAGATTATTACTGAGATACTAAGAAAACACTCATGATTAATCAAACCACAAGAAAGGATGTAATGCTAAGAACATTAAAAAACCGATTCTTGATGCAAGAACCACACTAAAATAGTAGTATTTATGATCACCGAAATAAATCCGAACCATAACAAATATTGACAAATCACAAGAAAAATGATTTATGACCATGATTGTTGAGGAATGCAGCAACAAAACAACTTAAGATGATGGTGATGATTGTGGAGAGAATCCAAATATTTACATATATTTATATACGCAATGTTTATATATTTACATATATTTACATCCCATTCAGATCCAAGTCATCCATCATATTCTTCTAAATAAATAATTGTACGATATTAAAAATCATTTTAAATGAATTTTGGTATAATTCACAGCAAATGAAAAGGAATGGGGCTTCTTAAAATCATATTTTTTAACATCGTAGATTATAAAATTTAATTTTTAATACCTAAACCCCCAAAAAAAAAAAATTAAACACATTGCATGATCTGGATCTAAGGGTCTATTTGGGATGATGTAAAGTAGAAAAGTAGAAATGGAAAAAAAAATTTAGATTATGAAAGTACTGTGATATGATAGAAATAATAATTAGGAGTAAAGAAAATAAAATTAAAACATATAAGGTAATCGTATGGAAAAAACGTGAATAGAAGATTGGAATGTTGATATCATAATAGAAAAAAGTATGAGAGTTAGGTAGTTAATATGCCGAATCACATCAAAAGGTGTGTGGGAAGGAGTGGTACTATTATCATAGAAAAGTAGGGTACATAAGTAGAAAAAATGTCAGATTATATCAAAATGTGTGTAGAAAGGAGTAGGTTTTTTTTTTTCCAATTCAAAGTGAAAAACCCGAGGCAGTACAAATTACAACAGCATAAACTGGAGAAAACCCATACATAAATATATATTTTTTCGGTGAAAACCAAAAGGCATATTTGACAGTTAACAGTAAGCAACAAACAAAGGCATTCAAATACAGGAGCAACATTTACCTGAGGCATCATCCGTTTGAAGGTAGAAAACTTCCCAACAAAAGCATCCAGAATCCTGCCCTGAATCAAAATCCAAGCTAAATGCATGATTTTTCAATTCAAAAAATGTACATCCTAGAAGCAGCAGTCCTTTGTTCAACAATCGAAAGAGATTGGAGACAAATTCAACAAGGACCAACAAAAGCAATGAACTATCATTCATATGAAATGTTCACACTTGACCCCTTGAATTTATACCAATAAAATTCTTGCTTCATCCATAGCTGCTTGATCAACACCTTTCTCAAATATTGGTTCCACCTAAGAAAATGCCAGACCAATTATTAATGAAATTTAGCAGCCAATCGTATAAAATACAGTATGAGTACAAGTGTTTGGTTTTTAGAGGAAGAAGTGATTCACACCAGATTCAACATCAGGCGAGCACATGTAGTATGTATATTGAGGGACAATGACGAGTCGTGCATGTTTCGGGAGAACAAGTATATAATCCTTGACAACTGCAACATGACACCAAAAATTAGGTTGAAGACTAAAAAAAATGAGATCAATATCAGCCCGCACATTGGACAATAGAGGACAAATTTTCAATTATGCAGCACTGAGCAGTAAAAGCAACAACACGATAGAAAAACAGAATAATTAGACCAAGTCATATTCCTTCATCGTCATCATAAGATGTTTCCCAACTACTTGGTCAGCTACATGAATCTAATTATAACAGTCCCATCCCAACCTAAAGTCCTATTTGGCAGGCAGCAATTCCACTGCTTTTGTGGTCCAGAAGTGCTCTGTAGAAGCCCCAACCCAAGTTTCCACATAATTGCACTTATGCAGGGTTTTTTCCATCCTTTGTAAATGATAAAACTTGCAGCCAAGCCAAATGAATGATATAGAGAAGTGTGATGAAATAGCAAAAGATCTCTAGCTGCACAGCCAAATAGGCAAGTCCCTCGTAGGCCCGTGTACCTTGACATCTTTTCTAACAGCTACATTTCCTGTTCTCATCAGCTGTCCAACTTGGCATCTTATGTCTTTACGTGTGAAATAACTCACTGCTAAGTATTTCTTGGCAATGTTTTATACAACTGGACCCAAAGCCACACTTGGTGTGTAATCATTTTCAGTCCAAACTGCTCAACAAGTCATAATATTGTTTCATATAAAAAAAAAAAAAAGGCAGACAGTGTACAATGCAAAATAGTCTTGAGGAGGCTCAGACCACCGAATTCACACATGAAAAAAATTTTATTGAAACAGCCAAAGCCACCTCAGCTTTTCACTAGTTTCACCAGCCAGCTAACTACTCTTTCTAATTTTCCTTATCATGAACTTTTTCTGATAGAAAATGACAATAGGAAACCATTTTTCAGCTGAAGCAGTCACTACAGTCCAGCGTTTTGCTTCTTAAAGTGGTATGTCAACAATACCACATCGCGGTATAATAACACCTTCTCTACTGAATCATTTCACATGTTTGCAGGTGAATGAATATATGATTACGCTAACACAACATTTCAAGAAGCACCATAATATTTCCGAAAGTACTGGAAATTATTTTGACTCTACTTCCAGGAGGGGTGGAATTTGGCAGCAAATCTTTGGAACATAAAAATAATAATAATAATAAAGGGAAGCACAGTCAAAAGCCCTGACCAGGAAATAATTTCAGCATATCTGTCAATTTTAACTTGTTACATTCTACTATATAATGATGTTTCAAAAGTCCACAATACAAAAACTAATTTTAACAGTAAAGATACATTATATTGTTGTCAATAAGTGCCCCAAACAATTTCTATACTCAAAAAAAGTGCTAACATCAGAGGCATCCATATCCATTAAAATAGATTACTTTTGCAAATTACTATATCAAAAAGAGAACTACTGATCTCAAAAAATCCAAGCAAGCTAGAAACGCAAGTGAAAAACTCTTTGCAATGAAATAGGTGAAACCTGTGCAAGGGAGAGGTCCCCCCGAACATGGTGAACCATTTCCGCGAGAAGACTATAAGCCAAAGGCCTCAATGTTTCAAAGCAAGCCCGGCCAGTTCCCACCAGCACTCTAGCAAATAAACACAATGAGATAAACAGAAGGAACTAAGTCAATGCTACTGCCATGAAGATAGTAGCAAAAAATAAATATATTTTTAGGAAAAAAAGAAAAAAGAAAGCACGTTGTTGTTTATAGATTTTGTATACATCAGCATGAAATGGATGTGCAAGTCCTGATTTAAAGAACCAAAAGGCTACGGGATACAATTAATAAAATTTTCGTGAGCCACATAGAATATGAAGGTAATAGTGAAATATCAATCATTAGTGAATATGAAGATGATGCATGAACCAACAATCCAAAAGATAATTTTAACTGACCACCATCCATCAATATGGATTAAAAGAATAAAACAAAAATCATTAACAACGTGGCAAGTAAACAGATAGTAGATAATACTTGTACCAAAAAAATGCCATCCCTATAAGAACAAATTTTATAACTCACAGCACAACTGAATGGCCTCAGAACCTTTCTTATTGGGGAAACATGAAGAGGAGAAATGAAAACCTCCAACTGAACAACCAAAAGTAGAAGTGATATCAATGCCAGGAACAAAGTAATCCTCGATGATCCGTCCCCCAATCTCTCTTGTTTGGTAGCAATTTTTAATAGAAAAATGCTTTCACTTCAAATTCTTAGAAGTTGCACTATCTTTGAGTCCAACTTGCTATAAAGAATGTTACAAACATCATGCTCCAAAGCAAAGCATAGTTTTCACAATATTTGCAGAGACCATAATCCCTCTCTGATGCTGATATCACCCTCAAGTAAAATCTCAAGAAATGAGAAGGTGGGTTATGGATCTTAGATTGACAAGTAAAATAAGAATGCTACAATAAATTCTCTTGAATCATATGACTAACAGGTAGACTTTCTCGTTACTGTCCTACTAAAGATTTCATTCATACAGATCAGACAATTATTAAAAAACAGAGGATTAAGGCTTTATTTGGGGGCAGGTCTCTACACTACTTTTGCTTCTAATATTATCAATCAACACTTATGTAAGAAGCAAGAGTTCACGGCTTCACTGTTCAACAGTGTTACAACTAAAATTAGATGTAAAAAACACCCAAACCATACAAGTTGATACTGCCATGCCAAATGAGATTCTAAATTATTATGTTGAGTTTCTCAAAGGCACATAAGCACTATCCAAAAGATTAACCAAATGTAGCCTAAACCAGATTAATTCAGCTGGAGCTTATTAGTTGATAGCTCGTAAGAAACTAATGTTGATAAGGTTATGAAATCAAATAACCAGAAAATGTTTGATATGCATGAACTAAATGACTTAGAACTGTCTAAGTCAAGATGCATTTCAACTTTGAAGTAGCTGAAGTAGCAATATTAGGGTCCGTTTGGAAAGATGTAAGAAGATATTGATAAAAAGATTAATGGTAGGAAGGATGAGAACTAAGAACTAAATTTAGTAACTCGAAAGGCATCACATGTAGTGTTCAGAGCTTATCCTTGAAAATGGGCTTATGAGCCTTTTCTATAAATCTCCGCCAAAAGCAGACAAGATCTTGGTCAAACCAGGATTAAATTTCTATCCTCTAGTAGTTTATCTTTACACACTATCAGGCAAGAACAAAATAAGAGGATAACCAAACCAGAAGATCAATTGTATATCAAGGAGTAAACTCAAATCCACAAAGCACACACATAAATACAAAAAAACCAATCGTTTGAGTTTGGAAATCAATCTTGGTCATAATATAGGAATTATTGTCCATCATTCTTCTCTGCATAATTCCATTCTAATCAAATTAATAAAACAGAAAGAACAAACAAGTAGATCATCCAATTAGAAATACTTGAAACATTATAATCTAGGATGATACCTCT
>JAXCLR010000063.1:41517551-41540992 GCA_035584095.1 Annona squamosa | reverse complement strand
ACCTGAGCCCCCTTCAACTCAATAAAATGGTTCTTTGACTGTGGAGGAACCTTCTCAGGACCAGGCACCGAAATGGCTGCAACCATCAACGGCAGAAGCTGCGGAATGTTGGTCTGCACCAACCGGCTGTAGAGCTGGAACAGGAACATCACAACCAACGGGCTTTCGGTCACAATCTTGAATGAACGGGTGCTTGGGTTGAGCTGCGTGCTGGGATTAGGCTGCCCAGTTCCGCCCCCAAACCCACCCGTGGATCCGGGACCTGGACCAAGGCCCTCCGACACTGCCACCAGCGGCGGTGGCATTTTCGTGTCTTCTGCAACTACTACTCCGGCCATGTTTCCAGCGGCGGCTCCAGCAGAAACAGCTGCGTCCTCGAAGAAATAAGCGACAGTGGCCCTGAAGTTCTGGTATATCTTGCAGACGAAGTCGAGGAAGGGCTGGACCTCAGCCTCGAGGCTGGGGCGGAAGTTGCGGAGGAGGTCGAAAATGATGCGGATGCAAATGAGGCCGTTCTCCTCGTTGTCGGTGGTGAGGACGTGCATGGCGACCTTAAGGAGGTCTTGGACGAAGGGACGAAGCACCTCGGTGTGGGGCAAGCGGTTGAGCGTCTCGACGATGACGTTGCGGAGCTTGTGCTCGTGCGTCTCTGAGAGCTGCGGGATCGTCAGCTGAGTGAGAATGGCGGAGAAAGCGCGGAAGAAGCACTTGAGGAAGTTGAGGTACTCCGACGTGTGGGCGATCTCTAGGCCATCTCGCACCTCCATGGCCATCTGAAGCCGGGCCGTTACCGCTGCATGAGACAGAAACTGACGTATGAGAGGGGGAAGACACAGACAAACGGAGGGGGAGAGAGGGAGAGAGATTGAAATTGGAAGAAACGCAAGATGACTTACGGACATCCGGCTCGATGAGACGGCGAGCAAGCTGCTCGAAGTTCTGAATGGGACTCATGACGGAAGGTGGAAACCCAGCCCTAGAATCGATTTTTGTGGGGTATTAGTCGAGGTTTTCCAGGGGTTTGGAAGCGATGCAGAGAGAGAGGCATGTAGAATCAGTTCTCTTCTCCCGCCTGCTTTTTATTTTTCCTACAGTTCTTTCGCTCTCGAAATCTATCGAATAATGGGGGGGAAAGAAAAACCGGCTCGTCCTCCCGCAAAATGGAGAAACCTCCCCCTTTCCCTTCTGTCGATTGACACTTCCGCGCAGAGGACCTCGCGGTGAGGAGCGAGAAGTGTTGCTTCTTGGGCTCGCCGGGAAAAAAAAAAAAAACACGAAAAACAAAAATAATAATAATAGCAGTCAATTAAACACGAGGAATGATTCCGCTTGTCTGAATTAAATAAATATCTCGCTGAATTTATCTTAAAAAAAAAAATTTATTTTTTTTATTTTTCTTTCTATATGTGCTTATTAAAGTATATTTAACATGTAAATTAAATTTTATATTTTTTATATGCATGTATATTTTTTTGAGATTTACGGGTGGGTTTGGTGGACTGTGATTTTGTACGACGTGTCACGCTGTCGACGTTTTTACGACTCCTTATCTAGACCGTGCCTTCAGGCAAAACGAACATCCACCGTCCGATTCTAGTTAAATGCACTGCGCTGAAAAGAGCACTGTGCCGAGCATTATGCTCACTTGTGGAGCACAAATTCGATAAAGACACAACGTGCCTGTTGAGGAGAGAGGAGACCCTCGGGGCCATCTCACTCATCTGCTGTCTCAAAAACCGCAGACTGAACCGCTTCGTCTTAGCATCTTGTTATACGAAAAGACAAACTGGCCGGACCGGAGTGAAGCCATGAGAAGCCGCAAACTATGACGACGACATGAGAGATGATTTAAGAAGACCAAATTAGCCAGGGAAGAATTGAGATCGCAGAATGAAAAGGTTCTCCTTAGTAGAGGTGCAACTTGGCTTTAAAACGTGTTGATACTGCTTTTCCATGGCCCGAATCCGATTTTAAAATGTGTTAAAACTTGCTTTTTCACAATTTTAAAATGTGTTAAAACTAGCTTTTTCATGTCCCGAACCCGATTTGTAAATATAATATAATTATAATTCAAGTGAACCCGAACTCTTAACCCGAGCTTAATTTTCCATTTTATATTTATTATAAAATATATTATATACATATTATTTAAATAATATTTCTTTATATTCTTCATATTTTATGTTATTATATCTATATTTGAATATATGTTTGGCATATCGTAATTTTATTATAAACAAAGTATATTATTTTCATTTATCTTATTTTTATTTCTATCATTTACTTTTATACTCATTAATTCTCTTCTTTTATCTTATTTTTTATGTTAATTCTTTTCTAAAAATATTTTTTATATTATTATTTTTTAAAAAATATGTAGTTTGATTATATATTATTGTATTTACTTACTTTATTTGTTATTATTATTTATTTACATGAAATTTTAAACTTATTACTTTTAAATAAAATGTAAATTTATCAACATAAATTTCAACCCAAACTCGATTTTCAAATATAGGGTTGAAGTTTCAGTTTTACAAATAGAATTAGGGTTAAAGTTAGTATTAATATTTTATAAATAGGGTTAGGGCTATGGTCGAAATAAACTTGAGTTTTATACTGCTTCTCCTGAAAATAATTATTTAGAAACAAAAATTTTACTCTATATGACAGCTGTTATTACTCTAAAGGGGCTATACACTAGATGTCTTGACAATGAAATTGGGTCATTTACTAGATGTCTTGACAGCAAAACTATTGTTCTCAGTTATACATCATGTCTTAACAATTAAATTATCATTATGAGATTATGAACACATGAGAAGCTGGGCAATATAAGTCATTTTTTAAAACTTTTTCTACTTTACCTTTTTCTTAGAGTGGCATTTTCTATAGTCTATAATGAATCGTCACGGAGAGGGTACTAATTATTGACTTATTAGCTAACTTTAACTACTACATGCGAATTTGGTTTTTCAAGCTTTTGCTAAATGTTGATGTTTTCATCGGTTTAATGTTTGATTAAAAATTATCCTTTCACATTTGTATCTAATCCTTAGATGAATTCTCATGTCCATGGTCCCTGTTTGAGCTTGTGCTAGATGATCATATGTGAAATTAGCTTATATGTCAAGTTCCGATACTTGATAAATATACTTCTGCATCCGCTGTTTTGTAAATCATTGTCCATATGCCCCCTCTTGGCATACACTACTCTCTTATGATAAAAAATTAGAATTTGTTTTCCTTTTTTTTGGTGTACTAGATGCTTGTTGGCCTGTATTAAATTGCAATAAATAATTATGCATGTGTTCATAAAAAAAACCTATGCATAGTCAATTATCTATAATGGGTAATGGCATTGGCGGACTACGCATAACTGAAGATTTAGGTCAACCATTCGTCAAGAAATTAATTGGCGAAAGAGATTTTACTTAGGATCTCTTTAGATTTAATGTTTCTAATTCTATTAGCCTCCTGAATGCCTTTGGAAGTTTGTCAATGTTGATGTTTTATAAACTTAGACACCTCAATGTGAAATAAGCTCATTATAGGTGTGTTTGAAAATAGTTAAAACTTTCGATGAAAAATTTTAAAAAGTAAAAGTTGTCAAGTGATATGATAGGGGTAATAATGAGTAGTAAGGATGATGAAATTAAAATAGATAAGTTAGTCGTGTGGGTAGTTGTGTAACAATGATTGAAAAATATGGTAGTTATATAGGAAAATGTGAAAAAAATAATTAAAAAATATAACAATAGTAGATAGTAAAAAGTTTTAACTTGATACTTTTTAACTATTGCCAAATATACTCTAGATCGGCGGGAAAACTCTTAAATGACTAGTTTTCAAGATCAAGCATCCTCAAGAATCTCGGCGTGACAAATGAAGTGATCAAATGGCCTCTAGATAGTTCATTAGTTCTAAAATCGAACAAGAAGCCGAGGCTAGTACAGACTACAGCCGTTTCCATTTGCATATCTAGAAGTCTCATTTGTCACAGAACAACAGTAGAATATCTTGCCGCGGTACATAGCATGTGCATGTCAACCCATCCGGGCATGAAACCTGCTGGAAATACTTGATTTCAAATAAGACGCTCGTATGAGAATATTTTTTGCGACTACAATCTGCCATTATTAGCAGAGAACCAATTTTTAATGAAAGAAGCAGAGATTAATGTAAAGCATCACTTCATTTGAGAGTTCGTAGCGCGACAGTTTAGAGCAAATTAAACAACTTGGCAAGTTGCAGAAATCTTTACTAAGTTTTTGAAAACCAAAGTAACGTTTTAAAAATAAATTATGATATTATATGACAGGCTATTACGTAACTGGACTAACAGCCTTATGTAATTTATATTTTAATATATTTTTTATTATTTATTTACTCCTATGTGGATTAAGTGCTTTTAGTTCATATATTAAATTTTCATATTCGTGAATTTATATATATTTATAAAATTTAAAAATAATAAAATTTCCTTTTTCATGTGCTGGTGAGTGTGAGATAGGTGAAAATTTGTTATGTTTAAATTACGTAAAAATAATATAAGAATTAAAAAAAAGGTAAATTTCGATATATAAACTAAATGCACTTGAGCCTATATAAAAATAAAAAGAGCAAAAAATATATTAAAACACAAAACGTATGAGGTTGTTGCTTAATCAAGTAAAAACCCAACATATGCTATCGTAATCCTTACAAATTACTGTGCATTCAGATTATTTCTATCGAATGGTAGGAACCTCACCCATGCGCGCCGAATGATCATCACTCGACAGGTGAGAAATATGGTGATTTCCTACGGAAAAAATATTTTAAAATAACTTAAATACTTTTATATTTAAAAATCTAAAATGAATATATACATATTTAAAAATGGTAAAATTTGTTTTATAAATTAAATATAATTAAATTAACATGTTTAAAAAAAATATTTAAAAAAATAAAAAATATATTTTTTGACCGGTCGAAAATCCGGTCGGTAATGATCAGTGCTCCCCATGCGGTTCCCTGTCTCTGGGTAAATTGAACTTTCAACTGAGCATGTAGTGGTCCGTAGGCCGTGGGCCGTGGGCCGTGGGCCACTACACGAGAAACCAACTTCGAGAGGCTTAACAGCTTGCTTGAATTTGGATCTTCCAGATAATCCATTCCATACATGCATGCTGGAAGCCTGGAACTGCGATCTCCATGATCTGTGTTAATTCTCTGCCCGATGATCATATCATATTTGTATAGACTCAAGGTTAAAAGATACTCTCGAATCGGTGAAGAAGATTCACCCACCGACCCTGTTATCAATGCTGATTAATTAGTAATTAGTATTCATCAACAATCACTCTCTCTCTCTCTCTCTCCTGCCTCAGCGTTAAGAGAACGTGGAAGGAAGTTCTGCCATTTTAATAAACAACGGTCGGTTGATTTGAATAGATAAACGTTGGCAGTATCTGTGTATTGAACGCATGTGCATGCACATGAATGCATGTGCACCACCTTTTCAAACCCATTATTATTAGTGCCCCAAAAATCATATATGCAGTGGGCAGAGGTAGCACTACATATACGTCTTTGATGTTTAGATCCTCATGCATAATTGATTGATTTCTGATGATGGGTACGAGTGTATTGGAAGCAAGAGGTGAGAAGGAAGAGGAGGAGAGGTTTGGGAATGGTAAGAGCAACAGCTCAGGAAGGAACATGAACGTGAACGTGAAAGGGAGCCTCCTGTGCATGCCCAGGCTGAGAACCAACCGAGTACGATTCTCTCTTTTGGAGCGATTCCGAGCTGTGGTTTTCAAGCTCATCATGCTGTCGGCCATTTCCAAGGCTGGGGATGCCTCCTCCTGCAGCAGTACTGCCGCCCCCGCCAGGCACCGCACCCATCATCAGTACTCCTCTCAGTATTACAGCGAGGCCGTTGCTGATTGTATAGAGTTCATCAAGAAGTCTGCCATGGACGACGACGATTCCTCCATCCCCACCTCCGCTTCTGATCATTCTCTCCAAACATCATCCTCTTCTTGCCACTTGTGTGAATGTGGTTATTAGAAATATCCGGTTTTTAAAGTGTAGATAGGAAGAGAGACATGAAATGTATGCAGATTTGTATCTACTTTCTTTTTTTCTTTTTTTTCCCTTCCCTTTTCATTTCTTCCTTCTTCTTTTTTTCGAATCATTATTTTTGCCGGCTAATTGGTGTACCAAGGAATTTATCATTGAAATAAAATTTAGATTGGCCTGATTTGATCAAAAATTCCATCTTCTTCCTCCATTGTCTTTTCATAATAGTATTGTTTTAGGATTCTAGGAGATCGTTTTTATGATTCCTTTTTTATAGTATTTCTTTTTCTTTTTCTGTTACAATCTGTGCTCAATTCATTTTATAATTTTATCTTATATTTTTCTAAAAAGAAGACTAACCCTCTTTAAAATAGGAGATACAGAGCTCTGGATAACTTTTGCCAACGGATCTATGCTGATGTCGCTAGAATTCTACGAGATTAAATATTATTTCTCCCAAGTACAACGATGATATAAAATATTTTCGATAACAATAATAATCATTTGAATTTCTATCCACTTGATGTGGCCTTCTAAGACCTACAATACTAATTTTAATATTTTATCACCTGCTTCGGTTAAGTCTAATTACATTCTGCAACGTTTGTTTCATTTATTTTTATTCTATGAAAAACTTGTTTAGGACCATCATGACATGAGAACGTAATTAAGATGAGAGATCATCAATTAGATAAGAAATAAGATTTAATTGAAAATGTTAAATGGAGAGAGATTGTTGTTTATTGTAAAATCAGAAAATACACAAGGACTCAAAAAGTAATATTGGAAATGGGAAAGTAAAGTTGTTATATATTGGAAATCTAAAAAAAAATTAAAATTAAAACTTTTATCCCATTTTCATCAAATGAAAAGGCCTTTTCCTTTTAATAACGTAAAAAATGAGTGGCTAAAATAGTTTATGGGAAAAAAAATTAGAATTTGTGTCAGAGTGATTATAAAGGTAGCGACTAGGAGTAATAAAGCTAGTAAAGATAGAAGTAATTAATAATAGAGAAAGTAATATAGTTTAATAGTTGAAATGGTAAATGATATTAAAATATGGGCCCTTAAATTACCTTTTCCTTTCCTTGTATATTTATATTTATATTTCTATGTTGTGATCTTATTTTTCTTATTCTCTTGACAACATTTAATTTTCTACAACATAATATCACTCATAATCTAACCACAGCTAGCTTATTTAATTCCATTGGGCCCTTTCAAACGAGTAAGCATTTCCTAAAACATAATATAGATCGCCTAAACTTCTAACAAGTGATTACATGTAATGAGACTCGTATAGTGGTATTTTTTCTTTGGCCATAGTAATTTGCTAATTAATTAATAACCAATAGTCAAGATTTATGATTACTTATATGGGTTGTCATAGGAATTAACATCCAATTTATTCAGTCTAGCAGCTAGCTTTTGCAATAGTCATCTATTCCATGTGCAATGCCAACATATATTATGTTTCTATTAGTTACTAATCATCATTGGGCAAGAAAAGGACAAATATTCAACACTGTTTTGTCATACACAAGCCAGGAAAATGGTATCGAGCAGGATTGTAGTATGATATGCAGTTGTTAATCAATAACTTTTCTTTAAGAAAATGACGAGTTTGTCAATGCCAGTAATTATTATCTATGTCGACTATTAAAATTGCCTCAACCTACCAATATTAAAAATAATGGAACTGTAGTTAAGGGGACTAAACTTCAACCACAAATTATTTTTAAAATTGGGGTATTTTCACAAATATACCCACCTTGCTTGATCAAAAATGGCAAATTATATCCCCATTGTTTCAAAAATGGCAAAATAAACCATTTTATTTGACATAAATTGCAAATACATTAATATGGTTAAATTTTCATCATTTTCTTGTAAACAAAAATCGAAATAGTCAATAGAAAAAGAAGAGAGAGCATGACTTTTATCTCAGTTCTTTCCTTTCCATCTAAAACTAGCCATGACAATGCAACCAGTGATCATTCTTTTTTCTAATATTCACTCAATCTTTATCTTTTATACTCCTAATTTTCAATAAAGCTATCGTAATTAATGTTATTTTCACTCGCTCAAGCGAGTCTTAAAATGGTTAATTTAGAGGAATTACTAAATGGGCCACATAACGATTTACAAATATGAGTACAATAGCATTAATCATTATGTTTGCTATAAATCTGAGTAAAAGCTAATGAAAGGCAAGTTGGATAGCCTAAAATAACTGCAGTTTTTGACAACATTAGTTTATAATAGTTTACCTTTCTTTTGATCATCCAATAAAAGAGAATAGGTGAGAAATATTTGGATTTCAAACTTTATTGGATAGACTAGGGAGAGTGCATCAACTTTAGCCTTGGCTACAGAGTACAGTAGCTACTATAACTAACATAGTTGGAAAGGATTTTAACATGGTAGTTCATACATATAATCTTCTAAATATGGTTCATCCTCTGTAAATGATGTCATTATTAAACCCATTTCAAACGGATAATTAAATATTTATTAATAGTTTATATTAATTTAATATATAATTAAATATTTATGACAACGTAAATATGCAATGTTGATATCAACAGTTCAAACCGATTAAATTAGTTCAAATTAGACTGGTGCCTTAGCCGGTTTGATAAGTAAATTGGTTCTGACGTATTACTCAATATTTCACATTAGTAGAGGGACCAAAACTTCTTGTTTTTGAAACTTCAAGCTCATGCTACAATATGTAACTTAAAAATGCAAAATGAACCTATATGCAAATCTCCCTAATAATATTCAAGGTGGAGTAACCAATAAAATTCTGATAGATAAGAATCTGGATGTTGATAAAGTTTTGAAGTTGCTTGAGCAATTTTATATAATTGTGCATGTCACTTCAAATTCTAGGGACTATTTGGGAAGTACTTTCAAACATGTGCGTTGTATTTAACTAACGGAAACAGGACATCATGCTAAGTAGAAATTTTTTTCATTTTTTCACAAATCTAGGTTATAATTCTTATTTTAATGAAAATTAAAACTTTTCAAGCAACCGAACTCCTCTGTTTTTAGCCAATAGATACACCTTTAACAATTGAATTCCACTTAAACTGAGTTGAAAAGCTGTTTTGGAAAACTTATCTTGCCAAGTGCCCGAGGACCATCAATAGTAAAAAGTACGGGGCAAATGTTGTTTCTTACACTTCACAGCCCACAACAGTTACATACTCCTAGAAAAATGATTTGGATGGTAGGGTAACTAAATTTAATGCCCAGAAGATAACTTTTGATCATGATACCATCATTAGTGTACTTCTCCAAATAGTTAGGTTCATTTTTATCCATGAAGATAACTTTTGTCTTGTGATTTTTATCCAAATAGTTACGTCCACCCTTCACTGGTAAGGTATGATGATTTAATTAACATGCAGCCTACAGTTTTTGTGCTAGACCAGCTTCATGGTTCCCTTCCATATGAACAACACAAATTAGGTTGGAGTCTATAAAATCTGAATCTTACCTTAACCTAGAAATCTAAACTTAGGTGGAGTTTAGGCTAGCAAATTGAGGTTGACTTATTTAATAATTACAAAATTGGACCTATTTGATATATCAGTTGTTGCAAGAAATTACTTAAGTAATATAAATTTTCAAGGCTAATGATCTAATGCAAGTATGGTGCATGGACCCCTTGTTTTTCTTATTGTAAAATGTTGTTTTTTAAATTTAAACCATTTATTATTTGTATCTATATGTATTTATTTATTATGTCAAAAATTACTTATGTTGGCAACTTAGAAAATTTCACAACTGTTGCCCATAAAAATATAACTATAAAAAATGGGAAGATAATATGTAGTGCAAATGTAGTATATATAAATCTCCATTCCAAGTGATTTTTGGCATCATAAATAAATACATATAAATAAAAGGATCTTGTGTCCGTGTAACCTTAGATTAAACCAAATTTTCATGTCCCCTGGATTGGCCTTATTTTGATGATGGAATAAAAAAAAAGCAACCATTCTCTTTATTTAACATCATTAGTTTTATCACAGGACCAAAAATCATAATTAGAGGTGCAAGTGCCCCACACTTGCTTAATATATATATATATATATATATATACATATATATATATTCATATGTAAATTATGAAAAATGCTGAATCCATTTACACATACACTAAAATATAATAATAGTTTATGAATTATTTATCAACATAGGAGTAATGTTTTAGATAATTTAAGTGTTGAAAATACATTTTGAAATAGATATATAAATCAAACAATTTTATTAAATTTATTCTATGCATTTTGTCTGATCGGCTTGTGTATATCTTTCATTTGGATGAAACTTAGTCTTCTAGCTAAACAAAGATTTTAAATGCAATTGGCTGAGCGGATTTTACGTCATTGCCTATATGAGTCAAAATGGATGGAGTTACACGAAAAACTTTTGTGTAATCCAATTACATAGAAATAAAGCCTTAAGGAAAAATAATAGATGTTTTACATTTAAAACACAAAATAAGAAAATTAAGGCCTTGGTTGCATTGGATTATTACTCAATTTTTATATGTGTTTTAGAAGTGATAAAACTTTTGGATAAAAATTTTGGTATAAAAATTTTTTAATCGGAAGGAAATGATGTGATATAGAAGTAAAGATAATAAAATAAAATATATAGGTTAGTTATATGAGTAGTTAGGTAGAAATAATTGAAAGGTAGGGTAGTTATATAGGAAAATATGAAAAAATAATTAAAAAATAAGATAATTATGGAGAATGAAAAGTTTTAAATTGAAAAATTTCGTAATTAATAAACATGCATGCAATAAATAAATACGTAAGGGCTACTATCTTGGAAGGGCACTAAAGGTGGGAAATAGGTTTGAAGTCCCAATTTTAGATAATGGAAAGTGGACTAAAGGTTGAGCAGGTTTGGGAACAAATTCAATAGAGCCCATTCCATTGACTTCATTTTGTGAAAACTCTTGAATTTTGGCCCATCTTGATGGGTAATCAAAATCCAACCCATCTATTTCATTTAACATTCTCTTTAATTATGACATCAAACATCATTTTATACGTACCGCATTAGTAAAAAACATATAAAATTGTGTAAAGTGTGAAAATTACCTAGATCCATTCATACAAGTATTAGGATGTTATAATAATCTATATAATCATTTATCCATAAAATATTAATATTCGAATAGGTATAGAGGTTTAATTAAAATATTTGATATTCATATAGTAATAAAACAATTTAATATAGAGATATTGACCTTTAAATGATAGTCATCTGTATAAAAAATTGATTTACGTGAACTTCGGATCCCAAGCGAATAGACTATTTTAAACAAAATGGTTGAGTTGAGTTTTGCCATCAAGGTGGGCCAAAAACCAAGAGGTTACATTAAATGAATTCAATAGAATCACTCCATTTAATTTGTTCTCAACAAGTTTTTAATATTTTTAAATTATTGAAAGAGGAGTTTGGATCAAGAGAGTCATGTTGGGGCTACCTTAACCCAACCCAACAAAGCTTTTAAAATGGGCTGCGCAGTCAAACCCAAATAGGTCCTAGCATATGACAAGAAAAGGACTCCCAACTCCCGACTCCCGACTGCCATGAGAGTTGAGTTGGGTCGATTTGGATTCAGGTTGACGCAACAGAAGACGCAATTCTCTTTGCGCCATGAAGTCTCAAATCTTGGTTTCATCTTACTCTCTCACTGAGACATACGCTATAGTCTACACATTGCTATTGCTACTTGTGCAACTCAAGTTGTTTCGGTCTCATATCCTATTTCTAAAATGCCACCCTACCAGCGTACCTTATCTACTTATAGGGTTGGTTATTATTATACTCTTCCTTACCCATTATCTATAGGGTTAGTATCGGTTTCGATTCCTATAATAACCAATAATGACATGTGAAAATATATTTTTTTATATTATTTTAAATAATATAAAGGAATACTCATTTACATTTTAGACTTTACAGTTTATAATTAATTTCATTTAGTTGTTATTTGCATTTATTTCTGCATTCTTTGTAATCTCATTATCCATATAATAATTATATTAATATCATCATCCACATTCATGTTATGATCATCCGTCAATATAGATACAATCTTATACAATTTAGAAAAAATTGAATAAGAAAATCAAACTAATAATAATTTATTGATGAATGAAATATAGAAGCTATTATGTATTTATTTATATACACATATTATAATTATTTACATATTAGGGTACCTATGTGGGTACCCATCTACATTCTGGATGATCAACGTGTGTACTTTACATTTACTTTATTTAGGCGGTTGGATAATAATTTTACTCTATCTATACTTATAGGTAAAATTTTCTACCATTTTCTCTCTTATTTAAGTTCGGTTTGATAGATATAAATGGGTACTATACCACTTTGCACTCTTAGTCATTGCTAACAAGTTTTCCCCCAAGCACGGTCTGTTCCTGGCTTGCTCTTAGGATCCAGGAATCCAAAAGAAAAAAATTTCTAGTAATTGGTGAGTTTTTAAACCGTAGTGACAGGAGTCATTGCATTTTGGAGAATTCGTTGCAATTGCATTTTCAAAGCAATGTGCTTCCTAGCAACAGAAACGCAATCCTCTATGAACAAGCAATACCACCGCAAGGTGCAAAAAAAACTCAAGTGGGTGAACTGGTGCTGCTGGTGTGAAGCGAGAACATGCGAAGGCCATTCAGTTATTGCGATTCCTTAATTTGCTCCTTGTACTCGCGTCTCTCTGCTTTCTGATTGTTTAAGGCTGGGTCACCTTAGTTAGTGCGTTTGTTTAGAGTAAAAAAGTGTCAACTAAAACTTTTCAATCTAAAACTTTTCACTCTCTAAATTACTTTATTTTTTAATTATTTTTTCACATTTTTCTATACATACTATCCTACTTTTCAATCATTTATACACAAGTACTCATATAACTAATCTATCTATTTTAACTTTATTCTCTTTACTCTTTATTTTTATTCTTATTGTATTACATCATTTTTTATTAATTTGACAACTTCTACTAAAAAAAATTTTCATCAAGAAGTAGTATGTCTGTGAAGGGTGGAATGACCGCTGCTATTGCGTGCATTTCGGTGGATGGTCGTTCTGATTTTAAGCTGCTATAGAAATGGGTTCTTTTCGGTCTAGGTGATAGTGATACAGCCGGTGCAAATGGTGTACCTCTACGTTTGGCTATTGATGGCTTTTGAAATGCATAACATTTGATTTTTCAGACTTCTTTTATCGTTTCCCATACTGATGATCGACTGCATGGGCCCTGTTATTTTGGATTATTACTTACTAGTATAGTAAGCAGCAACAGCCGTGGATGACGGGGCCTCCTTCGGCACCAATAGCTCATTTAAATCCTATCTCATTCTCATTTTTCATTATTTATTCCTATATATGGAAATACTTTTATGCAACAGATATCATTTAAGTACTTCAATGCTGCTGTCACATTTTGGCCCATGATTAAATCAAAGTTTAATCTAGTTATTTTGTTTTAAATTATTTATTTTATCATGATACTGAAACTATTTTCGTTGATATTTTGGGTGAGTCACGCTTACTTAAAAAATATTTATACTCATAAGTAAAATACAAAAATCACTCACATCCGTTTATTAAAATTCCACCGATTTTTAAAATCTGAAAAAATTAAAAATATCTAAAAATCGTAAAAATTGATACACATGTTAAATACATTTAAACTAATAATTATGTAAAAAAAAATTCAACAAAATAAAAAAATGAGACCAATACACTTAAGTGCATTAAGCCTCAATGCACACAGCTGCATGAGATTATCATCCCAGCAAACTACCAAAAGGGTGAAAAGGAAACTTAAGAATATTTGACGTAAATGAACCATGGAGTCCTAATTAAACAAATAATTTAAAATACTCTAACCAGCAAGGTGGGCTCAAATAAGTCAAAAACATTGAAATCTTACATGTTGTAAATGTTTATTAATCACAAAAACTTGTTAACATAAATTTTTTTTACTTTTCACAAATATCATTTTTTTTATTATTTAACCATACCTTCCTGTACAACTATCCTATTTATTAATTTTTTTCCATAATTACTTATACAACTATTCTATTCTTCCTATGCAATTATTTTTTCATTTGACATTATTATTTTACTTCTCATTATTACCTTTACGATTTAACTTTATTACACTCTTTTTAGTTTGCAGACCCTTTTGCCCGGTTTGATATAATCGGGCCCAATGAGCCTAACCCATTTAACAAGAAAAGTTCTCCAATTATTTAGCTGGAAGTACCCAAATATGTCTCTCCTCCGTTTAAATCACAACTTGGATCGGACCAGTATTTAGCGAGGATGTGGAATGAAAATGGTTGAGAAAGTTGTATTGAAATAGGGAAAGTTGAATAGGAAATGGTAAAAATAGGTTGTTATTTTTTAAAAATAAAAAGTATTTATAGGAAATGGAAGATTTCATATGTCTTTATCTCATCCAACTTGTGAACAACAGGGATGGAAAATTCAAAAAAAGGGCTGTTAAAACACAATATTTCATATTGTGGGAGAGTGCATTCTTGCTAAATTAAAGTCCAGTTTACTTTGAAAAATTTTACCATATAATTTTACTATTCATACTGAGAAAGAAAGAATCCTCCTGATTTTGGAAGTTTAAATTCCTTCTTTTATTTATTGGTAGTTTTCCTTTAAGCTCAGTCCCTAATTAATGTCCCTATAAACCACACACACACCTATATAACTTGGTAGCATTTTCTAGGGTAAAAATCGAAATAACTTGTTACAATTTTATATAGGAGGAATGAATCTAGCTAAGCTAATGACTTGTTTAATCCATCTCAAAAAATTCATTTAAATTACTTTTTTTAAATTTTTTCTTCATACACATGGATATATATATATATATATATATATATATTTGAGAGTTTTAAATATACTCTCAGAAAAACAAGTGTATAAAGGAAAAATAAAAAACATATTTTAAATGAGTATGTGAGGTGGATTAAACGAGCCATTTGTTTAACTCAGGCTAATAAGATTACTTCTCTTTATACAGGGTCAGAATACAAATTTTGTTCATGTGGGGCATGGCTGGTTAATATTTAAGACATGTTTTTCAACTTCGAGGGTGAAAAGGATTTGCTTTGTCCTAACTTGTCTTGCATAAGTTTCAAATATTTTTGTAAACTATATTGCTTATTTATATTAATGTGGTTTTGTTGAATACACACACATACACACTCATATAACTTTATAAGTTTTTAATGTGAATATGATTTAAGTAGATGTATATTTAACTTTATGACTTATTTACATAGATATAATTTCATTTTTTATTACATTGATCATCATCGTCGTCGTCGTAAGTCATTTCCCACTTAGGTGGGGTAAGCTGCATGGATACTGTTGCACAATTCTTGGCAATTTAAGACTAATTTTTCTGTAATTTATAATATTTTTAAATCTTATTTAATTATTTTCACCCATTTGTTGGGTCCTCCTCTCATTTTCCTACCATCTTCTATTTGGTTAGACTTTGTTCTTATAATCGGTGCTACTTCAGGCCTCCTTTTAACATGATAAAATTATCTTAATCTATTTTATTTCATTTTATCACAAATTGGTCCCATTTTTAAGTTTTCTCGAATTATTTCATTCATAATGTTATATTTTCTTGTTTTACCACTCATCCATCTTAACATTCTCATTTCCGCTACGCTCATTCTTTGTATATGTTTTTCTTTAACTTCCTAACATTTTACCCTATAAAGCATAGCAGGTCTAATTGCAGTTTTATAAAATTTTCCTTTTAGTTTGATTGGAACTCGACGATCACATAAATTCCTGACGCACTTTTCCATTTTTTCATCTTGCTTGAATTCTATTTATTAATATTTTTTTTCAATTTTTTCGTTCTCTTGAACTATCAATCCTAGGTACCGGAAGTGATTAGTTTTTGCTACTACTTGATCTAAAATCTTAATTAGTTCCTCATCCGGGTTCTCAATATTATTAAAATTGTATTTCCTGTATTCAGTTTTTGTGCGATTAATTCTAAAACCATTAGATTCTAAAGCATCTACCCACTTATTTAATTTTAAATTTTGTCATTCTTTAGTTGCATCTATTTGGACAATGTTATCTGCAAATAACATACAACAATATACTTTTTCTTAGAGATGTCTAGTAATTTCATTTATTACTAAGGCAAAAAGGTAAAGACTCAAGGCTGCGCCTTGATGTAAACCTATTTTAATTGGGAAGATATTAGTATCTCCACTAATGGTCATCATATTTGTAACAACCTTATCGTACATATATTTAATAATATCAATATATCTGTTATTAATTTCTTTCTTTTTGATTACTTGTCATACTAACCTTTTTGATACTCAATTATATGTTTTTTCTAAATCAATAAAAATCATATATAAAAAAGCATTATCAAATTTGTTTGAACCTTCCAAGAATGATTATCGATGTTTCTCATTTAGTAGTTTTAATTATAATTTAAAATTTTACATCTATATTTTTTGATTGGTACATATTTATATCTATCTCAATTGATATTACACTTAACCTTTGAGAATTCTTATAAGTTTTCACAATATCGAGATACCATACTCCATCAATTAACTTGAGAGACACACAACTCCCATAGTAAGTAGCCTAAACTCCCACAATTGGGGAGACTCGAACATAGGATATCTCAATTGATATTAAACTCAACATCTTAGAATTCTTGTAAGTTTTCACAATATCGAGACACCATACTCCATCAATTAACTTGGGAGACACGCAACTCCGATACTAAGCAGGCTCCACACTTAGGAAGATAAAAGTTTAAACTCCCACACCTGGAGAGACTCGAACATGGGATATTTCAATTGATATTACACTCAAACTTTGAGAATTCTTATAAGTTTTCACAATATCGAGACACCATACTCCGTCAATTAACTTAGGAGACACACAACTCCCATATTAAGCAGCCTCCACACTCGAAAGAGAAATGTTTAAACTCCCACAACTGGAGAGACTCGAACAAAGGACATTGGCATGAGAGCCAACGCCCATGACCAGCTGGCCAAAGGCCCGCTGGCAATTTTTCATGTATATTATTTTAGTTATGTTGAGGATAAACACAAATATTCATTCAAAGTTGCAAATGAAATTATCAAAAAGAAATATTTTACTAATACTTTATTATGGTAATTATATTTTACGTTCACTAAATAGTAACATATTAAAGGATTTAACTTTTAAATTTATCATAGATATGACTTTATATTGATATATATACAAACTCTTAATATTATTACACTTTGATTTGTATTTTCAACTCGATCCATTGTCTTCAGACTAACCCAAAAGCAATATAAAATTTATTTTAAAATCTATTGAAGAAATGTAAGGACAAGATTTACACTAATCCAGTATAAAAAGTAGAGTAGAAATCTAGTAAACTTAGGTGCAAAAACCTATTTTTAATATTTTTTTGAATTTTTTTATACAAGTGTTAATCTAAGTTTATTTAGCATGTATATCTAGTTTTACTAATTTTGATATTTTTAGATATTTCTTTTAGATTTTTTAACATCAGTATTAGTTTTGTAGTTCATAAATTATGAAAATGACACTAATTTTAGAAAATGAAAAAAAATATTTAAAAATATCCAAAATTGGTAAAAACTAATATACGTATTAAATACACCTATATTAATTCTTGTATAAAAAATTTGTAGAAAGAAAAAAAGAAAAATAGGTTAAATACACTTGGGTGCACTTAGCTTAAGAACCTGAGTGGGTTAAAAAATATCCCTAAAAAGTAAGGCTAGTGTTTGTATTAAACACATTCTAATCTGCCCTGCCTTGGCCCACCCTTTCGAAGACTACTTATGTTTTTGTGAACCCAAGGTAAAAATTGAAAGATTTGGAATTTAAACATAAAAAGATGGTGGTGAGGAGGTGGGTTTAAGAAGGTCCCATTCGTTCTGAATATCGTGTATGTATTATATTCATGCGTGGTCCGTTGGTTGTGAATTTATGATGTTTCACGTGGAACGAAGCTTTGTAAGGTCTACGTTGAAAACCAAACCAACTACGTGGTTGCTAGCTCCTTCCTTTCAGTGGCTAATTAAACAAATGCATTGAACAGAAAAGAACATTAAAATAATCAAATAAAATAAAAAATTATTAGAGTGCTCGGAGATGCACCTAATTCCATGTGTGGAAGAGAAATTCGCCTGCAACCAACATTTATCAAAGTCCACGAGATTTACAAGCTGTCTGTCACTCCATAGATAAAATAAAATACGTATTGGATTTCTAGCGCTTGAACTATAGGTATACGTATCGCTTAAATAATTGACCCCAATCCAGGCGTGATTGTTTTCTACCCCAAGCCGAATGTTCTCGTCAACAACACTTTGCTGATACGTTGAGCGTATGATTTTTGGAGTTTTTAGTTATTGATATTATTAATATGATCTATTATCTGACGACTCTACGGATATGTTTGGGAATGCAGGTGGAATGGGAGAAGTAGTAAATTTTGAAAATTGTGAGAGTAATATAAGACAACAGGAGTAAAGTAAATAAATAGTATAGTTATATAAAAAAATTGAATATAAGAGTAAAAATGAAAAAATTAGAGCAGTTAAAGATAGATAAAACAATTGGTATAAATTGAGAAATATGAGAAATGAGATTACCATGTCCCTCCCCTTATTACCTTCCCAAACGGATCCTATCTTACAATAGCACTCAATATCCTGCCTCTATAACGAGTGCATGAATTTTTTATTTTTTAGTTTTAGTTTTCTAGCATACGTGTATATACGTAGCTTTTATAATTTTATTTAATGTTTTTTGGAATTTTAAAATAAAACGTAGCCCATTTTAATGTGAATTTTGGATCGTTTTCATATGAGGCCTACATATAACTAATTTAGATGCAATTAAAATATTTTGATTAAAAATAATTTTAAAGCTGTATTTTCCATATCTAAACCATTTAAAGCATAGTTCTTATGTACATAAATAACTCAGTAAAATATCAACACATTTTAAATGACGCGGACCTCATTTTACGATGGACTGCAGTACTATAACTATATTATAATTCGACCGCACTAGGTAACCCTTTATATATTTTTTACGATTTAGATATAAAAAAAACTTTAAAAATATAAAAGCAAGCATTTTTACCTCTACAAATGTTCACTTTTAAATCTCTTCAAAAAGCTTTGCTTTATAATTATTTTGAGTTTTTTTAATCTTGTCAATTTTGGCTCACCATGATGATGACCTGAGATTCATTGTTCATATCGTACTTATGATTGATTGTGTGTTTGGTAAATAATAAAACTTTTAACGAAAAGTTTTTAGTATAATAGTTTTGAAATAAGAAAAAATAATTTGATACTATAAAGGTAATAATGAGCAGTAAGGATAGTAAAGTTAAAATCAATAGTTTAATTATATAAGTGGTTGTATAAATTTTTTTTTAAAAAGTAGAATAATTGTAGAGAAAAATGTAAAAAAATTTTTAAAATAAGATAATTGTGAAAGGTAAAAAGTTTTTTTTTTTGTAAAGTTTTAAGGGTAAACAAATACCTAACAGTGAACTAATTTTGACAATGAACCAACTTCATTTCCGTGTGGGTTAAGGTCGACTAATTAATGAGTGACAATTGAAATAAAAAATAATAAGAAGTGACAATTAATCCACATGAACCGACCCGAGTTTCACTTGCACAAGTTGGCCCAGTTGCGCAAAACATGTTGCATGCTATCCATGCACAGCTAATGCTAAGTAATTTGTTTTGGTGGTCCGGCCGCGGGAGTCTTTTCAGCACAGGCGCGTGGATTGAAAAAAATAAAAATAAAAAAATCATTTCTCCTTCAATTTACGAGATTTTCAATGAGAATTGAGGGCACACAAGCATTCCTTGGCATTAGGTATTATTGCAGTTGGAGTCTCTGCAAATGATCGGAAGCGTGGACCAGACTATTGATGATGATGTTCCCCTTGCAACGTAACAAGCCAACCGTACACGTGCTGGTAGTAATTGCTCAATTTCCCAACAAAATATCGAGCAAGTAATGAAATAAATGCTGATAAACGGGAAGTGATGAATAGTCACGAGTAAAAGCTGACAAAAGGAATCTAGTAACAAGTAATTACAAAAAGGCAAAATTAAAAAACACAATATCTTAGGTTTTTTTTTAATATTTTTATATACATAATGACATCTGGATATTACAATCAAACACATTCACACCCTCACACAATGGGGGAAATTTTTCTAAACCCCCCACCATAAGAGGAAATTATAAAACTCTTACAATCAAGGAGAAATTGTAAAAACCCATTATAGGAAGACTAGATTGTAAAACATCACTCAGTATAATTGCCCGAGACAAGAGTCAAACACGCCCACTGCTGCTTAAGGTTAAGGCATGTTACGCAGTATCTTAGTTAAATGAAAACCTTCTTTTCAAACTTAAGTGTTGGAAAGGATCTAAGATCATGGAGTGCATATCTTCGTTTCCAAGGCGAAATTTTCATTCTTAATGCAATTTCGATTTTCCCTATTTAATTTTTATATTTCCAATCCACCTTTTCTCATTCTCAATTCACATTATTAGATTCGTCCATTCCATTCAATTTTATTGAATCTTTTCAAAGGTGCCCTTTCTAAAGAATGTTATACCTTCTTTAGAAGGAAGTTCTTAATTTCCATCTTAAAAAAAATGTTCTTCTATGGGTACTCACAAGGTTTCATTGAAATTACATGCATGTTATAGCTTTTATAAAATTTACATATGTGGGTGCATTTGGCTATACCTAAAATTATCAAACAAATATTATTCACAATTATTATATATTTTTAATAATTTCTTTGCATTTTCCTACACAACTATCTTACTTTTCAATCACTTCTAAACAACTATATATATAACTAATATATCTATTTTAAATTTATTTTATCTATTTTTTATCATTACCTCTACTATATCACATAATTTTCTTCTATTTCAAAAATTTTTATATAAATTTTTTTTTTCTAAAAATTTCATCACGTCTCGAACACGTCTCTGTTTATAAGATTTGCTTAAAATTATAAACATATCACTCTTACTATTTTTTTGAATGATGAAAATTTGGTATAACCAAACAAAAATATTTTCATATTACATAGATCTAAAAATGATACTAAGGGTCTGTTTGGCATTGCTTAAAATTTTTTTGACATGTTTTGCGTTTTAAAAACACATCATCTGTCAATCTTAGCTATGCATTACCTAATTTTTACAAAGTACGGACAGACTACATCTAGCACCGCATGAAAAGTCGCCGCATCCTTACATTACCTAACTGCTTGTTTTCTACACACGCCTGGAGAAACGTACATATTTACCGTGTCAAAAATGAACTCATCGAAAATCAACGCATGTCCGGCTTCTCTGCAACCATACGACAGTCGGTAACTGACCTGGAAGTGAAAGCTTGAATTAACGGGTTTTTACATTTACGTCCCTCATATGAAAACTTTTATAAGGAGATGGGAGTTTTAAGCGATGCCAAACAGACCCTAAATATATAGCTATGAATTTTTAAATATATTTTTATATGCATTGTGATATTTTGATGTTACGATGGAGAAATATTTCCTTAAAGCCCGACCTCAGGGGAAGTTTGTAAAAGCCAGAGGAAAATTGTAAAAATCCTCATTTCAGTGGGATAATTATGTAAAATCTTTCTCATGCACGGAAAGGGAATCGAACGCTTGCCCATCCTACATGCAGTAAGAGCTTTACTACTGCGCCGCTGGCATAATGGTGTGTAGCTACGAATTTTTATTTTTAATTGGTTTTAGTCGCTAGTATGGCCACCATGGGACAATCACATTTGTGTTCTAGGTTTTAAATTTGGGACCGGTTAGACATCACGCTCTCGTGCCTAACCATTGCAGCTCTAATGCTGACGGCATACAACAACGATTTTTATTCTTGTAGTTATGGATGCAAAAACTTTCTTAAAAGAACAACCACGAAGGAATGTCGAGCTCTCGAATAAATGCAAACCAATACGTTTAGTAATTTGAACTGCAATTAGACCTTAATTTACCAACTCGCTTTCTAAAAAAAAAAAAAAAAAAATCCACAAACCAACCCATTTTAGAGGGTTGAAGCAGAAGTGAACCCAATCTACACTTCAAACTTCCACATCAATATATCTAAAACGCATGCTATCTTCATAGATCATTCGGCATCTTGAGTACCGATCTTTTAAGACCGGTTGGACCGGTTGGAAAATATATTTTTTTTGTTTTTTTAAAATATTTTTATAAACATGTTAATCTAGTAATATTTAATTTATAAACCAAGTTTTACTATTTTTGAATATGAATATATATATTTATTTCGGATTTTTAAATACAAGACTATTTAAGTCATTTTAAAAAATATTAAAATGACTTAAATACCCCTGTATTTAAAAATTCGAAATAAATAAATAAATAAATATATATATACATATCTAAAAATAGTAAAACTTGATTTATAGATTAATCATAACTAAATTAACATGTTTATAAAAATATTTTTTAAAAAAACTAAAAATATATATATTTTTTGACCAGTCGGAAATCACCGTAAAAGATCATTCGGTATCTTCATGATAGCGGCATCAGCTAATAAGGCTATTATCATTTGTCATTGGTGCGATTCTCCCTTAACTGCAGCAATACATGCACGGCCTTAATTAGATTAGATTAGTATTTTGTTTATCTAAAGGTAAAATGCAGCGGAGGTGGGCCACACACAACACAATAGCATGTAGCATACAAAGTCAAAAAAGGAGGAATTATCATGACCATGCGGCGTGCCTCTTTTTCGTCTTATTTTATCGAGCCGCTGTTCTCACCAATCAATGACATAACAAGTTTACTTTTAAAAATGACCCTGACCCACCGTAGACTACTCCGAATTAACTTCTCTCTGGCATGGGCCACTAATCTTCCTAACTGTTCCACCTAATTCGTGCTTTCTTGCTCCGCCCTCATTAGCGAGCTACTAATTAGGGGAAAAAAAAGGTACTCCTGGGAACAGGTAACACTCCATCCAACTCATCTTTTTACATTATTTGGCATTTTATCTACTTAATTATACATCCTAAATATAGTTATAAAAAATTAATCTCATTAAAAGCAACTAAGTTTTTAGTTATATACCAATCGAGGCGTCAGCAGCGGCGCAGCACAGGCGTTCTGCGGCTGGCGGGGGATCGAATCCCATTCGGGATTTCGGTCCCAAATAGATGG